>CM053588.1:121484961-121551525 GCA_028646515.1 Pseudochirops corinnae | reverse complement strand
AGATAGATAGATAGATAGATAGATAGATAGATAGATAGATAGATAGATAGAACATTTATTAAGTGCCATACATTGTGCCAAGTGCTGGTGATAAAAATACAATAAAATCAGATGGTCCTTACTTTCAGGAGCAGCTAGGTGATACAGTGAATAGAACACTGGGCCTGGAATTGGGAAGAGTCAATTTGTGAGTTCAAATCTAACCTTAGATACTTACTAGCTGTGTGACCCTGGGCAAGTCAATTAACCCTGTTTGCCTCAGTTCCTCATCTATAAAATGAATTGGAGAAGGAAACGGCAAACCACTCCAGCATCTCTGCCAAGAAAACCCCAAAATGCTGTCAGAAAGAGTCAAATGTGACTGAAGAATGACTGAACAATAACCTCACTTTCAAGGAATATATATTCTAACAAAGGAAGACAAAACAATAAGGGGAGCTAAAACACTGTGGGGTGGGGGTGTGGAGGAGGTATTAGAGTTAAGTTAGTTTGCCGCTAAAGAGATGGAACAATCAGGTCAGCGGAATGAAGAGTGAAGTGAGCGTAGCTGAGGTCTCTCCAAAAGTGACAATCTGGGCCAGGAACTCATCAATTAGGAGAGCAGGTAAGCCTAAAAATTTCTCAGCCTTTCTAGTCACCTAGAATTTGAGATGGGCATTTACTGAGCATATAAGAACAAATCATTTAGTGACTTCTCATTAGAGTACACCCACCTCCTCATTCCTCCTCCTTTAAAAGCCATATTTTATCACTTTGTCATATTGTGTAATTTATAGCAAAATTCATATCATTTGATAATGGTGGGTGAGAAATTTTGTCTGCATTTTTAATTAAGCATCAAAAATACATATAATTCACCAAGCAATTTCTGTGTGACAAAATGTATATTCAACAGTGCACTACTATCGCTATTATTTTAAGATGATGAAAATGAGTCTCAGATTGATTTGTCCACAGTCACATGACTAGTAAATACAAAGGTAATAACTGGGACTTGAACACAGTTCTCTGCTGATTCCAAGTTCAGTGCTCTACCCGCTACACCATGCCTCACTTTCCCCTGTATTGAATGCATCTGCCAGTGACCTGATGTTCTATGACTTCTGAATTGCTAATTAATTTATGGAATTATTAAATGGGGACAGGTACACCTGGTTCTTTGGCTACTATCCAGGAAAGACCATGATAGCCACAGGAAGTAAGGTAGCAATCCCACTGTAATAAGGCACGGAGGGTGCAGGGGCAAACAGGCATAAAAAGTACAGAGATGGGCAGTGCAAAGGCAAGGAAAGCCCAAAGGCAGGCAATGACAGGGATGGAGAAGGGGTGGTAGAGTAAGGCAGACAGTGTGTGGAAGAGACTGAGGAGGAGGAGAGGCACAGAAAGTCAGTCATGTAACCTCAAATTGGAGTTGGGAGAACTCAGCACCAACAACTCAGATGATGATGGAGGAGTACTGGGGGCAAGAATTTTAGATCTTGTTTTTGTAGGGATTTGGTGGATTACAGACTAACTCTTACCCATACCATCTTGAGGTTAGTTCATTGCGATATTCACATCAAAATTATCAACAACATCTGATGTACTCTTGGTCTTACCGTGGATACAAAAATCATAGGACCAAAAGTCTTTAACAGAAAGGCCTAGCTGGCATCCCCTAATTTAGCACCTAGTCTCAGGATGTGATTTTTAGCTGTTATACAGTCTGACAAGTAAGAATTATCGATGAGGCGGTCTGTAAGGAACTTCTAGGTTCCCCTTTGCAATCCTACTTCCTGCAATAGCTACTTTATAGTTGCTACTTATAAACTTACTATACTGACTAGGAGGGGGAGAAGTGGTCAGGGGGACCACAACAAGATACAATTTTAACACAGTTTCCTAATGCCCTCCACTATGGAATCATCATTCTCCCTCAGAAATGAACCCATGTTTTCTTGATCTCCCTTCTCTGAAATTATGAGTCACATCACGCTGAAGTTGAAAGAGACTTAGATGACATCTGGCCAAAACTTCTGAGTTTGTAGATGAAAAATAATGAGATGTGAAGAAATGAAATTATTTCCTCTCATTAAAGTGTATTGTTAACCCAGCATGGAAGGTCATGCAATTGGGAAGAAAAGTAGTGGCCATGGTCACTAGATCTGAGAAGGGCACCAATCTTTCTCCCATGCTGGTATTCCCTAAAGCCAAGACACGCAAACAGGACAATCAAGTTTTTCCTGATGCTGTTTGCAAGTCAGTCCTAACCTAGATGGTGGGGTACAGAAAAAGAGAAAGTACTTGCTCTGGTATCATAGGACCTGGGTTCAAAGCCTACCTCTCACAAATTCTGTATATGTAGGGCAAGTCCCTTCACTGGGTCTCAGTTACTTCAGATGTAAAATGAATGGGTTGGACTAGATGGACTTTGAGAGCCATCTCTTCAATCTATGATTCACATTTCCTATGAAGAACATGTGTTACTTAAAGAAGATACATGGGATATTGTCACAGGATAGTAATGTGATTATAAGAATGGATTGTCCTTGAGGATTTTGGTTTATGGATATATTTCCCCAAATGCTATGCACATCCTTGTGTGTGTGTGTGTGTGTGTGTGTGTGTGTGTGTGTGTGTGTGTGTATGTTGGGAGAGAAGGGGAGGAGGCCACATAGAATAATGCATTGGGCTATGATACTAAGCTGCCCAAATCCTGAGCACAGAAAATACCAAGGCAATTCATAAAGGTGAGGCTATATCACATGCTTAGAAAAAGCTAAATTCTTCACTGTGCCATATGAACTATTCATTTCCTTATGGTGTATCACTGTCAGGAGTTGAGGGACCCTTATTCCCTCTGAGGTAAGAACTCCTAGAACACTAGCTATCTAATTCAAACTGAGATGTAAATATGCGGTAATTCCTTGATTTATTACCTTCCAAAGCAACTTTTACACTTTAAGGATATACAATTTCATTTTGCGGATGTTCCATCCAATAAATAAATAAAAAAGAAAGCATTTATTAAGTGATTACTATGTATCATACTCTGCACTAAGCTCTAGGGATACAAACATAAAAATGCAGCACTATGAACCATCTACATCTAAGAAGATCATGTCCATGAATTGCTGTCATCAAAGCATGAATCACTTTGAGAATAACTGTCATGTAACAAGCCTCTCTGAATTTAAGTAGGTAGATTGGTGATCTCACAGTCTCTCACTACGGTCCCTTCTGAAGCTGTCCCAGTCTGCTAGGAGCCGACAAATTTGTGATCCACTGGCCTGGACTTTGTAACTCTAGAATTAATTCTGCCACATGACGTGATTTCAGTGGGATGAGAATAATCAGCAATAGAGAGAAGGTTTCTACAGTTTAACTATCGTTTGACTTCTGTCTTTGTAAAAATAGTGATCTTTGAAAAGGAATCTCTCCAATCTGACCCATTCCCTCTATTCGCACAACTACTGCAAGGGCCCTTTAAGCCATTTATGTAACTAGATGTCTGACCTCTGTCAGTGTGGCCTTTCTGACAAGGAAACCTGGAGCGGGTCCATGAGGCATCCAGGTGTGCGTTCTGCCTTGATGTTGTTCACCAAAGGACTCAGCCTGTTTCTCACGGGAACGAGTGCTTTGGGGGAACAACAGGCATGTAGGCATTGAGCATGCACCATCAATGGAGGGACACTCCCCGCCTATCAGGACCTTGTTGCTAGGACGCGTGACTAGAGGCAGACGGAGAAGGGTTAAAAAGGGCTAGGAGATGTGGTAGGGTGGAACAGCAGGGAGCAGAGAGTTTGCACGGCAATAAAGACGCATTGCAATTCCACTGAGGTGTGTGTCTGACTATTCTGTCCATATCCGGAGTTCTCCTTCGAAGAGTCGTTGGGGCAACTGAGAGCACCTGCAGGGTTGTTGGGACAACCGGGCACAACTGCAGGGTTACGGTAAGTACTTTGGGGTTCTCCAGCCCGGCCATTCTGGACAAACTACCAACTAAGTTCAGGCCATCACTTGTTACCAAGATTACTGTAACAGTCTTCTAATTGGGTTTCTGCCTTAAGTTTCTCACCACTCCCATCCCTCATACATGCTATTTGTGAAAGTCACCTTCCTTAAGCATAAACCTGCCTGTATGACTCCCCAATCAATAAATTTCAGTGGTTTCTTAGTGCCTCTATTTAGCCTTTAAATCCCTACACAACCTGACCCTGACCTATCTTTCTAGCTTCATTGATGGTTACTTCCTCTCCTGCACTCCGCAATTCAGCCAAACTTGACTCCTTTATTTCTCAAAAAGTAATACTTGGGGGTAAAACCAAAATGGCAAGAGAAAGATAGGGACTCTCCTGAGATCTCCTAAATTTCTCTCTCTGGTGATTATAAAGGTTTGAGAGACATAGTTTCTGGGTAATTTAATCATTTTATTAATAAGTTCAACACATTATGAATAAAAGGATGGTCATTTGGCTGTCTCTTTTAGACCAAAGACCATCATGGTGACAGATTCAGAGCTTATATGTTCTTTTGGAAGAGGAGCACAATCAGCTCTGATTGGTTAACATAATAGGAGGTAAGCTATATTAAAATGAGGGGCTGGGAGTGTCATCATATCACCCTTACACCATTCTATACTCAGACCATTCCCAGTCTTGGGCTATCTAGACAAAAGGATCTGTCTCCACCCAAGCCTGACTGGAATTCACCTGAGACTAGAGATTCCTTATAGGGTTGGATTGGGTCAGATAGAGGAAAGGTAATTCAATCTCATTACCATAATGTCCTTCAAGAGACTGAATTTTTCCTTTTTAAAATCAGGACTCCAGAAGAAGAGGAGAATTTTGGATCTTCCCCCAAATCATTGGTTATAGTACTCATTGTTCTCACCTTCAAACATAACACCTCAAAATGAGTTCTAGAGTGGCAGAACCCATAAAAGGACAGGGTGAAACAATTCTCTAGCCCAAGACAATTTGGGTGAGAGTAGAGCATAGTACAATGCAGGCCATACCAGTTCAGGTGGTGCCCCAGCAAACCAGCAATAGGCCTTGGGGGCAACTGAATCAGCAGAGGCAGCAATGGCTTCTAGAGCTCTCAGCTCACATATAGTAAGGGGGTTGGGCAACTGGTCAGAAGATTACAGTGATGCCTTTGCTGGTACCAGGTGCAAGATTCTGTTGCATTGCCCGTGTGTAGATCCAGATCACAGTCTGGGTCACAGTCCCAAGTGAGGAAAAGCAATAGCACACCTGAGCTTGTGACCACAAGGGAGCAAGGACCTTGGCCACAGTTCCAGGATAGAAAAGAGTGCTTGTGGTAACTCATAGACCAGAGCACAGGCCAAGAGAGCAGTGACCACAGCGCTCTTTAGATCATACCTCCTTGAAAGAACCGAAAACTTACAGACCCATAGAATAGCAGTAAGAAGGGTCAGAAGCTTAGTGTGGTGCTCCCTCCACTCTAGGACAATGGAATTAAAAGTCAAGAAATAGGTTAGAAAAATGAACAAACAACAAAAAAAGAACCTGACCATAGAAAGTTTCTATGGTGACAGGGGAAATCAAAACATAAACTCAGAAGACCACAAAGTCAAAACTGCTACATCCAAAGCCTCAAAGAAAAATGCCAATTGTCTCAGTCCTAAAAAGAATTCCTGGAAGAAATCATAAAGGAATTTTAAAATCAAATAAGAGAAGTAGAGGAAACATTGGGAAAAGAAATCAGAGTGATTCAAGAAAATCATTTTAAAAAGAGTCAACAGCTTTGTAAAGGAAGAACAAAAAAATACTAAAAGTAATAATGAGACCTTAAAAAACTGAATAGGCCAAATGATAAAAAGAGGCACAAAAATCCAATGAGGAGAGCTCCTTATAAAGCAGAATTGAACAAATGGGAAAACATGTACAAAACCACTGAAGAAAAGAACCCCTTAAAGAGTAGAATCACCCAAGTAGAAAAGGAGGTACCAAAGCTCACTGAAGAAAAATAATTCCTCAAAAATTAGAATTGGGCAATAGGAAGCTAATGATTTCTTAAGACATCAAGAAACAATAATACAGAAATCAAAAGAATGAAAAAAATAGAAAAATGTGAAATATTTCATTCGAAAAGCAATTGACCAGGAAAATAGGTTGGGGAGAGAGAATTTAAGAATTATTGTACTATCTGAAAACCATGACTGAAAAAAGAATCTAGACATCATCTTTTGGGAAATTATCAAGAAAAACTACCCTGCTATTCTAGAATCAGAGGGCAAAAATAGAAATTGAAAGAATCCATTGCTCACTTCCTGAAAAAGATTCCAAAGTAAAAACGCCCAAGAATATTATACCCAAATATAGCTCCCAGGTCAAGAAGAAAATATTGCAAGCAGCCAGAAAGAAACAATTCAAATATCATGCCACAACAGTCATGATAACACAATATTTAGCAGCTTTTACATGAAAAGATCAGAGGGCTTAGAATAATGATATTCCAGAGGGCAAAGGAGCTAGGATTGCAATCAAGAATCACTTATTCATCAAAACTGAGTATAATCCTTCAGGGTAAAAATGAATATTCAATGAAATAGAGAACTTTTTACCATTCCTGATGAAAAGACCCTCTGAATAGAAAATTTAACTTTGAAATACAAGACTCAAGAGAAGCATTAAAAAAGTAAACAGGAAACAAAAATAATAATGGATTCAATAAAGTTAAACTGCTTACATTCCTACATGGGAAGTTAATATTGTATCTCTTAAGAACTTTCTTATTCTTAGGGCAATTAGAAGGAGTATATATAGACAGAGGACATGGGTATACATTGAATAAGATTGAATGATATCTAAAAAAATAAAATTAAGGGTTGAGGAGGAAGAATGCACTGGGAGAAAAGGGAAGGGAAATGTAGAATGGGGTAAATTATCTCACATAAAAGAGGCATGAAAGAACTTTTAAACTGAAGGAGAGGATTAGAGAGGTGGGGAGGAGCACTTGAATCTTACTTTCATCATAATTGGCTTAAAGAAGGAATAATATATACACTTAGCTGGGTTATAGACATCTGGTACCCTACAGGAAAGCTGGAGGGGAAGAGAATAATAAAAGAGGGAGGGGGCTGACAGATGGGAGGGTAAACTGGGGGAGGTGGTAGTCAGAAGCAAAACACTTCTGAGGGTGGACAAGGTGAAAGGGAAGAGAGAATAGGATAAAAACTGAGGAAGAGGATGGAGGAAAATACACAGCAATCATATGTGAAAAAAAAATTACAGCAAGTTTCTCTGATAATGGCCTTATTTCTCAAGTATATGAAGAACTGAATCAAATTTATTTTTTTAAAAAAGAGCCATTCCCAACTGATAAATGGTCAAAGGATAGGAACAGGTAGTTTTCAGACAAAATAATCAAATTATCCATAGTCACATAAAAATACTCCATATCACTATTGATTAGAGAAATGCAAACTAAAATAACTCTTAAGCACAACCACACACCTATCAGATTTGCTAATACGACAGAAAATGAAAATGACAAATGTTGGAGGGGATGTGGGAAAATTGAGACACTAATGCATTGTCAGTGGAGTTGTGAACTGATTCAACTTTTTCTGGAGAGCAATTTGGAACTATGCCCAAAAGGCTACAAAACAGTGCATACTCTTTGACCCAGAAATACCACTATCATGTCTATACCCTAAAGATATTTTTTTATAAGGCAGAAAGGACCTCAACATACACAAATATTTATAGCAGCTCTTTTAGTGGTGGCAAAGAATTGGAAATTGAAAAAACATCCATCAAGTAGGGAACGGCTGGTTGTGATGGAATATTACTGTGCTATAAGAAATGATGAGCAGGTTGCTTTCAGAAAAACCTGGAAAGACTTACATGAACTGGTACAAAATGAAGTGAACAGAACCAGGAGAAAATTTACACAGTAACAACAATATTGTACAATGATCAACTGTTGAAAGACTTAGCTATTCTCAGCAAAACAATGAACCAAGACAACTAAGAAGGACTTATGATGAAAAATGCTATCCATCTCCAGAGAAAGAATTGATGGAGTCTGAAAGATCAAAGGAGACTTTTTTTTAACATTATTTTTCTTGGGTTTTTTAATCTCTATTTTCTTTCCCAACATGACTAGGATGGAAATATGCTTTGCATGACTGCACATATATAACCTGTATCAAACTGCTTGCCTTCTCAGTTAGGGGAGAGAGGAGAGAGGGAGAGAATTTGAAACTCAAAAATTTTTTAAATGAATGTTAAAACTGTTTTTACATGTAATTGGGGAAAATAAAATATTAAAGAAAAAAGAAAACAAATACTCTATTTCCCATATCTTTGCCTTTGCACCAGGCATCCTCCATACCTGGAATGTACTTTTTCCTTATCTATACCTCATAGAGGCACTCTCTTCTATTAAAATGTAGTTTAATCACCATCTTCTGCATGAAGCCTGCCTGATCCCCCATATGTCCAACTTCCTTGTATTTAACCAAACTACCTTGTATTTAACTATTTTGAACATACTTGGGTTTATTCACTTTATATTATTTATCTTTATTGTCTTTATATTCACTTTATATTATTTATCTTTATTGTCTCCTCTGTTCAAAATATAAGTTCCTTTTGAGTAGGAAATGTTTTGTTCTTTGCCTTTTTATTCCCAGTGCCTGGTACATAGCAATGATTGATCGAGGGAGTGAGTGATTGGAAAGGACAGAACTAAAATGCTAATAGGGAATTGGCACACAATATAAGTAAGGAGAAACAAGATCACCTAGCTTCCTGGATGACTTAATCACCTGTGCCAAATGCACTACATCTCATAGTGTTGAAAGAACTGGCAGATGTGACTTCTGAGCTACTGTTGGCAATACTTAAAAGATTACTGAAAAGGAGTTAGGAATAGAGAAAGATAAATGTTATAGGCCAGTGCTTGACTTTGATCCCTAGACAAGTTCTGAACTTATTATGAAAGAGAAGTTTAGGGAACACCTGGAAAATTAAGATGACCACAAGAATGACTTAATCAAAAATGGGCCGTGGCACACCCTTTGACCTAGCAATACCACTACTAGGTCTGTATCCCAAAAGAGATTTTAAAAAGGGAAAAGGACCTATATGTACAAAAATATTTATAGCCACTCTTTTCTGGGGGTAAAGAATTAGAAGTTGAGGGGAAGTCCATCAATTGGGTAACGGCTGAACAAGTTGCGGTATGTGATTGTGATGGAATACTGTTATCCTATAAGAAACAACGAGCAAGATGCTCTCAGAAAAACCTGGAAAGACTTGCACGGACTGATGCAAAGTGAAATGCACTGTGTAAAAAGTAGCAGCAATATTGTACTATGATCAGTTGTGAATGACAACTATTCTCAGCAATACAACAATCCAAGACAACTCTGAAGAACTTATGAGGAAAAATGCTCTCCACCTCCAGAGAAAGAACTGATAGTGTCCTGAATGTGGATCAAAGCTTACTTTTTTTTGATATTATTTTTCTTTTTTTTTATCTGTGTTTTCTTTCACAACATGACTATTATGATGTTTTACATGACTATACGTGTATAACCCATATCAAACTACTTACCTTCCCAATGAAGTGGGTGGAGGTGGGGAAGGAGAGAACTTGGAACTCAGAGTTTTAAAAATAATTGTTTAAAATTGTTTTTACATGTAACTGGGGAAAAATAAAATACTACATAAAAATACATATAAAAATAAATAATTGTTGTGCAGAAAGAAGCGGTTGAGACCCCAAGGGGAAATTTTGGAAGTGGACTTTATTTAGTGCGCTGTTCATGGACCCTTATCTTACCTTGTCTAAATCAAAACAGGATTTACCAATGGCAGGCCACTGGTATATAAAGGCATCCCCGAAGCTTAATGCATAAGCAGGGGTTTACAGCAGGGATTAGCTAGTAAACATTTTAATTTTCTTATGTGGGAAACCTTGAGGCCCTGCAGCCAACTAGTCTACTTCTGTGAAGAAACAGGAAGAAGATGGCTGCCTAGGGCAGAATGGGGGGAGGAGAAGGGATCAGGGAAGCCACACTGAAGCCAAGTACAACATAATGAATAAATAAAATAAATAAAATTTTAAAACAAAGAAAAAAAGACTAGGCCATGCCAGACTGACCATATTTAGCAACATTTAATTTTTTTAAATTTTTATTCGTTTGAACTTAAATACAAAACAAGAAAAAAAAAGAACATTTCCATGTGCATAGCAGAACATGAGAGGATTCAACATAAAACAATACTCCATTTCAAACTGTTTACTTTTAAAAAAAAAAAACCTGCGTAATAAATACTATACATTTTCAAAGCTACCCAGTTTTTCTGTGCTTCCTTCTAAGTTTTTTTTCTTCTTTTCTGTGCACGCCTTATTTTTTTTCTCCCTCCCTCCCTACCCCATCCTAGAGGATACAATTAAATGCAAACATATATACATATACATATATAAATATCTATAAATGCATATATACACACATATACATAGATATAAGACCATGCTACACATATTTCTATTTGTCAGTTCTTTCTCTGGAGGTGGATAGCATCTTCCTTCGTAGGTCCAAGTATTGCCATGTTTTTCTAAATCAACCAGCTTGTCTTTTTTTTTTTTTTTGCTTATCATTTTTTGCTCATTTCTTATATCACAGTAGTATTTACCAAAATTTAGAAAAGCATTCAGCAAAGTCTCTCAAGCTATTCTTGTGGCAAAATGGAGATTTAGACTAGATAATGCTAAACTAACAAAGATTATGTTAGTATAGAGCAAGTTGTATTATATCCCATCAATCTGCAAAGGTCTGTGAATCATGCCAACTTTGTAGAGTTTGAATGTGATCAACACTGGGTTTTCTACAGCATGAGGAATATTTTGACCATGGCAGTTCTTCACAGCTACCTGCTAAATTATAGAACAGCTGAGACTAGTACTGGTAGAGGAGTTGCCCACACCATCAAATTACAGATCCTCAGGTTACTAAAGTAAATATCTTAGGAATTGAACTACCTGCCATATATATGAGGGATAAGATACAAGGACATTTCAATGGTGGGAAAGAAGAGCTCAGGAAATTAGAGGGGAAGAGAAGAGAAAGTAGGGAGGAGAGCAGAATAGTGCACTAATAGGAGAAGGAAGGCTCCTTGAGATTCTCAGTGGAGACTGACTTGAAGGTGTTCAGCCTCAACAGATATGCTGAGTCCCATAACAGTCATTGAAAGTGGTCTGACTAGCTGGGAAAACAAGACTAGGACAATGGTGCAAAGAGGCATCAGGAAGCTGGGAAGAGGCTGTGGCTCCCAAGATGAAAGAGATAGCCCTGGAAAAAGGACAGCACCAAAGTTAGACTTTAAATATTTGGCAATTTGAGCCTCCTTTACTCACATGTATTCCATCTCTCTCTGAGAGTTTCCCCTTTACCCTCACTTACCCACACAACTGCGTGCACACACACACACACAAACACACACACACACACACACACACCCCAGTTCACATTCCTGTTCTATTCTTTTATCAGCAATGCCAATAATAATAATAAAATTTATATAATGCATGACAGGCACTACAAATATCTCTTTAGATCCTCACAACAACTCTGGGGGGTACGTGCTATTATTATTCCCCTTCTTACAGGAGAGGAAACTGAGACAAATAAAGGTTAAGTGGCTTGCCCAGGGTCACACAGCTAGTCTGAGGCCAGATTTGAACTCAGATTTTCCCAACTCCAGGCTCCCTATCTATTCTGTTACCAATACGAAGAGATGAATCCTTTCAACCCTTGTAGTCTGACAACAGTTAACTCTGATTTATCTCAACATCCAGACACCTTGACTTAATTTAATAGATGAAGGGGGCTAAACACTGTTCCCCGGGACCAAATTCTACTAGCATCTCTCCTCCTTACCTGTTCTCAGTGAGCCAGTCAGCCTGGCTGCGATGTTTTAAAAGTTTAGTCCCTACTGACTAGTAAAGGGAATGCAGGGAGCAGAGAATTTGGCCTGCATTAACTGCTTCTCTACTCCTGAAAGTGTGACATCTCATCTGATGTGCATGGCTGTCCCCAGGTATGGTAAACACAGCGAACGCGTCCAGGTTTCTCAATCAACCTATAAGCTCTGGGCCCTGAGGCAACCAAGCCTCTTCAGCTTTGCTCCCAGCCCCCATGTGGAAATTCATTGTTTAATGGAACTTTGTAAATACTGGACCTGCAAAAGATGAAAATCCACATTTCCTCTGGTGACAATGTTTTTATTAGAAACAGCAGGGGTTAGGGGTGGATTGGTTTGTTTGCTTTTTATTTTAATAGGGTTTTTTTGAGGGGCACTGGCAAAATATCATCAACCATTTAATAGTCTGAAAAGCTATTTCTGTCCCAGAGGCCAATGGGACCTGCAGGAGGGCTCCAGGTGTGCTCAGCAAAAAAAGTCTTCTGCAATATTTACTCAGGGGATGACAAGGAGGAGGGAAACAAAGAATGACAGCCACACTGTGTTGATGCAGTCGTCCTGAATTAAAGATGAGACTCGTTAAGGATCCTATTGATCCACACCTAGGATGCTGGAGATGATTGTGCTCTGGACCCACAATCCCCTAAGGAAATTTCAACTTCGTTCATGTGTGCAACAGGAGAACTGAACTCACTCTTCCTTTTTTTTTCTTTGTGTTCAGCTTCTATTTTTGTAATATGCTCCTAGAAGCATGAAAATAACATTTATTTCCCTTCCAGTTTTAGCCTGTTCCATTTGGCAGGCAAAGAGTTCCTCCATCCTGGAAAATTCTTGCCGAGCTGGAAGGCAGATGACATGGCTGTTTACCTTGGTGCTGACGCAGCAGGTCCAGCAGTGAGGTAAGCAGGGAGCTGGGGACACAATCCAATGTCTGTTTCTGGCTACACCAGCAGGAGTAAAATACACTTCTGGATTTTTTTTCTTCTTTTTCTGTGAAAAGTGTTCACAAATGGAATTGTTTCCCTGTGTCAGAAAAGGCAATCTTAAACCTAACAATGTTTAGACACTACACACGCATGCACACATACAGAATTCACCCCATTTTTAAAGCTAAAGAGAAAAGCTTAGTGCTACACAGAACAAGAGATGTCTCTAGTACAATGGGATTGATAAAAGTAATTGAGTATTAAATGGAGACCATTTATGTGATATATGCCCTACTCTGAAAGTGTCATAGGGAAATTCACAAAAGCCTCATTTAAGTTAGTCATTATCTCCTTTATCTTCTTCAACAATATTCAGAAGGACTGCTGTCAGTGATCAGAACCTCCCTCCCTCCTTTTTCTGTTTCCTTGATAGAGAAATGTTGATTTGATGAAAGGCCCAAATCCTGACAGCCCAAAGAGGTCTTACCCACATTTCCCCTCGAATTAAGTAAGGGCTCACATAGCACACAAGGATGTGATTTCTACCTTTATAGAATTGGCAAGATTCCCATTCCATCAAATATCAGAAAAGGTTCAACCATCAAAGTCCTATTCTGATGCCTTACCAGGCTGACAGACAGTCAGAAGTTCTCATCAGATCCAATCAAGCTGAACCGTTCCTAATAAAGGCTCAGTATGCCAGTCATCTGAGAGCCAACTGAGCTAAGTTTAGAAAGTATCAGGAGCAGGTTGGACACAAAATGATGAATTCTTCAGCCACTGCAATGGTCAAAGACTGTGACATCATAGAGGCATTGTAGCAGGGGTGGGGAACCTGCAGTCTCCAGGCCACATCTGACCCTCTAGGTCTTCAAGTGCAGCCTTTTGACTGAATCCAAATTTCATCAAACAAATCCTCTTTAAAAAAAGGATTCTTAAATCTTCGATTTTTAAGCAAAGGGCTGCACTTGAGGACATAGAAGGTCACATGCTCTCAAGGCCACAGGTTCCCCAGCCCTGAGCAGAGGGAAGGATGACGACAACAAAATCACAGGTTATCGAAGCATGAGAGGAGATCAGGTTCTGATTCTGAGGTACAGTCAGTAGAAGAAAACCTAACAGTTCCAGGCACTGTGAATAATAGTGTGAATAATAGTAATAATAATGATGATGATGATGATGAAATAAAATTACAACAGCTTATTAAGTGGAAAGACAGTTCTTTTTATGCTGGGAAAGATACAAAACAAAGGGCCCAGAGTTTTTGTTGATGACAGATATGAATAATCAAAACACAAATGGGATAGTGGGCCATGGGATGATGGCTCTTCACCTGATCTTTTGGTTTTTATCCCTAAATTCATTTGCATGTCAATTTAAAGAGGATCAAGAGACTGAGGGGAATTTATTCACCCCAGCTACCACATAGCTCCTATAAGGTTGTTTTGGATAAAATGGATTTTGAGGGCACAAATTCAAGATTCAACAAGAGTTAAAAGAACTTTTCTAATTCTAAACAAGATAGGACTTAAAACTGCAAGTTAACAATATTAATAATAATTAGTGTTTACGTAGCATTTTCAGGTTTGCAAAGCATTTTATGACTATTATCTCATTTTATTCTCACAACAACCCTGGGAGGTAAGTGCTATTATTATTCCATTTTATAGATTAGTAAACTGAGGCAGGCAGAGGCTAAATGACTTGGCTTGGGTTATGGTAAGTATCTGAGGCTGACCATACAGGCTTCTGGTCTGTTCCCCTTCTTACTCATTACCTGGTCATAAGGGTTACCTATGGATGTGCCCTTTCTATGTGTTCTCTAATCACACCTACTTGCCTTGCTTTATATTCAAGGGTGAGACAGTGCTTACTATGATGTTGGATTTCTCATTTAATTCAATAAAAATTTAGTAAGTGCTTACTATGTATAAGGCACTAAAGCATTTTAAAATATATTGCTGTATTATTACAGTTACTTATGCAAATGTCCTAGTCCCCTATTAGACTGTGAATTCCAAAGAGAAGAGAACAATGTCTGAGAAAGCAATGTGGTACAATGGATAGACAGCAGAGCTTGGAGGCCCAAAGACCTGAGCTCAAATTCTTATTAGCAGCTCAACCATAGATAAGTCAGTTAATGTTGATGAACTTCAGTTTTCCATCTATAAAATGAGCATAATAAAAACTGTTGTTCTTCATGGAATTGTTGAGAGTCTCAAATGAGGTGTGGTATCTAAAGCAATTGAAGAACATTAAAGTACTATGTAAATGTCAGTTATTATTAATATTTAATCTTTGTGTCTCCCCCAGCACCTAGTGCAGTACACAAAGGTGGTACCTTAAATCAAGTTTAAGTTAAAAATCTGGCCCACTTATATGTGAAGATTGATTTTTTTTATTCCCAATTGCTACTGTTTTATGATTTATTGGGGGGGGCATCCAAAGGGCACATAACTCTCAGTTTCTAGACCAGTTAAGAAATCACGACCATTATCCATGAAGCAAGAAGAAAGGGAACATAACAAAAAACTGGACAGTTTTCTTGTAAAGGATTTTTAAACTTAAAATATTTCAGTGTATCACTTAATAATATTCACATAGATGGCCAGAACCAGCATCTATCTCAAGGAATAGCCATGTCACAGCAAACTTTTATGACATGCAATGGATATGTTTGGGGAGCATAAATTGACCTTTGACATTCATAAATACATGTCTTTTGCATCACAATGGGATTGCATATATTAAAAATAAGAGTCTCAGTACATAAACCCCCTCAATGAGACCACTTTCTATATTTAGCTGCAGTTTCACAGAGTTGTTGCAGGATGGATTAGTTCCACAGTGTATCTTTGCAAAAGAGAAGAATTTAGACTGCAATTAGCAATGAAAAGCCTCAGATGAACTGATATAGCAAAGGAATCTAAAATCAGCAGCTTGCCGAAGCATCGCTATTGCCAAGCATCAATAGATTTCTGGGGTGGTTGAAAAATTAAGCCAATGTAACTGGAATTACTATGGAGTACGTCTCTCCTGAGAGCCTTCACTTCACCAGGGTGATGGAAAGGGGATATTAATATACAAGCTGGGATATTAATATACAATCTGGGGTGCTTTTACCTCTTAAAAGCTTCCAGCTTCATATTTAGGGGAGGGAGAGGAAGAAGAGAAGACTGTGTTCATGCTGTAAAGATTATGAGTTACTATTTCTTTAATCCAGAATTTTGATTACTTCAAGCTATGGATGAAAGAAGATAGCATAAGATCATAAAATATTAGACTTGGAAGGGACCTTAGAAGTCATCTACTACAACACAATTGTTTTTAAAATGGGGAAAATGGGTCACAGAGTGTAAAAGTAACCTCAAATCAGTTGTCATTCCATCATTTGTCAGTTGTGTCCAACTCTCTGTGATTCCATTTGAGGTTTTCTTGGCAAAGATACTGGAGTGGTTTGTCATTTCCTCCTCCAGCCCATTTTACAGATGGGGAAACTGAGGCAAATAGGGTTAAATGACATGCCCCAGGTCACACAGCTAGTAAGTTTCTGAGGACAGATTTGAACTCAGGAAGATGAGTCTTCCTGACTCCAGTCCGGTACTCTATCCATTGCACTACCATAAAGAAGATAACCACTCCAGGTTTGTAATTGCCTTCTCCAGTACACTAAGGCAATCAGAGGTTTTGTGACTTCCTCAGGGTCACACAGCTACTGAGTGTCTGAGGGCCAAATCTGAACTCAGGTCTTCCTGACCAGGCCCAGCACTCTATCCACAGAGCCACCTAGCTGTGGTAGTTAGTATTCAAAACTTGGTGTTTGGTTACAAGTCAATCCCTTTTTCTTTCAACTATATCACAGATGCCCATTGATCCATTTCTTTCTTTCTTTTTTTTTTTTTTTTTTTTGCTTTTTGGAGGGAGGAAGGCTGGGCAATTGGGGTTAAGTGACTTGTCCAAGGTTACACAGTTAGTAAGTGTTATGTGTCTGAGGTCACATTTGAATTCGGGTCCCCCTGCCTGCAGGGCTGATGCTCTATTCACTGCACCACCTAGCTTGCCGCTATTGATCCATTTCTAAGACACTAATGGGAGAATTGGAATATTACATTCATTCATCCATCTATCCATCCATTCATTCATAGAATAAAGCAAAGAGAACAGGTGGGTAATTATGCTGATGGATGAGTGCGGCCAACATCACTCCCACAGATATTGCCCCATTCCTGAAATAGAACCAGCTAATTGGAGGACAGAGAGTGGGACTTCCTAACTCAAGAAATAATCTAGAAGTTGCTTGCTTGTATCCTGAAAGTGTTCATTAAGCCTGTAAAATCAGCAAGTCATGCCCACAGTTGAGTTTTACCTAATTTCTCATTTTAACAAAAGTATGTTTGAAGGATTTCAGTTTTCCTGAACTTAACTCTTAATAAGTAGAGGGTAACTAGGCTTTTGCTGATATTCTGTCTTCACCAGCTCACTTCCATAGGAGGTCTATAAATAATGACCTCAGTGATCTAACAGTAATCTAAAAGATCCAGGGCCAATCTCTGAAGGACCAATAAAGCTGTAGTTTCCTGGTTGTAGCAGCTAAGCCTTACTTTTGCAGGTAGCTATTCACTCACCTACCTAGATGTTATTTCTTAGTAAATGAAGCAATTAAAACCTGAGGCTAAAGTTAATAATCTAAATGAATCTCTTAGGATTTAAAAAGGAGCAGCAATAGTTTGCAAACACATGCTTGGAGGAGTGATATGAAAACTGGGCCTGCCATAGGCATTATATCTGGATTTTTGAACATATGTATCACCAATGAATCAATACTTATATTAAATGTTAAAAAGATTATCTGTGATATGATCCAGAATTTTTTAAATGAAAGCAGAGAGTACAAAAGAAAGATTTTAATTATATATTCAAAGCACATATGATTTTGTCAGGCCAGGGATCCTGGCCTGATGATACACTATGATACACTAGACAATACACTAGAAAAAAACATAGGGATCGTTCCGAAAAACATAAAGATTAAGACACTTGTCCAGGATCATTCAGCTAATAAGTATCAGAAGCAATATTGGAAACCAAGTCTTCCTAACTTTAAATCCAAGATTACAATTACTATGTCACATTGCCTCTTTGAACATTTTGCAGTCGTACTTCTGGCCTGGTCTTTTCCATTCAACAAGCACTGTTTGACCTTGCCCCAACCCTCTTCCTTCCTCACACCCCTTAGAGCAGTGGTTCTCAACCTGTGGGTTATGTTCAAGTTGTAACAATGAAAATACATGCTGCATATCAGATATTTACATTACGATTCATAACAGTAGCAAAATTACAGTTATGAAGTAGCAACAAAAATAATTTTATGGTTGGGGGTCACCACAACATGAGGAACTATATTAAAGGGTCATGGCATTAGGAAGGTTGAGAACCACTGCCTTAGAGACAGTATGGTACTGACTTTGAAATTAGAGGACCTCTATCACTACCTGTGTGATCTTGGGGCAGCCATTTAACTTCTCTGGCCTTTTTTCCTCATTTATAAAACAAGGGAGTGGGATCATGAGATTCCTTCTAACTCTTTATTTATGCTCCCTCCCTTTTCCCCTGCCAACCTCTCTGTAACCCTCCACCCGCTACCTGGATTTTCTAGGAGGCTTCTAGGCCAGAAACTTTTGGTTTCAAAGCTGATTAGAGTTTCTCTGATAATAACCTCGGATACGGGAAATGAGTTGGACAGATCCACCTGTTCAAACTTGTCCACACTCAGAGAGGAATCCACCCCATCCCTTTAAATTCCTGAGCCGCGCTGAAATATGAAGCAAAGATGGATCCAGGCAACCCAAAAGAACTAAAACAAGTACCAGGAGCAACCTAACAAGACCACAGCTGATTCCCTTCTGAAGAGAGACCACTGAAGATCACTGTGCTCACAGCAGTGCCCCTATCTCTTTCCTCCATTGCCCAGACTAACATTGGAAGTAGCAGTGTGGGTCCAGTGTGCATTTGTCAGTGTGTTTCCCTACTTGAGAGGTGACCCCTGCTGCACTAGTTTGAGAGGAGAGCAGAGATTCTGCCCCAGCACCTTTCTCTTCCTGCCCCTGCACCTTTCTCTTCCTGCCCCTGCTTCTACACTCCATCCCACGCTTCCTTGGATGCCTCTACTTAAGCCAAGTGGTTTTCCTTTAAACTTCCCAAATGTTTAACACCATTTTAGGGACCAACCGTCTAGTGATTATGTTGTGACCTATTGCTTTTGGCACTGACTAGTGCCTCTGCAAAGGTCCCTTCAGTCCCATTAATGTACATATTGAAATTTAACTTCAACCCATTCAAATATCAGTGGAGAATGAGCAGTGTTAGCCATTGCCACCCATCAGGGCCACCTAGAATCTCATACTATTCTAAGTAAAAGGAGGAGGCAAAGCTGGCCATAGCAATAGATCCATAAAAGGATAAGTTGTAGCCACAAATGAGAGATCATTTTTATGTATATACAATGTGTTTGTTCATCTATTGGTTCATTCTTTCACACCAACCTAGAGATCTCCCATGAAGAAACTTCTGCCACAAGCCATATTCTCCCTCCCAGCCACCTATCTCTAAGCCCAAAATCAGCACTACTACTTTACAGGGAAAATCGATGTCATAACTGCCCTCCTCCCCTTGAAAAGTCTTTGACAAGACAATTCTAATAACAATATCATTTATGGAGTGTTTCCTATGTTCCAGGCACTGTGTTAAGAATTTTTACAATTACTATCTCATCTGATCCTCACAACAACCCTGGGAGGCAGGTGCTATTATATTCCCATTTTAGAGGTGAAGAAAATGAGGGAAACAATAGTTAAGTGACTTGCCCAGGGTTAGGGCTTGTAAGACTGGATTTGCATTCAGGTCTTCCTGAATCTAAGCTCAGCATTCTATCCACTAGACTAAACCATCTAGCTAGCCCAGGAGAAATTTGGAAATGCTGGATTTGGAGGCAGAGGATCTGAGTTCAAATTCTGACTCAGCTAACTTACTGTCTCTGTGACCTTGGACAAAGTACTAAACCACCTTAGCAAATTATTTCATAAGTTGCTATGGTCACAAAATTTATCACCAAGTAATCAATCCTTTGGTCACTAATCCAAATGAATATTAACTTGGAGGGCAACATAATCACTAGAAGGCTGGGCCCTAAAATGGTGTTAAATTGAGCTTATTCAGATCTACCTGGGCAAATCCAGATGTGCCAGAAGGGAGCTGGGGCTAAGCAGGGGCTTAGGTGGGTATCCCATGTCTATCTTTTTGCTTTCAGTAAAACTATTCCTTATTGTCCCATCCCTAGCTAGTGGTAAACATTTTATCAAATGAGGATAGGCCATGAGGACAGACCATAGTTTGCAAGTATTTGGGACATCACTCTGATGCAAGGATTAGATAACTGATTTATTCAATAAGATACCCAATTTGTCAATTCATTCATAAGTCTGAGACTAAGCACAAAAAGAACTTGGAACTAGAATAGTTGCATGAGATTGTGGTTGGATAGGCCAAGGAAAATAGGCCACACCCCAGAGGTCATCTCTAAATTAATAAATTAGTTAGAACTTCATTCACTCCAGAGGCTGAAACAAGTGCAACATTTCAGCACACTTACGAGGAAATGTGGCAGAGATGGGAAATACTGAGGAAGGATTATGGGGCTGCTAGATGGCCTATGGATAGAGCCCTGAGTCTGGAGCCAAGGAGATCTGAGTTCAAATATGGCCTTAGACACTGACTAGCTGTATAACCAAAGCACTCAGCCCAGTGCCTGGCACGTAGCAAGCATTATGTAAATGTTCGTTATTGTTGTTGTTGTTGTTTTATAGGGATCCCAGAGCAGAAGACCCAAGGTAAGGGAAGTCTGCAGAAAAGGGCAGCTCTTTCCTAACTTCCCCTCCCTATGCCTGTCTATCCACAGACATTATAACATAATCTGGAGATAATAGCCTCAGAATTAGGAAGTTTACTAACTGAGGGGCTCAGAAAGATTGTGACTGTGCTTATAAGATTCCATCTAAAATAAACTCTCTAAAGTCAAAGAAAAAGGAATTACATGAAATTTAGGGGTCACTATATTGCCCCTTAGACTTAAACCAAGTTAATTATTGTAATATGGACATATCTAGATTTCCATGCAGTCTATAGGCAAACTTTACGATATCCCTTACCTTGTTTCAAACAACAGAATCACCTACAAAAGGTTGTGATGTGAGGATTTGATTTAGCAATTCATATTTTCCCTTCATTTCTGGATTGAGCTGTTATGTTCTCAAGTCTCCTCCTACTCTCCACCCATCTCCCTATACATTCACCCCAAAATGCTGAAAGTCCTTTGATTTTCAAACATGGTTTTGATTTTAGCCCTATAACATCAAAATTCAACAATAATGTCATTTATCCATTAAATATTTATTAAAAGTCTACTATATGCTGAACTGGGTACTGAACTAGGCACCAGAAGAAATATAAAAATTTAGAGACATAAGACCATTCCTTACCCTCATGGAGCTTGCAGTCCAGGAGGGAAATGAGATACCAACACAGATAGTGCTAACATACATTTTAAGGTAAGCAAACAAGAGAATTACAAAACAAAGTGGTTTGTTAGGTCCAAGGAGGAAGGATATAAAAGCAAAATGAATTCCTAATGGAAACAATTAAAATAAGCCCACACAACTGCTCCCTGCCAAAATCAGTGTTGTGACTGGGTTGGGAAGTCTTTATTTTTCATTCTGCATGAACAAAATAGAATATTAGAATGGAACAAGCATTAGAAAAAATGTAAATCCCCTCACCTTTTCATAATTATCAACAAAACTTTTCTATGACAATAGTGTCTTTTTTTTCACTATTGCAAATTAATTTTCAGAGGGATTAACAGCTTCTTCTTTGGAATCCCTGGTTCCAACTGAAGATAACACCACTCTGTCCCCCAACAGAATGAAGCAGTGTTAAAGAGAGGCTGAGGGAGGCATGTAAACATGTTATTCTTTGTAATGACTGTACACAGGAAGGACATCTTGAGTGAATAATTAGGAATTTTAAGGAGCAATGACTTGTTCCACATAGCTTCTCAGGGTAGAACAACCAGGATTTTTTTTTCCTATTTAAGATGCAATGTAGTGTGCATTTCTTATTAGTTACTGGTCCATCCAAAGTGGAGGGAGTGGGACAAGAGTGATCTGCCATTTCCTTCTCCACGTCATTTTTCAGATGAGGAAACTGAGGTAAACAGGGTTAAGTGACTTGCCCAGGGTCACACAGCTAGTAAGTATCTGAGAGCAGATTTGAACCCAGAAAAGTAAGTCTTCCTGATTCCAGGCCTGGCACTCTATCCACTGTGCCACCTAACTGCCCCCTTTTAGCACATTAACAACTGCAATGAGCTGGGCACTGTGCTAAGTGCTTTAAAAATATTATCTTAAAACCATGCAACATGCATGGAGAACACACAGGTAACATACATGAAGGACAATGCCAGAAACTCAAATGGCCAGGATTCTTGTATAGAGGACATTCATGTGACTGAAGCAAGTAAAACCTTCTATGCCTCAGAGCTGCTGCTGTTTCCTGATGACATCATCACACTGCTCTCTGCAAGGCATCCAGTCAGATAACTATGCCCAGCTCGAAAGTGCTATTCTTCTACAGGCTCATTTTCAGCTTCCATTTTTTACAAGAAGGGAACCTCAGATTTTGTGGGGACTAGTACTCCCTCTCCACTTACCCAACTCCATTGGCAGGAATCAAGCCCCTTATTTGTATTACTGTCCTTGCTCCTGTCTTCTTCCCTTGAAGGTTGTCTGCCCATATCTATACGGAATTATAAACCATCCCCCACCATAGGTTTGATTTCATTTCAGGCCTTGCCAGTATAACCAGCCCAATTTGCAGTCAGTAGCAATTCAGCTCATAAGTCACAGAAGCTCAAGTAGGCACCATCACTGCTGACAAATGAGCTAGTCAAAGAAGAGACAGCCGCTGAAACAAAAGCCTTGATGCTCCTTTTTCCCCAAAATGCCAACTTGAGGGGGAGCGTGGCGGCAACTGATGAGGGAAAGAGCTGTGCTATTGCATGTTGATTTATACTCCCATCATCCTTCATCCCTCATCCAAGAGTCTGGTGGTAGTCCTGGAATTAGGAAAAAACATCACTGTGTGCTAAGGGGTGTGTGGAACCCTGACACCTGCCTGAGACGTGAAGGGCATGGCCTGCCAATCCTCCACAGCCCTCAGCCTCTCCTTGGCTGCTCTAGTAAAACAAAATGGAAGAATTTAGGCTTTAGATCAGACAACATGTAAATAGCCCAAGTTGCTTAGAGCTCCAAATTAGATTAATTGGTCTCTCAGGTAACTAATTTTGAATTTCAAATGGGCCCCCTGAAGCAGGGGTAACTGTAAAGACTGGATTTAGCTATCAAACCTTGACCTAGAAATATCAGAGACAATAAAGAGGCCCAAAAGGCTAAAGACTAATTTGAGATCATTTAAAACACCTGCTGAAACTCCCACTGGGCAATCCTCGGATTAAGTGCTGGTGTAAGGGATGAAAATTAATGACTGGACAGTAGTGTGCAAAGGGTGCTTAGGGTTTTAAATGCTTCAAGATAGGAGGTGGTTGAGGTATATAGGAATGATGAGACTCCAAACCACACCTGAAATCTCAGCATCTTTGAAGCTAGGAGAAGGCACAGAGTTGATATAAAGGCTAGGGTCACAAATCAATGGCACTGACCTTTCAGAGTCAAGAATAACTATTTCCTCTTCAGTTCTCTTCAATACAGATGAATTATGACATGACCATTGTCCTGAAATCTGCTTTCAATGGGCCAAAGCTACCAAATTGTCAGCCCTAACCAAAGAGAAAAAATTCTGGTGGTTTGGGGAAGAAAAAATAGCAAGATCTTCAAGAATACCATAACCAGATAATTTGTCCTTCACAAAACGGCAACAGTAAGAGGGAAAGCTAAAATATTGATAAAGTCAAGCAATCTTCAAAAATCAGGCTGGCCTGCTAGGCAGAGTTTCTAGAGACCAGGGAAGATGGCAATGTACAGTGGGAAAGAGTACTGGATTTGCAACCAGCAGACCTGAGTTCAAATTCTAATTCTGTCACTTATTACTTTTATGACCTTGGACAAGTCAGTACAATCCTTGGAACCTAAGTTTCTTCATCTGAAAAAATGAAGGGGTCCTTTCTAGCCCTGAACCTATGATCTTCAGCTATAGAACAGTATAAAAGATATAATTTATCTCCCACAGACTATAAGACAGGAGTTTGATTTATCCTGGGGTCATCACAGGAATTAACGTAGCAACCCAGCTCTTCATCAACTGTCTCTCAGTCATGTAGTATCAATCAATCAATAAGCATTTTTCAGTTGCATGATATGTGCCAGACGCCACGCTAAATGAGAGCTCCTCAGGGCAGGGACTGTCTTTTGCCTCTTTTTGTATCCCTAGCACCTAAAACAGAGCCTGACACACAGTAGGTACTTAATAAGTGCTTATTCACTAACACTGCTGGAGATACTCGTTGTCATTGCTGTTGTTGTTTGTCCTTTGTTTTTGAAGAGGACCAATGACATTGTGCGCGATGGTTTGACTTGCTCATGAATCGGAGTTAAGTGAGGCAGGGCTGCATAAAGAAACAAACACAAAGAATTAAGACATCCCTATTTGCAGTAAGTTTACATTCTAATGTGGACTTTGTAAGATGGGAGAGATTCAGATAGGCAGAGAAAAAATGAGGGAGGACATTCTGGATCAGGGAGATTGTACAAGGAAACAGGAAGAGTAAAAGAAGGAATAAATATAAAAATCTAGGTGGACTTCAGAGGGGTTGTGCTGGAGACGTGCATTGTAGCCCTACAGGGTAGAGGATATTAGATGTGAACTAGAAGGGTTTAGGCCTGGAACACAGCCAAAGAAGGGAAAATGGGGTGATGAGGAAGCCAGAACTATGTCATAAAAATATTAAAGTAACTGGGGTGTTTGACCTGGAAAAGAGAAGATTTTGTTCCTGTCCAAGATGGTATAAATTAATGGACTGACTCAAAAGGCTGTCTATCCATCTAGCTACATGTCACAGCTTTAGCAATACTTTTTTCCAGGATGAATAGTTAGCTCAATCTCTTTTGCATCAGCCTGGAGAAGAAAAGATATAATAACTGTCTTCAAGTATTTGGTGGGTTGTCATATGAAAGAGGGATTATGCTTATTTTTCTTGGACTCAAAAAGGAGCATTTGATGGAAGTTGCTAGGAGATAGATTTTGGTTCTTTATAAGGAAAAAAATTCCTAATAATTTGAGCATATCAAAAGAGTAATGGGCTACTTCCGGGGACAGGGAATTCTTCAACATAGGACATTTGCAAATGGATCCTGAATAAATACTTGGGGAAGTAGTAAGGAAGCTGTGTTCCTGTTCAGTTGCTGATGTTAGTTGCAGTTGTTAGACTAGATGGTCCCAGAAATTGCTTACAGGTCTGAGATTTGGCAATTCAATGATTGAATGCAGCTGAAGTGTTCTGGTAGTCCCTCAACTGCGATGATGTTGTTAATGAGAAATGTGGTATCCTGATATGGCCCCATGCCTTCTAGAACTGCTTGTTCTAAGAAGCAATCATTACCTCCCTCCACATCTCATCTCAGTCAAGTATTTGCTCAATCTCTGAGTGGATAATTGGAGGACCTCATTATTACTACCTGACCTAATTTTATTGCTTCCCTAATTTCATTTAACATAGCTCATCCTCATTATCTAAGTCAAGTATTCTATAGTATTTCCCTATTAACACATTTTGATTAAATATACATAGCACCTCTACCCACTCCAATACATATGATCCATAGTATTTCCTTGGCCAGTAACATTTTTTATAATACCACTGTAAAATCCAAGTTACAGGAATATATATCTAGAGCTGAAAGTGACCTCAGAGGCTAACTGGTTCACCTCCCTCATTTTACAAGTGAGGAAACTGAGGCCCAAAGAGATTAAATGATTAACCTAAGATGACACAGGTAGTAAATATCAGTATCAATGTTCTTTCTTCTGTACACTGCTGTCCAACTCATAAATGAGGGTTGATAGTTGTAGTTGGCACTGAGGCAGCATGGTATAGGTAGATATAACTGGCCATCAATAATTGAGTGTTGAAAGCTTAGTTACTTTTTAGATGAAGTTACTTATTTTTTGGTATTTTAATCATACCTGACCTTCCAGTTCAGTCCTATTTACTCTTCTCTGGACAGAATTTTCTCAGATGCAAATCTCTGTCTGCTGGTTCCATTCTCCATCCTATTTATTTATTCAAAGACATCTAGGGACCTAAATATAAATATATAAATATATTACATATAATATTCATGATGAAAAGGACATAATGAAGTGAGCGTAGTTCTCAGTTAGAACATTTTAAACCCAAGTGTTTTGTGCTTTTTCTACAATGTATAACATACTTTCATCCCCTCATTCTCCCCTCACAATGATTATGAACCCCTGTCTACCATGGTTCAAATCCTACTCTTGGTCCCCTACTAATCACTCCCTTATTCCCATGTCACCCAACTCCACCATTATCTCATTCTAAAGCTATCCTTTGTGCTGTCTGGATTGCCTGCCCCATAGGTAAATAGTTTTCATCTCAAACCTTTTCCTTTCCTGCTCCTCCCATCTCAATGAGACCTTGCTGCCTCTTGACTCCCAAGTCACCAGTTCTAGTAATGGTTGTACTTTCACACAAACCACCACCTCATGCCCATGATCATGGTGGGGGAGTAGGAATACTTCTTGTTACCCATTGCTACTTCCATGTACTCCCGCTACCATGCTACTCCCATTACCACCATCACTCAGTGAATGAGATTCATTCAATCCATATTTATCACCCATTCAAGATTCAAGTGGCTCTTGTATAGTGAACTCTAGGATACTTCACTTCCTTCCTCAACAACTTTAGCACCTGGTTTATATTCTTTCTCTCCTGCTTAACTCCTACCTTCATATCAGTGGACTTCAGGATACATATTGATATTCAGTCAAATACCCTAACTTCAGCCCTGGATTACTCCCACCGTGTACTGACTTGGCTTTTAACCATGTGCTACTGAATGCTGGACCCTCACTGAGGCAAAGCATTCCTTTTATGCCCCACCCTTATGAACTCATTATTCCACTCATCACAGTGGCTTTTCCAAACCTTTTCAACCCTCCTCAAACTACCCCTGACTCTCCCACTCCCTCCCTATCATTTCTACTGAAAATCCTGCCCCATATTTCACAGAAAAAATCAAAAGCTCCCTCTTCTTTTCTCCTTATCTCACACTATTCAGATGCCTTATGACATATTTGCTCCTTCATCCCTATCTCGCATGAAGGGAAGGCCCCTTCTCCTTGCCAAACCTTCTAGATGCACATGTCATCTCAGTCCATCTCATCTCCAACATACAGCTCCCTTTATCATCCCTACTCCCTCATTTCTCTTAAATTTCTCCATATCTGTTGGCTGCTTCCCAACTGCCTTATTGTTGTTCATCCTTTGTTTTTGAAAGAAACTGATAACATCACTGGATGACGTCTTGATTTGCATGTGAATTGGATTTAAGTGAGGCAGAATTGCACTAAGTCATCAATCTCATTCTCTTTTCCAGAGTCGCTGAAGTCTCATGACAGGACAAAAGTCAAGACAACTGGTGATAGCCTGGGAGGCAGTGGATAACCTTGGTATCTTCAATGTCTAACCAAGCTCTAAGTGCTCCACAGCAGTTACCTTCACGGCCATTGGAATGAATTCTTCTCATCTGCCCATTCTGCCCGAGGAAGTCTTCACACACTTGGGGTAGACATCCCCCTAATTCACTAATGGGTTTGAAACCTGTCAGTTACCCTCAACCTGAGTTAGTCCATCTGATGAGAGACAGTTTACTAGGGTGTGGCCTCTGTGTATACTACAGTTTATTGGAACCACAAGTGAAAGTTGGGTGAAGGAGGACATCAAAGCTAGATGAGCAGCATTGAAAAGGGCTCAGCAAGCCTTCACACCAGAGACTCTGATCCTCCCTAGATACCCCATATGCCCCAACTACCTACAAACCCTCTTTATCCATCCATCCCCACTAAATATTGTTCCATATCTCTCCTCCCTTTGGGAGCTAAATTCTTTGAGAAAGTTGTCTACAATGTGTACTTCCACTTCCTTTCTTTTCATCACTTCTTAACTCTCTAAAATCCCACTTCTGACTTCATTATTCAACCAGAATTGCTCCCTCCAATGTCACCAATCATCTAATTGCCAAATATAATGGTATTTTTTCAATCCTCATCCTTTAACACTTTATATCATTTGATACTGTTAATCACACATTTTTCCTTGATATTATCTTCTCTCTAGGCTTATTAGGGATACAGTAGGGATAGTCCTCCTACCTATCTGATTCCTTTTCTCTGTCTATTTTGCTGGATCTTAATCCAGGTTGTGCCTGCTAGCCATGGGTATCCCAAAAGGCTCTGTCCTACGTCTTCTTCTCTGCTCCCTGGCCTAACTTTCCTAGTTTTCTAATCTTCTTACACCTTATGCTCTCCACATATTCTGTGATTGACTACGTTGACCTCCTTATTCTTCCTTCCACAGGAAACTGATTCTATGAATTTTCATGGACTGTCCTTCATGCCCAGAATTCTCTCCTCCTCTCTGCCCTCTACCTTCCCTTGTTTCCTTCAAATCTCAGATAAAGTTCTACGTTCTACAGGAAGTCTTTCCCGATCCCTCTTAATTCTAGTGCCTTCTCTTCGTTGCTTATCTTCAATTTATAATGTGTCTATTGTTTGCATATAGTTATTCATATTTTCTCTCCCATAAGATTGTGAGCTACTTGAGAACAAGGATTGTCTTCTGCCTTCATATCCCAAGCACTTAACACAGGAAAATAGGTGGATGACCAGAGTGCCCCAATGGTATCCTGTCGATGTTGGGAGAAATGAGGAAGGCCACCAATAAGTTAGATGCATCTTGTGTGACAAATTCCTATATGGACATGAATGAGCACTGCATGAGAAAGTCGGGCATAGATAGGTCATTATCTGCATGATAGAAGGGAACTCCCAAATTAGTAAAATCAAAAATTTTTTGAATATTTGAATAATTTGGCAGTTATAATGAGGAAGAAGAATTGGGGAAAAAAAGAACTAGGGGCATGGAGACCAATTAACATGGTGTTAATTGGCAATTACAACAGACAATGAGCACCTGAGATAGAGTGCCGGCCATATGAATGAATAAAAGGGGACAGAAGTGATTTCCTCTACAATTCTTGACTTCCATAATTTGCTTTTTTCCCATCACTGTACAATCACTAAACTGATATGTGCTTTCTTCCCAAAGAATAAACTTATAGTGGTATTTAGTATATTGGTATCATTTCTTGTAGATATAAATAGTGGGCAGGGGAACAATAAATCATAGCCATAGAATTTTAGAATTGGAAAGTACTTTAGGAAGCTCTGCATTTGGAGTCAAAGAAACATGAGTTCAAATTTTTGATCTGCTTCCTACTCCTTATGTGACCTTAAGCAAGCCACTTAATTTCTCTGGGTCTGTTTCCTTAGTTGAAAAATGAAATTGGCAGACTAGATGTTCTCTAAGAGATGACTTCCGGACCTACATTCTATGCTTCCATGATTGCCTACTCTAAAGTTTCATTTAACAGATTAAAAGCAGAGCACAAAGCCAAGTCTCACAATCACCAGGACAACATAAAGTCCACTATACTAATATAGCAATAAGTATTTGTGAACACCCAGCAGCATGTTAAGTTTTACAAGGATTGCTAATAAAACTTAATCCACAGTTCCTATGTTTCAGGAGCTCAAAACATGGTTGAGTCCAAGGATGTGAACAAGAAAGAACAATGAAAACAGCATAATTTAAGGGCTAAGTTGCATGGTACTAATAATACATATTGTTAGGAATTTATCAGTTATTAGCATAGCAATATGTGGGTGATGCCTCGCCAAGCTCAGGTAATTGAGTAAGCCTTCAAATTTGTCTGGCTGATGTTGAAACTAGATAGAGTTTGGACTTTGATTTTAACAATTAACACTTTTAAACAGCTCCTATGTGGAAAACTGTAAAGAAGATGAGAAGATAAAAAAGATAAATGAGACACAATCCCTGCCCTTCAGGAGCATATCTGAGCAACATTCGATTGCTGAGTTATAATAGTGTAGAAGGAGTACATGAAGCCATTTGGGTTCAATTTAAGGTGGACTCATTCACTCTGTTTATATCATTTTGCACTCATTTTGCAGGCGAGTAAACTGAGTTACAGAGAGAGTTCAGGTACACTTTTGGGTTAGTGACAAAGCTGCAAGAAACTACAGTTCTCTGACCCTTTTCTGATACCCTTGACTCACCATACTTCTTTTATTGACTTGTGCCCACCATAGGACAAAAGTTTTTATTCTTGCAATGTACCAAGAAAAAAAAAGAGAATAAAAAATCACCTAGGAAACAAAGACCCAAATTCAGGTTTGTCCAAATGCCAGATTATTAAAACTTGATTACAAAAAAAAAAAACTTGATTACAGAAGAGAACCAATTTTCTTTGCCCAAAGGCAGCGCCCACTGAAATCTACACAATCTCATCACTAAGAAATGATCAGAACATCTCCAGGGCTATACAAAATGAAATGAGAAATGTAATGGTGCCTGCTGACCAAACAAAACAGGAGTAAAAGTCCCATCTCTGCACTGGACTCTCAAAGTAACTGTACCTAATTTTCAAGTGCACTGGCATATCTAAGTGCACTGGCATATCATTAAGCTCTGTGTTCTTATAAGCGGAAATAAAGGATGAGCAGCTAAAGAGATACTAAAAAAAGCAGTGCAGGTATGAAAAGGCCCTTCCTATAGGAGTAGTAATAATAACTCACACTTGTATTAGTACTTTAAGGTTTATAAGACACTTTACAAACATTGTAGAATCCAAGAATCTCCAAGCTGAAGGTGAAGTTAGTGGCCTTCTGTACCAATCCATATGCAAAGAATAATCCCCACTACAACATCCCAGAAAAATGATCATCCCAGCTTTGCTTGAAGACCTCCAGTGAGAGAGAACCCACAATCCCCTGAGGCGGTCAGTTCAACTTTGGGATATCTCTAAAGGTTAGGAAGTTCTTTCATTCCTCAAGCCTAAGTTTACCTCTTTCAACTTGCATCAGCTTTCCGGGTTCCAAGAGAAAAGATTGATCCCTCCATCATCTCACCTGATGCTCATGACAATCCTGTGAGAGCCATAGTGCAAGCATCATTATCCCCCTTTTACAGATGAAGAAAATGAGGTTTCTAGAGGTGAAATGACATCTAATGTTGCAGAGTTATCAAGAGACTGAGGCAGAATTGAAACTCCAGGTTTCCAAATCTTTCCAAAGCTCTTTTTACTGTATGTACCATGCTCCCTTCCTAGCAGAAGGCAGGCTTTCTCCCCTTAACTATCAAGGATAAATTGTTACATCTTCTGCAACTGAGGAAAAAAAAAGATGGAGTTGACTTGGTCAATGAATATTAATTAAATGCCTACTATGTGCCAGAAGTGTGCAATGACTGAGGATACAAAGGAAGGTAGCTCCCAAGGAACTCATAGTCTAACGGAGTAGAAAACATGCATACAACTCTGTACAAACAAGTTATAGACAGGATAATGGAAATAATCAACAGAGGGAAGGCACTAAAATTAAGAGGGATTGGGAAAGTTTTACTGTAGAACAGTGGTTCTTAAGCTTCCTAATGCCACAACCCTTTAATACTCATATGTGGGTATATCTGCACGTGGGCGGACCCGCCTAGAGATGGATAGAGGAGCGGTGTCTCAGTTCCTAAGACCATCAGAAATATGTGTTTTTTGATGGTCTTAGGCGACCCCTGTGGCCCCTGTGAAAAGGTCATTCGACCCCCAAAGGGGTTACAAGCCACAGGTTGAGAACCACTGCAGAAGGTGGGGCCTTAGCTGGGACTTGAAGGAAGCCAGGAAAACCAGGTGGTAGAGATTAGCAGGGAGAGCATGCGAATTCCAGGTATGGGAGGCAGACATACCAGAGTGAGATGAAGTGTCTTGTTTGAGCTATAGCAAGGAGGTGGGTGTGACTAAATCAAAGAACACATTGGCGAAGGGGATATAAAGTATAAGAAGACTTACAGGGAAAGGATTACCATTTACATAGCACCTACTATGTGCCAGGCACTGTGCTGAGCACTTTTTACAAATATCATCTCATTTGATCTTCATAGTAACCCTGGGAGATAGTCACTATTATTTTACAGATGAGGAAACTGAGGCAAACAGGAGTTAGGTGAGGTACCCAAGGTCACACAGCTAGTAAGTGTCTGAGGCTAGATTTGGACTCAGGACTTCCTGACTCGAGGCCCAGCATCTATCCTTTGTGCCACCGGCTGGAAAAGTAAGTAGGACAAGTTATAAAAGAATTTGAACACCAAATGGAGAATTTTATATTTGATCCCAGGGAGCCACTGGAGTTTAATGAATTGGAGGTGGGGGAGTTGACATAGTCACTCCGGCATTTTATAATATCACTTTCATAGCTGAGTGGAAGAGAGCAGCAGTTCTCAACCTGTGGGTTGCAACCCCTTTGGGGTCAAATGACCCTTTCACAGGGGTCACAGGGGTCACCTAAGATCTTTGAAAAAGACATATTTCCAATAGTCTTAGGAACCTCCTCTATCCGTCTCCAGGTGGGTCCGCCCACATGCAGACACGCCCACATACAACTATTAAAGGGTTTTGGCATTAGGAAGGTTGAGAACCACTGGTCTAGAGTATGGAGAAACTTGTGACAGGGAAACCAACAAGCATCTATTGCAGTAACCCAAGCATGAGGTAATAAGGCCCTGTACCAGAGTAGCAGCAGTATCAGAGGAGAGAAGGAATCCCATGTGAGAGGTCCTACAAAGGCAAAACTGACAAGCCTTGGCAACATACTGGATATGGGAGATGAAAGAAAATGAGAAACTGTGACAAATAAAAAACCTGAGGGGTAGACTTTCTGGATAATTAATAATCAATTTATCAATTATGCTAGCTAAAAATCAACAAATTGATGGTCAATGGTTTTTCTTGGTAACCAAAGACAAATACCTGAAGAGATGGGAAGCCTTAATATACTTTTAAGAAAGGGGGTGCCCCTGACAGGTGAAAATCCATCCTGATTGCTAAACAATTAACAAGGGGGTGGACTAAAAGTCTTCAGTTCTCCTGATGAGAACATGGCTTGATCATGAGATTCAGCTGCCTCCAGCAATCTGGACAAAGAAATCCAGCTCTACTCAGACCAGTATGGTTGGTTTTCTCCTTCATTAGCTGGGTCACCCTAAACTCCAGTGGAGGGGTACAAGCACTTGAGTTCATTACTTTGTGGCAGAAATTCACCTAGACTAGATTATGTTTCAACTCTAAGCAGAAGTAATGTCTTTTACTTGCATAAAGTCCTGCTCAAGATCAAGGAGCATGAACCCTGAGGATGAGAGCAATCTCCTCTATCAACCATGCACTTCAGAGACTGGCTGACTGACTTGCAGGGTCTGGTGCCTTAGTGAGGGAAGAAAAAAAAGAAAACCTAGATTCAAATTTAGTAATTGGTTATTAAAATAATAGAAAATAATAATTTCTCTCATAGCCAAGGATAATGCCTAGGATTCGAACCTTAGGAACAGGAAGGATGATGGTGCCTTCAAAGTAATAGAGAAGATAGTATAGGGAACAAGATATTGAGTTCAGCTTTGGACGTGTTGAAATGTCTGAAAGGCAATTAGAGATGTGAGACTTTAGGACTGGACAGGTAGATCTGAGAATCACCAGCATCGATATGATCGTTAAATCCATGAAAGCTGATAAGATCACCAAGTGAAGTAACATAGAAGGAGAAGAGAAGAGGGCATAGGACAGATCCCTGTGGGACATTATAGTTAGTGGAGATAATCTAGATAAAGTGTCAGTGATGGACATTGAAGAGTGTTCACAGAGATAGGAAACCAAGAAAAATAAGTGACACAAAAGCCTGGAGGGAAGAAAATATCAAGGAATAGAATGATCAATAGTTTTGAAGGGTGCAGAGAGGTGAAAAAGGACAAAGACTGAGAAGAGGTCATGAGATTTAGCAATTAAGAGAACATAAGTAACTTGGGAGAGCACAGTTTCTGTGGAATAATAAAGCTAGAAGCCAGTCTGTAGAAAGTTAAGAAGAAAATGAGAGGAAAGGAAGTGAAGATTCCTTTTTAATCTATTATAGATAACTTTTTTAAGGAGGTTAGCCACAAAAGGGAGGAAGGATATGGGAAGATAACTAGTGGGAATGGATGCATCAAGATTTCTATCACCATATTTTACATAACCTGATGGGTTTATCTTACTGGGAATCAAAATCTGAACTCTAGTTCTAATTCTCTACTCATTGAAAATAAACTTCTTGAGGGCAAGAATTGTTTTTAATTTTGTAACCTCAGGGCCTAGCACAGTGCCTGGCACATAACTCTTTCATAAATGGGTATCAAATAAATGACTTGCTGGTGACCTTTCGCAAATAATATAAATTCCCTGTGCTTCTGCTTTTTCATATGTCAATGAGGACAATATTACATGTACCATCTAAGAAGTATTATTTTGACCAAGGTACTGAGTGTGAAAGTGCTTTGATATAGATAAAAGATAAAAGACAGTTAAACGTTTTGTACATAATATGATGTGATTCTCCATTGAATTCCCACTCCAGTGCTTTTGAAGGGTGTACCAAGAAAATACAAGTTCTGTGGATCAAATCAAGATAGGAAAGCTTTAAATAGAAGTTCATTGTCGACTTTATGTCCATGGTCTAACTAGTCAGCTATATTCAAAGAGGTAGGCCTACTACATGAAGGAACCTTAAGAATTCACACTTCTGATTATGTAGATAAGCAAACTGAAGGTCAGAAAGTTAAGAGACTTCCCCTAAATGAGACAGTCGCATAATAATTTCCCCCCAAAAAAATAAGGTCTCATTTGATCTTTTGAACTCTTAGGGTAGAAAAAGAAAGGAGTTTCTCATTTTCATGCTGCAAGGACACCAAGGACCTAAGGTAGAAGGAGACCCAGTAAGTTAGGAGCCAGCCCTTCCTGAGGCAAATTTATTCTCCTCCCCTACTCTAGAGCATTCTTCTTTCATTCAATAAGTTTCTCAAAATTTGTTTGGTTAGGGGTAAGTGACATAGATTTGGTCATCATTTTATTTGTTTGTGGTCAACTTCCTATTCCACAGAAGGTATTCTAAACTTTTTCTCTTTTCTCCAAGTCCTCTGTTTAACCTATGTTCCCCTCACTGTCAACAGATGATATCACTGCCTTCTGTACTCCCTGATGTCATGGTCCTCTTCGAGAATGAAGGACAAAACAACCACAAATCCATCCTAAATGAACCTCCTCGACTCTTTCATGTGTGTGCATGATAATGCTTGTGGGTACCTAGAAAAAGATACCAAAATTAGGGAAATTATCTCTTGACCTCTCTATCAGTCAATATTTGTCACTTTCTTATAATGCAATATATAACCAACTTCAATGTCTTTCAAATGCATTGGGATCTGCATTAATGTCATGACCAGAATACTGAATTAAGACAATCATTACAAGTTACACTAATGTGTTTGATTTTGCACAGTTGGAATTTAGTACCTAATGACTTCCAGATGTAAATTTATATAGAACATGCAAAGTAATGAGAGAAATTATTATTAATAACCAATGATTTTGGTAGATCCAGAGTTCTCCCCCTTTTTCTAAAGTCTTCATTTCAAGTCCCAGCCTCTGAAGGACCAGACTAATGACAGTAGATAGGCTCCTCAGTCTTTAGGGGTGGGGAACCTGAGGTCTGGAGGCCATATGTGGTCCTTTGATTGAATCCAAACTACACAGAACCAATGCCCCTAATAAAAAGATTTGTTCTTAAAACATGAATTCAATCAAAAGGCAGCACAAGGACCTAGAAAGCTACATGTGACCTCGAGGCCCACAGGTTCCCCAGCTGTGGTCTAGGTATTGCTGCACCACCCAGCCTTCCAAGAAATTTAACCAAAGGTGAAACTCCTGACCCATTGTGTTCTACTCAGGCTTGGGTACTGGATATAGGTCCTTTGTCTAGATTTCTTCAAGGCTGGGAATGATTTGGAAGTAAGATTTGGAGTAAGTCCACCTCTCATTATAATATTCATTATCTCATTGTTAATCAGAGTTGCCACCATCTGGAACACCCATTCTTCCAAGGACTTATCAACTGCCATGATTCTTCTTTGGTCTGAGAGAGAGGTCAAATGACCATTCCTTTTATTAATAAAACACTAGCATTATTAATAAAATTATTAATTACCCAGAAATTATGTCTCTTGAACTTTTTAAAGTCACAGTAACTAGGTTCCAAGCTTTACTGGGAACCACTCTGTTAGCCTTAATATTCTTAGGAAGAAGTCCACTTTGAGAGACTCTTATCAGATGACAGGAACATAGCTGGAAGGGAACTTAGAAGTTATCAAGACCAAATCCCTCATTTTTTAGAGAAAACTGAGGTTTAGCAATGTTAAATGACTTACTCAGGGTCACACACCTGGAGAAGAATTGGACCCCACATTTCCTAACTTCTAGTTCATTGCTTTATCCATTATATCATTTATCCTTCAGAATCTTGACTCCTGTTTGAGGCTATATCTGTTTTATTCATGGCCTCAAATATGGCAGCACCATTCCTATGTCTTTTTCTCCAAAGTTATTTCAAAGAATTAAGTCAGTACACAATTTAACTAGGTTCAAATATTCTGGGCCAGATTAAACATAACTAAATCTGCTCCTTTAATCAAAATTTCTATCAGGCAAAGAATGGAATATGCCCTTAAGGAGAATGCTCCTAGGGAGCATTAGAAATTTCATTTGCCTATGCAGGAAATGAAAAAAATAAATACGAGAAAACAAAATCATTCTCTTAATTCATCCAAGGAACCCAGTGCATCTCATATTTACTCAAAAGTCTTCCTTTATTTTTTTCAGTAGATGTTTAAACTTAATACATAATTAGGCAGGCCCTGCTGTATAGCTTCTGCCTAATTTGCTCTGAAGTAGTATGCTCTCCAACGAAGCTCTAAAACAAAAAGAGGTTCATTGTTACATGGTGAGAAAAAGGCATATGAGTCAGTCTCAGTCTCCCAGACAGCTAAACCCACAGCTAAGATATCCTCCAAGGGACAGTGGATGAGGAGAACTAGAATGCATCCTCTATTTCTATTTTCCCAGTCCAGGTTGACTTGACCTTGTGCCTGAACTCTTGGATGGTTTTCTAACTAATCTTCTTGCCTCTAATGACTCATCTCTCCAAGCCATCCTTCACTTTCCAGCTAGAGTTGTTCCTTTTTTGTTGTTGTTCCAGTCCTGTGATTTTATCAGCGTTGTAAGATCACAGTAAGGAAACACAATCAAGTCTGTAGAACAGTGACTGTTCCACAACTTACAAGAACTCCCTCAGGAGGGATAAGTGCCTTGCCTATGGACATACAGCCAGAATGTGTCAGAGGTGGGACTAGAACTCATGTCTCTCTATATGCAAGGCTCTCTCTACTGATCGTACTGTGCTGGAATCTGCCTAAAACTTCCACTCTAATCATCACACTCCCTTGCTCAGAAACTGGTGTTTGCTAAGGGAAAGTCATATTAAATTTCAAACCTCTCCACAGTCTGACTCCAATCAACCTTTCCAGGCTTAACTCAAGTTATTTCCATCTAAGTGCTCTACAGGTAACCCAACTAGATTCCTCACTACCCCATGCCCATTTCCATCCTGCCTTCTCCCACTTGGAGCAGCACCCCCCACATTCATGTCCATAGATTGATATGCTTCCCTTCCACAGCTCAAGTACCTTGCTGAAAGAATATCATCATCATCATCAACAACAACAACAATGATAAATGCCTAGCATGTTGTCATCCCCTCCCATTAGAATGGGAGCTAATTGAGAACAAGGACAGTGTTTGCCTTTTTTTGTATCCTCGGTTCTTAGCATAGCGCTTGGCTCATGGTTAAGTGCTTAGTATGTGCTTGGTGACTAAATAATAAGAGGCAGTGTAGCATATTGGATAGAGGACCAGACTTGGAGTCATAAAGACTTTGATTCATAGCCTCCATCTGACACTTCTAGCTGTGTGATCCTGGGTGAGTCACTTAGCTTCTCAGTATCCCAAACAGATCTCTGAGACTGTAAATTAGAGAGAATGTTCCAGTTTGCATCTATACTGAGAAATTTCACCTCCAGTAATTCCTTACAGAGATGAAATCATAGGTACTTAAAAACAAAAAGCACAAAACAATGATAACAATTCACATTTCCATAGCATTTTCAGCTTTACAACAGTATTGTTCCTGGCTGTTGCATGTTGTATTGTTTTTACCAAAATCAGGAAGGGAGTTTAAGTGATTTCTAGAATAGGAAGGCAGTATCTGTGGCCAATCTGATGAGGGCAGGCATCTTCCTTTCCTCTCTGGAGTTGCCTGTCACCAATCTACAAAAGCAGAACTAACACAGATTTCTGGGTCAAGGTTTCTATGTTGTTGCTGTTCAATCATTTCAGTCATGTCTGACTCTTTGTGACACCATTTGGGATTTATCTCTGACTTTTTGGGGCAGAGATACTGGAATGGTTTGTCATTTCCTTCTTCAGCTCATTTTATAGATGAGGAAACTGAGGCAAACAGTTAAGTGACTTGCCCAGGGTCATACAGCTAATAAGTGTCTGTGATTGGATTTAATCTCTGGAAGATGAGTCTTCCTGACTCCAGGTTTAGTATTCCATTCACTGCATCACCAAACTGCTCCACGTGTTGCTATACTGTCTGGCTATATAGCAGTACCTGCACTTTCAAGGAGCAAGAGAGTCAGTCTAGACTTCTGTGTGGTGGAACAGATCAGTTCTTGGTAACCTGAATGGCTTTCCTAAGTGCCTATCTTTGTGTTCTTCTGTGTCCTGTAGATGCCCAGGGAGAAGGTTATGCGAGGACAATAAGCATACAATCCATATATAAAGACACCCTATCTAACAAAGGACTAGATAGTCCTGACTCTGCGTCACAAGGTATGTCCTTGACAGGGCTTTCTAAGCTCTTTGTAGTCTCTTGGACATTCCTTTGCTACACATCACAGGGACCTTGAAAATCATCCCTATTTTACGAGTGACTAAAATGAAACTCAGAGAGATTCATTGGTTGCCTGTGGCCATGTATCTAATAAATGCAGAAGCTAGGTCTTGAACCAAAATCTTCTGACTACAAGCCCAATGTTCTTCCTCTTATATCAGACTGCCTCATACAAAAGTCTCCTGATCTACCATTTTAATAATCCTGTTCAAAGAAGTGCTCTCTGTCTTCAGCTCATGTCCTTGGCTTACTTTCATTTCTTCTAGTACCCTCTGTTCTGTCCAATATTGTTCTTGGATTTTGCCTTGACCTCTGCCAAATAAAATAAAATATAAATGGAATCAAAGGTGAGAACATGCTCCGTTTACAAATCCTAAGTAGGCACAAGTTCGAGAAGAAATGAAAGTCAGACACATTAAAAAAACAGACATAGACTGTAACCATACAAAATGATTAGAGTTTTCTTTTGTCCCTAGGGTTGCCACAATGTTCTTTAGGAATATCAAAGTTTTGCTTTGAAAGTACTTAATGTAAGAAGAACTAAACTATACTGCCTAACCTTGTTATAGTAGTTTCTATCTTTATCATATTGAACATAACAACAGAAACATGTTGGTATTTCCCATTCAGAGTTAAAAATCAGCCCAATTCTTCCATTCTCTAAAAGTGTATTTACTATGTGAAGTTGATGAGGCCAAGATTCTGTGAAGTGGGTATAACTGGACTTTCCCAGATTGATATTAGTTTCTGATTTTCCAAACCCAAGAGAATAATATTGCAGATCCTAAAGCCATCAATTAAGTTCTTCTATATGACTGGATCCAATAACCAGTGCATTAAAAGAGCAGCATTTCCAAAACGTCAGCAAAGGAAAGCAAGGCTAACTGAGTTCCATTTGCCTGGAGGAACAGGGTAGATCAAAGTAAGATGGATTTTAAGCAGTTTGGTATCTGATTTTAACAATGATGTTAGTCTGGTATGAGCTATTCTTGATGAATAAAGCCATATTGGCTCTTTATGATTATACCTTTCTTCTCTAGATTTCCACTAAACTTCTCTTTCAGGATGCACTCTTGAATTTTGCCAGAAATTAAAGTGAAACAATCTCTCTCTCTCTCTCTCTCTCTCTCTCTCTCTCTCTCTCTCTCTCTCTCTCTCTCTCTCTCACCTTTCTTCCTTTCTATACTACCTCTACCCTTTTCCAATTCTCCACAGACTTTCAAAAATTGCCAATAGTGACTCGGCAATTATAACTACCAATGCTTTTAGTGCCTGAGGATGCAGTTCACCAGGACTAGGTTGTTTGAACTCATCAAGGCAACTAAATGTTCTCATATTATCTCCTTATCTACCTAATTATCAGCTATTAACTATCTTTATTCTGTCTTTTCCAGATGAAATATTATTCTTTTTGGTACATAAACAGAAGGAAATTGAGAAATGAGCAATTCTGCCTTCTTTCCATTGTTATGACAATTATTATGAGCAATAGGCATATCTCTTCTAAGGTGCTTCTCACCATCAATTAAACTTTGGGGGGGACCTTTTCACTCTTCCTAGTTTTCCTTGACAGTCTCAGTTCCTTCTGAGGTTTCTTATTTTTATAATACCATCCAACCTTTCACATTCGTCATCTCCTAACTATCCTATCTCCCTCTTTAGTATTGTCTTTTCATCATCATTAACATTCATTGTGTTCCCTGCATATCCATATCAATCTCTTTAGAGAACTGCCCTTTTTCTTTTTCATTGGAACTGTTTCTTTTTATCTTCAGAATTTCATTCCTGAGAGCTTCCTATCCTTCTTAGATTTATTCCCCCTAGAGGGTTTTAGGCTATGGGATCCTGCTTATACTTTCCCTGAATTGTCTGATTGCTGCTCCCCAAAAATCAGACTAGGTACAGCTTCCAATGCCTTCTCTAATACAAATGCTAAGTTGGAGTGATATCTTTTCCTCCACCAAAGTTCACACATCTCTAGCTCAGCAATTCATTCCTTCTTATTGGTAAAGAATCAGGTTCAAAACAGCTAACTCCTTCTTGGTCCCTCAACATTTTAAAAGGATGGAACAACCATTTCTATAATTAATTGATTATATTAATTGATAACATTTAATTATCTAATTATATTAACAGGATAATTGAGGTCAAGTGGTAGTATATATGAGGAGGAGGAACAGGAAGACGAGGAGGACAAGGAGGAGGAGGAAGAGGAAGAAGAAGAAGAAGAAGAAGAAGAAGAAGAAGAAGAAGAAGAAGAAGAAGAAGAAGAAGAAGAAGAAGAAACAAAGAAAGGTTCCCACATGGCATTTAATATATAGCAATCCTTTGGAACCCAAAAGATCAGTACTCTGGACAGTAACCAAAGTACAGTTCGTATAGGAAACAGTTTTAGCTTTCATACATAAGAAAAGTTAAATATGATTTCCTAAAGTAAGATTTTCACCATCAAACAACAGTTTGGACTTTATTCTTGATCTTCTGGGCTGCTTATATCTCTTAGTGGGCCTTTAATCTCATTTTTTAATTTGTATCCACATTGCACTAAAACATTCAGACAAAAATTGAAAAATTCAGTCCATCTAAAGCACGTTACCTCCAAACCCATGAACTTTATAAAGTTGATATACGCACCTATGTATTATGTAAATATGCATACATGCATGTATATATAACATTGTTGCAAATATCTAGTCATTTGGCAGCATTTAATATTCAGATGATGGACTAAATTTTTGATTTTCCATCCAGATGTTTTGGCATCATATAGACACAGCCACAGTTTTCAGAATCCTAATTGTAACTATATTTTGGTCCAGTGGCTCTCGAAATAGAAATCCCTCTAGCACCTGGGTTCTGAAGGTACTAATGTTGCATTTTAACTATATTTCTTACTGAACTTTTTTATACCATGTAATCTTGCCATCCTTTCAACTACAGCAGAGCTTCAAGATAGCAGATCATATATTACTAAGTCAAAGAATTTGTCACTACAGGCTTTAGGTTGGATTTTCTTAAATACTGTGAAATAGAGAAAGAGTTCTCTTTTTTAAAAAACCACAAAACATGTTTCACCATTTCCACAATTAATCTCTTGGATAACAAAAAGTAAGAATTAAAAAATCCTGGCCTTCCCAAATAAGTTTAGATAGAGTGAGCTTGGGGAGGAGGGGGGAAGGGCAGTGCAGGGGAAGGAAACACTGTCCTTCAAATTAGGGTGAAATCAATACTTTCTAGGCTACTAATTAGCAGTTAAATGACTTGTGAAAGAGGAGGAGAAACTAAGGGTACAAGTTACTGCAAAATTGATAAATCAAACTCTGAACGAATGATCAAGAGTTGATTGCTAGGCAAATAAAAAATGAGTTTTTGTTTCTTTCTCTTTTATGTGTTTTTAAACATCCCTTGAATTTGAGATGATTCCTATCCCTGCTTCTTCAGTAGTGGATGGCTTCTCTTCCTTGTCCAATCTATTCCTGAGGTTGCCATGATATTTAGCCTCTCCATTGTAACTGTTCTAGTAAGGGTTGAGAGGCAATACAATGTCACACAAGAAAGCATTAGACCTACAGTAAAGAAAGTATGGAATCAGATCCTACATCAGACACATACTAACCGTGTGATCCCACATAAGTTATTTAACCTCACTGTGCCTGAATTTTCTCATCTGTAAAATTAAGAGACTGGTTGTTATGACCTCTAAGGTCCCCTGAAGCTCTAAATCAATGATCTTATGACTAAACTAATTTTATACCAACAAACTATTTCCTGTTGAATATTTTCAGCCTTGATTCTAATAAGGGGTTTTTGAACTTTATATTTTTGAAACTATAATCATTTCTTTCCTATGCATTCCAAAACTTTCTTATAACATGGATCAACATGTATACATACCCCATTTATGATCTCTACAAGGAGGTCCAGATGAGTTTGGGGAAAAAACTCCAAAGTAACAGTCCTTAGAAGGACTAGGATGAAAGTTCTTTGAAGTTTTTATTTTCCCCATGATGCTAACTGGAAAATGAATAAAGATAAACCAAATGAACCAGTGCTTATGCTAAGGGTGGCAGTGATTCATGTCATTATTATGAAGTGAGAAATTATCTAGGCAGAAAGTATAAATGAGTTTTAATCAGAAAAATAGTATTGATCCTAGGTTATATACACACATGCATAAATATGCACAAGAGCGTGTTATGTGAATTATATGTGCATATGTATGTATACATATGTATTTGTGTATATACATATATACAATACACATATACAATGAAACAAAAGGCATAAGAATGAACTCTCTTTGTCAGACACATATTTGTTGAATTCAGGGAGTAAAATAAAAGGTTGAAGGGGAGATAACATTCATTATGATCAGGAAAATTCAAGTTTTAATTGGGATGACAGATAAATTGTTCAACACAGAACAATGTGATGGAACAACAAATATCCTTCCCTCCTTGTCAACTGCAAAAGAGTTTGAACAGCTCACATAATATTTTATAGGCATACAGAGACCTCTAGGACTATACTCAAGGAAGGATTTAGTTTTGTTTCTATGGAAACCATAAGTACTATGTAAGCCTGTTAAACAAGACAGTTTGGGACATAGTGTCTTATTCACAGTGAATCACCTTTGCAATATATCATTGATAATTTTTTTCCATCCTCATTTTAACGTCTGACTGAGGTACAACTTCAGTCCAGGATGACTGGGCAGGCTCTGAAGCAGTGGTGTTCTTGGTCAGCTCAGATGTACTCTGGCTCAGTGGCTGAAAATTAAAATAACTAACACTGTGACTCAGTTTAATGAGGAGACATTCTGCTGAGGGACCATGTAATGAGATTTTCACTAGAAACCCATGAGGGACTGCTAGCATTTTGTTAACAAGCTTGCCTTTGGAAACTTTGCTTGCAAGAAATTCTTTGGGCTTCTTGCTTCTCTCTCCTAGAATGAATACCCACAGCTTTTCAAGGAAGAAAGTTCAAATGAAACATTCATTGACATTTTATTAAAACATGTGGGATAACATCCAAATCAGCACTGGGCTGGCCACAATAGCAGCATATATTGTTTGACTTGGGTTTCCTCAGAGAAGGTGTTTTCATTGGATACTTCCTTCGCATGATTTTAGGTGGCTGTCCATAGTACGAAGAAGCAGGAATAAATAAATAGGACATTAGTCTCCCACAGTGCTCTGCCCAATGTATAAATAAGCACATTGGTTGAATTGTTACCAAAACAATCCAAGCATCACAATGTCCTGATGATTCCCAGTTGTTAGTGCACCCATCTCTACCCCCCACCAAAACTGTTTTGTGTACAATTTTTAAATCTGTTTACATATTGTTTCTCTTCCAGTAGAATATAAGACAGGAACTGTTTCATTTTTTCTTTGTAGCCTTAGCACCTAGCGCTGTGTCTAGCAAGTAGAAAGTGTTTTTAAAATGCTTATTAGATTGGAGTGGATTGGGTTGTACTAGAGCTGGAAGAGATCTTGGGGTTCATTTGGTTTGATCCCCTTCATTTTACAGGTGACAAAACTGAGGACCAAAAGAGTAATGCGCTTTGCTCAAGGTCACATAGAAAATTAGTTGTCATTAGTAATGACAAACTAGGTAATTTTAAGCTACCTGTTTTAAATGCCTATTGATCCAAGAAAAAAAAAGAGATGGACATCATAGCTGAAAAGAGTAACTACAGGGGGTCCTTTTTGACATTGCAAACAATATTACTTATCCTTCAGCTTCTCCCTCTTAAAGATCAAAAGGGAAAGAAAGACCTCCTTTGATACAAATTATAGAGTTGAATTTCTGATGATGAAAAAGGTAAATAGAATCTCTAATAATGGGTCCAGCTGGAGATTTGTAAGAAACAACCCTATCTGGTAGACAGAAATCAGGAATAGGGTGGGTCTTTTGAAACAATGGCTTTGTAATAGCTTTATAAACATTAATCTTGTGTTCCTGCCCATTGGAGTGCAACACAGATTTGCAGAAGTCAGAGAGAAAAGCCAACTGTTTGGGGGTCCAAAAGATTGGACTTTATAAGTGTCAACCATCACTGTAGACTACAGGGCAGTGATTGTTGCCATGATCAGTGGTTTAGGGCAATTAAACTGTGAGAGCAAGGAGGTAGTAGCTGCTGACATAGTACCAAAAAGAGCATCAGACTATAATTTCTAAGAAGACAAGGACTACATCTAAATTGCATCTAAATTGTGGATTTCCTCAGCAGGAGAGAATTTAATCAATCAAAGAACAAGCATTTATTAAGTATTTATTTTGTGTCAGGTATGGTACTTAACACTAAGAAAAGAGAGAAGAGGGGAGGGGAGGAGACAAAAGGAGACCAAATGAGATGCAATTTCAAAAATAGTTCACCCTAATAGAGAGATAAAATATACATCTGTATATGCAAGACATAGATTAGACGTTGTAATGGTAATGGCCTTGCTCCTTAATAAGCCGAAGGGAATTTGAAGACCTTCCCTGATTTGAAGATTTTCCCTGTCCCCTAACAGGCTGAATGTAATCACATGGAACCTATGGTGGGAGGAGTTTGCTGAAAGGTTGAGCAAAGGAAGTTGGGGAGTCAGAGTGCCTAGACAGTAGAAGAGAGAGGATGCACCCAGGGAGACAGCTAAACTTGTGAGTGTTGGTTTGTGGGAAGGCTAAAGGATGGTGTGGCTCTCTGCTGAGTTGTGGTGTATTAACTTCTATGTTGCTATGAGGGATTCAGTTTCTTAGTGTTGGGATTTGGTTTTCTGGTGTCCGAAGAAAGATTTTGCTTCTGCCTTCTGTATGGAGAGTTTATTATGTTTTGTGATTGAGAACTACACCAGCATATTTACAGTTGCCATTGCCACTGTGAATATTGCATTGGCACTACAGATGGAAGGCAGGCTAGGATTATTATCTTGAGACCAAGGAAAGCCTCCTTGTGGGAGTAGAACTTGAGCTAAGTCTTAAAGGAAGTCAGGAATTCTAGGTGGTAGGGGTTAGGAGAAAGACAATTCTAGACACGGGGAACAGCCTTGTAATGGCATGGAAATAGAAAGTGGAGGGGTTAAATGTATTAAAAGACTGGAAATATATGAAGAGGACATTTTGTAGACTTTTGAATGTTAAGTAGAGTAGTGCCCTTAAAAATAATAAGAACAATGGGGGTGGGAGAGAAGATAAGGGTAGAATTATATAAATTCTCTTTTGGACATGTTGCGTTCTAGTTCCCCCAGGATATCTGGTTATTAATTTCCAGAAGGCAGTTGGTGATATCGGACTAGAACTCAGGGAGAGAACAACATTTGATAGATCTGAGAATCATTGGCATGGAGATAATCATTTGGAGCTCATAAGCAGAAGAGATATAATAGCTTGTCAGGGATGTTACAGAAAGGATTCCTACCCAGCTACAGGTTAAATCAGATGACCTAATAGATGAGAGGCCCTTTAGCTCTGAGATTTAACTAGGTTGCTTCACACACAGTAGAATGAATGGCTTATCTTATCTTTCTCTGTTGTGTTTTATTCATTCTTGGGAAAAGTCTTGTGCTGTGCCATAGAGTCCACTGTTTTCAGAAGACAGCACAAATGGCTGGATAATAATGACTATTCCTCAAGGTCAAAGACAGCAGTGTCCTTTATGGCACCTTTTAAGCCCTTCCCTGTTCTTTCAGAGATCTTATGAGTCAAAAAGTACAAGACCCTGATAATAGTTATGTATAGGATTTGCAAAGCACTTCACAAATGGTATGTCATTTTACCCTTGAAACAACCCAGAGAGGTAGGTGTTGTTATTATTATCCCTCTTTTACAGACAAAGAAATTTAAAGAGGTAGAGGTTAAGTGATGTGCTCAGGGTCACACAGCTCAAAAGTTATCTGAGTCCAGATTTAAACGTGGGTTTTCCTGACTTCAGGTCCAGAGATCTATCCACCATCCCACCTACCTGTCCCTAAATATTCCTAAAATATTAAATCTGACCATGTGCAAAGAAACCTGGACTTGAAATCAAAGGACTTGGATTTAAATCCTGCTATTTACAACCTCTATGGCCTTGTTCAAGTCACTTCTCTATGATCCTCATCTGTCAATGAGGGAGATTGAACTAGGTGATTTCTAAGGTCTGGATCTAATTTTTGACTCAGTATCCTGTATTTAGGAATAAGTGGGAGATAAGGATACAAAGTTTGAGGACAAAGGAACCTTCATTCAAACCAGGAAAGATGATTATGGCTATTAGAACTGGTAATGTTATTCCCAAATGCCAGTTCTATGTTGCTCACAATCTCCCAGTCATAACATTAATCTATAAACATTTAAGAACAATATTTGTAATAATTGTAGATATCACTATAGCAAATGCTAATCACCTCTAAACTACATGGAATTGAAAGCTCAATAAAACTCAGCAGATGCCTATAACAACCAGGATCAAGTAAAAAGTCCTCTTTTTGGCATTAAAGCCCTTTACAATCTCTCCTCTCCCTATTTTTCCAATCTTCTTACACTTTTTTCCCCTCCATGTATTTTATACTCTGGAACAACTTCCTTCTTACTATTCCTAACAGATAACACTCTATCTCCTTGTGTGATGACCAACCTTGATGAACTGGACTCTTCTCAGCAATGCACAGCTATAAGACAACTCTACAAGTCTCAGAATGGAAGATGTCTACATTCAGAGAAAGATCTAGAAAGACTAGAGTTTAAATGGAGACTGAAGCAATACATGCTATCATTCTTTTTCATGTTTGGTTTTGTTTCTTTTTTCCCATTGTTCACTCATTGGTTACAACTCTTCTATACAACCAGACTGTTGTACAATTGTACAAAGTATTTGCAGATCCTATACATGATTGCACGCCACCGGGGGGGGGGGGGTGGAGAAGGGAGGGGAGAAAATCTAAAACTCAAGGGATTGTGGAACTGAATCTTCTAAACTAAAAGTAAATAAACAAGTCATTGAAAAAAAATTAAAAAACACTCTATCTCCTAACTCTTGCTCTTTACTTTCCTCCTTGTCTCTGCCTCCTGGCTTTTTAAGACTCACATCAAATCCCACCAACTAGGTGGGAAGATCTAAGTTCAAATTTGGCCTCAGACCCCTACTACCTGTATGACCCTGAAAAATTCTTGAATCAAGTCTGCCTCAGTTCCCTCATCTGTAAGATGAGAATAATAATAGCACCTATGTTACAGGGTTGCTGTGAGGATCTGATGAGCTAATATTGGTAATATGTTTAGCACAGTGCCTAGCACACAGTAAGTGCTGTATAAATGTTAATTGTTGTTATTATTATTATTCCCACCCTTCTCTCAAATATCACCTTTTCAAGAGTCCTTTCCTAGTTCCTTCCACTGCTAATGCCTCCCCTCTGAGATCACCTTCCAATCAGTTGCATATATCTTGTTTATACATAGGTATTTGCATGTTTTCTCCCCATTAGAATATGAGCTCCTTGAGATCAGGGACCATGTTTTTGCCTTTCTTTGTATCCTCAGAGCTTTGCGCAATACCCAGCATGTTATAGCACTAAAACATACTTGCTTATTGACTGTAGAGTGCTGAGGATATAGAGACAGAATTGGGAAAGTGCCCTCCCCCTCAGGGAGTTTACATTCTATCAGAAGAAATATGCACATATATAGGTATTTACCAAAGAGAGAGAAGGTTTTGGAGGTGGAGAATGGCGCCAACAGCTGAGAAGAAAGTAGAGGCAGGAAAATGATTTACACAATGACTACAGTAATGAAAATTGTTGTTTGTACTCAAAGAGGACCAAGAAATCAGAGAGGTGACACCATGACATGCAAGTGAATTGGATTTAAGTGAGGGAGGGCTGTGCAAAGTCATCAGGCTCACCTTCTCCTCCCGAGCCTTCTGGGTCCTGTGGCAAGATACAGATCAGGACAACTGAAGATTCCCTGGATGACCTTGAGACCTTGACCTTTTTTGAGCTAAGATCTTTAACGGGTCTCAGTTTGATTGAGACAAAGACCATTCGGTGATTAACGTTGGGTAAGAAATGACCCAGGAGATGGTCTCTTTTTAGGTTAAAAAAAAATAACATTGAAAAATATCAATCTGGGAGGGAAAGACCCTCAAGGTTTCTGCCAAAATAGAAATAATTGCTATTTTACATTCACTTGGAGCCAATCAGGGGCCAAACAATGAGCAATTGGGGCTTGGCCAGGAACAAAATTAAAACACTACTAGGAGCTGAATATAGACTAAAGGCATGATAAATCTTAATTTTGGAGAAAAGATGATAAAACATACTTTCTGATTGCAAGAATGGAATAGTGCATATACTCTCAGAAGCATTCATCTTGTCAGTTTTGCTTAACTGGTCTTTACAAAATCATAGAAACTGAGATTTAGCCCCACTGATGCATGAAGAAAACTTTCCCTCTACGACATATCTGACAAGTGGTAGTTTGGTGGTATAGTAGTCAGGTAGCCCACTGCTTCCTAAGGTAACCCATTCCATATTCATGTAACTCTTAAGTTTTTCCCTCTCTCAAGCCAAATTTACTTCTTTGCAATTTCCTTTCACTGGTTCTACTTCTTCCCTCTGGTGTAAAACTAAAACTAAAACAAAAAAAAAAACCTAATCTTTCACATTTTCAGTTCTATGAGAAAAAATCACATTGGTGGGGTGGAGATATATATGGAATGTCTATTGTGTTTAAAAACATACAACAAAACATACAACCACACATACTTGCACACGTGTACACATGAACAGAAAGACCAATAGAACATTAAGGAATTCATTTTTTTTCCTTTATAAGAATGGAAGGTACATACATGGGCAATATTAGAAGCAAATTTGCTTTTAAAATATGCTTACTCCATAAAATTCTCTTGGTAAATGACAAAATTAAACTTAAAAAAAAACCAACTTAAAGAACACATTCCTGTCTAAAGAACAGTAAGAGTTTTATGAGTCAGCTTTTTGCTGGGCAATGTAAAGGCACACAACATAGTTTGTACTCTTCCATATAAATCATGGCAGGCAAGAGGTCATCTCACAGAAGCCAATGTCTTTTATTTCATGCACCTCAGTATTTCCCTCTTGCATCTTTTGCTTGCTCTCTTTATCCTGAAAAGAAACCATTCATGGAGGGTCTGACTTCAAAGGCCTTAAGAAATCTAGGAGCTACAAGGGAGTCTGAAGGCCAGGGCTAAGTTCAGCATCCTTGTACATGCTTAAGAGGAAGGTGCTCCATCAGCACAAATCACACTGGGAGTCTCACTGAAATGCCAGGTTGGTATTTGTGCCACAACACTGTTAATAAGATCTTTCTAATGTGGTTATTAAACTCCCTTAGACAGAGTTCAGCACAGTCTTGTGCTATATTAAAGATTATTACAGGTTTTTTTTTTACTTTCACATTACTGGACAAATTATTTAACTTCTCAATGTCCTAGGCATTGACTCCAAGACAATAAGTTCCAGCGAGCTGGTCCAATCTACTTTGGTAGAAGGAGTTAAAACCCTCATCTGGGAGTTTCCTATGCCAATGAAATGACAGGTCCAGGCTCTCTCTCTATTTTTATTTTAAATCTAATGTGTTTTGTAAACCCTATGGTAAACAGTGTGGGGATACAGTATCAGACCTGGAGTGAGGAAGACCCATCTTCCTGAGTTCAAATCTGACCTCAGACACTCACTGTGACCTTGGGCAAGTCATCTTGTTTGCTTCAGTTTCCTTATCTGTAAAACGAAAAGAAAATGGCAAACCACTCCAGTGATTTTGCCAAGAAAACCCCAAATGGGGTCACAAAGAGTCAGACACAAGCGAACAGCAGAACTTAGAGTGCTATAAAAATGTGAATCCTATTGTTTTTGTTGGTAGTGGTGTTGGCGCTGTGTTGTACTAATTCTTTTCTTCTTATATTTAATGGAAATCAAATCAAAAATAGTCTGGAGAAAAGTCACTATCTTACTATTTGTTGTTCTCTAATTTTTAATGTTCAAAGAACTTACCTAGGTAGATGAAATGAGTAGTTTTAGTAGTTGAATAAAAAAACCTTTGAGATGTAAACTGTTCTGTAGACTTACAGAAAGCAACTGTGGGCCAAGTTCAGTAGCCTACAGGACAAGGATGTTTCATTTTGTTTTGGTATCTTCTGCTAGATCTCTGTATTTTGGGATTTTCTCATTCCATGTATTTTGGAAGTTTAGTCTTTATTATGGTGATATTGATAACATTAAAAATATTGTTCTCAAATGTTTATAGATCAACTTTAGGTCTGAGTGATTGTGAGCAGCACAGAATGAACACTGGGAGTTAACATTACCAGTTATAATAGTCTTTCCTGATTTGAAGTTGCTGAATGAAGTTTAGTTTTCCCTCAGCCTTTCTATTCTTATCTCCCACTGTTTCCTCCTCAAAGAGGAGTCACAGATTTAGAGCCATAAGGGACCTTAGAGATCATCTAGTCCAAGCCTCTTCATTGACAGATGAGGAAACTGAGGCTCAGAGAGAAGAAATGAAATATTTGCACAAGATCACACAGGTGGTAAATAGCAAAGGAAGGATTTGAATCCAAGTCACCTGACTCCAAGTTCAGGGCTCTTCCCACTACATCATACCCATTGAACCTTCTGTCCAGTTAGACTGGTCTCCTTGTTGCCCTCCATATATGCCACATATCAAGCTTATTCCTGCCTTTGTGCCTTTGCTCATGGTGTTTTCCATGGTATACATTCCTCCCTATTCTTGTATCTACCCTCAACTTGCAAATCCTTAAAGACCTAGCCCAAATTTCCTTCCAGGAACTCTTCCCTGACCCTTCCGGCTTTCCTTGTTCTCTCTCTTCTCTGAGATCCATCCTTTAGTACTTGTTGTGAAATTAATTAAAACTTTGCTCTTTTAAGTAATGTTGAAAGGGTTGTAGAAGAGTAAGAATGCTAATACATTATTGGAGGAATTAGTGAATTAGTACAACCATTCCTCAAAACAATTTTTATTTATGTAAATGAAGTGACTAAAATGTCCATAATTTTTAACCCAGATATCTCACTGACAGAAATATACTCTAAAGACCATTGATAAAGAAAAAGCCTCTGTATATATTAAAATATTTATAGCAACAGGATTTTTTTTGGTTTAAAAAATTAGAAACAAAGTATATACCCAACTATTAGAGACTCAACAAATTATGGTATTTAAATGTAATGTAATATTACTGTGCTGTAAGAAACTAAGAATATGAGACTATGAAAACAGAGAAGCATGGAAAGAATTATGAACTTATATGAACTGATGCAAAGTGAAGTAAGCAAAGAAAATTAGATGATTACAATAATGACAACAATAAGATAAATGGAAAGAACCACACAAAATAACTGAAAATGAACTTTGCGAAATTACAAAGAATCAACCTCACAGAAGAGATATGAGAAAACATCCTCCCCTTCTCTTTGCAGAGTTGGGGGTCCACAGGGGTTGAACATGACACATATTGTAAGAATTTTTTCAACATACTGCTCAGTTTGGCTGATTGTTTCTCCTTTTTTCTTTTTGTGAAAAATTATTTGGTATAAGAATCTCTCCTCCAATTCATCACCCCCATAGTTGCCAAAACAATATAAGTTACAAAAGTCAACTGTCACTCTCCTGTGCAAAAATCTTTAGGACCTCCCCATTGCTTATTGAATAAAAAGCAAACTTTTTCCTTAACCTAATATTCAAGAACCTACATAATTTGACCCCAGCCTTCAGATTTATCTCATGCTGATCCCTTCTTTTACTCTACAATCCACCTTAAATGAACTATTTATCATTTCCCTAGCCTGTCCTCTCCTGTCTTTGTCCACACCATTCACTATATATGCTCCACATGGGCTTTCCCACACATATATCTCTTCATTTCCTCAGGGATTGGCCTGGATTCAGCCTTATCCATGAAACTTTCCTTCATCTTTATACCTAAAAGCAATCTCTCCTACCTTGAATCTTCCATGATACTATAATAAAATCAATCAATATCAATCAATAAATATTTATTGAGTACCGACTATGTGCCAGATGTTAGGCTAAGTGTTGGAAATACAAAAGAGGCAAAAGACAGTCCCTGTCCCCAAGGAACTTATAATCTAACACTTTTCCTATCATTTTTGTGTTTATCTTATTCTCCCTTACTAAATCATCAGCTCCTTCATGGCAGGGATAGTGTTTTGCTTCACCTTTGTAACCTCAGCTCCTAGAACAGAGCACTGTACACAGCAGGTGATTAATAAGCATTTCCTGAATGTAATTGAATTCAAAAGCGAAGGTGTATTTGATAGTTTTCTTTCCTCATATTGTTTGCTTAAAATTTCTTATAACTTTATAACCATTTAAAATATGCAGTTAGGTTTATACACAGAAATTTGTTTGGGGAAAATACTGTTAAACTCACTCAAGCAGGTAGTTATTTACAAACACCACCTGAAGGATTCAGTTAAACAACTAGTTACTAACTCTTCTTGGCATTTCATGTGTGCTCATTTTTTTTTCTTTTCTTAGATCAGTAGACTATGTCCAAGGCTGGCCCAAAAAGATTTCCATAGGATTCTAGAAGTTGGAATCATGCTGAAAACAATGGGGAAGATAAAGTGACGTTCTTATCCAGAGATTTTCTTCTATGACAGGATGGAAAAGTTCAATTCAATTCATATATTTTCCATGTCAAACCAGATCACTGGGTTTCCTGAAGCAAACGCATGTACTAAAAATACTTTTTTAAAAGTTTCCTCTTTAAACTGTTCTAGGGGGAACTCTTGGGGACAATGCTCTGCAGTGGTTTTCTTCTCACCTGTCTCTTTTATAGAATCATCATCCATGATTTTCTCCTGGTTTGTAGTGTACTTGGGAGCTCTGTCCTAGACCCTTCTCTCTGAGATCTCGTCAGTTTTCATTGGCTCAACTATAGCATCTGTAGACATGATTTTCAAATTCCCATATCAAATTTTACTCTTCCTACTGAGCTCTAGCTCAACATTTCCAACTGCCTGCTGGACTGTTCTGCTACAATGTCCCATATACACCTCAAGAACAGTATATCCTAAACAGAACTTGTTATCTTTCCCTTACCCTATTCCTAGTCCTAATTTCCCTATTTATATTGAGAGCACCATTCTTCCAGTTACCCAGTCTCACAACATAGAAGTCATTCTCAATTCTTCATTCTCACTCCTTCTTCTAAACATGAGAAGCAGAATTTTAATCCAGGTCTTCCATATCCTTCCTACTATATGACCCTGAGTCCCATGATGTATTTTTTTTCCTGCCTCCATTCAACTGCCCAGCAAACTATAAGCTCCTTAAGGTCAGGGGCTTTCTCATGTTAGCATCTATATCCATGTCACCTAGCATGGTATCTGGCATACAGTATCTACTTAATAAATGCTTTTTGATTGGTTTATTGATTACTCTTTGCATATTTGATTGGGATTTGCCAGTCATGCTGGTTTTGAATTGGAGATTATATGTTTTTGCTTCATCAATTTTGCTATTTCATCTCTTCAAACTTCCTAATTTTACCTAATCGTGGGCATTGATACAAAAAAATTTTTATGGTAAAAAGAAAAAGTCCAATATTAAAATGGATGTCAATTATCTTGGATAAATCCTGGCAGGCTACCATATCACAACCAACCCACTTTTCATGGAAAGTGACAAGTTTCAGGAAAAAATCCAAAAGTGATCGGTGGGATCCAAAGTCCAAATCTAGGTGGAAAGTAGTTAAAATACAAGTATACTGAGGAAGCACATAAGGGAACAAATAAAACAAGTGTGGTACTCAAAGAAATTCTATGTGGAATGTAGCAGAGTTCAGTAGAATTTACAATGGGGTCCCAAAGAGATGAGCACAATTTGAAGAGACACATGTGTTTGAAGGGGAAAAGTACTGAGTTTTGATTCTGAGGACGTGAGTTCAATATTCACTTTGCTACTTACTATCTATGTGATGCTATAGAAGTAATTTCACCTCTCAGAGCCTCAGTCTCCCCATATGTCAAATAATAATATCAGACCAGATCATATTTGGGATTTTTCCAGCTCTAAATCAGACTTTTCATGATCACACGTGTACTAAAGAAGATTCCGGCAATAAATTCTTTCAGATGAGTTCCACAAAACCCCAAATTTCCCTGATGTAAAATAAAAAATTGTAGTTTTGTTCGAAACTCACATCAAACCCATCTGCTTTGCTATAGATGCTGATTACAAACCATGCATAGCTTCAGTCCATGTGGAGAACTCTTAGTGATTGGTCTAAATTTATCACATGATCAAAAAGTTTGCTTTTGATTGGTTTATATTCAGTCATCAAATGCATTCAGTCACGAAAATGTACTTGGGCCACACTTATGGGTCCACAATAGCTGCCATGACAACATCACTAATATAATCAAATACAGTTTAAAGTCAGGACATTCCAGTTTTGTGGTAAAAGATCATATGAGCCTATTCAAATAGCATCTGATGAACGGAGACTTTCAGAAGCAGATTTTTAAGCCACATGTGATCAATTTCAACCCACCTCTAATAGTTTCCCATGTTGGTAGGAAATACACATGTACACGCAACACATGTTGTGTGTCACACAATGAAGTGGAGGGAGATCTGTCCAGCACTAGAGCTGCTGCCTTTAGGGATACTCAAGGCTGCATAAGGGAAGCTCAGGGATCTGGAGAACTCAATTTGAAGATTCTTTGCTAAACCATATATTTTCTTTGACAACTCTAAAAAGAATAGATAGTTGGCATGTCTTTCAATAAGTATGTAATCATCAAAAGACTAAGTAATGGATTCAGAGCATAATTGTTATATTGCATAAAATAGGAATTGGCCTTAGACTTTTAAAATGTAATAATAATTTGCTGTACTGACACAACCATTTTTTCTGTGTAACACAATATATCACTTTTAAAATGCATGCTCAGAAATGCTTCCTGAAAAAGCTTTTGGGATAAGTGGTCTGACATCTCTGAGTTCAGACACAATGAATTTTTCTACAAACTTACCAGAATTTCCAATTTCCAAATAAGTGCTATCCTTCAAAGTAGTGTTTTCGTCTCTATAGGGAGAGGTTCTCTATCTATTCCAATGATGCTTTCATTGCTCAAAATGTTTCTGGAATTCATACTTTAGGAACTACTTTCAATATCTATGGTATAAGAGTTTAACACTTACATAGTGTCTACTCTGTGCCAGGCACTGTGCTAAGTACTTTACAATTATGAGCTCATTTGATTCTCACAACACCTTCCTATGATTATCCCCAGATGAGGAAACTGGTTAAATGACTTGCCCAGGGTCACACAGCTAGGAAGTGTTTAAGGTTGGATTTGAACTCAGATCTTCCTGACTCCAGGCCCAGCACTCTTTCTACTTGTAATAGTAATGGGAATTTGAAGATCTTCCATGTCTCCTAATAGGCTGAATGTAATCACATGGATCTTGTGGTGGGAGGAATTTGTTGAATGGGTGGAACAGGAAGGGTGGAAGAAAGCTATGAGGAAATGGAGTCAGAGCAGTTAAGGCAGAGGAAAAAGAGGAGGCAGGCAAGCAGATAGTATTGTGAGTGTTTGTTTCTGGGAAGGCTTTGGGATGCTATTGCTTTCTATAGTGACAAAGTGTATTAACATCTTTGTTGCTATTATGGATTCAGTTTTCTGGTGCTGGGATTTGGCTTTCTGGTGTCTAAATAAATTTTTTGCTTCTCTCTTCTATATGGAGAGTCTGTTATATTTTGAGATTCAGAATTACACTAGCATATTCATAGTCACAATTGGTACTGTGAATATCATGTTGGCTCTACACTACTATACTACCCATCTGCTTATGGTAAATATTCAGTCACTTATTAACTTAATGACAAGTCATTTAACTTGCCTCAGTTTGAGCTTTCTTTTCTCAGGGATATTGGGGGGATCAAATGAGATAACACATTTAAAGTGCTTTGCAAACCTTAAATCCTATGTGCATACCAACCATTGCTGTGATTGTTGCTATCCTTTGAGAGATATCTTTAGAATCATAAAATGTTTGAAATGGAAGCAAGCCCATAAATCCATTAATCCAACCTCCTTATTCCAAATGAGAATCTCAAATCCCAGAGATGTTAATTAATTTGCCCAAGGTCACAATTAGTTAGTAACATTCCACTCTACCAAATCTGCTTCTTTTTGGAGTCATTTAGGATCAGCTCTGAAGAACAAGTTAAGTTATGTAGTGCTATTCTTTGGGATAATAAATGAGATATCATTATATAGTAATGAGACAACTTTCCTTTGTAGCTTGTAAATTATTTCTCAACTCAAGTGGAAGCCTAGACTCTGATTTCAATGATGGTACAGGTGTTCAAAATATTTTTGGAGATTCTCTTGTAGACTTGAGTTCAGAAGCAATTTATAAGGAAGACAAGATCATGTTATTTGGAGCTTAGAAAGGATCTTAAAAGCCTCTAGTCCAATCAATCAATTAGTAAGCATATATTAAGCATGAGGAAACTGAGGCCCAGAGAAGATCAACTCCTAGGTCGCACAGGGAGTAAGTGGCAGAGCTGGGGTTCAGGCCTCAGTCCTATTGTCTAGAAAACATCAAGAAATGATGAATTTCTTGTCTTGGTTCTCCCCTCTGATTGGAAGACTGGAGGGAGTGGCTAGGTGGCGCAGTGAATAGAGCACTGGGCCTGGAGTCAGGAGGACCTGAGTTCAAATGTGGCCTCAGATACTTAACACAAAAAACTAGTCATGTGACCTTGGGGAAGTCACTTAACCCCAACTACCCTGCATTCCCCCCTCACAAAAAGAAAAAATTAAGACTGGAGGGAGGAACACTAAACTCCTCCCAAAGCCTTCATTTATAAAGGGTTCATAACTGTCCTGGTAACTCCATTCTCCATCATCTGCTCTGCTTGGCCTCAACTCCATGGAACAATTTGCCCCCTTGCTGGGTACCCACTTCCCCCTTGCATTCTTTTCCTTCCATGTCTCCAGCTTTTCAATTTCTTTTAGTGTGTTGTTTTTTCTCATTAGGTTATAAGTTTCTTGCAGTCAGGGACTGTCTCTTTTTCTATTTGTATCCACAGCACTTAACACAATGGCCAGCACATAATAAATACTTAATGAATCTTTATTGAATTGATTTTGTGATCTTTTACAATTTTTATGGGAGCTGTGTTCCATAATTCCTAATGTCACCACAACAACTAGACATTGGGCTAGGTTCTGAGATAAAAAGACAGAAATTAAATAATCCCATATTGCAAGTGGTGTCATTTGTTTTGTTAGCAGAATCCATAATAGTTCATCAGATTTACTATAAATATGTGGTAAATATATGATTTGATATTTTTATCAAAGGCTCATCATCCTTGTGAGTAATAATAATAACTCATATTTCTATAGTGTTTTCCAGTTTACAGAAATAGCATGGCATATTGGGTAGAGAGCTGGCCTCACAATCAGGAAGACCTAAGGTCAGGTCCCACCTTGGATACCTATTGGCTGTGCATTCATAAGGAAGTCATATGACCTCTCAGTGCCAGGCAACTACCCATTACAGAAAAGGTGCCAGCCTGCATTGATAGAAGGAATTTCCTTATCTGGAAAATTTCTATACCAACAGAACCACATGTCCAGTCTCTATCCTTACCCCCTTATGAGTTTGCAAAGTACTTTCCCCACAATTCTGAGAGGTCAATGGTGAAAACATTAGTCTCATTTTATTGATAATAGGAACAAGCTCAGAGAGGATATATGACTTATCCAAATTCATCTAACCTTGATCTTTTTATGAGTTTTACGATGCTTTTTATTCTTGCATCACAGTCATTCCTGAATATAGCTCACATCTCCATTCACCTCTAACATTAAATCTTCCCTAAAAACAACAATGATTAAACAAAAACAATCAATTACAGGTCTGACAACACATCCTGTTGTTGCCCCCTCCAATATGCCTACCATTTGGATAGTCATCATGCTAATGAAAGTAAGAAAGAGGGAAGTCTGCCTCATTTACTATTTTCCACAACTTAGTGACTTAGTTTGATCATTATAGCTCCTCAGAGTTTAGTTTCTTTGTGATGTTCGTTTTCATTTTCATTAGGGTAGTGATAATGTATACTGTTCTGGTTCTGCTTACTTCATCTGGCATCAGTTAATACAAATTTTTCTCATATTTGTATTAATTTCTCATATTTATTATTTCTTACTGCACAAAACTATTCCAGTGCATTCATATCATATCTTATTCTACCATCCCTCAGCTAGCTGGCACTCCCTTTCTTTCTAGCTGTTTGCTACCACAAAAAAAGATGTTGCCATGGATATGTCCAATAGTAGGGTCACTGGGTCAAAGGGTAGGAAGTTTAGTCACTTTCCTTGCATAACTCTAAATCATTTTCTGTAACATCCAAACCAACTCACAACTCTACCAAAAATGGATTGATGTGCTTGTCTTCCCATAGTTCTTCCAACCATATTTCCTTCTTGATTCATTTCTGCCATTTTGATAGGTATGAAATGAAATCTAAAGTTATTTTAATTTGCATTTCTATTGTTAGTGATTTGAAATATGTTTTCATATAGTCATTTATAGCTTGAAGTTTTTCTAAAACTTTATTCACATTTTAACCTCCTCTATTGGAGAAATGGAGGCAGTTAGGTGGTTGGGCCTGGAATCAGGAAGATCCAAATTCAAATCCAGCCTCAGATACTTACTATGTGTGACCTTGGGTAATTCACTTAACCTCTGTTTGGCTTAATCCACCAGAGAAGGAAATAATAAACCACTCCAGCATTTCTGCCAAGAAAACCCTATGGACAGTATTAGCATGGTCTGGTGAACAGCATAATGAAGAGCCAGACACAACTGTATGACTGGACAACAACAAATTAGGGAATTATCCTTGCTTTTCTCTATTTGTGTTAATTCCCTATTCAATTTGGAGATCAGCTTTTATCAAATGAGATAATACGAGTGGAGCACTTTGCAAACCTTGAAGTTCTAAATATATGCAAAGTATTATTATTGTTATATTTGATCCAAAGATCATTCCCAACTCCCCAGTTTCTACTCTAATTCTAGCTACATTGTACTTCTATAAAATCTATTTAATTTTAATTAAATCACAATCAAAATTGTCTATTTTGACTTTCGTGACCTCCTCTATCTCTTGTTTGGTTGATAAGTCTCGGCTTACAACATAATAGTAATGGTACTTACTTTAATTCTCTATTTTTGTTGATGATAGGAGTTTTTATATTTAGATTGAATATTCATCCAGAGTTTATTGTGGTCCTGGTCTAACTTTCTGTCCAAACATTTTCCAGCTTTCTTCATATTTCTTGTGCAATATGGAGTCATCCTCCCAAAAGATTATGTTCTTAAATCTATCCAACGCTGATTATGATTGCTTCTGACTATTGCTTAGGTAGACTGTTCCATTCATCTGTTTCTCTATTTTTTAAACAACAGGGCCAAATATCTTTGATGACTATTGCTGTATAAAATAGTTTGAGGTCTAGTGGATACTATACCAAACCCAGGTCTTCTGATTCCCAGACCAGTTTTTTTTTAAACTTTAACAATGAGATAATGCATTATAATAATTTTTAAAAGTTCAAAAAACAGCATTTACTTGTCAACTATTTTCTATAGGAAAATAGCTATTATATATATATATATATATATATATATATATATTTAACAGTTCTAAATATAATGGAATTAGCCTATTAGAAAAGAAATTTTGCTCATAAAGCTAAAGATGTTTCAGCGTGGGATAGTGGGAAAAGCACTAGATTTAAAGTGAGAGGCTACAAGTATTATGACTTTGGGCCTCAATGTCTTTATTTGTAAAATGAAGATTATAACACTTCTGCTATCTAAGTATTGCTTTGAAGATTAAATGAAATATTGTATTAATAACATTTCTGTTAATATTTTTCATGGCACATCATGGTTGGGTATATTACAGAGGACCAGAAAGGAGGTGCGATTTCAGATACTTGGTATAGTTGACCCCTGCCCCCTTCCCACATACTCTAATAGGCGAGACATTCACAAAGGAAGCTATGGAAACTCCTTGGCTGAAGCCAGTGGTTTGAAGTATTATGTGACAAAAGGTAACCTTTTCTAGGTCCCTTGAGTCTCTGTAATTCTACAATTCCTCACAGTTAGTTCACTTAAATACATGTGGATTTCTGGACAAAAGACAGTAGCTATAACTTTGAACAGATGCTAACCATCCATTTTTTTAAAAATAAAAGCCCACTTAGGAAAATGAATTGTGTTTTTCTCCTTTGGACAAAATGCTTAGATAACAAAAGTGAAGAAAGATTTGTGATTATTAGGAGGGCAGGAGAGGAGAAAAAAGTGCTGACATATTCTTTGGATTGTAGACAATCCACAAAGTAGAAAAGGATCTTTCTTCCAAATCCTAACATTGTCACACTGTTCTCCTTTCTAAAAGTCATCGTTAAAAGCAAATTATTCATATATGGCAACTCAATCTCCATTTGACCTTTCACCTTTATTAGGATGATCAAGATGGGAAACAATGCAGTACTCATAATTCCCATATATATAGTCTTTTAGTTTACTTACTTTTTAATTCTAAAAATTACTTAATTCTCACTTGGTTTTTGTAACAATCCTGAGAAGTAGGATTGTTTTCCCTCCTTTTAAGACAAGGAAACTAATGCTCCCAATCCAATTATCTTTATAAATAAGAAATGCATTGGTGTTCTGAGTCAAAGTCCTTTCCTCCCCTTTTCCCCCTACCCAATATGTAGGATTCATTATTTTCATTGTAAAAGAGAAAGTTTTAAAATAGTGCTTCTTTTTTGAGTTCCCAAATATAACCATCAAGTGAATGATGCACCATTGCTGAATCTTTCTTGGAAGACAATCTATTTTCATGTTCGGGTTTAGAAACTAAGAAAATCTGAAGACTTCTCAAGCTGTTTAGCAGTCTAGGGAGGGAGTAGACCTTGATCAATATCTGTCCACACCAGACCACTTAGAAACAGCATGTAGAGGTGATTCCCTTGGAGTTTTGGTGCTGACTCAGGGCTGAAGTAGCAGAATAGAGATTACACCCTGACAAACACTAATTCACAGAGGCAGGAAAAGAAGATTTTGAGGTAACCTAGCAAAAATCTTATTTTTAAATATGGACTCAAAGGTCAAATTTAATAAAATTTAATAAATTATAAATTTATAAAAACTAAAAGCCCAAGAATCTTAAAGCTTCACCAAAAGAAATATCCTCCTCTGATTCTGTTTCTCACTATCTGGAATAGTATTTCCAAATTGTGATAGAGTACCAGAAAACATCTACACCTATTCGACCCATCCATCCCAGCCCCTGGGGGAGTCAATGCACTCATTTTTAGAACTACTATCTTAATACGAGTCATTTCCCAATTGATAAATGGTCAAAGGATATGAACAGGCAGTTTTCAGATGAAGAAATCAAAGCTATCTATAAGCATATGAAAAAATGCTCTAAATCACTATTGATTAGAGAAATACAACTTAAAACAACTCTGAGGTACCACCTCACACCTATCAGATTGGCTAATATGATAAAAAAAAAAAAAAGGAAAATGATGAATTTTGGAAAGGATGTGGGAAAATTGGAACATTAATTCACTATTGGTGGAACATTGAACTGATCCACTCTCTGTGGAAATCCAGAAAGATTCTTGAGAGCAATTGTGCCCCAAGGGCAATCAAATGGTACATACCCTTTGATCCAGAAACACTCCAAGGTCTGTATCCCAAAGAGATCACTTAAAAAGGTAAAAGGACCTACATGTACAAAACATATTTATAGCAGCTCTTTTCATGGTGGCAAAGAATTAGAAATTAAGAGGATGCACATCAATTGTGGAATGGCTAAACAAGTTGTGGTATATGAATGTAATGAAATACAATTGTGCTATAAGAAATGATGAGCAGGTGGATTACAGAAAAACCTGGAAATACTTACATGAACTGATGTGAAGTAAAACGAGCAGAACTAAGAGAAAACTGTACACAGTAAAAGTAACATTGTGCTATGATCAACTATGAATGATTTTGTTCTTCTCAGCAATACAATGATAGAACACAATTCCAAAGGACTCATGATGGAAAATGCTATCCCCATCCAGGGAAAGAACTGATGAAGTTAGGATACAGATTGAAGCACACTATTTTCATTTTCTTTATTGTTTTGTTTTTTTTCTTTTGATCTGCTTCTTCTTTTACGTGACTAATATGGAAATATGTTTTACATGATTGTACATACATAAGCTATATCAAATTATTTACTGTTTAAGGGAAGGGGAAGGAAAGTGAGGGAAGCAGGGAGACAAAATTGGCACTCAATTTTTAAAAAATGAATGTTTAAAATTGTCTTTACATGTAATTGAAAAAAATAAAATACTGTTTTAAAAAACTACCAGTCTGGCTCCAGGACCCAGATCAAAGAATGTTTCACAACCCATGCACCCATATACTTCAGCCATCTTGCCATCAACCCTGCTCACACACACACACACACACACACACACACACACACATTTACTCTGGGCAGAGTCATCACAGCAATACTACATTTGCACCTGGAAAGTGTTTCAACTGACTAACCTAAGAATCAACTCACCATCAATGAGATTTCTGAGACACCCCTTTCCCAGTCATCATCACTGACATATGTTTTCTCCCTCTTCTAGAATGTAATCACCTCAAGGGCAGGATTGCTCTCAAATTTTTTTTTTCTATCTGTATCCCCAGAATGAGGCACAATGCCTAGGACATAGTAAGTGCCTAACAAATGCTTTTTCATTTGTTCATGCATTTACTTCCACCAGATGTCCACATACCAGGGAATTTGCCAAGACTCACTCCCCATTTCCTAATCCATCTCTGCTTCCTTCAGTTTTGCTATCAAAGCATTATGTGAAAAGTTGAAAAAATAACATCCCATTTGTTACGGTTAGACTCAAAGGAAACACTCTAACTTGTCCATGATTTGTTTCAAGAAATTCTTCAAGAGTAAGCTTCTATTTTTGATTTCTACATTTGTCTCCCACTGTTTTTGAAATTTCTGTGTCATACAGACTCCAACAGTGCAGATATGATGTCTTCAAGTCCTTTGGTGAAAAACATTTTCAATAAGATGCAATTTGCTGTGCATTTACTTCTGTTAAGATTAAATTCAATCTCTTGCAAGTATTTTTGCAACTTGCGTGTATTAATCCTTTACATTCTCATAAGGAATATAATAATTTCATAAAAAATTATATTACTACCATGATAATTTTGTGCTCTGGGCTATGATGTAAAGTTCAATGTTGTACTTAGAATGAGAAAAACTTGGTCCAAATTCATCCTACATAACTTACTAGGACTGGGACATGAGCAAGTGACTTATCTGAGCCCCAGTTTCCTCATCTATAAATTGGAGATAGTACTATTTTATCACCTACTTCATGAGGTTGTTATGGAGTTCAAATGAAATTATATATAAATATATATACATACATATATATGCATATACACATATATGTATATGTATTTCAAACCTTAAAGCACATGCATATGTATTTCAAACCTTAAAGCACTACGCTATTACTTTATCTATTTTGATCTGTGATTTCATTGGTATGAAAAATTTCTGATGAACAAACCCCCATATACCAATATATATCAGTATTTGTTCTTTAATTTAGGGTCTCACAGCTTTATTTGCCCCACTGAGAAGGGGCCAGAAAGCTAGTATGCATCAGAGATGGTAAAGGAACCCTGGTTTTCATAAATACTAACCATATTGCCTGCCTATTATCATCACCATCATCAATCATTCTTTCCAAAGATTTTTTGCCTGAAATTCATGATCTATATTTTAAATATTTGTGTTTCCCCCCCTTTGAGGATAGATAAAATTTATCTATAATAATCAGATTTTTCAGGTAGAACTCAGGTTAGATACTTCTTAAGACCCAATTACAATTCTGAGATGCTTAGATTTTATGATGGACATCACCAACAACAAAGAGTTATTGAACCCAAGCAACCAAGATACTTTGAGTTTGGACCATGTTCAGTTTGGACCATGTGCTCCAGGACCAAGGCTGTCCTAGATGATAAAAGTCCCAAGTTTGACCCTATGGATCCATTAATTAGTCCTCTGACAAACTGAGATAGCAGTTGAAAGTTTTTGCTCATCATAAATCCTGCATCACAATCACTGTGACAAGATAACTTCCCACCCCCCCAACTCCAAGGACTTATCTATCTAGGTTACCATTGGAAAGGGATGCCACTTTTAGATGTAGACTGCTTTGCTAAGGGTAAAAGGTAGAACCAAGGACAGTTATAAGAGTAATAGTGGAAAAATCAGCTAAGGTCTGGCAAGAGACCTCAGAGCCTTCATTGCTACCTGTTACTTGTAAGAGTTCATTAAATCACAGGAGCAAAGATTTAGAACTGGAAAGAACCTTAGGGATAACAAGGTCCAAGCCTTTCATTTTATAGATGGACTATGGCACAATGAGGTTTAATGACACAGTTAGCAAATATCTGAGGCAGAATTTTAATTCAGGGCTTCCTGACCCCAAGTTCAGTACTCTATCCACTATGCCACTTGCTACTTCACTGGAGAAAGACAGGATTTTGCCTTTGTTTTGCCCTGTACTGCATGAGAAGTTAAAAACCTCCCAAATAGAAGCAAGATAGACCTGCAGAGTTCTGCAGATCCCTGACTTAGGGGTTCTGGTTTTGCTGAAAGACTATAATACTATCTTGTCACCTCCGAAGAGTGGATTGAGAAGAGCAGCCAGAAGAAAAGCATTCTGCTTGTGAATTATGCAAATTGTCCTGGGGGTTAAGGGGGTATGGCAAGAGTGTTAAGGATAGCAAGGCCCAAAGTCCAGAACTGAGGGTTATCCTGGGCACATGTGTTCCCTACACATATGATGATATAACTTTATGTCCATTCTCCCTCCATGGACATTTTGTGCAACATTGGGATAGTGTGTGCCTGTTTTATTAATAATTTGTGGTTATTATTTTTTATTTTGCTTTCCATTTAATAAATTTTCTGATTAAGAGTTAAGGTAGTTCAGCTTAGACTCAAAAGTCTGATTTATTAAATAGAAAGCACACTGATAGGTGCTCCAGAGCTGCATTTTGTGGGAGTAGGAGTGTAATCTACCCACCAGGCTTACCCCTCTACAACTCTGAGCTGACTTCAGCATTTGTGGAATGGCCAGACCTGCCACTTTGCAATTGCAGGTTGGAGTAAGTGAGTCAATCAAGGGAAAAGAGAGAAAAAGGATGCAGTAATGCCTATGAGATACTAGCCATAACACTTTATTATTCTAACATTCTTTTAGACAGCTTATAATAGAAATTAATTATAATAGTTAATATTTTTATAT
>CM053588.1:121451121-121484461 GCA_028646515.1 Pseudochirops corinnae | reverse complement strand
AGCATATTTTAGCCTGGCGTAAAGATAGATTCTGCACAATTATTTATTCTACTTTTCTCCTTTGACCCTATCCCTTTTTAAAAATGTTTGCTTCTAACTACCCTCACTCCCAATTTGTCCTCCCTCTATTCTCCCCCCTCTTACCCCCTACTCCACTATTTTCCTGTAGGGTAAGATACCCAACTGAGTGTGTATGTTTTTCCTTCCTTAGGCCAAATTCAAAGTGAATCAGGTTGTCCCAATCCCTTTCACCTTCCTACTCTTCCCCTCCATTGCAACAATTTTCTCTTGCCTCTTTTATACGAGATAATTTACCCTCATCTATCTCTTCCTTTCTCCTTCTCCCAACAAATTCCTCTCCTTTATTTTTTCGATATTATCTCTTCATATTCAACTCATCCTGTGCCCTCTGCCTATGTATACATTAACATACAAATGCCCACATTCACATATATATTTATATACACATACATTCTCCTATACATACATATATATGTATGTATACATATATATTCCCTTCTGCTATCCTCATACTGAGAAAAGTCTTATGAGTTACAATTATCATTTTTCCATGTAGGAATGTAAATAGTCCAATTTTAATAAGTTCCTTATGATTTCTTTTTCCTGTTTATCATCTCATGCTTCTCTTGCTTCTTGTATTTGAAAGTCAAATTTTCTGTTCAGTTCTGGTTTTTTCATCAAGAATGCTTGAAAGTCCTCTATTTTATCAAATGACCATATTTTTCACTGTAACACTATATTCAGTTTTGCTGGGTAGGTGATTCTTGGTTTTAGTCCTAGATCCTTTGACCTTCAGAATATCATATTCCAAGTCTTTCGATCCTTTAATGTAGAAGCTGCTAGGTTTTGTGTTATCCTGATTGTGTTTCCACAATACTCAAATTGTTTCTTCCTGACTGATTGCAGTCTTTTCTCCCTGACCTGGGAACTCTGGAATTTGGCTATAATATTCCTAGAAATTTTCTTTTGGGGATCTTTTTCAAGAGGCAATTGGTGAATTCTTTCAATTTCTATTTTGCCCTCTAGTTCTAGAATATCAGGGCAATTTTGCTTGATAATTTCTTGCTAGATGGTGTCTAGATTCTTTTTTTGATCATAGCTTTCAGGTAGACCAAGAATTTTTAAATTATCTCTCCTGGACCTATTTTTCCAGGTCAGTGGCTTTTCCAATGAGATATTTCACATTTCCTTCTATTTTTTCATTTGTTTGGATCTGTTTTATTAGTATCTTGATTTCTCATAAAGTCATTAGCTTCCGTTTGTTCCAATCTAATTTTGAAGGAGTTTTTCTCTTCAGTGAGTTTTTGAAATTCATTTTCCATCTGGCAAATTCATCTGTTTAAAGCATTCTTCTCCTCATTGGTTTTTTGGGCCTCTTTTGCCATTTGAATTAGTCTATTTTTTAAGGTGTTATTGTCTTCAGTATTTTTACGATCTCCTTTAGCAGGCTGTTGACTCACTTTTCACGATTTTCTTGAATCATTCTCATTTCTCTTCCCAATTCTTCCTCCACTTCTCTTACTTGATTTTCAAAATCCTTCTTGAGCTCCTCCATGGCCTGTAACCAATTCATATTTTTCTTAGAGGCTTTTGATGCAAGAATTCTGACTTCATTATCTTCCTCCCACTCTGTGCCTTGATCCTTTTTGTCCCCAAAAAAGGATGCTATCATCTGATTGTGCTTCCATTGCTTGCTCATATCGGCAACCAATTACTTGACTTTTGAGCTCTTTGCCATGGTAGAACTCTGCTTCCAAAATGTAGAGAGCTATGTCACAAATCACTGGGGTTTTTGCAGCTGCCAGAGCTATTAGATGAATGCTACAGCCCCCACATGCTCTGGCTCACTGGTCACACACCCCAGGACCACCACCTAAGACCACTATCTGGATCCAAGCAGGTCAAAGCAAGAGTGATTACCCTCTGAATGGTTGCTTTGTCCCCCTACAATCTGCAGGCCAAGAGCTCTGGAAGCAGCCATGTGGCAGCAGCTACAGCTGCTGGGCCTCCTCTGCTTCTCACTCCACGGATAACAGCCGGACCATGTTCCCCTTGTTCCAAAAAAGTTCCACACTAACCTTTTACTTTATCTTTGGCATTTGTGGATTGAGAAGTCTGGAAACTGCTACAACTGCTGGTGATTTACTCTTGTGAAGTCTGCCCAGCCTCCTCTGGTCAGGGCTGCCCTGGGGCTAAAACTGTGGCTCAGTAGGGACTGTGCTCAGCTCCCAGCACACTGCAATCACCCTTCTTACTGCCTGCCAGGCTTCCTTCAGTGGGACATTTGTTTCTCTCTGTCACTTTGTGGGTTCTGTAGCTCTAAAGTTTGTTTAGAGTCATTTTTTACATGTATTGGAGGAGGTGAAACCTGCAGCCAAGTGGAAGTCCTGTTCCTACTCCACCATCTTGGCTCCACCCCAATTCTGCACAATTATTGATATTCAGAAATGGAGTGGACTACTTCTGTAGATAGTAAACTCCCCATCATAGGATACATTCAAATGAAGCTGGATTATCAACTGGTTGGACCAAATAAAAGTAGTATCAATAATAATAAGTACTATAAATTTTGCAAGACACTTCTCTCACAATAATCCGTTTATAGTAATAGTACAAATATTATGAATGAATGAACAAAAAGCACTTTACTATATATTCAAAGCACCATGCTAAGAGCTGGGAATACAAACAGGAAGGCACACCCAGCCCTGCTCTCTAACCACCTACATTCTAATGGGGAGAGACAACAGATATAGGAGATTTCAGTTATAAGTCAGATTGAAACACCCAATGGTCCTCAAGGTATACCGATAAGGCAGATGGGAATACATATTATTTTATATCATTAGCCTGGTCAAAACTACTTTCATTTCTAATGCTGAGCCACTAGACAGTGCCATGAACTTTGGTAGCAAGAATTTAAAAACTTTCTTTTCCAAGTCTTCAGTGATTGTGGCTATAGAGGAGGTAGAAGCTGTAACACCTTGCCCCTGGCCCCTGTTATCCTGTCATCATGGTCTTTTGCTCTGTTATTGATATAAGTTTCCAGCTTCCCACTTAGAGAAGTCATGAGTTAAGGAAAGGGTCTTCACAGTTACAACTAGGGAAAAAAATTCTTAAACTTTGTCTTGGAGATTCCACTGGTATGCATATTCCCAAAGGTGATCTATGATGAAAAGAAAGGTCCCATATATACCAAGATATTTAGCAGCATTTTTGTTAGAGCAAAGAATTAGAAACATAGGAGACTCCCATTGATTGAAGAATGGCTAAGCAAATTGTGATTCATTATGTAAGAGAATATTATTATGCTGTAAGAAAGGATGAATACTATGAATGCCCAGAAGCATTGAAAAACTTATAACCATTTTACAGATAGAGAAAACTAAGACTCTGAGAAGATAAATTAACTATTCATGAACGTACAGTAATCTCTTAAAGTAAAATCCCATTCAAATCTAAGATATATTTCTGATTCTAAATATACCCAATAATAATTTCAGTTCGGACAGAACTTGCTGAACTGAGCTCTGGCTAACAGCAAGTCACTCATAAGTTAAAAGATACTGCAGCCATACCTGGAAGAAGTGGCAGCCAAGCTCTAATGAAGATTAAAGTTCAGCATAAAAAATTCTATGAGTCAGGAGTCCTTGAAATATATAAGGTCCCATTGCCACAACCAGGAAGGCAGGGCCATTGAAGTGTGAAGCAGGATGTCAGTAGCTGTTATCCACAATCCTAATAAGGTCACCAGATTCTCTCTCCTCTCTGAGACTGATTATAACCAACTTATAAAAGCAGAGCTAGCCCAGGATTCTTGGCCAGCTTTCTAAACTGGCTCCCCTGCTGAGGACTGACTATGTTATCAAGAGGGAGAACAAGAGAGCTAAGTGAAAACTGTGTAGTAGTTTCAGACAGTCATGATGATTTTCCTTATGTGCCTGCATCTGTGTTCCACTAAGTTTGTGTGATGCCAGATGGAGTCGTGTCAAGGGCTATGCTGCAAGCTGCTAGAGGTCTTAAGTCATAATATATGCCAAAGGAATATAGTATTTGTATTATGTCACAAAGTCAGCAAAAGCTACACCAGTTATGGTATCTACGGGACCTGTTCTCTTGGCTATGTCTTTGCCAGAGATTACAGGATCCCAGCAGCAATACTGGCATGTATTGTGAACTGCCTCTTTCTCCTCCCCCTGTAATCCTAAAGTGTCTGGAGAAGGTCATACACAAGATAGGTGAGTGCTACATGACCCACAGGATGTGACTACATATAGGTGTAGCTTCTGTGGCATCCTTGTCTAGCAAATGAGCCCCCAGACAGGTTTTCAAGGTCCTCGGTGGGCCCACAGAGCCTATGAGATCCCATCAATGTAATTACTTTTACTAATTAGCCAAAGAATACAATAAATTCAAAGCAAAAGCATTTAATGAAATGTACACTAAGAATTACAGAATTTTTAGAAAGAACCTTAATGCCCATATAGTCTACCCCAAATCAGAAAACAAATTAACTATGATATATCCAGTATTTTCCTGAAGATCAACAATGAGGGAAAACCCATTACCTCTCAAAGTAACCTATTAGTACTTAAGGATATTTCCAATTGTTGGAAGTTTTTGATAATATCAAGTCTAAATTTGTCTCTTTAAAAAACTTAGCCCTTGTTGCTGGTTCTCCTTTTGGGGTAAAATACAACAGGCCTAATACCTCTTCTACATGACAGCCCTTCAAATACTTAAAGATAGCTTTCATGTCCCACCAAATCTTATGTCCCATTCATCTCAAAGCTGAAAGTCCCCGACTGTGTCAACCAATCCACATATAGCATTATTCAAGGTCCTTCATCATTCTAGTTGGCATCTTCTAGATAAGGGGACCTTAACTTGGGTTCTACAAAATTCTTGTTTTAAAACTATTTTGATAACTATTTCAATATGATTGTTCACCTTTGTGATCCTGCACATTATATTTTATGCATTTGATAACATTCTTCAGGGAAGAGGTCCATAGGATTCACCAGACAGACAATGAGATCCATGACACACATACCAAAAAGGGTTAAGGTTCCTTAGATGCTTTCCAAATAATAAATATACTACCTAAAATGTGCTCACAACTGATGTTCCTAATGCTACAAATGAGGCCTGGACAGGGCAGGATACAACAAAACTATCCTATCTATGACTTATTCCTGGTAGCCATTCCTTTTTTAAGTCTCCAGTGGTATTGGCTATTTTTCCCCCTGATATTGATCTTCTAGTTTACTATTCATTTGTCAAACTGGTCAAAACATACTTCAGCCATCTTGAACTTGCAAAGTCAAGTTTTTAGCCCAAGTATATGATTATATTTATTTCTATTAAATTTCATCTTATTCACTTCAGTCCAATGCTCCAACCTATTGGTATATTTCTGGATGACTGGCATCCAGTGTTTTAGCTGGGCCTACCAGCTTTGTGTCACATGCAATTGTGATGAACATGCCATCTATGGTTCAAGGCCAAGCCCAGGTCCTTGGAGTACTCTACCAGAGATCTTCCCAGCAGACATTGACTCAATAAACCATTCTGGTCCTCTCTAATGTAATATCATCTTGCCCACATCTCTATTTTTTCCAGAAGAATAGCAAAAGATAATCAAATATTGTGCTAAAATCTAAGCAATAATGACAATAGTTTGTATTTATGGAACACTTAAAGGTTAGCAAAGCACTACACTGTTTCTCTGATTCCCAGCTTAATAACCCTGTCAAAGAAGGAAATAAAATTAGTCTGGCATGGCCTGATCTTGAGGATATCATGCTGACCCTTTGTGATTGCTCCTTTCTTTTGTGGATATTCACTAACCAACTCTTTAATAAGACATTCTAGAACTTTCCCAGGAATTGAAGTTGTGAAAGTACCCCTGAAATTAATGTCTGTTTTCTATGAGCTACCTTAGCAAGCAAATGTACTGGACACAGAGTAAGCCTGTTTGCTGAAAGGAGCCAATCAAGAGACTGCAGTGAGTCAAAATCTTGTCCACTCCCAGATGCCTTTGCAGATGTTCGCTAGTTGACCTTGCTGAGCTGTGCCCCACTCCAAACTGACCCAAACCATCAAGTAAACTGCTCCCAAAAAACATCCTGTTCCTATGTCCATCTGTTCCTAGGAAAGATAGTACGTTCTTTTATAGTTTTCAAGTATGAATCTCCCCTGCCTCTCCTGGGCTGTAGGGTCCTTTGTACCTTGTGCCAGGAGGCATCACCACTAGTGTCTGATTTTCCTCCTAATAAAACTTTTCTGCCTTCAACCCAGCTTGGACTCCTCTCTATTTTGAGAAGTGGGCTTCACCTGGTTGACCTAGTAAAGCTGCAATTAGTAGATTGTATTCTCTTCCATTTTTTTAAAAATTGGGACATTTATTTTTCTCAATCCTGCAGTAGCTTTCTCATTTTTCATAATCTTGTCACTAGAAGTGATTCAATAATCACCCTCACCAGCTCTTTCTGCTCCCCATAATGTAGTTTATATGGGATTAAGTTATTTGAACTCAACAATCATGCAGCGAGGTGCTCTTTTGTTGTTGTTCAGTCTTTGCAGTTGGGTCACACTCTCTATGACCCCATTTGGGGTTTTCTTGGTAAAGATACCAGAGTGGCTTGCCATTTCCTTCTCCAGCTCATTTTACAGATAAGGAAACTGAGGCAAACAGGGTGAAGTGACTTTCCCAAAGTTCCATAGCTAGTAAGTGTCTGAGGCTAGATTTGAACTCAGAAAGATTAGTCTTCCTGACTTCAGGCCCAACATTCTATCCGCTGTGCCACACAGCTGCCCACTGGTGCTCTTTTACAATTTCCTTATTTATACTGGTTAGCCAGCTTGTTGAATTAGGAACCATTTCCTTTTCTGAGCCTGTTTATATTGCCAGTGCCTAGCACAGGGCCTTGCAATTTACTAAGTGCTTAATAAATAATACTTATTGAACTGGATTTGGAGAGCTATGCTTGCCTCTTAGACACAGGAGCACAGAGTGCTTCTAACTTGGGCAGCCCAACCCCTCAGGGCCATAGACAAATGGTATTTGTTTCTGCCCAATTACAAGTGTGACAAATGAATCATCAAAGGCAGATTTCAGTCGGGCTAAGTATACATGTGTTGCTAGATAATGAAGCAAAAAGTCCATTAACATGAATTGCATTTGTTTGTTTATTATTGATTGGTGTGCTAATAAATTAACACTTAGAATTATCTGAATGTCATTCAGTAAAATCAAAATGAAGATTTTTGCCAAGTTGTTTTTGAATGGGATGATAATAGCTAACAATGCTACCATTGCTGCCTCCAGATGCTTTCATCAGGAATCATAAAATCTCAGAAGTTATCAAGTCCAATCCATACGTTAAACATGAATACTCTCTACAGTGTTTTCCATAAGTGATTATCCAGCCAGAGCTTGAAGGCCTCCAGTAACAGGGAACTCACTACCTCCTGAAGTACCCATTCCATTTTGGAACAGCAATATTTCATTATATTGAGAAAAGATTCCTCCCATTGGCCCTAATGCATAGAATCATAGATCTAAGATGGAAACATTCTCAGAGGCCGTCTACTCCAACCCCTTTATTTTGCAGATGGGGAAACTAACACCCATGGAGGTTGTGATTTGTGCAAGGTCAGAAAGACAGTAAGTATCAAAGGCAGGATTTGAACCTAAGCCCTCTAACATCAAATGCAGCATTCTTTCCACCATATCATGTTTCCCCTTGAATGGAATAAAATTGAAAACTTCTCAGGTAACATCTTAGAAATCTGAATAGAATTTTAGTAAAATTCCAAAGTTCTAGCAGTCTGAGACTCTTGCCCTACTTCCCTGGTCATGAGTTAAGGGTTTTGCTGAGCTTAGCTAATATGTAGGAAGAGAAAGTACATGCTTCTCGAACTTGACTACAGACTTAGTTTCCCCTTGACCTGTACAAATACAAATTTGGAAAGATTGCTGTACAGACTGGTCATCATGTTCCAAAATCCCCGTGACTCATATGATATGTTCTACCTTCCTGTTGCAAGGGAGGGTCACCATGACCCAAAGTCCCCAACATCCCCATTATTCATGAGATATTGTCTACTTTCATATTTGCATTGACAAAGTGGATGTCTTCCAGCTGCTATCATATCTATGTTTTGACTCTATTAATACAGATGACATTTATCTGTTATGATACTGATGTCATATTTTCTCTGTTTCCGCATTATTCAGACCTGTATCTTCTGCTTTTTGACATTATTGACATTTTTACCTGCAACGCCAACAAATTCTTGTGGTTAAGAATATGCACCTTAGTTCCTGATTAACGGAAAAAGGCCAGAACAAGGGAGGGGGAAAAGGGATGGTCTTTTGGTTATATAACCACGCTTTGCACTTTGTATTTTGCCTCTCCTACTAGACAGCTTCTAGGAGTGAGACCACCCTTCTTGCAAGAAGAAATAATTAAATAAATCCTTCCTGTCTCTACTTGGAGATATCTCTGCTTATTTTATTTGGGCAAGGGTCATTTTTGTCCCACACACCCTCTTGACCTCTGAGGCCAAGCAGAGTAAATTTAAATCATCTTATACAGGGCAGACCTTCAGACAATTTCAAGATCCTCACCAGTCTTCACTTCTCCAGGAAAAAAAAATGCTCAGATTCTTTCAACTGATCCCTTTATGTCACAGTCTTCAAGTTCCTTAATATCTCTGTCACCCACTTCAGGACTCAATCCACCTTGTGTACATTCTAAAATGAGATGCCAAGAGCTAAATACAGTGTTCTAAATTGTGGTCAGTCTCAGTCTCTGTCTCTCTCTCTTTCTCTCTCTCTCTCTCTCTCTCTCTCTCTCTCTCTCTCTCTCTCTCTGCTCTCTCTCTGCTTCTCTCTCTGCTCTCTCTCTGTTTCTCTCTCTCTCTCCCACACACACACACACACACACACACACACACACACACACACACACACACCCTTTCCTAGATGCTATCATTTAAGTGATGCATCCCAAGTTCACCAAGCAGACTCCTGTCACAGATTAAGGTTTAAGTCTGCTAAAATTCTTAGTCTTTTTCACATAGCCATGCCTTCATAGTTCAGTAAACTTGATTTTAAAAGAACATTGAGATTATCCCATATCATTTTAAAGACTGTTTCCCTTTATTTTTATAATACTTATTTTATATTATTTTTACATCACCCTAATTTAAAAATATAATCCTACCCCCTTCCCAGAAAGCTATTTCTTATAACAAAGAACAATAAAGAAAGAAACCAAAGCAATCCAACAAAAATAAGCAACACTTCAACTGAATCATGTAATTTATGCAATATTCCATATCCACAATCCCCTATCTCTTCATAGGAACTCTGTCTCTTTTCTTTTTAATTTTTTAATTAAAATTTTTTCAATTACCAAAAATCTATTTTCCTTCTCTCTCTCTCACACATCCCTCTCTCCCCTAAATAAAGAAAAAAAAACAAAACCCATGTAAAAAATATGCATAATCAACCAAAACAAATTCCTATATCAACTGTGTCTAAGAAGTATCTTCTCCAACTGCACCCTGAGTTCCTCACCTTTCTTTCAAGAGATGGGGAGCATGTTTCATCATTGGTCCTCTAGAATCATGGTTGCTCTTTGTATTGATCAAGGTCTTAAGTTTTTCAAAGTTGTTTGTCTTTACCATGTTGTTGTTGTATAAATTATTCTCCAGGTTCTGCTCATTTCATTCCACATCAGTTCGCACAAGCCTTCCCAGGGTGACTGTTCCCCTTTGAATGGATAACAAAATCAGCCTACACCAATGCTTTCCTCCGAGTAGTATATAAAAGAGACTCATGGGGACTGCCTGTTCCTTTAAAATGGCAGGTACTCTGGGGAAGGAAGTCATCACAGAGAATTCAAGGTGCTTTTGTTGACACTTAAAAGCATTTTACAGACAAATTGAAAATCTATGCCATACCTAGTGTTAGTGCCACTGTCACCATCTCATGAAGCAGGGGGGACCTTTTCAATATCATAGAGCAGAAGCTACCAGAGGCTGAAGGAGAAGCTCAATTCTCTGACCCTGTCTCCTAGGTTATGTCCTCAAAAATTGAGTAAAAGGAACTGGAGCCCCATCAACATTTGAAAAATACTGTTTGCTCTGGGTTTTCATTCACCAGGATATAGAATTTAGAATACCTCCATTAAAGTTTCAGAAATTACTTTTCATAATTCACCTCAACCAATTCCCAAAGGACAAATAAGTGGTCAAAATACAGGAACAAATAGTTCTCAGAAGAAGAATCGTAAACTATTAACAACCATATAAAAAAATCATACCAAGCCACTCATATAAGAGAAATGAAACCCTGAGTTTTTACCTCACACCCAGAAAATTGGTAGAGATGACAAAAAGAAATAGCCACTCGAAGCAGTTGTGGAAGAAAGGCACACTAATATACTGTGGGCAGAGTGTAAACATTCTGGAAAGCAATTTGGACTTGTGTTAAAAAGTGACTAAAATGTTCATACTCTTTGACCCAGGGGTCCTACCACTAAACATATACCCTAAAAAGAAAGAGAGAAAAAAAATAGATTCATCAAAATAGTCAAAGTAATCCTTTCTGCAATAGCAAAAAAAGTAGAAACAAAGTAGATGCCCACTGATTTGGGAATGGCTAAATTAATTATGGTACATGAATGTAATGGAATGTTACTACATCATAAGAAACAAAGAGTTCAAACTCAACATATCCAAAAAAGAACTCATCTCTACCCCCAAACCTTTCCCTCTACCCAACTTTTCTATTATTGTAGAGGGCACCACCATCCTCTCAGTAATCTGGGTCCAAAACTGTGGTCTCATTCTTGACTCTTCACTCTTACCCCACATACCCAATCAGTTACAACATGCTGTGATTATTATCTTGACAACACATCATCTATACATATATCTCTTCACTCACAAAGCCAACACCCTAGCTCAGGCACTCATTAACTTTCACATTGTTTACCACAAATAGATTAAATGATCTCTCTTCAAGTCTCTTGCTTTTCCAATTCATCCTCCACATAAAAGCCAATGTGATTTTCCTAAAGTATGGATATGATCATGTCATCCCCTATGCAATAAACTCTAGTGCTTTCTTCTAAAGTTATCTTGTACCTCATATATGCCTTTCTATGTACAAGTTGTTTCTCCCATTAGAATATAAGCTACTTGAGGACAGGGACTATTTTCACTTTTTTGTATTCCTAACACTTATAAGGCACAATGCCTAGAACATACATCGAGCGGGAACAATCACTGAGGGGGAATGTGGGAAAAGGAGAGGGAAGTCATACTACTCAAGAGACTAACCCTGGTACAACTCATTGTGTCTTAGTAAATGCAAAGGCATTAGCCCCGGGAAGCAATACAGTATCATTGTGAATGGTAGCTCTGAATGAGTTGGCTTCTCCTCCTTTCCCTAATTAGTAAAGATTAATGGGCAGTCGACTCCTTCCATATGCTCATAGTATTGGTTGATATCTATGTTGTAAAACCTCCTAATAACCCAGTATTGAATTTCCTTTTTGGTAAACATCACCAGTACCTAGCCTTTGAAAGGAGCACAACACTATGTTAAAATGATTGTACCCCAGAATCAGATTTCACCAGCAAGGATTAAGCAGTAGGCAACTCACAGATTTGCTGGCATATTAATAAGCTAAGAAAGTCTGTTTCTGCGTCTTTCAGAGCTCACAGAATAATTCAACTCATCACCATGTGCCTTGGGAACATTGGGCTGGTTTGAAAGGGGTTTTGCTGCACAAGAGAAAAACAGTACTGCTTGGGGTCCCTGGAGATGTCAGCTCATTAAAACTCCACCATTTTTTAAAAAGTACTACATGACTTCACTCTCTTGGAACTCTAAAGTGCATCATCATAATAAAAACAATAATAGTAGTAATAATAATAACAAAAATGTATCTCCCTCCCCCCCCCATCTCTCTGTGACTCAGCTATACCTGCTGTTCTTCCTACAACATTCCATCTCTCATATCTATGCCTCTGCACTGGGTAAAATATTGTCCCTCCTAATCTTTGCCTTCTGGCTTCCCCTAAATCTCAGCTAAAATCAAATCTACTACAAGATTATCCCAAATTTATCCTGTATATATCTTTCATGTGGACAGCTAGGTGACACAGTGGATAGAGGGCTGGACCCGGAGTCAGGAAGACTCAACTTTCTGGGTTTAAAGCTGGCCTTAGACAATTACTAGCTGCATGACCCTGGGAAAGTCACTTAACCCTGTTTGCCTCAGTTTCCTCATCTATAAAATGAACTAGAGAAGGAAATGGCAAAGCACTCCATTATCTTTTTCAAAAAGACCCTAAATGGGGTCATGAAGAGTTGGACACAACCAAACAACAAATCTTGTACAGATTACAGATGTACCTAGTTATTTAATACAGTCTCCCGCCCCCCACAGGCCCTGATGGGGAAGGCAGAGGAGGCCGCAGTTCTTGCCCTCGAGGAGCTTTACAATCTAATGAGGGAAGACAATGCACAAAAGGAAGCTGGAAAGCAGATGAGGAAGGACACCAGGGATCATCTTGTTCTGTTGGAACCAGACAGAGCTTCAAGCAGGAGTCCTGCTCTCTATAAAGGAAGACTTTGGGAGTTCAGTACTCTGTCCTGCAGTCCTTCAGTCAGAGGGGAGAAGAAGCTGAGGGAAGTGGCATCCAAGCCACATAAGTGGCACTGAATTAGGTATGAACATATTTATATAAACTTAATTAGATATCATCTCTTCCTTTAAATCTCTTTAAATATGGTCTTTTCCCTTACACTCTAATGAAGAGACAAGACCAACACATATTGTAAGTATACAGAAAGTATAGATTACAAGAGATACAACTCTCTTTCTCTCTTTCTGTCTCTGTCTCTGTCTCTGTCTCTCTGTCTCTCTGTCTGTCTCTCTCTCTCTCTCTGTCTCTCTCTCTGTCTCTCTCTGTCTCTGTCTCTGTCTCTGTCTCTCTCTCTCTTTCTCTCTCTTCTCTTCTCTTCTCTTCTTTGTCTCCCTGCCTCTGTCTCTCTTTCTTTCTCATGTGAACATGCATGCAAACCTTATGGATAAAGACCACCTTGAAGTCAGGGTTTAGAACAGGGAAGAACCATCAGATTTATTCATTAGAATGTGAAAGATGATTGGTTATCTGCTCACTCAATAAGTCCCTATGACTAAAGATAATGCCATGAAATGCTCATTTGAAAGAACTAAAAAGAAAACTTAATGGAAGGATGATAGCTGTCTTCCAGTGTCTGAAGGGCTTTCCAATGAAAAGGGAATTAATCTTGTTCTGCTTGCTCCCAGAGAGCAGAATCAGAAGCAATGGGTGGAAATGGGTCCCCCCTCATTTGAGGTCTTCAGGCCTCAGGTATCTAGAAAAGCCCTTATTAGGGGTGTTCTTAGGTCCAGGTTGAATGTCAAAAGCTCTCTTTGCTTCATTTTCATCAGCTGTAAGTGAATGAGCTAAACTATATAATCTTGTTGGGCCCTTGCAGCTCTAAACTTTTACCTAGAAGAAGAGTAGTCACTCATTCTCACCCCCAAATTGAAAGAAAATATACATATAACTATAGATCCCTCCCTCCACTTGTCATTTCTCCTAATGTCAATACTATACTGATCCATGAACACAGTAATCTCTGCTACCCACAACCAGAGTCAACATCGAAAACACAAAGCACAAGATTTTTTTTAACCAAGAGGGTTACCTGAATAGGAGTCAGACTGCCCAGATTCGACATACTTATTCCAACAAAGACCAAAAATTCATACCAGACCAAAAAATTATCAAGCAATACAAACAGAAAAAAAATTTAAAAATTTAAAAAAATAAAAAGAAATACAAACAGAGGGGCTGCTAGGTGGTGCAGTGAATAGAGCATTGGCCCTAGAGTCAGGGGGGACCTGAATTCAAACCCTACCTCAGAAACTTAACACAAAACTAGCAATGTGACCTTGGGCAGTACTTAACCCCAATTGCCCTACCTTCCTCCCTCCAAAAAAAAAAAAAGAAAGAAAGAAATCCAAAGAGAAATGTCAATAAGTGACTTCTGCCCAACAAGCCAGGCAGAAGCCCAACAGCAATAGGAAAAGGTACCACCAGTAAAGCCAGACAAACAAACTGGCAGCTTACCAGCCTACAACCAGAGTTGGACCAGAGACACATGCAGCTTTCAAGGTTCTTTGTCCAAAGAAAGCAAGAGCAGAGGGTCCCAGGGTGGTCAAAAAGCCCCATGGTGATGACTTTAGAAAATACCAGAAATAGAATGGGTTAAAAAAAAAAAAAAAGATATCAAGGGGCAAATCCTGAACTTCACACAGTCCCAATTCAGAAACTAAAGCTGGAGAGATGGGGGGGAAGGGAACCACAAAACAAGCAGCCATCAATATGTAGGAGAAATTAAGCAAGAGATTATTTAAAATGAAATAAAATTTCTGGAGTAAAGAATTGGAAGAAGAATAAATGAGTTAAAAAACCATATAGTAAACTTTGCCAAAGTAATTGACTCCCTGAAAATTAGAATAGACCAAACAGAAATCAATTATTTCATAATACAGCAAGAAATATTAATACAAAATCAAAGATTAACAAAATAAAATAAAACATAAGATATCTGATATCAAAATCAACTAACCTGGAAAACAAGTCAAAGAGAAATAATTTAAGAATCACTAGACTCCCTGAAAGCTGTGCTTTAAGAAAAAGAAGTCTGGATACTATATTTTAAGAAAGCATAAATTAAAATTACCCAGATCAATTAGATCAAAGTAAAGATAGAAAGAATCTACCACCCACCTTCTAAAAGGAATCCAAAAATGGAAAGTCCTAGAAATGTCAGCCAAAATTAAAAAAAAAAAACTCCCACCTCAAAAAAAAAATACTACAAGTATTAAAAAAAAAAAACATTCAAGTACCAAGGAACCACAATCAGTATCAAACAAGACCTAGAAGCTTCTACAATAAATGAGAGGACATCTTGACATACAATATTCCAAAAGGCAAATGGTATAGGTTTGTAACAAAGAATAACAACTTGAAAATCTGAATAGAATTCTCTCAGGGGCACAGGGGGAATGGACATCTAATAGAATAGAGGTCTTTCAAGCAGCATTCAAGATGAAAAGACCAGAGCTGAGCAGGAACTGAATAGGATACAAACACGAGTCCAGAGAAACCTAGAAAGGTAAATTTGTTTGAGTAGTTGAAGGAGCTATATGATGATGTAGTACTAACCTTCCATAATAGGAAAAGAAACAAGTGTTCCTTCAGAACTTTAGTGCTTTCAAAGGGTATTGAAAAAATTAAATTAAAAAATGTCCTAGTGTCATATTGATTCTGTTCTGAAGTGATACAAGTAGGAAAGCAAGAGAGGATAAAAAGGAACTTACTAATGCAAAAAGGAGAAAGAAGGGGATGGAAGTTGTTATTTCTCATAATTAGGGTATGTGAGAAGAGTATACAAATATTGAAGAAGGGATGGGGTAATGGACATCAAATAAATCTCACTTTTATCTGAAACAGAAGATAAGTGTTGAAGTCCTCAGACATCACCTCATTTCCCATACAGCTGCATTCATTTTGGACTTCCTTTACTTCTCGAGCATGACCAGGGACCCTCCCTTCCCTTTTTTAGTTTTATGTGGTGTCTTCCCCCATTAGGCTGTAAGTTCCTTCAAGGCAAGGACTACTTTTTCCTATTTGTATCCCTAACACTAAATTCAGTAATTGGTACATAGTAGGTATTTACAAACTAATGACTATTGACTAATGAACACTCACAAACATTTGGGTTTAGCTCAAACTCAACTAGGAAATGCATGGGAATTGGGATGAGGAAGAGGTTAGAGTGACATTGCTCTAAAGGGCGGGGGAGGTACCAGGGAAGAAATAGCCACAAGCAAAATAAATTGTTTAATACCAAAGGAATAATTAAAAGGTAAAAAGAAAAAGAGAAGAATTAATCTCAAAGAGGAAGGGAAGGAATGATTTAAATTGCCTCTAAGATGGTTGGGGAATGACTGAACAAATTGTGACCTACAGATGTAATGGAATGTTAGAATTTCATAAAAAATGACAAAAGAAATTATTTCAAAGAATCTTGGGAAATATGAACTGATTCAGAATAAAATATGCAGAACCAGGAGACCAGTTTATTCAAGGACTGCAACAATGTAAAGAAAAACAATTTTGAAATGAAAGCTGAGTACAACATCTATAAAAAGATACATTTTTAGACATGGCCAATTTATGGATTCATTGTGCTTGACTATGCTTATTTATTATAAGGTTGACTTCCTTCTTTGGGTTTTTAATTGGGAGAGCTTTGGGAAGGAGGGAGCTAACAATAGTGGTGTGAAAAAAAGGTGGTCACTGAAATATATATATATAATATGCACAGAAGAGAACAGAAAGTTCATAATGAAGCATAAACAGGACAGTTTGGAAACTAATGTAATTTGTCATAAACTTTTTTTTAAAGCAAGCAATATGAAATGGAGATTCATAGTTTATACAGAATCATTTGGGGAGGGTTCTAATGGGTGTATGGAAATACCCCTTTTGGGTAAGTTCAAAATTAAAATTAAACAAAGAAAAAGGAGAATAAAAAATGTGAATTACTTATATTTTCACATTTAACTGTGTGAACATCCTATCAAATCAGTCCACTTGTATGTGTATTTTGGGCCAGTACAGTGGATGGATTATGTATTAGGTGCAGAACTCTGTAGGAAGAGATGTCATCTGAAGTTCTAGACAAGGTTATATTGCATTTGGGAGACAGCTCCAATATCTTCAATGACCTCAAATTGCTGGTTGCTTTAGAAATCCAGCTCTTTAACATTGACATTCCCCCTCAGGCATATACATGGCTGAGAATCATAGAATAAAAAAATCAGGATAATTAAAATGACAAAAAGCTCATGTTGTAATGGAAGGACATAGTGTGTGAGTAGGATGTAGCATTATCAATGATAATTTGCAAGAACCTATCATTATTAATGATAATTTGAAGGCAAAGAGTGGGTAGATGAAATATAATATAGTCATGTTGATGAATGGGAAAGGAGGGGTCAAATCAAGAAAATGAGAGATAACAGATGAGTAACTCATAGAGTACATTGGTATCCTTGAGATATAAATGAACATTAAGAAAAATGCCTACATGCCATACTGATCCTCTTTGTGAGATTTATGGGGAAACAGGAATAGAACAAAATGAGAAGGTATAGAAAAGTTGCCATCTGAATTTGTGGATAGAGTCCCCCACACCTCATTCAAGGCTTCAAAGGAAAGTTTTAAAAAATGTTTAATGATGCCTTATGTTTTATATCATCCTTATTTCCTCTTCCCCTTTCTCCTCTCCTACTCAGAGAACCATCCTCAGAGCAATGGATTAAAAAAGAGGGAGAAATACACAGTTACAGCCACATTGTATGACGACCAATTTTGATAGACTTGGCTCTTCGCAGTAATGCAACGTTCTAAGACAACTCTAAAAGATTCATGATGGAAAATGCTATCCACATCCAGAGAAACAATTACAGAGTCCAAATGCATTTTGTTTTGTTTCTTCTTTCTCATGGTTCATTCCACTGGTTATAATTCTTCTTTATAACATTATTAATGTGAAAATATGTTTAATATGAATGTATATGTAGAGCCTATGTCAGATTGCATGCCATCTTAGGGGGAGAGGAGAGAAGGGAAGAAAATTTAAAACTCAAAAGCTTGTGGAACTGAATATTTTAAACTAACAAAAAATAAATAAATATTTTTAAAAGGTGAGGGAAATGATTGTTGCTAACAATGAAGCAGAAGGCTAGAATCAAATCAGCTGAGGATTTCTTTTTCCTTGCCTTATGTACTGTTCTTGAAATTTCTTTGGGAATTGTAAATGGTATGTTTTATCGTAACTACTTCACTTGATCTTCTTATCATAGTCTTTTCTCATTCTACTAATCTGATCTATTTTTGTTCTGTACACAATTACAATTTGTTAATAATTTTTTTAAAAATAGGGCCAGGGGGAGGCGGAAAGGCAGTTCAACACCAAACACCACGTCCTTTCCATTTGTATGAAGCACCTATAGGAGTTGAAATGCAGTTAAGGATGATGATTGTGATGATTAAAAAATTCTGAGAGACATAGTTTCTGGGTAATTTAATCAATTTATTAATAAGGCCATCACAGTTATTAATAAAAGGATAGTCATTTGCCCGACTCTCTTAGACCAAAGACAATCATGGCAGCAAGCTCACAGTTTATATACCCTCCAAAAGTAGGTGTTCCCCAGGGTGGGAATCAACCCTGATTGGTTAACAATGACAGAACTAATATTACAATAAGGCTGAGAGTGTCATCACATCACCCTTGGACAGAGAGACTCTCTCTACACCCAGATCACTCTCAGCCTTGGGCAATCTATTCAAAGAATTTATGCCCCAAGTCTGAAAAGAAAACAATGGTTACTTCATCTGGGTGGAGTCTGAACAAGAAATTCAGTCCAATATCATTGTCAGCAATGTCCTTCAAAAGACTGACCCTTTTAAAATCAGGACTTTAGAAAAAGAGGGGAACTCTGAATCTCCCCAAGTCTTTGGTTATTAATTATCATTTCTCTAATGATGAGGAGCATGATGATGATGATAACTAACAATTATAGTGTGCTTATTACAGACCACGCACTTTCCTACGCACTACACAAATATTGTCTCATTTGATCCTCACAACCACCCCGTGAGATAGTTGCTATTATCTCAATTTTATAATATAGGAAACTGAGGAAAACAGAGGTTAAGTGACTTATTCAAGATCATACAACTAGTATCTGAGATGAAATTTGAACTCGGGTCTTCCTAACTCCTGGCCCAGCATTCAATCCAACTCCGTCACCCAGTTGCCTCTTCAATTCAATCTTCTCTGTAAAAACCTTTTGTGCATTTGCTTGGGCCATCTACCTTCTAAACTCTCTTTCTGGGCCACTATTTTAGAGAGGATTACAGCCATGTCTCACCTCTGAACTCTCTCTGAAATCTTTTCTTCCTCCTCCCTGACACATTACCTTCACTGAGGAACCTCTGCCCTGGGGCCTTCTCCCTTGACTGGTGACTCTTCTCCCCAGAACTATCCCTTTGAGGGCTGTATTATTATTCCCTCTCTTCTTCCCCTCAAGTATTAGATTGCCAGTTCCATTTTATGTGTTTTCTTTCCCTATTCTAACGTGAGCTATTTGAGAGTAACGTCTGTCATGTTTGCTTGTTTTTATATCCCCAGTACTTACCATAGTGTCTGGCTCATCATAGGTGCCTAACAAATGTTTTCTCTATCAATCAATCTATCAATCTATCGTCGATCAATCCAGTCATCTAGCTATCTACTGAGTCAATGTTCTGTACCCACAATCCTCTTTAAAGAAGGAAAGCAGGTACATGGAAAAATCTTTTAAAAGAAAATTTTCCTAGATAGACTGGTGAAATGGAAGCAAACTCTTAGTTTCAGTTCAAAGATTTGGCTTCCCTACTACAAACAGTAACATTATCATTTATAAATGATTAGAATTCTGTCAGTCTCTGGTGTCCTTGAAAAGTCTGTCTTTGAACCAAGAAATAATCATTTACTTCATTGAGATACAAAATGAACCATGCAAATGGGAACTCTGAGTTACTCATTTGAAGACTAATTGGAAGAGAAAACAAGTCTGGTGCCTCGTGTGTATTTGCTTAAAAAATGGACTGTGTGTGGGAGCACCAAGTTATTTTAGTCTTTTTACATCTCTCTCTTGGCTTTTTAAGTGGTGGATATTTTACCATGAATTCAAAACACTTTGCTGCTTCTGGGACCCAGTAAAATAAAGATATCTGAGCTTCTTAAAGAAAATGTAAAAGACCTAAGCAAGATGCACAAGTGTACAGGTAGTGAAGTTTGAGATGTATTATGGGGACAGTGAATAAGGCCATTCATTTGAGTTCAAAAGGCATTTGGGGGCTATATAATAAATGACCATCTGAGGAGTATGGACTTTATCCTAGGCAATAGAAGACCTTTTAAAAAAAAAAAGTAGGAGATAAGGTAAGATGGTGAAATGGAATTTTTGAGTCAGTTTCTGACTCTCAGATTTTCCTGTTTCCACAATCAAGGTAGACCCACTAATGAAGACAAAGAATGGAATCTGCCCTCTCAGAGGGGCTGTAATCACTGTTACCTTCCTCAACTCTTTCAATCTCCCCACCCTAAATAGAACTGAAGTCTGTCCCTCAGCACAATCCCTTTTGCTAATCCTTGCTCCATGGAAAACATGCTATCTCTGGAGCCAGAAAATCTGGGTTCCAAACTTGGCTCGGATTATTTATAAAGAGCTAGGAGGCAAGAGTGCTAGACATGATGTTGGGAAAAGTTTCACTTCAGATGCTTTCTATCTGTGTGACCTTGAACAAGTCACTTAAGCTCTGTCTTCCTCAGTTTCTTCATATGTAAATAGAGAAAGATCAGTATTATTACTATAGCTAAAATTTATATGGTGTTTACTATGTTCTAGATACTTTACAAATATTATCTCATTTGATTCTCACAACATGCCTAGAAGGTAGGTGCTCTCATCACCCCCATTTTATAGATGAGGAAACTGAGGCCAAGAGAGGTTTGGAGTCTTTCCTAGATTCATGCAGATAGAAAGTGTCTTCCTGGCTTCAGTCCCAGTTCTCTTTCCACTGTGCTACCTAGCTGTGCTACTACTACTACTAATAGCATCTAACTCCCAAGTTTGTTGTGTAGATCCAATGAGATATTTGTAAAATGCCTCGCAAACATTAATGTAATAGATAAATGCTAGGATTTTTAATATTTTGTGTCATGGACCCTTTTGCCAGTCTGGTGAATGAATATGAAGGTCTTTAACATGCATAAAATAAAATACTTAGGATTATGAAGGAAATCAATTGTGTTGCAATACAGTTATCAATTTTTTTAAAAACAGTTTGACTAAACCCACATAAATCCTCCACATTCCTATATATTTCTAATGAAGCCCAACAGCAAGAAAAGATTTAAAGTTACTATAGATATTATATTTGGGAGTCTACCTGCCAAAACAAACCCAGGAACTATATGAACACAATTACAAAACACTTTTCACTCAAATAAAGTCAGATCTAAATAACCGGAAAAATCTCAGCTACTCGTGGTTAGGCTGAGCTAATAAAATAAAAATGATGATTTTACCTAAATCAGTTTACCTATTTAGTGCCATACTAATCAATCTATCAAAAATTATTTTATGGAGCTAGAAAAAAAAAGTAACAAAAGTCATCTGGAAGAACAAAAGTTCCAGAGAATCAAGGGAATTAACGAAAAGAAATGCTAGAGGAGGTGACCTAGCCATACCAGATTTTAAACTGTATTATAAAGCAGCAGTCATCAAAACTATTTGGTACTGGCTAAGAAACAGAGTGGTAGGTCAGTGGAATAGGTTAAGTACACAAGATACAGTAGTCAATGACTATAGTAATCTACTGTTTGATAAACCCAAAGACTGCAGCTTCTGGGATAAGAACTCACTATTTGACAAAAATTGCTGGGAAAACTGGAAAATAGTATGGCAGAAACTGGGACTGGACCAATATCTTACACTGTATACCAAAAATAAAGTCTAAATGGGTTCATGATTTAGATATACAGGCTGATACTATAAGCAATTTGGGAGAGCAAGGAATAGTTTATCTGTCAGATTTATGGAGAAGGGAAGGATTTATCACCAAACAAAAGAGAGAGACCATTGCATAATGCGAAATATATAATTTTGATTACATTAAATTAAAGTTTTTGTGCAAACAAAGCTAATGCAACCAAGATTAGGAAGGAAGTAGAAAATTGGGAAAGAATTTTTACAACCAGTGTTTCTGATGCAGGCTTCATTTCTAAAACATACAGAGAACTAAGTCAAATTTATAAGAATACAAGTCATTCCCCAATTAATAAATGGTCAAAGCATATGAACACGCAGTTTTTAGAGGAAGAAATTAAAGATATCTATAATCATATGAAAAAATGTTCTAAATAGCTATTGATTAGAGAAATGCACATCAAAACAGCTCTTAGGTACCACATCTCACCTGTCAGATGGGTTAACATGACAGAACAGGAAAATGATAAATGTTGGAAAAGATGTGGGAAAATTGGAACACTAATGCATTATTGGTGGAGTTGTGAACTATTTCAACCATTCTGGAGGGCCATTTGGAACTATGCCCAAAGGCCTATAATGTGTGCATACCCTTTGATCCAGCAATACCACTCGTGCGACTGTATCTCAAAGAGATCACACAAATGGGGAAAGGATCGATACGTACAAAAATATTTATAGCAGCTCTTTTTGTGGTCGCAAAGAATTGAAAATCAAGAGGATGCCCATCAACTGGAGAACAGTTAAACAAATTGTGGTATATGACTGTAATGGAATACTATTGTGCCATAAGAAATGAGGAACAGATGGACTTCATAACCTGGAAAGACTCATATGAACTGATACTGAGTGAGGGAAGCAGAACGAGAACATTGTACACAATTATAGACACATTGTATCTGTGATGACTAACTTTGATAGACTTGTCTCTTCTCAGTAATGCAAAGTTCTAAGACAACTCCAAAAGACTCATGATGAAAAAGGCTATCCACATCCAGAGAAAGAATTATGGAATCTGAACACAGTTTGAAGCAAACTATTTGCTCTCTCTTTTTTGTTTTGTTTTGTTCCTTCTTTCTTGTGGCTCATTCCATTGGTTATAATTCTTCTTTAAAACTTGACTATTGTGAGAATATGTTTAATGTGAAGACATATTTAGAACCTATATCAGATTATGCGTCGTCTTGGGGGGGAGAGGGATGAAGAGGGAGGAGAAGAAAATTTGGAATTCAAAAACTTGTGGAACTTGTTGTAAACTAAAAATAAATACATTTAAAAGGAAAAAAACATTTCATGGGCCCCACATTAAGAACATCTGGGAAACAAAGGCTCGTAGAGGTGATATGAATCTCCCAAGTTCACACAAATAGTAACTGAATGAAAACTGTTGTATGGAGGATGAATCAGAGAAAAAAGAAAATGGAAATAGAGAATTATTTCTATGGTCCAGGTATTGGGCATCAAGGAGAGTTGTAGTAATAATGAATAGGTGAAAGCAAGGTTGTAAAGTGAGAACTGACAAGGGTTAGTGGCATATTTAGATATGGAGGTCTGACGGATTAGGAAGAGTCTGAGCCAACCTGGTAAAGCAGAGAAAGTATCAGATTTGAAATCAGGAGAGACCTGGATTCAGATTCTGCCTCTGGTACTTACTAACTGTGACCCTGTGAGACCTAATCCATATTAAGCCTCTGGTTCTTCATCTGCAAAATGGGGATGATACCATCTGCAATACTTATCTCACAGAAGTATGAGAATCATGCTAAATAGTGTATATTAATTGCTTTGTAAACTTCAAAGCATCATATAAGTGAGTCTATTCTTAGACTCTAAACACTAGCCTAAAATTTTCTTATCTATATTATCTCTGCAGCTAGTGCAGGTAGGTGATGCAGTACATCCAGTGCTGGGCCTGCAGTCAGAAAGGCTCATCTTCCCAAGTTCAAATCTAGACTCAGACACTTATTAGCTATGTGACCCTAGACAAGTCACTTAACCCTTTTTGCCTCAGTTTCTTCATCTGTAAAATGAGCTACAAGAAGAAAATGGCAAATCATTCCAGTATTTGTGCCAAGAAAACTCCAAATGGGATCAGAAAGAGTCAGATAGGACTGATAATGACTGGACAACAACAAACATATTCTCTCTGCATGTCATGTTAATGTTTTTTCCAAGTATAAGCCCCCTCTGATGAGTGAGCTTTCACCTTATCTTGCACAGACCCAATTTATCACACCACTTCCCAATCATCTCCACATCATCTTTTTAACTCCCCTTTATGTATTGTCTTCTCTCATTAGAATGTAATCTCCTTGAGGACAGGGCTTTTTTGCTTGTATTTGTACCCTCAGCACTTAGCACAAGGCCTGGCACATAGAAAAAATTGATAAAAATTAATAATAATAATAAAATTAATTTTTTTAAAAACCTCATCTATCTATTGGTCACAATGAGGCCATCCAATTAGATCGGAACCTCTGTGCCCCATCCCAGAAATCTCTTCCGGCATGTGCTGGTCTAGGAGCCTCACCCATACTCCTTCCTCTCTTTTTATCTTCCTCTTCCACAAGGATCCGACAGTAGCTTGCCATTGCCCAGTGGAGAAATCCAAGGCATCCTGAAATTGCAGTGTGGTATAGTGATCACTCCAGTTCATGTGTTTATGGGTAAGAATCCTAATACTCTGAATCTTCTTGTGTAAGCTTAGCTTTGGACAGTGCATAATAATAGCTCATTTTACATAGAGCTTTGAGACTTACTAAGAGTTTTACATATAACATACTGTTTGAGCCTCCAAACAACCCTGCAAGATAGAAGAGCAGGTGTGATTATCCTCATTTCACATATGTGGAAACTAAGGTTCTCAGAATATTAGTTGCCTGTGATCACACAGCTAGTGTCAGAAGTGAGAGGTCTTACTAGAATATCAGTCAATTGCCTTATGACGCCAGTCACCATTTATATGGCTTACATGCCAAAAAACACTTCCTTGGCTGATGCTCTCTCTTGGATGGTTGCTTGGATTATACATCTTGGAAAGGGCAATTGCTTAAGACAAATCTCAGAAAGATCAGGGTTCTGAGAGGTAAATAGTGTACAGTTATCCTTTCCACATTGTGACTTTTCCCATCACAGTTTTGATATATCATGAGTCAACACAAGAAATTAAGTGGGAATTTTGAGGGAGTTTTGCAGAAGCCACAGATGACATGCAAAGGGTAGTAGATGACATGGAGCTATGACCAAATACTTACCCCAAACTTTACAATATGGTACCATATAACACCCCATGCAAGAAAAAGAAAAAAATTCAGACTTCTTCTCTAGTATGGAGGGCCAAACAAATTTTATGCAGATTTTCCAGATCTCAAGGGGCACTGTACCTTAGCTGCCACAATATGGAAGGAATAACTGTTTGTTACACTGTTTGTAGTACATATCTTACTTTTTTTTTCACGTAGCAAAGAACATCAGACTCTAATACTGCTTCTTTCTCAGATCATCTTTCCATTCCTGGGCCACTGGCACATAAAAAAATCAAACCAAGGTCCCTGAACTTTCAGCATCACAAGTGGTTCCTGAATGGAACCTACTTTTCTCTACTAAAAGAATACTTCCTCCTATACTTGTAAAGGCAGCAAAAGAAAATACAAAGAGTACTGATTCAGGAGTCAGAAGACCTGAGCTCAAATCCCATTTCTGCCATCTAGTAGTTGTGTTACCATGGGCAAGTCACTTAACCTGCGACTCAGCTTTCTTATCTGAAAAATTAGGGAATGGGGCTAGTTGGCCTGTCCTCTCTTCTAGCCCTAGACCCTGGGAGTACTCAGACCCTGCTTGATTCCTGCTGTACTCAATGGGTGCTCTGAAGAGATTGGAGTTTATTTTCATCAAGCAGAAATTTTAGGAATGCTACTGGAACCTGGGTACATCAAAGCAGCCTATCTCTTCACTGATTCCCAAGATCTGCCTTGGAAGTTTCAGATGTATTATGACATATCCCTCCTATGGATAGCACTCTTCATTAAGGCCACAGGATCTATGGTTTAAAAAGTGAGAGATCTTAGAGCTATCTAAACCAGCCATATCATTTTAAAGATGGGGATGCTGAGACCCATTGCCTAAAGAGGCTTAGGTAACAAGCAGTGAAGCCAAGGATTCAAACCCAGGTCTTGGGATTTCATATTCATTACCCCTTTTGCAGCACCATGATGCCTCATGCTTCATCTTTTCCATAGCTATAAAGGTTTATGATTCAAGTTTTATTTGTAGGATGACTCAAATATAAAGATCACCTAAGACCCATCGTCAAGCACAGATGAACATGCTATCTCTTGAATCTTTATGAGCACTTAAGTGGGCCCTAGGAGTCTTAGAGGAGTTGGCTCAGGAAAAATCATTAACCAAGGGAGCTACACCAAAGGTTCTTTTGCTCTTCACCTATTCCTTACACTTGCCTAGCAGACAGCATTTTCTGTTAAACCAAGATTTAGTTCTCTTCTTGGGTACCAACATGCATATGAACATCCTATCACCACTGGTTACAAGACTAGCCAACCCCTCCTAGTGTACTTAGTACAGTTCCAGTGGCCAACCTCTTTAACTTCTTTTTTATCTTTTTTTAAATTTTAGACAAATACTAAAACTTAAATATACAATAAGAAAAGAAAAAGAAGCATATTATAAACTTAAATATTAAAACAAATACAAAATAAGAAAAAACATGTCATGTAAACAACAGAATGTAAGAAAGGATTCAAAGTATACAACAATAAATTTGCATTTCAAGAAAACCTATGTAATAAATACTATGAATTGTGTTGAGAGCTGTCCATCTTTTCTTTTCTTCCTTGTAAGTTTTCTCTTGTTCTCTGCTGTGCATTTTTTCTTTTCTTTTTCTTTTTTTAATTAACTTTTGTTTATTTTTAGTTTACATCATTCATTTCCATGAGGTTTTCAGTCACAAATTTTCTCCCCGTCTTTCCCCTACTCACCAAAATAGCTATCCCACTGTAAATCTTTTTCCTCAATCTGCTCTCTCCTATGCCTCCCCCATCACCCCTCTGACTTTGCTGTGCATTTTTTTATCTCTTCTTTTTACCCCTTCCTCTGCCCCTCCAAAGGCTACAATCAAGTGTGGATATATTTATATAGATATAAACATATGCATAATACATGTATACACATACATACATACATATGTAAACATATACTTTCCATAACAAATTCTACTCCTGATCTTTGTTTTTATGTTTGTGCGTATCTCTTATTTCCTATCCTTCCTACCTCCTCTACTTTACTTCCACCCTCTACTTTGCCTTCCTATTACTTAAACTACCCCTCTCCAAGGATCCCTCCCTTATTCTCCCATTCCCATTGATCAAATACCCCCTTTTAACCTATTACCTCACCTTCTCCTCTAGAGATCCCTCCCCCTCCCTTATCCTCTCCCCACTCCCTTTCCCCTTAGCATATTTCTTTCTGAATTTAGAACACTTTTATACTCTTCTAGATATATATGTATTGTTCCTTCTTAAAGCTATTCCCAATGAAAGTAGGTTTCCAGAACTACCTGCCCTCTTCTTCCATCTAATTCCTCTGTATCAGTTCTTCCTCTTGCATCTCATTTGTATAAGATAATTATTCTTTTTAACTATTCCTAATGATTTTACTTTTTAAAGTCATATCATACTCAGGTCTACTCCAATCTTTCTTATGAACTACTCAATTACTAATAACAATCTTAGATATACATTTTACATTTTGCATACATAAAAGGTAAGCAGTCTGTCCTTATTGAATCTCTTGTAATTAGTCTCTGGTATGTACCTTATATTTCTCTTGGTTCTTGTATGTCAAATCTTTCATGAAGTTCAGGTTTGTTTGTTTCTTTTTAACAAAGTCCTCAGAGAATGACAATTCATTAAATATCCATTTTTTATTCAAGACTGTACTTAGCCTTACTGGGTATCATATTTTTCAGCCAGAACCCCAGTTCTTTTGCTCTTCAGTATACAGCATTCCAAGGTCTGTGGTCTTTTAGTGTTGCCACATCTTGTGTGATTCTAACTGTGACACCACCATATTTAAATTGTTTCTTTTTCCTTGTTGCTTATAATATTTTATTCTTGAGCTGAGGGGTTTCAAAATCTGACTGTAATATTCCTGTGTGTTTTCCTCATAGGATCTCTTTCAATTGGTGATCAGTGGATTCTTTATATTCCTACTTTCCCCCCTTTTTCTAATGCTCCAGGACAATTTTCTTTGGTTATTTCTTGTATTATTGTATTAAGATTCTTTTTTTTGATCATAGATTTCAGGTAGTCTGATTATTCTTATTCATCTGTCATCCAAGTTAGTTGTTTTTCTTATGAGACATTTAACATTCTCTTCTATTTTTTTTCATTTTTTTTATATTTTATTTCCTGATCTCTTATAACTTTGTTAGCTTCCCCCTTCCCAATTCTGATTTTCAAAGAGTCATTTTCTTCTTTGAGATTCTGGATCACCTTTTCTAATTAGTTGAGTTTCTTTTCATAATCTTCTTGTTTTTTCTTGGATTTGGGGAGGGGGTGTTCCTCAATCTTTCTCATTTGATTTTTAAAGTCTTTTTAAAGTCCTACTATGAATTCTTTCGGGCAGGTCACCATTTGATGTTACTTCTTTGTTTAAGTGTCCTCCTTTGAAGATGAACTCTGGTCTTCTATATTGCTGTAGTAACTCTGTGTGGTTGGATTCTTTCTCCTTTTCTGGTGCATTTTTTAAAAATTTGCAGTATCTTAGTTTTTGTAATCATCTGTAGCCCTGGTGTATGGGAGATGGGACCTCTAGCCTCAGATCCTCCTTCATTTCTCTCTTCTGACCTGGAACCAAAACCAACACCTCCAGCCTCCTGTGCATGCCCACAGGCAGCCGCATTCCCCCCTACCCCCACTGCTTCTGTACTCACTGGGCTTGCACTGATCTTTCTTGCATCAGGATTTGTCTCTGCAGCACAACTAGGTCTGGCATTCCTTGTCAGCAGAAGTTCCCTCCATCTTCCCCAGTTCAGATGTCCAACTCCCCTCACTGTCCCCAGGGTAAAAGTTCCTGTGGCTGGGGCTGAGGCAGCCTCCTAGCTAACTGTGTTGAACCTTTACAGGGACCAAACCTTGAGCTGGGAGTCAGATATTCTCAGATTGTCCTAGGAGGGCCACTGTTCTGCCCCTACTCTTATTTATTTTTATAGCTCTATTGCTCTGAGGCATTTTTAATCTCTTGTGGGGGAAAATGTTGAGAGCTTGGAATTTTCTGACCTATTCCACCATTTTCCCAGAATCCTCTCCTCAACCTATTTAACTTTTGACTTTGTTGTTGTTGTTCAGTCATTCTGTCATGTCCAAATCTCAGCATGACTTCATGGACTTTGGAGGTTTTTTTGTTTTTTGTTTTTTTGCTTTTTGGAGGGGGAAGGGCAGGGCAATTGGGGTTAAATGACTTGCCCAAAGTCACAGGGCTAATTAAGTGTTAAGTGTCTGAGGTCAAATTTGAACTCAGGTCCTCCTGACTTCAGGGCTCGTGCTCTATTCACTGTGCCACCTAGCCACTGTGACTTCATGGACTTTGGAAGAGATACTGGAGAAGTTTGCCATTTCTTTTTATAGTATATCCCCATTTTACAGATGAGGAATTGAGGCAAGTAGAGACTAAGTGATTTGCCTAGGCTCGCACAACTAGCGAATTTCTGAGGCCACATCTGAACTCAGATCTTCCTAACTTTAGGCCCAGTTCTCTACCCAATGAACTACCTAGCTGCCCCTACTTCTGACCTTGCATCTCTTTAATGCCATTAAGACCTGGTAATTAGCTGCACAGAAAGCTGGAGCGAAATATTCAGGAACTGGATCTATGTGGTCAGATATTATCACATCCTGGTCTCTAATACCTAGGCTAGTCATACAAAGATGAGGGTAATTTTTACTTCATCTGAAAACATTTTACCTGAGGTAGCTAGGTGTGGCATAGTGGTTAGAGAGCTATCAGTCAGTCAATAAATGTTTAAGTGCCTATTTAGAGTTTAGCAGAGCCTCAGGCATGGTGCTAAGTGCTAAGCATACAAAAAGAGACTTAAGATACTACCGCCCCTTGAGGAGCTCACAATCTAACACGGAAGTAGTGGACTGGACTTGGAGTTAAAAATTGAGTTTAAATGTTGTCTCAAACATGTATTAGTTCTGTGACCCAAAAAACTCACTTTTTCCAGACTCAGTTTCCTTGTCTGCAAAATGAGGGAAGTTAAAGTCAACAGCCTCTAAGTTCCAATAGCCTTCCAGTTACATATCTATGATCTCATGGTAACACCAATGTGGTCTATTCCAAAGCACCCACAATGCAGCTCAACCAAAAATTGTACAGTGTTGCCCAATCCCTTGAGGTCTTAATGTCCATATCACCAGTGACTCAGTATCTTTCCTAGGCCTATGAAACACTCCACTCCTTTCCAGACTGGGCTTACTCACTCTAGCCTGCTCTCACACAATCAGATCCAAATTCCCAGAAATAGTCTACCACCACACTATTCTGTTCAAACTCTCTCAGGTCCTACAGATAACCCTGTTGAGAAGAAATAGACTATCACTACTCATCAATCTAGCTCTTGAGCCTCCATCTAATGTGCTTTTTATGCACACAATCAACTGATCATAATGACATTTTAGATATTAAGAATAGTCATTAAAATGAACAATTTCAATTACATTGAATTAAAAATGTTTTGTACAAATAAATGTAGCCAAGATCAGAAGGAAAGCAGAAAATTGTGGGAGGAGTGGGGATTTTATAGACAGTTTTTCTGATAAAAGGTCTCATATCTCAAATATATAAAGAACTTTGTAACATCTATAAGAATGAGTCGTTTTCCAATTCATAGTCAAAGGATATGAACAGGCAGTTTTCCAATGAAGAAATCAAAGCAACGTATCATTATAAAAAAAAAATGCTCTAAATCATTATTGATTAGAGCAATACATATTAAAAGAACCTTGAGATATCATTTTACACTTATCAGATTGGCTGAAATGATTGAAGGGGAAAGTGGCATGTTGGAGGGGATGTAGAAAAGTTGGGACACTAATTAACTGTTGGTGGAACTGTGAAACTGATCCAACCATTTTGGAGAGCAATCTGGAATTATGCCAAAAAGTTATGAAACTGCCTAATTCCTTTTCACCCAGAAATATTATTACTAGATCTATTTCCCAAGATGATTAGGGGAAAAGGAAAAAAACCTCTATGTTCTAAAATATTTATAGCGACTCTCTTTGTGGTGTCAAAGAACTGGAAATTTGGGGAATGCTCAGTAATTAAGGAATGGCTAAACAAGTCATGGTATCATTGTGGTGGAATAATACTGTGCTTTAAGGAAGATGATCTTGATAATCAGAAAAACATGGAAAGACTTGTACAAAATAATGAAGAACAAACTGAGCAGAACCAAGAGAAAGTTGCAAACAGTAACATTAGGTTTTTTCCTTCATCTTTTTTTTTTTATTTTGAATTTATGGAATAACACAAGCATTTCCATAACAGTATAACAAAAAAGATGATTGAACATCAAATTGCCAATCTATTATGTCCAATTTGCTATTCCTTTTAAATATGCAATAAAGTTATCAAGTAAATGCCTTTTTTTCTTGTTTCTTCCCTCTCCTGCACCATAGAGATATCTACCAATAGACATAAATGTGTGTGTGTATAATATATGTGTGTATATATATACACATATATATGTAAAACCATTCTATACATACTTCTATTTATCAGTTCTTTCTCTGGATGCAGATAACATCTTCCTTCATATGCCCTTTATAGTTAATTTGGGTATTTATAATAGTAAAAATGACTTACTCACTCAAAGTTATTCTTTAAATAATATTGCTCTTACGGTATCCAATGTTCTCTTGGTTCTGCTCATTTCATAGATTCAAAAAACTGCCTGTTCATGTCCTTTCATTATTTATCAATTGGGAAATGACTCATATTCTTATCCATTTTACAAAGTTCTTTATGTATTTGAGATATGAGACCTTTATCTGAGAAACTGTGTATAAAATCCACAGCTACCACCCCATTTTCTGCTTTTCTTCTGATCTTGGCTATATTTGTTTTATTTGTACAAAACCTTTTTAACTTAATGTAATTGAAATTATCCATTTTCTACCTCACTCTGCCTTCTATCTCTTGTTTATTTATAAATTTTTCACCTATCCATAACTCTGATAAGTAATATGTTCCATTTCTTTAAACTTTCTTGTAATATCTCTGTATCTGTATCATTTTGATCTTATTTTTCAGTAAATGGCATAAGCTATTGGTCCATGCCCAATTTTTGCCATACTACTTTCCAGATTTCCCAATAATTTTCATCAAATAACACATTCTTTTCCCAAAATCTTAAGTCTTTACACTTGTCAAATACAAGATTATTCTATTTATTTGCTGCTATAAATTGTATGTCTACTTTGTTCCATTGATCTACCTTTCTATTTCTTAGCCCGTGCCAGATGGTTTTGATAATCATTGCCTTATAATGTAGTTTAAGATCTGGTACTGCTAAACTACCTTCCTTTACATTTTTTATTAGTTCCTTTGATTTTCTTGACTTTTTGTTCTTCCAAATGAATTTTATTATTTTTTTCTAATTCAGGAAAGTAAATTGCTGGTCAGTTAATTGGGATGACATTGAATATATAAATTAGTTTAGGGAAAATTGTCATTTTTATTATATTGGCCCTGCATACCCATGAACAATTATTTGTCCACTTATTAAAATCTGATTTTATTTGTATAAAAAGTGGTTTTTAAAATAATTTTGTTTCTATGGTTCCTGGGTTTCTTTTGGCAGGTATGTTCTCAAGTATTTTATATTGTCTAGAGTTATTTTAAACAGAAGATCACTTACTATCTTTTGTTGGAGGGCTTTGTTTGTGATATATAAGAATGCTGATGATTTATGTGGTTTTATTTTCTGTTTTGCTAATTTGCTAAAATTATTGATTGTTTCAACTTTTTATTTGTCTTTGGGATTTTCCAAGTATATCATCATATCATCTGAAAAAAGAAATAGTTTTATTACCTCATTCCCTATTCTAATTCCTTCTATTTCTTTTTCTTCTCTTATTGCTATTGCTAGGATTTCCAAGACAATATTGAATAATATTGGTGACACTGGGCACCCTTGTTTCATACTTGATCTTATTGAGAAGGCTTCTAGCTTATACCCATACAAATAATACTTGCTAATGATTTTTTACTAATCCTTTTTTTAATCAATTTATCAGTTGTTTTAAGAGCAACTTTTAATCAATAAGTCATTTTGACTAGTAGAAATGCTCTAACTACAAAGGACATGTGAAGGATGATGCTATCTGCATCCAGAGATATAACTGATAAATAGAAGTATATATAGAATGATTTATACATACATGTACACACACACATATTTGTGACTAATGGTAGTCATTTCAAGGACAGGGAGAGGGAAAAAAAGAAAGAAAATACGTAATAAGTATATTATATATTTAAAAGGAATAGCAAATTGTATATAT
>CM053588.1:121440561-121450621 GCA_028646515.1 Pseudochirops corinnae | reverse complement strand
GCATTAGAAGATTATATAACCATGGCTTGGCTTCTACCTGTTGTTCTCTCCCTGCAGACGCCACGTGGGCGACAGGCAGAGTCCTTTCTCATGAGAAAGACTAAAAGACCTTTTCTGACCTTAGATTCAGAGTCTGAACTCTTTCATCTTACACACCTTCATACCTAAGCTCTGAAGTCTCCAACAACTACAGTAGTATGACTCTTTGGTGCCCTTGAATAGGGTTATTTATTTGCAGTAACATTTCTATAGTTTTTTTTTTAATAAATAAAAGATCTTTCTCTACCTCTTTATAACATTAAATTGTTCCCATACAAATAAAGCATAATTCCACATCATTGACGTGGTCTAAGTTCTTATTTCTACACTAGACATCATTATTTTCTCCTAAACCATCTTCATCTTGTTTAAAAGCTATCTTAGCCTTTATATTTTATATTTCCTTTTTATTTATGTAGTATAGATTAAAACAAATTTGTTTCAAAATGTACACCCATAATAGTGATAATATCTCTATACCCTTTGACAGTTATTATAAATGCCTTCCTTCTCACAAACATGTTTTCAGTCCTTTCCACCAAGAAATACATCTTATTAAAATGGCTTTTAAGAGACAATGCATTTCACTTTATAAATTGCTTCTCTATCTTCATCACTTTAATCAATTTTGACTAACTGGGAGATACAGACAATTGGAGTATTTTTAAGCAACTGGAATGACCACAATAATTCCTCTAGAAGGCATCTTAAGATTTCAAGGAAATGAAAGACAGCTTATACTCTAAGGTGCTCAGACCTTTAACTCACCATTTTCTGCACAACCTTTCTTAGCATCAGTGCATATCTGGAAACTTTTCCACCCTCCTCTTAGCCTATAGATAGGAATTTGATGTGAATGGCCACAGTATTCTCAGTGCCACAGAGGGGTTTACCTAATGCTCTCAAGCATTCATGGTCTTATAACACAGACTTTTCATTTTGAACATATGTAGCGCATCAAATGTAGGCCCACTGAGACTCTTTGGCAGTCATCTCTGCTTTTTTGTGTCTGTCATCTGCCACTCTCCAAACACTTTAGGAGCATCTGTCGTCCAGAGTGAAAATTTCTCCTCTCCTTCAAGGGCAACAAGGCAATTAGGTGGTGCTTTGGATAGAGCACTGGGTGTGGAATCAGAAAAACTCATCTTCATGAGCACAAATCTGACCTCAGACTCCTACTAGCTGTGTAACCCTGGACCAGTCACTTAACCTCATTTGCCTCAGTTTCCTCATCTGTAAAATGAGCTGGAGAAGAAAATGGCAAACCACTTCAGTATCTTTGCCAAGAAAACCCCAAGTGGGCTCACAGAGAATCAGACATGACTGAAAAATTACTAAATAACAACAACAAAGTAGGTGGACCAAGGAGAAAATCTTATATACTGACCACCATAATGTAAAGGAAAATAACTTTGAAACACTTTAAAGATCTGCTGAATGCGGTGACCAAACTTGAACTCCAGAAAACTAACAATATATCATCTTCCTGACTTTAACAGAAAGACTAGAGGGCAGAATAAAGCATGCATTTTCAGACATGGTCAACGTGTAGACTTGTTTTACTCGATTATAGTTATTTCTTAGAAAGAAGAACTTTTGTTATTTTTTGGAAAAGAGAAAATTACAAGGGAAAACATGTAAGTAGTGATAGTGAAACAAAAAAAGGAGAAGAAAATATAGCGAAAAGGCATCAAAGAAGCACTGAAAAATCTCAATGTATAGCAAAGGGAAGTTCAATACGGGGCACAAACAAGTAGGGAAAGTTTGGTATTATCAAATTAAATTAAATATATATTTTTAAATTGTATATACTAGAAATTCATTCCCTTGAAAATAGCCATATCATCAGAAATGGAAGTCTAAAAGCTATTTATTCACGTGGAAGGATTCCTCACTTGTAAAGCATTTACTTTAACCAAAATATTCTTCAGATTCCCACATTTCCCAGACTAGAATCTAATAAAAATCTTTCTTACCTACTCAGTCCTACCCTCAGGGTAAGGCTTATTAACATAAATTATAATATATTAACATGCTCCACCTTTGGATATACTCCTAGCAAAAGAGTAAATGGACATAGTGCAATGCACTTCATTTACCATGGTAAGATTCAAGGCAGCTTTTATGAGAAATGTTTCTTTTCTCTGAGGGAAAAAAAGGGTTTTTCCTGGTTTTTTAAAGTGATATTTATTAAAAAGGGGTAAGTCTCTGAGCTAGTTAATTAAAATATGGTGCAATCTTAGTATTTTAATGAAGAATATCAAAATATGCCTTCTGATTGCCTTAGAACCTGGGATGAAAGTCACTAAGGTAATGAATCAAGTAGCTGGCTTAAATATAGGGTAGTTGTCCATTAGTGCATACATTTGAGATTCACAAAGGCTATAAGCATTGGGAGTGTCATCCCAAACGCTGCTACTTGAGGAAAACACTTTGTAAACTTTAAGGTGCTATCTAAAAGTGAGTTACCGTTATTATTAGGATTATTGTTTTCGTTGTTTCCAGAGTCAACATCATTATGCAGTCACACATCCTGGAAACAAGATTCTGTGTACTTAGGTAGGCTAATCTAAGGAGGAAGATCCAGTTTATTGTGAAGATAGATACTTCCCAAACTTATGCTCCAGTGGCATAGAACTTGAGAACCCAAGAACACTTTCATGCCACAGCACAAGGAAAGCCCCTAGAACTTTGAGTAGACACCTTGCAGGAAACCTATAAGCAGGCATCAATGGACTGCAATCTGTATGATTGGAACAATGGTAATGACGTCACAGACCTAGTGAAAATACCAGTTATTATTTATTATTATTATTTACAATACAGATTAAATGGGGGTTTCAGATCTTATGTTCAGGTATAGACCCAGCCCTAGAAGTGGAAAGTCCTGTTGACTGGCAGAAAAATCTAAGGACTAGACTCACATTATATGGTAGCATTATTTATTCATATAGCACTTTAGAGTTTGCAAAGAATTCTACATGCATAATTTCACTTGAGCTTCCTAACACCTCTGTGAGGTATATGCTACTGGTATTATTATTCCTGTTGCACAGATAAAGAAATGAAGGCTCTGGTGAAATGGTCATTTCTATAATGACTGCTTCTATACTATTACACAGCAAGGAATTGTCAGAGGTTGGATTTGAATCCATTTCTCTCAGGAGAAATCCAGTTCTAGGGCTCATTCTACTACACTATGCTGCCTCTTACTGGTCCTTGTGAAGCAGAATGGGGAGGTGTCCAAATAGATGAGCTGTCTGTAGTTTTTTTTTTTTTTATTATGCCAGTTCCTTCCCTTCACTAGCTCCAGTAAATGAGGATGTTATGTGCACCATGGTGGGGGAAAGGGGAGAAAATATGAAGGTAGAGTACAGATGTGTTCTGACACCCAATGAACCACAGTCCAAACTTACAAAACAGATTAAGGGATGATTTGCATTACAAAATGATTCTTTTACCAAAAAAAAAAAAATCAGGGGATTCCTTTCAATATCCACAGTTCCTTTACCTGATGCATTGAAACTGGATTTGATTTATCTTTTCAGAAATATGTCAGTGGAAAGCAAGGTATACCCAGAGAGGTAGACACTAGGCTTTTTTGTTTCATTCTCTGGGTGCTGCTTAGGCACGTTCTGCAGGGTAGCTAGGGTAAGGGGTCATTGATTCAAGCTTCTTTCACACAATGATTCACAGATTTTCACAGAAACTGCTTTGACCTCAGGAAGATGGGAGAAAACTAGAAGATAAAGCTAATAACCAAAAGAGATGAAATATAAATGGACGAGAGGCAAGTGTGGAAAGGCCAGGGAGAACAGACCCTTTACTTCTGTCCCAAGACTGAAACCCTGAACCCTCTCCTAGGTTTGGGTTCCTCTAAATATGAGATTCCTAACTTGAGAGCTGAGAACTCTTTAAAAAGAAATATTTTGATAACTGCATTTTAATTTTTTTTTTAGTAACCCTATGTATAAGAATAAAAACTCTATTCTGCAAAGAGGTCCACCAAATTGCCAAAAGGGTCCATGATATAAAAAGGGTTATGAACTGCCACTAAGTTAAGAACAGTTCTTGAAACTGCCCTGCCTCTCCTCCCTTTCTGCAGTGATTGGATGTTGTCTTTGGCCTTTGCCAGCTGTCTCCAAATGCAGCACGGTTGTCTTTCCTGCCAAGATTTTTCTTTTCAAATTACAGGATATCTTTCTGCAGCCATATCTGTGTGAGTACCCCCAGGAGACATGTCACTTCAAAGCTTTCCAGTTTTCATCAAAGAAAAACAGTGTTAATGAAGTTATCAGGAAAAGGACTCCCATTTAGTACCCACTGTCAGGGACCACCTTTCTAAGGCCAAACCCTGTAAAGCAAAACTCACAATTCATTAGCAGTGATCTTTTAATCCCACAGATGTGTGGAAGCTCAATCAGTGGGAAAGCCTGAATTTCCTCTGAGATTCAGTGTAGAGCTTATGAGTCCTGATGTGAAATCACCTCCAATCCATGGATTCCTGTTGCCGCAATTCTAGACTCTGGCCAATAAGGCTAACAATTGTGAGAAATGGATATTTCTTTCCTATATTTAAGAACTAATTGTTGTATTGGGACCAAAGTTTTTCCCTTTTCTGCTTACTCATCCAGAAACCAACCAGTGTGGGAAATTTCTCTTAAAGATTTACCCAGGTCAGAAAGGGGGGAAGGTGGCTAGGCTGTTCAGTGAATAGAGTACCAGCCCTGGAGTCAGCAGGACCAGAGTCCAAATTTGGCCTCAGACACTTAACACAAAAAACTAGCCATGTGACCTTGAGCAAGTCACCTTATTCCAATTGCCCTACCTTACCCCTTCCAAAAGGCAAAAAAAAAAAAAAAAAAAGATTTACCCAGGTCAAGATCTAATTCTAACCAGACAGGAAAAGAACTTCTAAGTTTGGGCTAATGGATATATTCCTGCTCATTGTTGCTCAGACAGGTCTGAGAAATGTTGGTTTTCCCTGTCATCAGACAAGCAATATGGAAATTAATGTCTCTTTGACCAAAATTTGGGTGACCTAAGTTATATACTCCAAAACCCTCATTTTAGTATAGCCCACTACCCACTGGGTTAACCAATCAGAGTTGATTGGTACCTCTCAGGAACATCTACTCTTCAAAGGACATATATACTGTGAACCTACCACCATTAGGGGTCTTTAGTCTAAGAAGGATGGTCTAATAACCACCGTTTTATTAATAAATGTGCTGCTTTTATTAATAAAATGATTAAATTACTCAGAAACTATGTCTCTCAGGAGTTTTTTTTTAATGCTGTCATTAGAATAGTTGATATTTCTATAAAACCTTAAGGCTTGAGATAAATCTATGTACATATATACATATATGTGCATGTATATAGGTATATACACATTTATATGTAAACACATATGTAAAATCAGCATTATCATACAAGCTTCCATTTCTATCACTTCAGCATGGGACCCCTTTCATCCTCTCTTAAAACAGAAAATCAGATAAGGCTCTCTCTCCTCTCCAAATCTCTTGACAACTCCACCTTCCACACAGGCATGTAGTGTTCTCCCCACAACTAAGGAGAGTTGCAAATACTTAGGTTTGAGCCCGAGGATACACTTAAAACAAGAAAGAATAATTTATCACATCGTATCATATCATATGTCATGTCATATCATATGTTTTCACAAGGCAAAGCACTTTTGGACATTGCTGAACAGATATTTCCCTTTTGTCTCTGACTTGGGCTGTCTATATAACACAAATCCTTATGTCCTGGCAAGCCAGGATGTACATGCCTTGCGTTTTCTTAGTCCTTTCAACTGTAGCATCAACCTGGATGGTGATACTTTTCTCTTAAGAAAGTGTTGCAAGAAGGTCCTCCTCCTGGATAGCTAGGACCAACAGAGTAACCCTCAAACTCTCCAACTTAAGAGACTACCACCCAAGGCTGGAAACACGCATTTCTCAGGGTTTCTGATCAGTCATTTGTGCTCAGGGAAAGAGATACAAAGAATGAAGAAGTGCTTAGGGAATTTTGAGCTTTACACACCCTCATACTGAGGCAAGCAAACTTCTGAATGCCACGGGTTCATAGCTACCATGGCCACTGATGAGGAAATGGAAACAAATTTCCTTGGCCACTCCCAGTTGGAAACTTGAAAGAGAAATGTCCCAGATAAAGACCCAAAGAAAGAGAAGTGGAACTTTTTTCTAGATCTTAAAAGCCTACTGAGGAGAAAGCTTTTCCAGGTTCAGTGGCCAATCATCTTTGACATAGACTCCAGTCATGAAGACACACTAGTTGTCATGTGTGTTTGTACATATATTTGCACACATATATTTTATATATGCATAGTCTCTGAACCATAGCATGAGCTCCTTTTATAGATGAACAAAGTACATAATGCAGTGTCTTCTAAAAGAAGAGGTTAAAGGTTTTAAACCTTGATGTCTATTCTAAATACTCACCCTCCTACTTTTAATTATGAAACTTAAGGATTCAAGTTGGGGCAGGAGGGAGAGACTGCCTGTAATGTTCAATATTTTATGACTTGAGGAGGATTTTTAAGGTCATCCAGAGACCTAGGAAAACTTTTCTATGAGGTGCTCAAAGAAGCAATGAGTCTAAAAAGAAAAAAAATTCTGAAATGGCATGAAATAGACTTCCCTTCTAGGGCCTTCCCACACACAAGACAAGCTACTTACTTCCTCTCTCTCCCTCAGCTCTAACTACTCTCATCAACTTCCTCTGGGCTCTGCTACAGCTCCACCCCTTCCTGCTCCACCCTTCCTGCTCTTTGGTTCAGCAAGCTCCTCCCACAGACTCATGTGACTCAGGCTTCCATGTGACTCAAGCAGGTCACGTGGGCCTATTAATGGATGAGAAAGATCTTCCCCTTAAGCAAAAATACATTAACAATACACTGCTCCCCATTCATTGTCACTGATAATCAAGAAAGTAGTCTGTATTAGCAAATATTTAGATTTGCATATGTAACTCAAGTTCAAGTTTGGATCATTTGCGTAAGACTCTTCTCATTAGTGGAGAGAATGACTCCATACTGTACTCCTCTGAGAGAGGTAGAGTTGGGATGAGTACTGTGAAGAAGAAATACCTTCTGTATGCTTTGAGAAAAGACATGCATGGTTCCAGATTTTCTTCAGGGAGATAGAGGAGAGATAAAGAAAAGACTTTGGGAAGCAGCTAACATGTAGGGGAAATCCAGTTCCTCAACATTTTTCTGATTTCCTGTTAGTCTCCTTAGAGACTTAAGGGAATTTCCCCTTGAGTGAGATTGGGAAAGAAGGAAGGAAGGAAGAAGAGAAAGAAAGAAAGAAAATATTCATCTACTAGAGGATAGCCAAACATATTAGATGTAATGGAATATTATTATACCTTAAGAAAGGGGTGTAATAAATTCAGAGAAACATGGTAAAACTTATATGTGCAGACTGAAATTAACTTCCAGGAAAACAAAAATCACAATAATTATAACAATGTAATCATAAAGGAAATGCACCCCATGGTCCAGGAGACTCCCCGGTTTGATCCTGAGAGACCCAATGCCTCTTAAAGAATCAAGTTCTCTCTTTGTCTCTGTCTTTAACCCAAGAATAAAATTCCAGAGAAATCTCTAAAACAAAGCTCAGGGGTGGCTTGGGTCTAGGGTTTCCCTATATCAGGTGACAGGGTCCATTCTCACCAAAGGGATCAATATACAATATGAGCGTTAAAGATGATAAAGCTTCTGATGTCCCCTCACCACAGAAATTTCATAAATAATATGTGATATACTCACAAGGATGCAAGAACAAATACAGGACACACAAATTACTCATATATTCCATTATACTCATTTTACTACCCCAGATAATAAAGATCCTTTGTGAAACTGTCAAACAGATATTGACCATTTGTCTTGGACCTACCTAATCTAAGCAACTCACAGAAATTGTGATGGAAGATTGGCAAGGACCTGATTTCCTGGCCTCGTGTCATATAGTGTTAGAACTCTACCTTCAGAGTGATTCCACTGAAGCCCATTTCCCCTGAGAAATGTTCTATTAAGGAAATGTTATTCCTCCATGTGGCTGTCATATAACTCTTGAACTCAGGAATTCTCACCCTTAGGATTACACCCAAGATAATTCTCAAGACTTGAAACAATCATTCTCAGAAAAGGAAATGGAAAGACATCTGCCAAGACTTTGAGGCCTAGAGACTCTACTCTCATGTTCACCCAGGTAAGCACATATGTCCCACTACCTTGTGTTTCCCTAAGTCATTTTTGTTACTGGTAATGGGAAGGGGAAAGGGAAGGGGAAAACCTCTTAGCCCCTTTTCTGAAAATCTAAGGGAGAAAAAAACATGAGAAATTCTATGGAAAGAAAGAAATGCCCAAAAAGAGGTTGGAACCCATGATACAGATCACTCATATATCACAGAAGGGGATGATTCCTCACAAGAGTTCATTTCTCCAAAAATTCAAGTCAAACAATTCTTAAAAAGTAGTTTCTGTCACTGGGGACCAATAATAGCTTATTGTGACCTCCCATCATTACAGATACTGTTAGACACTGTTGGTCTGTCAGGTAACTTTGCTAAACTGCTTTTTCTCCCCTCCTGCTTTTTAAATGTTTAAATTAATGGCTTTAGAGAAGTGTGGGAAGAGTTATATGTCCAGAGAGAAGTAAATAGAGCCAAGGAAACAATATATGCAATTGTAACAAATAATGTAAACAAAAAGAAACCATAATCTGTGATACATAAAGAAAGGAAGTGCATACTCAGAAAGGAGCATGGTGGAAAAGCAAGTATAGAGCAATAAAGACAATTTTTAAAAATTTTTTGAAAAAAATAAAGACACTACATATAGAGCTAATAGAACTGGGATCTCAGAAACCACATCAAGATCCAAAAGGACCAGGGACTCAGATCTGGCACACATATGAGTTTACACTCTATGTGTGGAAGCATATGGTGTGGGGAAAGGACCTAGATTTGAGTCCTGACTCTACTACTTACTAGCTCAGTGATCATGTGTGTGCAAGTTGCTTTGACTCTCTGCTTCATTTTCTTGGTCTACATAATGAGAAGGTTGAACAAAGATAACTTGGACATCACACTCCCAATAGGTCATTTTTGTCATTCTCTTTAAAGGTAGAAAAAAAACAGAAGTAAAACAAGTGATGAGTCGCTTGGTCTTCTCCCAATCATTAGTCATCAGCACTGCCCCTTCTCTGATCCTCATCTTTCCCCAATGTGCTTTTTAAAATATATATAAATGAATATATCTATAAGCATATGAAAAAATGCTTTAACTCACTATTGATTAGAGAAATGCAAATCAAAACCACTCTGAGGTACCACATCTCACCAGTCAAATTGGCTAAGATGACAAAACAGGAAAATGATAAATGCTGGAGAGGATGTGGGAAAATTGGAACACTAATGCGTTGTTGGTGGAGTTGTGAATTGATTCAACCATTCTGGAGAGCAATCTGGAACTATGCCTAAAGGGCTATAAATAAGTGAATACCTTTTGACCCAGCAATACCACTTCTAGGGCTGTATCCCAAAGAGATCATAGAAGTGAGAAAAAGACAAAAATATTTATGGCAACTCTTTTTGTGGTGGCAAAGAATTGGAAATCAAGGGGATTTGATCCCCTCAGTTGGAGAATGGCTAAACAAGTTGTGGTATATGACTATAACTGAATACTATTGTGCTATAAGAAATGAGAAGCAAATGAACTTCATAATGACTTGGAGAGACTTATATAAACTGATGCTGAGTGAAGAGAGCAGAACCAGGGGAATTTTGTACACAATTACAGACACATTGTATGTGTGATGACTAACTTTGATAGAGTGGGCTCCTCTCAGCAATGCAAGGTTATAAGACAAATCCAAAAAACTCATGATGGAAAGAGATATTCACATCCAGAGAAAAAAACTACAGTCTGAATGCAAATTGAAGCAAATTACTTGCTCTCTCTTTTTGTTTTGTTTTGTTTTTT
>CM053588.1:121396874-121431085 GCA_028646515.1 Pseudochirops corinnae | reverse complement strand
GAAGAAAGCAAGATTTGTTCCATCACCAAAGCCAAGAGCTTCTCATCTGTTGTCCCTAAGTTCTCTATTAGCATTATAGCTATGTTATATAGCTCATAACATGAACACTTTGCCACGATGACTAACATTTCTTCTGAGTTTTCTCAAGACAATTTTTGGCTACCCTCTTCACTCCATCGTCATGAGCTTCTTTAAAAGCACTTTCCTGGCTCTTGGTTATTCTCCACCTATACATGCTCTCATTAAGAATTTGTCTGTCTTGATAGTTTCTTTGATCACCTGTCAATAGCCGATTTGATCCCTCTTCATTCCAGGCTCAATTTTATAATTGTCTTATTCTACTTCTCTAAGGTCTTTCCTGCTGTCAACTTAAGCTTAAATCAGGCTACATTGGGGCTCTGGAGCTCTAGCCCTAAGCCTGCTCCCACTGATAACAGTTCTTTTTTCCTGTGGTTAGTGCCACAATAGGATTTATCTTCCAAGCCTTAGGCTGATCTTAGCAATACTCTGCTTTCTGTTACCCACATGCATTCAGCTGCCCTGTTGAGTCACTTCCTTCTTTAAAACCTAGCTTCTTTTCTGATCTTAGTCACTTATGTCAGGGGGTCTCTAACAAGCTCCTTGCTATCCAACTACCTTCCAGACACACCCAAACATCGAGGTTGCAAGTTTACTTCATGTCTGATGTTACTCTCCTCTGTTATTCTTTGTTATTATGCTACTCTACTAAGCATAGCTTTTTTAAATTTTCTTTTGGGGAGCAAGGGTGTAGGTGAGGAAGAAAGTGTTCTTTAATGAGAAAGGATAGTACTTGTCCAACAGTAGTTTTAATAGCCCTTAAAAAACTAATTTTCCCCACTTGGATGCACCTATGATATTATCAGTGATAGAAATTCCCAGAATGGAAACTTCCCTAACCAATGCAGATGGGAACTTGTTTGTCTAGAAGTTGCCTGGAGCACTAAGACATTAAGTTACTTTCCCAAAATCACACAACTAATACATGCCAGAAATTGGAGATCTTCTTGACTCCAAGGTCAACATGGTGTGCATCATGATCCTCATGATAATAATTATGCTATTATTTTAAAATTTTAAATAACATCAGAACAATAGATCTTTTCAAATAATGAGAAGTACTTGATTGGTGATTGGAATCAAAACCCTCCCTTAATTTCCACACTGTTTCTCCATGTTATGAGGGTGATCCTAGGGTTTTGAAAGTATTGCTCCAGCCAATTGCAAGCTCTAGCAGGTTCTACACAGTTGGGGAGGCTCCCTCCTTATTTGGGAGTTGTCTGAAGACCATCCTGAGTATGTGGAGGTTTGTAACCAGGGGCTGTCTACCTGATAGATGTTTTTGTCCGTGGATTTATAAAGATGGTCTGTTGAGGCTAGGAGGCCTCCCATTGCACTACGGGTCATATGCCATGTTCAGGCCACAATCTCCCAGGTTTTCTGCCAATTTAGCCTACTATATCAAACTGCCCTATCTCTGCTTGCTCTCTATGGTACATTTTTCTGAATTAAAACTGATCTTCTCTCTCCCAATCCCAAAGCCTGCTTTCCCCCTCTACAGAATTTGTTGGATTTGTACCTGGACCACCCACATGTATACAAAGTACAACACACTATATGAAAGCAGAGAACTGGAAATAAGGACAGGATACCCTTTACTCACTTTTTTTGAGGCAGCTAGGTCCCAGAGTCAGAAAGAATCCAGCCTCAAACATTTACTAGCTATGTGAACCTGGACAAGTCACTTAACCCTTCTTTGAGCCAATTTCCTCAACTGTAAAATGGGGAAAATACATCTCTTCCCAGAGCTGTTGTGAGGACCAAATGAGATATTATAAAATTTCTAGCACAGTGCCAGGCATGTAGTAGCTGCTATAGAAATGCTTGTTCCCTGCTTTCTTCTCCCATTCAGGGAAGCTAGGGACTCAGGTATTGTCTTCCCCCTCTGCCACCCATTGCCCTGCCCCAGGAAGACAATTAGAGGTGCTTCCATCCAGGATACCCTAGCCTGAGTTGGGTCAAAAAATTCAAACAGACCTAGAGCCAGGGTGAGGTAGAAAAGATAAAGATTAAAAGCATTCAGGGAACCCCGGGCTCTGATGCTGAGATACCCCAGAGTCTCTTCATCCTCTTCATGGTAGGACTGATCCAGATCTAATCTAGTGCCTTGGACAGTGTGTGTACTATTTTGGAGAAAAGGAAAAGACAACAAGGGGTGTTGACAGGAGTACCTCAGAATTGTTTTATTTTGCATTTCTCTAATCAATAATGATTTAGAGCATTTTTTTCACATGACTACAGATAGCTTTAATTTCTTCATCTGAAAACTGCCTGCTCATATCCTTTGACCATTTATCTCTAGCATCTGTTCTTTAGGAGACATAAGCAGGTTGATACTCTCAAGCAGGTCAAGAAGAGCTCATTTCAATGATTATTTGATGCCCTCACTTCACCAACAAATCTGCCTGTCACCTACATGGTGATCTGAGACTTTGTCTGATACTGACTCCTCATGGTGACCTGAGTGATTAAGGTTTTCTGAATTCCCATCTCTAAGTTGTATGGGTAGCAAAAGTCCAGGATCTCATTTCACAGCTTATGGATAACTACAAAGCTGTTCTTGATGTTCCCTTATTGATCTTGCTGATTTCAGTTGGTTATGATGTCATACTTCTTATGAAGGAATTGAAAGATCATAGTGTCATTGATATTCTGGCTAGTATAGGAAAGGATGAAGATGCTAGAGAGGTGTAATTGCTGACAGACTGGGTTTTATTTTTCTGACAGATGACATAGATGGACAAAGTTGTCATTGATTTCCCAACATAACTTTGTGACTGCTGAAGTTGGAAGGACTTTTCTTTTCCATCTCTGTGTGTGAGAGCCTGGGGTATACAGACAGATGGGACTTTTAAAATAAGTTTTGTAGAACATTAACTTTCACAGTAGTTATTTAGAAAAAAAAAACTAGCCCAATTCAACCCCACCCCAAAATTAAACCCTCTTTTTAAACAAAGAAAATAGCAATTCAGCAAAATTCAACAATATGTCAACAAAGTCTGACAGTTTATGTATTCAATATGCCACATCCATAGTTTCCCCAGTTCTCCAAGGGGAGGAAAGCGCACTTTCTCATGTCTTCTCAAGGGTCAAGCTTTTTGTCATTATAATTATATAATGCCCAGTTTCAGGTTTGTTGTTCTTTTCATTTATACTGCTGCAGTCAGTGTATATATCTTTTCTACAGTTCTGTTCACTCTGCATCAGTTTAAATACATTTAAGTCTTCCCAAACTTCTCTGAATTCTTTTTAACCATTGTTTCCTGTGGCACAGTAATGTTCTACTACACTTATACCACAGTTTGTTTAGCCATTTTCCATTTGAATGGGGAAATGTTTCCACTTCTTCATTATCATCAAAAAATGTCATTTTGAAAGTTTTGGTGATTGTGGAATGCTTTTTTCTTTGACTTTGTTAGAGCATACTCCCATAAATAGGACATTTGAGTCAAAGGGTTGGACATTTTAGTCATGTATTTCCAAATTGTTTTTGAGAAAAGTTGAACTGTTTCTCCATCAACATAGTATTAGTGTGCCCTTGGAACGTCACACTATACACAGAGCCTCCAGCATTGGCTATTACCATATTTTATTATCTTTTTCAATTTTCTAGGTATGAGGTGAAAACAGAGTTATTTAGATTTGTATTTCTTAAAGCAAAGGTATCACACATATGGACTTCATTGTGCCTGCAATACTCCAGAATGTAGCCCAAACCAGATTAAAATGTAATCGGGAAATACTTAACAAAATAAATAATAATACATTAGGACAATAAATAATATTAACATGTGGTCTTCTAAGTCAATATGCAGTCGCAGAGATTCTTATTTAAGGTTCATTAGTTCCATTTCTATTTGATTTTGGTACCACTTAAGAGCAGTGTTTCATATGGTTGTTAATTATAATTATTTTGAGAACTTTTAGTTCATTTTATTCAACCACTTATCCAATGGGTGATGGTTCTAACCTTGTATATTCTGGCCTCCCTATATATCTTGAATATTAGGTCTTTATCATGGAAATTTTTTCTCCTATTTGAAAGATTTTCACATTTGAGTTTAGAATTTGAAAAAATTTGGAAAATTTTCTTTTTCTATTTGACATCTTCCTTTTTTCCCCATAGTTGTATTGGGGTTTTTTTAAAATCAATTTTATATAATGAAAATTGATTTTATCTTTTATAATCACCTCTATCCTTTGTTTGGTTAAGAACTTTTTTCTAATGGCCATAGCTATGACAGGTTCTCTTCTATTTTTTTTTTATGGTATGACCTTAAATATTCAGGTTGCATAACCATTTTGAGCTTATTATGGCATATAATATAAGATGTTCATCTAGGCATAATTTTTGCCACACTGCCCTCCAGTCCTTCCAGCAGTTCTAGTCAAATGGTGAGTTCTTCCCAAAATAGTTTATGCTCTTATCAAACACCAGGTAATTGAGTTTAACTATTTCTGATTCTTCCTTAATCAAATCTGTTCCATTGGTTTACTTTTCTATTTTTTAAACCAGTACCAAACAGTTTTGATGATTTCTGCTTTACAGAAAACATAGTTAGAGGTCAGGAAGATCTTTATCCTTGACCTCCATGCAGTATTTGATACTATAGTCCACCCTGTCCTGTTGGATACTCACTCTTCTATAGGTTTTCATTACTGCTCTCTCACTTGTTTTTCTTCCTGCCTTAGCTAATTGCTTCTTCTCGGTTTCCTTTCCCAATTCATTTGCCATATCATACTCCTTAATTGAGGGAAAATTGCCAAGGCTCTGTCCTGAACCCTCTTCTATTTTGCCTCTATAGTCTCTAAGTTGGTGACTTTAGCCTTTTCTATGAGTTTATCATCTTTATACATATGACATGCACGTCTGTATATCCAGTCCTGGTCTTTTCTGAAGTTTCTCATATCTCCAAAATAAATGTCACGTACTACTTCAAATTACACATGTTCAAAGCTAAACTCATTCTCTTTCCCCTTAAACACTATCCCACTAACCCCTCCCACCCCAGCCCATTCAAAACTTTCTTATTTTTCTTAGGTCACAACTATCCTTCCAGTCACCCAGGTTTGCAATCTTAATTTTATCTTATCTCCTTACTGTCACTTACCCCACTTATCCAATTAGTTGTAAAATCTTGTTTCTGCCTCCACAATATCATTCATATCTTTCTCCTTCTTTCTACTCATACAGCCACCACCTTAGAGCAAACCCTCATCATTGATCTCTTCGTGCTTCAAGTCTGTCTACACTTTAATCCACCCTCCAAATAAGTGCAAAAGTCATTTTTCTAAAGTGCAGGTGTGATATTATCACTCCTTAATAAACACCAGGAGCTCCCTATTACCTCTAAGATCAAAGATAAGCTTCTCTGATTAGCCTTTAAAGTCCTTCATAATTTGTCCCCAACTACCTTTCCATTTAAATTATCCATTACTAACAAATTGCCATTGACCATTTTACATTTCTCCTCTGCACATTTCTCCCCCTCTCTTCTGTAGAAAAGATCTAAGAGTGGTCTTCTTGTCTGGGGACCTCTCTCTGATGTCCATGCTTTTCTTCCTTGTTGTGAGCCAGATGTTGCATCTGCTGCTGTAACTACAACCACTCCAGCAGATGCTGCTCTTTTCACTGGCAATCACAGGCACAAAATCAGATATGAGCATATTTTATTTTCTCAGAACAAATTCTGAGTAGTGACAATGAGTCAAATAAATAAGTTGACCCTTTTGAATGAGTTCCCTGAGACCCATTTCCTGTGCAGTCAGAACTTTTGGGAACCTTGGGTTACAAATGATTAATTATGTTAATCGTTTTCCTTTTGTCAAAGCATGCTTACATCCCTAGTATATACATGATATGGTCATTGTACATTATTTCTCACATAATGTATCCCCAGCTAACACTATGACCTACTTTTTACCTATGATAAAGAATTTCTGAATTTCATTTGCCCAGTACTGAATCTCATTATGCTTCATGAAATCTCTGTACAGCTTCTCTATGAGGTGGCAGAAAAACTGAAGTTGTATGATGGAATTCTGTTTCTCACCAACTCTTTCTATGTGTGCCTATCACCCCTGTAAACCTCCAAAGTCACCTCTATTTTGCTTCCCTCTTTAGTCACAGTGATAGCAATAGTGCCAAATATTTTATATTTTTGCAGACAATCATATTCTTCTCCAAATTGTTTGGCAGCATATAATTAGGTAGTTTTCGTAATATTCTTTAGTTTTGTCTACTGTGAGAGCCCTATTTTAAAATTTTATTTTCTTCTCTCTTTTTAAATTATGTTAGATAATGGTTTATCAATTTTGTTAGTCTCTTAAAAACAGTCTTTATATATGCTATCACCTTTTAAAGTTCAAGTTCATCTATTTTTCCTTAAATTTTCTTCTTGCTTATAAATGGGTTAATTTCTTTATTTTTTAGTTTAGTTTTGTTTTTCAGTTGTGTTCATTCACTCATCCTCTTTTTATCTATTTTTGGATAGTCTAAGTTTTTAGAAAAATCAATTTTCTTCTTAGTATTGTTTTAGCTCTATTTCATACATTTTGGCACATAGTGTTATTTGACCTACTTATTATTATTCAGGATATTATTAGGTGGTATTGATTTAGATCTGTATCTTTTGTTCATATTTCTTATGTTGATTATAATGTATATTATGTCAAGGATGTATTTTTTATTTCTGATTTTTTACATTGCTTGTAAATTCCTTATCCCCTGGAAGTACTATGTAGATTCTTTTGGGAGAACTAGAGATTGACTGGAATGTAACAGTTTGCTCTGGTGGTTAACATCAATTTAATTCCTTTGAGAAAATTCTCTAATTACTTTCTGATTTTTGTAAAAGAATAATGTGATGTTAACAAATGTATGTTCCTTAATATTTCCATTGAAATTGCTTCATAGGTCTTTCATGGATAATTTTTTTTTTAATTTGCTTAGCTTTATGTTTTTTATTTATTTTGTTGGATTTGTCTAGATCCTATAGAGGAATATTGAAGTCTCCTATAAGTAATATAGTACTATAGATATCTTTTTGCAATTTGATCACAAAAATATTGATTTATTAATAAGGAAATATGTATAAATTTGTGCTGAAATATTAATTCAATCCATCTTTCTTTCCTTCACCTAAATTTTTTTGCCTCTTAGATCTATTGCTCCTTGTATATTTTTCCCTAAATATTTATCATTTATATAAGACAAAACAAGAGCCTGCATCATTGATTTTTCATTGTTATCTGAATCTACTCGCTTTCTTTTGATGAATTTTCATGTTGAATACCTTGATAACTCTGGATTCTTTTTTTATATTTATTTTTTATAAACTTCTGTATTTACTTTTAGTTTACAACATTCAGTTCCACAGTCCTTTGAGTTTCAAATCCTCCCTTTCCTTTTTCTCCCCTTCCCCTCCCCCTCCCTTTTGCTGAATTTCCAGTGTTTTTATTAAGGAATAGGATCGGTTTTTCAGGACTTATTATTTTGAGGTACAAGGTGCAAACTGATACATTTTGTGCTTTGGTTTATTATATACCACTTTTTCCATTAATTTCTTTGTAAACTTGTAGTGCTATACTACTTTGACTGATTTCCCTTGAAATGAAAATGACATTTTTTTTCCTTAGCTATTTGCAATATGTGTTAATGTGTTAATGCAATAATTCTGATATTTGACCAAAATGTTTCTTGTTGAGTTAAAATTAGTGTTTAATTATAGTTACATTCCCTGAATTCATTCTATCTCTGTCTTTCTATTTGCTTCTGATACTTCTATGTATCTTTACTATATGATTTCTTGGAGTTTTTTATTGTGTTTTCTTTACATTGTCTCTTTTCATCATTATCTTTAAGCTTAATATTTTTGCTTTGTAGAGTTCTCATATACTCTTCTAATCTGATTATCTTTTGAGCATTTAATAAATGCTAATTGACTTATTCAGTTAATTTACCTTCTGCCTTGCTTTTTTTTTTCATTCTAATTTTATCATTTGCTTTGTCAGAGAATCTATTGTCCTAGAGTGTTTCCATCATTTGTTTTAAATTCTCTCTTCTCTGGATTTATTCACTTTTTTTCTTAAGAGCTCTAATGTCATCTATCCTTGTTTCACTTATGTCTTTGCTTAACTCTTTAATTGCTCTTCTGAATCATTCCCAAGGATCTACAAATTGCTTTACTGGCATTTCTGGAAGCCTAATATATTTTATTTTTTTACCTCTCCTGAAGACTTTTGACTTGATTTATCTCTCTGCAAAGAACTTGCTCATTATATCAGTTTCTAATTGGTTCCTTGTTCTTGTAAGCATAAATAAGGTGGGATTTTTGTTTTCTTTTTGGAGTTCAGTTTCCCAGGTTTAGGCTAAATTGTGAACACCTGAAGGATTGATCTCCTTTGAACCCTGGTAATTCACAGCTGTGCTGAGTCATGTAGATTTTGTGCCTACTGGCTCTCAGCCAATCAGGAGTCAAGTCTTCATTATATATTCTGGGTTGAGATTCTGAGTAGCCATATGCTCAGAGCCCCCCAACTGCTTAGATGTTTGTGCTCCCTTGATCCAGTGATGTATGTAAAGTGTATAGCAATATTGCTATGCTCAGACAGCTGGAGACCTGTCTGTTGGTCTTTGTGCTGCTTTCTCTGCTTGTGTTTTCTTTTCTCACTTCTTTCTCTGTAATTAAAGTAGGATTGTTAACCCCTTTAAAGATGTCTTTCTTTTATGAAGCAGATTAAAAGAACCTGTGCAAGTAGCCAATCCTGGGTATGCTAGGGTGCTTACTATTACAATTATCTTTTCTTCTTTCACAGATAAAAATTAATTTTTATTAATAGTAGAATGATATTCTCACTTGTAATGCCTAATGTCCTCTACTAACTAGCATTGTAAAAGACTCAATGCTGTTGTGTCCTTCCCTCAAATTCTGCTACCTGTTCTCATTCTCTCACCAGCTTTGGGTGAGGCTTATGCCACTCAAGAGAGACAGTACATTTTTGGGTGCTCCATCTGGTGCCTAGAAGAGCCTGGATTTTCTCTTTTTTATAGTAAATTTGCAGTCACCCACATTATTCATCTTTGTTTTGAAAAGGACATCATAGGGTAATGTCCTGATTTGTGCCTGAATTGGATTTAAGTGAGACAGAGTTGCACAAATTCATCAATCTTACTTTCTCTTCCAGAGTCATTGAAGTCCAGTGTCAAAACAAAAGTCAAGATGACTGGTGATGGACTGAGATTCAGTGGATGATCTCAGCATCTTCAATGTCTTACCAAGCTCTAAGCACTCCAGCCAGCTTCATGGCCATTGGAACAAATTGTTCTCCTCTTCCATTCCACTGAAGGAAGTCTTGTCATACTTAGGGTAGACATCCCCCTAATTCACCTACAGATTTGAGGCCTATCAGTTTAGCCTGTCTGGAAAGTCTGCAGCAATCAAATAAAATCAAATTCCTGGATATTTCCAATATATGTCTAGGTTTGTTATCATGAGGTTATAAAAAAAAATGCCACCAGAAGTTTAAAGTGAAAAAATAACTACATGTGGCAAAAGAAACTATAATTCTGTTGGTTGGCAGTAATTCATTAAAAAAAAGTTATATGTGATAAGCTTGAATGAAATTTTAAAAAAGGAAATTTATTACATTATGAAAGATAGGAAACCACTAGTCTCCAACTAATTTAGAAGATGTTTTGAAATGAGTCATTTGTAATCAGATGATTGACTAGTTGGAGGAAAAGTGACCAACCAATTAGAAGAAAGCAAAATACAATAAGAAAATGCTGCATTCAGTTACAATAGTTTCAGACTGACCTGTTTAAATGAACTGTTGACAAAGAAAAATGGGAAATGGATAAAATTAGAAATATCAATTCTGATTATCACCACTCTTGAGAGAAGTTTAACTCATAACAGTTGCCATATTTTTAAAAAGCTAAAAATAAATAAACAAACAAGTAAATAAAAGCCCAAAAGTTATTAAAATAAACATAATCTCATGTCCGAGTAGAGAGATGTTGTCACTAAGGGCAATGTTTCTTTTAAATAAAAATTCATTTTCAAAACATTATAAGGAAGGATGGTACAAGATTATGAGCAATATCACCTCAAAAAAGCAGTGGAGTAAGAGGGAAATAAATAAAGGACAGCATGAAAACCAACTAATCTAGATGATATTGAAAACATTTAAAAATTAAATTGGCCAGAGGACCACAAATCAACGGGAAAGGAAGCAGATTTTCTGGCATTTCTATAGCAACCTGTTGTCATCATTAATAACAGTAGAACCATCACATTTGGACCCTAACACCTCAATACCCAATGTACTATATGAAAAACAGCACTTAAGAAGATGAAAGCAGAAAGAGTAGCCGGATCCAACCAAATATATACAGAATAAATCTGTGCTGGGTCAAAGAGATACCGTTCTAAAGGTACAACCATTTTTATCCTGTCTCATAAGAGGGGAAGACTCCAAAAGAATGGAAAATATCATGAATGGCGTTGTTACCACCTCCCCCACCCCAGAAAGGTGACTGACACTAGCAGCTATTTCTCATCTCTATAAAACCTTCATTAAAATGGCTAATACATGTACTAAGGATATCCTTGATCCAGACACAAGAAGGGAATTGGTGGGTTATTGTAGATAATTTTTATAGACAACCACATTTTTTTCAAGTTTTTGTGATTTACTGGCAGGGGTAGAGTCATATATGAGATTATTGTATTTGACAATCATATTTTTCCCCATAGCTAAAACTTAGCCTTAAAGGTTCCCTTCAATCAGTCAACAGGCATTTATTAAGTACCTGCTGTATGCCAGGTAGTATGCTAAGTGCTCAGGATACAAGGCGGGGGGAAGTTTTTGCCCTCAAGGAGCTCAAATTCTAAGGGGGGGATGATAATATGTAAGTAAAAGATATATACAATATTTGTTGTTGTTCAGTCATTTTGAATCATGTCCAACTCTTTGTGACCCCATTTGGGATTTTCTTGGCAAAGATACTGGAGTGGATTGCCATTTCCTTCTTCAGCACATTTTACAGATAAGGAAAATGAAGTAAACAGGTTAAGTGACTCGCCCAGGATCACACAGCTAGTAAGTATCAGAGGCCAGATTTGAGTTGAAGATGAATCTTCCAAACTCCAGGCCCAGCACTAAATCTACTGCACCACCCAGCTATCTAATATATACAAAATAAATGAAAGGTAATCTCAGAGGGAAGAGACTAGTAGTTGTGGGAAGAAAGGAGGCCCAGGAGAAGGTAATATTTGAGCTGAGTCTTAGAGAAAGCAGGGAAGTCAGGGGCAGAGGTAAGAAGGATGATCAGTAAAAACACTCAGTCAGGACATGGGAGTGCTGTGTAGCACACTGTCGACACCATGGGGAGAGCACTGAGCCTAGAGTAAGGAAGACCCTAAGTTCCATCCCAGCCTCAGACACTTACTAGATGTGTGATACTGGCAAATTATCTAACCTCTGAATCAATTTCTTCAACTACAAAGTGGACACAATAATAGCACCTACCCCACAGGATTGTTGTGAGGATCAAATGAGATGTTTGTAAAGTGCTTTGCTCAGTCTCTGGCACATAGTAGGTACTTAATAAATGTTTGAGGGGAAAAGGAACAGCAAGTCCATTGTTGCTGGACCACAGAGTATGCAGACAGGAGTAAAGTCTAAGAACATAGGAAAAGTAGGATGGGATAATATTGTGATGGGCTTTCAGTGACAAACAAAACATTTTATATTTGATCCTAGATGTAATAGGGAGCCTTTGCATTATATTAAGCATAAGGATGACATGGTCAGATCTGTGCTTTAAGAAAATCACTGAGAAGTTGGCTAGGACTAGGGAGACATTTAAGATAGAGAGACCATTCAGGAAAGAGGTAATGAGGGCCTGCACCAGAATGGTAGTTGAATGAGTGAAGAGAAAGAGATGTACATGAGGGATATTGTGAAGGTAGAAATGATAACATGATGACAGACTGCATATGTAGAGTGAGGTATTGAGGATGATTCACAGATTGCTGGGAGAATGGCAGTATTCTCAACTGAATAGAAAATTTTAAAAGAAGAAAGGGTTTGGGAGGAAAGATAAAGAATTCTGTTTTGGAAATGTTGAACTTAAGATGTCCATAGGACATCCACTCTGAGATGTCTACAAGGCAGTTGGTTAAGGAAGCTGTGAGCTCCAAGTTGTTTCCTATTAAAATCATACAAGATTCCCAGAATCATAACATCACAGGATGATGGTTTTTTTAGAGTTGAAAGTGACTTCAGTAGCCATCTAGTCCAATGTATCCCCCCTAAGGAATATATAATATACCACACCCAACACATGATAATTCAGTCTCTGCTTGTGAAGATCTAGAAGGAAGGGGAACCCACTACCTCCTGCAACAGTCCATTTTACTTTGGAATAGCTCCAGTTTGGGGGAAGTTTTCCTGATATCAAACCTAAATTTGTCTCTTTGCAATTTCTATCCGTTTTCCTGGTTTTGACTATTGGAATGAAAGAAAACAAGTTTAATTCCCCTTCAAACAATAGCCCTTAAAATTTGAAAACAATTATTTTTAGTTGTTATCTCTCCCCACCCCAAGTTTTTCTTCAAGTGAAAAATCCCCAGTTCCTTTAACCATTTTGCATCCCCAGTACTTAGCAGAGGGTTTAGCATATATTAAAGGCTTAATAAAGGTTTGGATATTTTTTTTTTAGTTATTCATTCACTCATTCAGCAAGTCTTCACATGATATGGACTAAAGACTACTCACCAGACAGCTTTCCTGTAGCTTGTTTGGTTGTTTCCACTCATGTCCAACTCTCCATAATCGCATTTGGGGTTTTCTTGGCAAAATTACTGGAGTGATTTGCCATTTCCTTCTCCAGCTCATTTTACAGATGAGGAACTGAGGGAAACAAGGGAAAGTGGCTTGTCCAGGATCATACAGCTGGTAAATGTCTGAGGCTGGAGTTGAATTCATGAAGAGGAGTCTTCCTGACTCCAATAGTTTATCCATTGCACCACCTAGCTGTCCTTCATGTTGAGTTTGCAGGCCCCTAAAATCCCTAGATCTTTTTATGACAACCTGCTAACTACGTTTCCCTTCTCTTGTATTTGTGAGGTTAACCCAGCCTTTGACACTTACTAGCGTTGTGACTCTGGGTAAGTCACTTAACCTCTGTTTGCCTTAGTTTCTTCCACTGTAAAATGGGCGTGATAACAGTACCTACTTCCCAGGGTTGTTGTAAGGATTTTTAAAGCACTTAACACAGTACCTGGTATGTAGTATATACAAGTATATACAAACATTTATTTCTTTCCTCCTCTCCCTCGTGGTGTATCTCTGAAAAAATTTTGTATCATTGGCACAGATTGGAAACCAGGGACGTAAAGCAAGAAGAACATTGGACTGGCCATCAGAGGACCTACATTTAGCCCTTCTCTGTCACTTGCTGTCTTAATCATTCATGTGACCATAGGTGATCACTTTCCTTCCTTTACATCATCATTTGGGCCTCAGTTGCATCATTTGTAAAATGAAGGAGTTGGATTAGATCAATAACCTCTGTGGTCCTTTCCAGCTCTATGATTCTATGACCAGTCCTAGCTACCATTTCACAAACATAGGCCCAGTTTCATCCATAAAAATTTAACATTGCACCATACTGTAGAAAGCCAAAATATTTGTTCTTGGGGGTCAGTTCCTATGTAGATGTCCTTGATGATCAAGGCTTTGGCCCCCTGGCCTTGAAGCCTTTGTTATGTGAATGCATTTGCTAGGAGTTCTGACTTTTCCCAAGACTTTTTGGTGCCTAGATAACAAAGCCTTATCTTATTCTGAGCTACTTCTAGGATATGACAGATTATTATAATAAGAATATTCCAGGATATGACAGACTAAGCTTATTGATAAGAGTACTTGAATCCTTGTCTGCTTGATCTTTAAAAACCTTGTTCAAAGAATCATTAAATGGAGTGCATGGTTCTTCCTTGAACTACCCACATGGTCCGGTCATTTCTTATTCACATCTCCAATCATGCTTAAGTGCTGGACACTGAGCAGCCCACGGCAACATACTAATTTGGGGTAGGGAAAATTCAAATCCATGACATCATCAATATGAGGAATTCCTGATGCAGAAAGTCCCTCCAAAAATACAGATGAGCTCCTTTCCTATAACTTCTAGTTTTAAAAGAGTTGGCTGGACTTCCAGGAGGTTGTAACTTGCCTACATTCCTACAGCCAATATCTCAGACACAGGTCTAGAATTCAATTCTTCCTGTCTAGAAAGCTCATCCTCCATGCACCATACATGCCACAAAGCAGCTTCTGTACTTCATTCAAGTTTTTCTCAAGCCTCAGGCTCTTTTGGAGGTAACGCTGCATTCTCAAAGACTAATGGAGCAGAGCATAATCTCTGGCAAGTTCCATCAAGCTGGAAAAGTTCTGTCAGGGCCTGGCAATGGATTGCTTGGGTCTGTCATCTGAGGACAGTCCCAGCACAGGGAAGCTCATCACCAGAAGATTGGCCACCACAGGGGCTTCTACCCAACATGCTGGAAGCTTTCACAATAAATGTTTATTGGATTAGATTCCTGGAATCCTTAATAAAACTCCAAATGCTTAAATTGTATTTTTCAAACATCACAATTTTTGCTAACAGTAAACAGAACAAAATAATTTCCTTGATGATTTATTGGAATATCTAGACTCAAGAATAATCATCCATGATTTATCTCTGTAATATGTGAGATAAAACCATTTATCTTGCAGTTTCATCCCTAATGCTTTTCATCAATCTTATAATTTTCAAATTGATAAATAGTCTTCATTAAGATGCCTTAATGATAAACAGTAAGACATTCCAGGCAACCTATTAGTCTTGTAAGAACTAAATATTAAGAAATTACTCATCATGTGAATAATGAACATACATCATTATACTTCTTCATTATTTGAAGCATCTATGATTTCATCAAGGGGTAAACTTTCTCTCCAATGATACAGACTGCAACCCCTCTATGCCATAATTGATGGTGAATTTTTGGCAGAATGTGAACAAGTCACACAAGACAAGCAGGCATGGATAGGTTTAACTCTATCCCATTGATGGGAACTCTCAGACTGATAAAATCACAGACCCGTTTGAGTATGTGCAAGGAAAGCAATGGAGATCCAAAGAAAAAAGTGAAAACAGGCATTGCCTGTAAGGATCTTACCTTTGACTACACAAAGGCTTCCAGATAACTTAGGAATCACATGGAAAGGGCTAATAATTTTATGCTAAAATGCAGATTCACTAATGATGTTAGGTTAATAGGTCATGGTGCTTCCATTACATTGAGCCTTTTAAATTAGGAAATTAGATACAACTAGAAAAGGATCATGGTGATCAAGATCAAGACCTTGATGCCACTAGACTGCTATTCATCACTCCCCAACCCCTATCACCCTCCCATCCCAAAGTTTTAACCTAACATGATCCAGTTACTGTGCCCTCTGGAATGCCTGTTCCACAGGCAACAAAAGCTTTCCATAATCTTAAATCTTTTCCTTTCTCCTTCCTTCCATCTACTAACAATAACTGAACCTTGGCTTCCTCCAGATGATACAACCTCCCTGGTCACCCTTTCCCATACTGGCTGGACCTTCAATCATTCTCCCTGGCTAACTGGTAAAGACAGGGAAACTGGCACACTCCTTGCTCCCCATCATTACATCCAGGTTCTCTCTCTTCCTCCATCACTCAATAACCTCTCTTCATTTGAGGTTCAGGTAATTCATATCTACTATACAATCAAAATCCTGGTAGCTATTGTCTACAATCTTGTCTGCCCCATTACATTGCGAACTACTTGAGGACAGGGCTGTTTTGGTCTTTTTTTTTTTAATTCCCAGAGTTTAGTACAGTGTATGGCACATAGTAGACAATTAAATGTTAGTCTGCTTTTATAGACTACCTTCTGTCTCCCATCATCATGCCTTTGCATAGGCTGATCCTCATGCTCAGAATGTTCTCCCTTGCTATCTCCCAGAATTGTTAGTGTCCCCTCAACTATGACACTTTTTTGGTAAATATCTTACATTTCCTTATTTGGGAACATTTAGTAGATGCCCAGTAGAATGTAAGTTCCTTGAGGACAAGGGATGCCTCCTTTTTTGTATTTATGTCCCTAATACCTAATATAGTTCCTGGCATATATTGTTTTTTGCTCTCATTTCAAAGAGGACCAATGACATCATGGGACTATGTTTTGACTTGCTAGTGAATTGGATTTAAGTGAGGCAGAACTGCACAAAGTGATCAGTTTCACTCTCTCGTCCAGAGTCATGGAAGTCCAGTGGCAAGACAAAACTCTAAACAACTGGTGATGGCCTGGGATTCAGGGAATGTCCTTGGCATTTTCAATGTCTAACTATACTCTAAACAATTTAGCCACTGTCATGGGCATTGGAACAAATTGTTCTCAGCTATTCTGCTAGGGGAAGTCTTCACATGTTTGGGTAGACATTCCCCTAACTCACTGACTGGTTTGAGGGATGTCAGTTACTCTCAGTCTGGTCTAGCCCATCTGCTACTATGGTTTTTACTGGGGTGTGGCCAATGCACATACTACAGCTTCTTGGAACCATGGGTGAGAGTTGGGTGAAAGACAAACACCAAAAGAGGACAGGCAGCCTTGAGAAGGGCTTGGCAAGCCCTCATTCTAGAGGTGTTAGTCCTCCCTGAACACCCATGCACTCCCCTGGCACGTATTAAGTACTTAGCAAATGCTTATTGAATGAATGACTGGAATGAATATACTTGTTTAATTGAATTGAATTTTCCTATCCACCTACTCTAAAGCTCTTTCTTCTGAAATTATGTTATATCTGCTCATCTATGTATATATTGTATTCCATGAGGGGAATAGAAGCTCCTTGATGAGCAGGGATTTTTCTAAATTTCCTTTGTAATCTCAGTGCCTTGCACATAGTATTTAATAAATGTTTGTCGAGTTAAATGGAATTGACTACCTAATGAGGTCAAATCTGCCTCCTTGAATTAGGATCTCTAATTCACTATTATTACCCATAATTTGGCATTTTTAGAAAAAACATCTGAAGCCATGTGTTTGATTACTGGCTCTCCTCTTGGATATTACCTCCCATGAATGGCTGGACCTCTCCTGCTATTCCTCCTGTGCTGTAACTTACTCTCCAAGATACTGGGCTTGTCAGTGTTGTGGCACAATTTCCTATTTTTCCTTGTGTGGGCTCTCCTATATTCAAAAGGCAGTGGTGATTTTTTTAAAATATCACTTGTTCTCCCTAGGCCTTCAGGATTATGAAAGATTTCATAATCCTTAGTTATTCTACCTATGTTCCTTTTGATGGTTTCATTTATTCTCAATTAAATCACCAGTGAGTCAATAAACATTTTTTTAAGTACCTACTATGTGCCAGGCACTAGGCTAAGGGCTAGGGATACAAATAAAAATTAAGACGAAGACAGTCCCTCAAAAAGATTACAATCAGTTGGGGAAGACAATACACAAAATGGGTCTGAAAAGGGGAGGAAGGTACCAGTAGGGAATACTCATCAGGACTGCCAACGCTTGCAAGGTTCTCTGTCATATCTTGAATATATGCTCTAGAAAAAGAGCAGACCCGTCTCTGTTGCTTATGTCATTTTAAGAAATAGAGCCCTTAAACTTGGCCCTCCTCAGCAGGGAGTCCCCAACCATTCTTCTTTCCTTTTCTTTCTTACTAATCCTCCCTAAAGGCACTTTTGTATCCACGTCTGTATTCCTTGGAGCATAAGAAAAGGCTTCTTCCCTGGAGAGTCCAGTTCCATTCTCCCCTAAATGAATTTCACAACTATTTTACACCTTTACAAGCTCAGAGGTCTTTTTCCTCTTTCTTTTCTGTTAAGTATTTATGCTTCCCCTGATGATAGAAGTGTATCCCTACAGACAGTCACTTGCTCCTTGAGATCAGAGAATAACTGGCACTTTTTAAATATGTTGATAGTATATGCTATTGGCAGAAGTAACAAACAACAAAGCAAAACAAAAATACAAACACAGTCTCTTCAAGTCACAGAAAAAAAATCTCCTTGTCTTCCAGAGTTGCTTGACATAAGATCCACAGTTCTTTACCTTCTTTTGTGTAGCTCTTTGGGTAACTCTTGTTTTTAATTAAGGTTCAAACTGCCTATTTGAAAGATATAGAACATAAATCTAAAAAGATTTATGTACCTTGTATCATCCTACTACTAACCTTTGGATGCTTCTTTCTAGTTTTTGGAATGCAAGGCTTTCTACCTCCACTTGGGACACAAAGTTTAATTCATTTGTCAGACAGGAATAGATGATATATAAAGAGACAAGTCACAAGGACACAAGATCAAGTCCAGTTATGAAATTCTATTTACCCACCTTTTTTCACCTTGCTGCTGATCTCCACGTTGTTCCTTCTACTCCTCTGAGTGCTTGGTTCTCTCTCCCTCTGTGTGGAGAGGCTGCATGTGAAATACAAAAACAAAACAAAAAAAAAAAAAACACCAGAAACTCACAGGACATATGGATACCAAATTAAAACCAATCATTAAATGAGATCTATGCACATCATTTAACCTTGATGATGTTGTTGAGATTCTTCCTTCTATTTCCTCATTTGCCAGTATTATTCTATGAAGCCTCCCTTCCATGATCTGTATATCCCCCTTCTGCTTCCACAGTGATGGTGACAGAGTAGCAAATGAAAGGGGCACAGAATCCAAAAATCAGTTTCTAGACTGGTCACAAACACTGATTTATCTGCTGTTACTCCAAAAGTGAAATCTTTGTGTAGTGAAAACAAGCTTATGAACTACAGACACCTGGGTGGTACCATGGAGAGAGTGCTGGACTTAGAGTCAGAAAATCTGAGCGACAATCCAGCCTCAGACACATGCTAGCTGTACGATTCTGGGCAGGTCACTTCATCTCTGTTTGCCTCATCTGTAAAGTGGAGATAATAATACTCCCTATTCCCTATTCCCAAGGTTATTGTAAGGATCAAATTTGACACTATTCCAAAGGATTTACAAGCCTTAAAATGCTATGTAAATTCTAGTCATTATTATTATTATGAGAAGAGATTAACAACAGCAATAATTACATTCTTTTTACATATACAACCAGAAGACATGAAGTCACTCCACTTGAATAGGACAGCAGCTCACAGGTTCTACTCAGAATAGCAAAGGATAAAAGAGTTTGTTTCATGGTGTCCGCAAAGGCAAAAAGAAAGAACAATTCATGGGATGCTGGGTTACCTTGCCTTATAGTGTTTCTAATGAGGATAAGAAAAAAGATCAGCATGAAAATAACTGCAAAACCATATGTGACAAGATCTGTTGCAGAGGTTAATGACATAGAGAAATTCTAAGAATTAATTGAGATCTTCTAAACTAAGTTAACATAGACTATAACAGTTGGCAACTTCAATATGGACATAGTCATGGGGTTTAGAAAGGAAAAAAATGTTTTTGGAAATTTGGTTTGGGATTAAGAAAAGAGACCAATAGCTTTATATATTACTCAGAAGCTTCCCATTTGTGTTCCATAAATACTTTCTTCAGGAAGAGGTTGAGAAGGGAGTAGAAGTGGCCAACACCAAATAATTCTCTCTTTCTCTCTCTTTTTCTCTCTCTCTCTCCCTCCCTCCCTCTCTCTCTCATTCTCTCTCTCTCTCTCTCTCTCTCTCCCTCCCTCTTTCTCTCTCTCTCTTTCTCCTTCTCCTTCTTTCTCTCTCTCCCTCCCTCTCTCTCTTTTTTCTCTTTCTCCTTCTCTCTCTCTCCCTCTCTCCCTCCCTCCTTCTCTCTCTCTCTTTTTCTCTCTCTGTCCCTCTCTCTCTCTCTCTTTTACTCTGTCTGTCTGTCTCTGTCTCCTCTCTCTGTTTCTCTCTCTCTCTGTCTCTGTCTCTCTGTGTGTGTCTCTCTCTCATTCTCTATCTCTCTCACACACTCATACACACACATACACACATAGATTATAGTTTAAGGATAGAAAAAGCACTGGTTACTAATTTGGGAGTCATTTTAGAATCAGTTGTTTGTATACTAGATTATTGCCTTAGCAGGCAAGCCAGACTAACTGAAGCAACAAGGCACCTTGAGTGAGAGACAACAAGCAGCATATACCAAGAAAGTCAAACACCACCTTGACTACCATCTCTCCTCAAACCCTGATGGAGACGTGAGCCCAAAAGCCTTGGTAATAGCAGTGCTCCAGCCCAGCCCCCACAGCTATCACTGAGGGGAGAAATCAGTATAGAGAAGTAACGCACCTTCCTCATCACCACCAGCAACAACTGCTGACCAACAGCTTCCAAGAGGCAGATAAGCACAGAAAGTGCAGGAATTGTGGCAGTGGCCCCCAGACCACCCTTCCTGCTCCTGGTCCAGCCCTCACAGCCCTCATCCAGGGAAGCAACCCCTGTGGGGAAAGAGTCGACCATCCCCACCAGCTGTCAACCAATTGGCACGCACATGGCAAGCTAGCATAACTGAGAGGAATCAAATGCCCTGAGAGAGATGGAGGCAACACATGCCAGGCTAGCTAAATCATCACCACAATCTGGGCTACCATCTCACTTTAAACCTTTATGGGCCAGGATCCTAGATCCAAGAGCTCTGGGAATAGTACCATTAAATGATGACATAAAAGAAGAGAGAACTGCACCTAAGGACCATAGGATTTTTTTTTTCATCTGACTTACAACTGAAATCTTCCATATGTGCTATCTCTCCCATCAGAATGTAAGCTCTCTGAGAGCAGGGACTGTCTAACTTTTATATTTGTATTACCAGTGCTTAGGCCAATGGTTTGCACATAATAAGCACTTGGTAAATGCTTTGTTAGAGTAGAGTTTCCCAAACTTATTTGACCTACCACTCCCAGCACCACCCTGGAAATCTACTTTCTTTAATTCTTTTTAAATTTGCATCATTTTAAAAAAATATAAAAATATTTTTATAAATATTTAAATAAATAATATATTATAAAAATAATAACACATCTTTAATTTAATAATTTATTGTAAATTTGTGGGTTTCTTCCTGCATTGAAATTTTGATGATGCAACATTGCATCATATAACCATATAGTATTGTAAACAAGTCATTACATGTACATAATCCTGCACATGCATGCTTGGCTTCCTGACGATGTATAAAAAAACTCACCTGCCAATACTTGTTTGTTAAGACCTGGCAGCAGACTTGACCACCAATCAGTTATAACTAGCATTTTGTGTATTTATTTGGGGGAAAAAATGTAATCACTACAACTTTAACTCTGTTGCACAACAGATGAAACATATACGAATGGTTTTTCAAACTTTTCTTGTCTTCTCTTCTTTCCTTATGCTTCCACTGACCCCTTATTTTTATTCAGTGCCCTCCAATTGCACCCAAAACTATTACCCCCACCCCCAATTGTTCTAGTGCCCCACTATGAGCTGTATTGTCCACTTTGGAACCTCCGCAAAGTTCAAAATAATACCAAATTACACAAAATGATAGGCATGAGAAAACCTTACATCCAATTATAACTATCCAATCCTGGCCTATTTAAAGAAACTGTTAACTTTGAAAAATAGAAAATCATAAACATAAAGATGTTTATTCTATTACTATTTCTAAGAGAAGTTTAAGTAATTTAGAACAGTTGTCATGAGCCAGTGAAGAAGCATTTGTTAAGAACTTGCTATGTGCCAGGCTCTTTGCTTGGGAATACAAATAAAGCAGAAAGAAAGACAGCCCCACATCCTTGAAGAGGTTATGCTTTAAAGGTTGGACCTACAATAGGTAAGTCAAAAGAAGCTGCCTAAGCCTGTGCACAGACAATTTCCCATCCAAGTGGAGAGAGGTGTCAGCAAAGGGCAACAGCACATTAAAGTACAACTTCATTTGAGTAAACTATCGTGAAGAATGGTGGAAGAAAAGCATTGTTTCTCAAAGCATCCAAAACAGTGAAAGGGGAAAATGAGCTTGCAGGGAAGACTGCCATCAAACCTGAATAAACTAGAATATTCTGGGGTATTTACAGAGAAAATTGGAAGGAGGACAAAAAAAGAGCAAATGAAATGAAAGAGCTGGCAAATGATTCTCTTCATCAATAACAGAGGAACCTCTACATTTGGACTCACACCTCAGTACCCAATGTATTGTGTGAACAAATGGAATCAGCACTTAAGAAGATGAAGTCAGGAAAAGCCACTGGATCTGATCAAATATATACATAAGTAATCAGTGTTGCATTTGAAATGACACAATTTTAAAGACATTCAGATCCATTTCCAAAATAGTTTAAATGGAGGACAATTCCAAAGGAATGCAAAAGATCACATATGATTCCAAAAAAGGGCAACCTATACCTACCTTTCTTTTAGCCTCTCTAAAGTTCTCTAGCCATTTATAAGAATGGTCAATATATATCAAAGGTATCCTTGATGAAATTACAAAGAGAGAATGGATAGGTTTTGCAATCAGTTCTTTTCATTTTTTGTTGTTTTTTTTATAGCAGACATCTTCATAGTTGAATTGTAAAGAATAAAAGATCTTACTATTTATTATTCATTGATTGTGAAAAAAAACAAGGAAGATACAATAGAACAAAATGCAAACAGAAAGCACTCTATTCCAAAAAGATTGTTTTTTTTCCTGGACTTTTCCATTGTCTCAACTGTCAGCTTCCTTCTCTCTTGGCTTGTAGAATCATGGATTTAGACCTGGAAAGGACCTGTAGAACTTGAGTTCCTAGAGTATTAACAATGGATAGAAGACGCAAGCAACAGATTTCAACTTATTATATAGAATAACTTCTTAATATGGAATTGATTGTCTCATAAGGTGATGAGTTCCATGACTTCAAAGGGAACGGGAACAGGTGGCTATTATCCTTCATTCTTGAAGAGGACCAAAATGACATCACTCTGCTAGAGTCAAGTTACAGTGTGTCTGGCTGTGGCTGATCAGACCAATACAAGCTCTTAATGCTCTACCACAGGACGGGCACAAGTAGTCCATGTGAACATTTGGGGTGGATTCTCTAAATTTGCACATGCTGCATTTGCTTTGAGCTGTTTCAGTCCTGCTTTGCTCAAGGTGCACAGTACCTTCTGTGACATGGGCACACCATTCTGAGTGATCCTGTGCGAGTGTCTCCCATGTCACACAATCAATTCCAAAGTTCTTGAGAGAGACCTTGAGAGTGTCCTGGTGTCACTTCTTCTGACCAGCATGTGAATACTTGCCCTGTGTGAGTTCTCCATAAAACAGTCTTTTGGGCAAATGAATGCTTTGCATTTGAGCAACATGTCCAGTCCATCAGTGTTGCACTCTCTGAAGCAGAGTTTAGTTCAAATAAGGACCTCAGTGTCTGGAACCTTATCCTGCCAGGTGAACTTCAGAATCTTCCTAAGACAATTCAAATGGAAGTGATTCAGTTTCCTGGAATGGCACTGGTATACTGTCCAGGTTTCACAGGCATACAGCAATGAGGTCAGCACAAAGGCTCTGTAGACCTCCAGTTTAGTAATCAGTCTAATACCTCTTCTCTCCTATACTTTCCTTCAGAGCCTCCCAAATACAAGCTAGCTCCAACGTGTGCATCAACCTCATTATCATTGTGTATATCCTTGGAAAGTACACTATCAAGGTAAATGAACTTACCCACAGCATCTCAAAACTTCTCCATTTCCCAAAACTGATGGTTCCATGTATGGATGGTGGATGATGGAGTACCTGTGTTTTCTTGGTGTTAATTGTTAGGCCAAAATTAGCACAAGCAGCAGAGAATTGACCCATACTTTGTTCCATCTCAGCTTCAGAGGCTTCACTGAGTGCACAATTATCCGCAAACATACTTTATTAAGCACCTACTTAAGACAGATACTGCTAAATGCTAGGGATACAAAAAAGAGATGAAAGATAGTTTCTGACCTGGAATTCACAATCTAATGGGGAAGACAGCAAGCAAATAAATATGTACAAACTGTATAGGGCATAAATAAGAAATAATTAAGAGATGAAAGGCACTACTAGATTAGGTGTTGAGAAAGTCTTCCTGAGATTTTAGCTAGAACTTGAAGGAAATCAGGGAAGCCAGGAGGCAGTAGAGATGAGAGGGGAGAACATTCTAGACATGAGGGACAGCCAGAGAAAATGCCTTGGAATACTCTGATTTCTCTTCATATATAATAAATCTTATCATCTTTTGCTGAAAAAAAATGCCATGGAGTATGTGGCTGGGGGTAGAAAGCCCAACCCCTCAACAACCCACCCCCATCCCCACCCCTTAGAGGTGTTAAGGTATAAGAAGACTGAAGGTGGACGGATTAAGTTATAAAGGGCTTTGAATGCCAAAGAGAAGATTTTAAATTTTATCCTGGTGGTGATAGGGAGCCACTGGAGTTTACTGACGAGGTGGATGGACTTGTGTGAGTGTGTGGGTGTGGGTGTGGGTGTGTATGTAGTAATTTTTTAAAAATTTATTTACTATTAGTTTATAGCATTCAGTTCCACAAGTTTTTGAGTTCTAAATTTTCTCTCCCATCCTCTCCCCACCTTGCTCCTCTCCATGGTGGCACACAATCTGATACAGGTTCTACATATACCTTCATATTAAACATTAGTCAAGTTGTAAAGAAGAAATATAACCAATGGAATGAATAACAAGGAAGAAGAAACAAAACAAAATGAAAAAGAGAGAGAGCAAGTAGTTTGTTTCAATCTGCATTCAGACTCTGTAATTCTCTGGATGTGGATAGCTTTTTCCATCATGAGCCCAGTCTATCAAAGTCAGTCATCACAGATACAATGTGTCCATAACTGTGTACAATGTTCTCCTGGTTCTGCTACCCTCGCTTAGCATCAGTTTATATATGTCTCTCCAGGTTATTATGAAGTCTGTCTGCTCCTCATTTCTTATAGTACAATAGTATTCCATTACATTCATATACCACAACTTGTTTAGCCATTCCCCAATTGATGGGCATTCCCTTGATTTCCAGTTCTTTGCCACCACAAAAAGAGGGGCTATAAATATTTTTTGTACATACTGGTCCTCCTCCCACTTGTATGATCTCTTTGGGATACAGCCCTAGAAGTGGTATTGCTGGGTCAAAGGGTATGCCCATTTTATAGCCCTTTGGGCATGGGATGGACTTTTGATTTAGGAAAATCACTTTGGTGGCTGAATGGAGAATGTGGAGTAGGGAGAGACTTGAGGCAGGCAGTCTTACCAGTGGGCTATTGCAATAGTACAGGCATGAGGTGATGAGGGCCTGGACCAGAGTGGTGGCAGTGTCAGGAGAGAAGGGGGCATATAGGAAAAGTATTGCAAAGATGAAATCAACCTGCTTTGGCTACAGAATGGATACACAGGGAGGGATGAGAGATAGTGAGGTATCAAATTGCAAGCCTGAGGGACTTGGAAGATGGTCTTATCCTTGAAAATAATAAGAAAGGTAGGAGTAGGGGAGGGTTTAGTGAGAAAGATAGTGTTACATAATAGACAAGTTGAATTTAAGATGTCTACAGGACATTCAGGTTGAGATGTCTGAAAGGCAGTTGGAAACGGCAAGATTGGAAATCAACAGGAAGATTGAGACAGGACAGGTAGAGTTGAGAATTGTCAGCATTGACAAATGTCCTTTGCCACAGAGACCTGAATTGCAGATGTAGTGGTGGACTGAGAAAAGTGGTAGATGAAGGCAAGGGACAGTCACAGGCCCAACAGGCTACAGTGGACAAGGAGCAGGAAGCAAAATAGGCAACAGTTATGTGGCTGGTGCTTGGAACATAGTCTTGAATTTGGTCTCCCAATCTACTCTGAGAGCTTCAGCTGACAGGGAGCTCAGACCAAGAGAGAATCTTTTCACCATGGAATCTCACTCCACTCCTGGAATTCATGTACTGGAAGTACCCTCTGCCTCTGTGGCCTGTCCCTCTGATTGGCTGGTTCTTCCAAGAACTTCCGTATAAGGAAGCCCAGCCCTACATCCCTCTCCAAGCTATACTTCTGACTCTCTGGACTTTTCTCTACCATGGCAAGTACTTTGCCTCTTCCTCTACTCTTTAAGCTTGTTTTGGTGTGAGGACTTCTCAAGTCCTTTTCAGGGCTGCCCATTCACCTTTGTTGTTCACCTTTACCCAACTCTCAAATATGGCTCCAAGAAATTGTACCACATGCAGCTTCAAGAAGCTATAGCATGGGCCATACCCTAGTAGTCATCTCAGCAGATGGACTAAACCAGGTTGAGGGTAATTTATAGCCCTCAGACCTGTTGGTGAGATAGGAGGATGTCTACTCTAAGCGTATGAAGACTTTCCCCAGCAGAATTGGTGGATGAGAACAATTTATTTCAAGAGCCATGAAGGCAGCTGAAGGAGGTACTCTGGGATGCTTAGAGTTTAGTCAGGCATTGAAGATGTCAAGGTCATCTACTGCATCCCATGCCATTGCTAGGCCTTACTTTTGTCTTGCCAATAGACTTCAATGACTCTAGAAGAAAGTAAGACTGATGACTTTGTGCAACTCTGCCTCACTTAAATTCAATTCATGAGCAAGTCAAGACAGCACCCCCGTGATACTGTGAGTCTGTACAGATTAGAGAATAAAGCAATCCTCATCTTAGTCCTCTCCACCTAGCTCAAACCATACTTCATGCCTATCCAGTTATCCACCAGGACACCAGGTCCTAATCAGCATGGGGATGTTCTATGTGCTCTGCCACCTGATGTAATAATCCCTGCCCAAATCTTGTTTTTTTCACTTAAGGCCAGGGAGCAAAAATTAGTATTACCATTACTACTGAAAAGGTCTTGCCAGTAGGCATGTTCTGTGGATCCAATTCCAATATCCCCTGTGACTGCACTAGACCCAAAGCTCCCTTCCCTGGTCACCACATCCCTCTTAGAAGAATGTAAGTGCCTTGAGAGTAGGGACAATCACACTTTTATAGCTCTATCCCCAATGCCTAGCATATAGGAGGCAGTTAATAAGTTCTTGTTGATTGAGCTGACAACTTTTGTGGGTCCATTTCCTCAGTTGTAAAAGATCTAAGATCCTTTGTGGCTCTAATTTCATGATGCTATACTGTAGTGGGAAGCCAGGTGGTGCAACGGATAGAGTGCTGGACCCAGAGTCCAGAACTTATCTTCCTCAGTACAAATCTGGCCTCAGACACTTAATAGCTGTGTCACTTCACTCTGTTTGTCTCAGTTTCCTCATCTGTAAAATGAGCCACAGCAGAAAATGGCAAACCACTCTACTATCTTTGCCAGGAAAGCCCTAAATGGGGACACAAAGAGTCAGACACTACTAAATTGATTGAATGAATACTGTAGTGAGAATTCTCAGTAAATTAGAGTACAGTCTAGAACACAGATGTCAAATATGCACAGATCATGAAAGATTATGTGGCAGAACAATATTAAAATGTAATTGGAAAATATTAACAAAATAATAAAATAAATATAATACTACATTTTAAAACTAAATCAATTTACCACCCACGGGGGGATCCTTATGTGGAGATTAGTGGCTCCTGTTTGTGAGTTTGACACCTGTGGTCTAGAAGCCTCTGTGGGACTTTCTAACTGAGATTCTGTGATGGTTTTGCAGGATTCTCCTTTAAATAAACCCTTCAACCAGGATGGTCTACCAACTATCTCTTGAACACATCTTATATTTCTCCTTATCTCACACACATTTGTAAATGCTATTCCACTCACTTGTTATGCTCTCACAATCTCTTTACCTACAGACCTCCCAGGGTACCCATACCTTCAAGACCAAATTCAAAACCTAACTTTTTCATAAAAGCTTTCTCCATCCATCATAGCCTAACATGATCTCTCCCCATCCTAAATGCTGACGGCACTTACTTTGGTATCATTCATTTAAAAATTAATCGTTATAGCACATAATAACAAAATGAAATGATAGGTTTAGAAAATGGGACCTCAGAAGCCACTGTGTCCAACTCCCTCATTTTACAGATGAGGAAACTAAGACCTAGAGACATTAAGTGATTCATTGGAGATCATTCAGGTAATAAGTAGCAGAGTTGGGAGTCAAACCAGTTCCTTCAACTCTAGATTCACAAATAACTTCTCGTAGTTAATTGGGGGGACTGTGAACTCTAAAAAGGGAAGACTCGTAGTCTATAATTCTATGTGTCTCCCCCCATCTTCCCCACATGCTCTGGCAAAATTTAACACACAGTGTTTGAGGTGGGATATGCTGAAGCAGGAGATGAATTTGGGCTGTAAAGCCCAAATCAGAAATTAGAGTACAGTCTAGATCACAGATGTCAAATATGCACAGACCATGAAGGGCTACGTGGCAGAACAATATTAAAATGTAATTGAGAAATTGTAACAAAATAATAAAGATAATATTCCATTTTAAAACTAAATCAATTTCTCACTTCCTTATATGGATATTAGTCCAAGTCCATATTGTACAGAAAAGCTTTGTCAAATTTCATTGGTTTTTTTTGTTGTTGTTGTTTTTTGCTTTTTGGAGTGGGGAAGGTAGGGAAGTTGGAGTTAAGTGATTTGGTCACCAAGGTCACACGGCTAGGTTTGTGTGTATATATGTGTGTGTGTGTGTGTGTGTGTGTGTGTGTATGTTAAGTATCTGAGGTTGGATTTGAACTCAGGTCCTCCTAACTCCAGGGCCAGTGCTCTATTCACTGCACCACCTAGCCACCCTGCTTTGTCAAATTTCAAACAAATAGAAGCCTACTCCACTGAGACTGCATGGGTATAAGGCAGACAGAATCAAGCTGGTTATGGTTTTAATTATTTTATTAAAATACACAAATTCATGTACTTCCATTTATAGCATGTATTCAGACCTGAATTTGAATCCTGGTTCTGCTAATTAGCATAGAAATAACTTTAGGCAAATCACTTAACCTTTCTGGCCTGAGTTTCCTGCTGTTTTATCCTCTCTCCATCACTCCTATGTATTTTTAAGGATGTACTGTGTTTATCAACAAAAACATCATGGTGCTTTAGCTGATGAGAGCAGAATCTGGCATCAGCGTTGTATCAGATTTCACAAACTGAACCTTTGATAAGTACCCCAGTCACCGAGCACAAACAGCAGGATAAAAATCTTCCATCCTGGTCTTCTGGAAATCCCATAAAATTGAGGTCATATTCATCACAATCTGACTGCAGTGTGGCTCGAGGCAAAGGAATGAGTAATTCCAGATAGTAAAACTGTCATCATATGGCAAACTAGGGAGAGTAATGATGTATGAGGAGGGTCCCATAAACACATGAGGCAAAATCTGTAACTGTGCCTTGGAATCAGATTTGTAAGTATTTACACCATTCCAGGCATACCACTAAGCACTAATGATACCGAGAATGTGAAAACTGTCCCCTGCACTTTGTCAACGATTTTTAACATGAGTGTCTAAGGGTCAACTATGTGCCTGGTAAGATACACAGGAATTGGCCTCATTGAACATGGACAAGTCTATCAACAAATTAATTTTTAAATGCTTACCATGTGCTGAACTGATGCTGAGTAAAATGAGCAGAACCAGGACAATATTGTACATAGTAACAGCAACATTGTGCAATGATCAACTATGATAGACTTAACTCTTCTCAGTAATGCAATGATCCAGGACAATTCCAAAAGATACGTGAGAGAAAATGCTATCCACATCCAGAGAAAGAACTATGGAGTGTGAATACAGATCGAAACAAACTATTTTCACTTTTGAAATTTTTTTTTCCTTTTGTTCTGTTTCTTCCTTCACAACATGATTAATGTGGAAATATGTTTTACCTTATTACACATGTATAACCTATGTCAGATTCTCTGCCATCTTGGGGAGTGGGGTGGGAAAGGAGGGAGGGAGAAAATTTTGGAATTCAAAATCTTATTAAAAATAAATGTTGAAAAATGTCTTTACATGTAATTGGAAAAATAAAATACTGTTTATATTTTTTAAAAAATAAAGTGCTTTGTAAACTAAAAGAAAAAAATCACTTACCACGTGTAAGGCACTGTGATAGATGCTAAAGACACAAACTACAACAAAACACAACCCATACTTGCCTTTGAGGAATCCCCATTCTACTAACCAGAAGTCAAAAAGATCTGAGTTCATATCCAGTCTCAAATTTCCTAGCTGTGTGACCTTAGGAAAGTCTCTTAGTCTGCCTCAGTTTCCTCAACTGTAAAATGGGGATAATAATAGTACCTACTTCCCAGGGCTGCTGTGAGGGTGAAATGCAGTATTTATAAATCATTTTGAACCCATTAAAGCACTATATAAATACTAGCTTTTAAAAATTTTTTATGAACTTAATAAAACAGGCATTTCCATAACTTGGTAGAAAAGAAAAAAAGAAGATTGCAAATGAAACTTCAAATCTATTATGTACAACTTGCTATTCCTTTTAAATATATAGTAAAGTTATTATGTAACTTTTTTCTTTTTTTCTTCCCTTTCTCCACCCTAGAGATAGCTACCATTAGTAGCAAATATGTATGTTTGTGTTTGTGTGTGTATGTGTGCGTGTGCGTGTGCGTGTATGTGTGCGTGCGTGTGTGTGTGCGCATGTGTGTGTGTGTAAAGCCATTTTATATGTACTTCTATTTGTGAATTCTTCCTCTGGATGCGGATAGATCTTCCTCCATATATCCTTTATAGTTCATTTAGGTAGTTGTAGTCAAAATGACTTAGTCATAAGTTGTTCTTAAAATACTGCTCTTACTCCAAGAGGTTTTCACATTATTTTGTGCATTTCTATTCACTTTTTTCCACAATCTAGCTATTATTGCATATAGTACAGTAGATACAGTGCTAACCCTGAAGTCAGGAAGACTGAGTTCAAATCTGTCTCAGACACTTGCTAGTTGTGCAACCCTGACAAGCCTCTTTTTCTCACCTGAAAAATGGGGATAATAGCCCCTATCTCCCAGGGTGATGATGACTGAATGAGAAATCTGTAGTGTGCTTTGCAAGTCTTAAAGCATCATACATACCTGCCCCAAATTACACCTATGACCTCCCATCAATGTTTCTTTTTACTACAATTACCAGAAGACAATTTAAAGCAAAAGATTCTTGTTAGAGAGCAAAATAAATTACATGGAAAACTCTCCCAAGAGAAAGAACATACATAGAACATGCATATAAGGACTAAGCACACAGCCAGTCAATTCCCACTCATAGAGCTACATTTCAGTTGGAATCCTTCTCTTCCCCAGATGCTGCTGCTTTCAGATCTCTGCAGAGCCGAGTAGGTTGCTAGTCCTGACATCACTGAGCTAACAGCTGCTATGCTGGCATTCCGAGGCTATTGATTTTCTGTTCTCTGGTATTATCTGCTGGTTCTCCACAGCTAGGCTGCTTCTTGCAAATACTTTTCTGCTCTCTGCTGCCATCTTTTGGTCCTCAGCTACTATATAGGCTCTTTCCTCTATTCAATCAACAAACATTTATTTTATGCCTAACATTTATTAAGCACTTACAACATTGTACTAAACCCTGGATAATAATAGCTAACACTTACATAACACTTTGGGGTTTGAAAAGTGCTTTGTACATATTATTATTTCATTTGATCTGATTCTCACAATAACCCTATGAAGCAGTTGCTCTTATACCCATTTCACAGATGAAGAAACTGAGACTGGGAAAGGTTAAATGACCTACTCAGAGTGCCACAATTATTAAATCTCTGGAAAAGGATTTGAACTCAAGCCTTTTTTTCTGATTCGGAGTATCAACCTCTGTTAAGCCATCTAGTTGAATCTACCAGCTCTCAAGCTCTCATCTACCCACCGAGAACTGGGTGATTTCTAGGTACCTTCTTTCCCCTTACTTCCATCTCTAAATTTGAATGATCTTCACCTGTGACACCCAAAGTTCAAGAAATACTAAGCCCCTTTATTCCCTTTCCTTTTTCTTTCCTAGAGTGTTTCTGAACACCCAAATCTAAAGCTTCTCTCTCTTCCCTCAGTGAATCCGAGACTCATTGGGATTTCCTAGCTACAACTATCTTCTCTCTGTTCAATATATAAGTACTGAATCATCACTCAGGGTTTCTGAGCTCTTCAAACTTACTTATCTCTGTCTACTAAGTTTCTTATGTTCTAAACTCTCATTTCTCTTTTCAAGGTTTTTTTTTATTGTTGTTTGTTGGTTTTCTTTTGTTTCCTTAGCTCGTTTTTGCCACTCACTTTCATTAAGGCACTGTACACATGTTAGCTCCTACCTTGTCATCTGAGAGGCAGTCTGGACTAGAGGACAGTGAGCCAAGTCTCAGCATCAGGAAGAACTGGCTTTTAAGTCACAGCTCTGACATATAAATCATGGGGAAATGATTTGTTCTCTCAAAACTCTAGGCAACTCTCTAAGCCCTTAAGCTGCAAAGTTGTTCCCAATGAGCAAAGATAGGAGTTTCCTCACTAGAGAATTCTCTATAGCAATGAAAGTATTTAGCACAGTACCTGGCACATAGTAGGCACTTAATAAATGATTATTGATTGATTGACTGGAATCACAGCTCCAGATGCACCTGGACATCTCTATCAGCATGGGGTTAGAAGCGGAAGGAGCCAGGAATAAGGAATCTATCTTCAGAATCAGGAAAAGCTTGGTTCTAGTATTATATCTGACACATTACTGATCATTATTCTTTCTGCAGTGTATTTCTTACTGTTTTGTGGTGATAAGACTTACACACAACCTCAACCTTTCACTCAGTCATCTTTCTCGAAAACTCCACAAGCTGTTTTAAAAATAGTATCTTTTATTTAGGGAGAAAGTTAAATGCTGCTACGCAGAGACTGCCAGGTCAATCCCATTTGAGGACCATGACATTTCATACAAAGGTTATTACTGCAGATGTGAGATCTAAAGTGAAGGAACTATCTTTGGACTGTTGCATTAAGTGTGGTTCCTAAGAAAAATGTGCAGCCCAAAACTGAATAAACCATATTAGTTGGTCTCTTGAAAAAACAAAGGATTGCTACCTGTATTTGGTTTATTAAAGGATCATAAAATTTAAGAGCTGAAAGGGGCAGGAATTATCTAATCTCACCCCTTTATTATATATATGAGGGAAATGAGGCCCAAAGGAATTAACTGACTATCCAAGGTCATAGAATTTGAAGCCAGGTTCTCTGATTCCAAAAATGCTCTTTCTACTACACCATTACAACTTTCTGATTTGCAAAGGCTCAAATACTGAGTCACAAGCTATGTCAATATAGCTCAAAATAATCAAATCTCTTTCATGTATTGTAAATTTATAGCTTTAAAAAAAAAGTCATCATCTGGTTTCTTTGTATTCATGTTAAATGGAACAGGATGCAAAGGACCCAGAGGAAAGAAGAAATAAGTTCACTGTCTTGATGCTCTGCCCTATGCTTCAGGTACAACTTGTCAAGGGTTTCTCATGGTTTTCACCATACCTTCAAGACCTCCCAGCATCATATGGTAGGCATATTAACATTCATGAAGTAACGTACTGTCCTACATATTAATTTGTACTTGTTCTCTTTAGTAGCCAGGAAATTCATCCATTGCTCCGCTGAGTAGCCAAGGTCTCCAACATCCCAAAGCATACTAAGTAGCATGCAGACCTTAGTCACCTTGTTCTGTCATTGCTACAGTCCTGTTTCACCCTTCTGCATCAGCAAGCACCCTAGCATGCCCAGGATGGCTGCTAGCACAGATTCTTAGATGTGCTTTTCTAAAGGAAAGCAACTCAAAATGGATTAACAATCTTACTTTAATCAGTCAAACAAATATCATTTACCCAGTTCAGGGGAAAAAGTAAGCACCCTGAACTTCGGAGAATGAAAACCCAAGTTACAAACACAAGTTAACAAGCAGATAGAGAAACAGATCAGTAGACGGTCTTCCAAACCGTCTGACCATTACATCCATACCTATTCAGTTACCAGAGAGGGAAGCACCAACATCTGGGTTTTTCAAAGCCGAGGGGCTCAATGGCTTCCCAGAGTCTTGTCTGGCCAAATCACTGTAATGCCATGCACCAGCAGATTCCCAAAGGAATGCTACTGTGAACAGCTTTT
>CM053588.1:121374607-121396374 GCA_028646515.1 Pseudochirops corinnae | reverse complement strand
TAGCCGAGCTGACTTTAGTGGGAAGTATCTGTGTGCGTTTTTGAAGTTCTAGGTTGGTCCAGAGTCCTATTCCATGGGTATTTGGGGGTGGCTATGTGAGAGCTGCGATATATTGCTGCTGCTACGCCGCCATCTTGGCTCCGCCCTCAAGTGTTTTTTTAAATGAGATTGTAGCACTTATATTTCTGAGGTTATTGAAGCTTAAAACTGCACTAAGACTTTTGGGACACCCTGTATAAGATGGAAGAAGTTTCAAGTGGCAACTGTTATTATGAAAAAGATCTAGGGGATTACAAGTTTGTTTCAAAGAAAATATACATGAGACATTGGAGTTTGGAACTCCCACCTCTAACAGGTCTGCTTTTGATCTGGTCAGATAAGGACAGGAAGACAGCTTAGGAGCAGTTAATAATTTTACTTTATTCTAGTCTAGTCTTGTCAAAAGGGAGTTGCTGATAATGAGAGCACCAACTCCTACAGTATTCCCTAATCACACTTCTCACAGGGGCCCACAAGAAGGGGGGCAACTACCCCTACATCTCAATGGGGTCAATTGAGATAGGCACAGCATTCCAGCTTGTGCACTCCCCTAAATCCACTTAAGCCTCAATGAGGGCCAGTTGATGCAGGCACATGTATCATGGATTCCCCTCTGGATTCCCCACCCACTGACCAGTGTCCACTTGCTTTATAGGGCAATAGACAAAGAGGGCATTTTGCCAACATTAAGCTCACAGGTTGTTAGCAGTATTATTCAGCACAAATGCAGTAAATATTACTTATGTCACCCCTATATCTCACTACACATTCTCAGTAGGACTGTCTACCACTATGATTCCAGGAATTACTATCTAGGATCCTTGGAGCTATTGTGGGAGTTACTATCTAATATCCGGAAACTGGACATTGCCATGACCATGGATCCTGAGAAATTAAACTCTAAAAAGGATAACAAAATTCTCCTTACTTACAAAGCTGAATATGAATCAATAATGTGATATGGAAACCAAGGATACTAATATAATCTTAGGATGCAATGAGAGGCATAACATGCAGGGGAAAAAAAAGCAAAAGTCTTGTTGTATCTTCATCAGATGACATCTAAGACAAATTATTGAATCCAGTGCCACATTTTAGGTAGGATATTAACTAACTGGCATGTTCAGGTGAAGGCTAACCAGGATGGAGAAGGGTCTTGAGCTGGTGCCATATGAAGGAAGCAGAGATATTTAATAATAGCTACCAATTTCTATAGCATTTTAAAGTGTGTAAAGTGTTTTACCTGTATTAACTCATATAGCTTAGAGAAAGAACATCATAGGAGTAGAAGAGATACATAATAGCTATCGCTATCTGTGTGTGTGTGTGTGTGTGTGTGTGTGTGTGTGTGTGTGTGTGTAATATGGAAAAGAGATTAACTTTGTTCTATTCAGCCCCAGGGAGTAAGACTAAGAGGAATGGATAGAGCTGTACTAGGGACTGTAAACAGATAAATCCAGGCTCAAGGTAAAGAAAGGATTAACAGTGAAATAATGTTCTCCCAATTAGATGTTTTTGAGCGAAATCTGAATGACCACTAGTCGGGTACACTGTAAAGCAGAAATGCACAACCTGTGGTCCATGGGCAGCAGGTTGTGCAGGCCTACTGTAGAGAGAATCCTTTTTTTAGGTATGAGTTGAAGGAGCTGGCTACTGAGTTCCCTTACAACTGAAAATTTTCTCATTTACCTTCCAAATTGTGTTTTGTTTAGGCTCTTCAGACTATTTTATATACTTTATGCAGCATCTTAATCTAGAAGACATTTACATGAATAATCAATTCTTTATGTTTCTGGATTTGGAAGGCATTATTTAACTATTTGAAGAAATAAAAATGGATGATAAAAGAGTATTTTGTATGATGTCTCCAAAGTAATGCACAAATTGTTCCCAGTACTATGAACATAAGAATCCTGCTTAATTTTGCATCTGTTAATAGTTCCTGGTCCATTGGGTGAAATAGAGCGACACTGAAATCTTAAAATTACAAGGGAAAGAATACCCAGCACCAGTGTAGATTTATCAAACCAGATGTTATGTTAGAAATGTATTTTTTATTTATGCCATGTTTCCCAAGCTTGGTAATCATCTTTCTCTCCTACCCTTCCCATAACTCAAAAAGCCCTGTGTTTTGGTATACAATGCATGTACGTATTACTTTGTATTAAAATTATTTATCCTATATCACGCACCTATTAGATTGGAAGGTCTGTATTTAGTTCTTGTCTAAATCTTGTTTCTCCCCCAACACCTAACTCAGTGCTCTTCACAATAAGATACTAAATAAATGTGTTGAAATGAATGTCTCTAGAAATGATAGATCTTGTCTATACCCGTAAAACAATGCAATCATTGTATCAACTGTAAATATAATATAATTCAGTCTTTATATTTTGGAGAAGCTATGTACAAGTCAAGCACCTAAATGTTATTTAAATATTTAACCTAGGAGGGTGATTAAAATTATAATTTAACTCATAACATATGATTTCATATTAGATTATCCTTTCTCTCAACCATTAGTAATTGCTCTGTAACTAAAGGTTACACTCTAGAGGGAGTGTCATTACCTGAAAATGCTTTAAAATGGGAGTAATAATAGCAGCTGACTTTTGTATAACACTATAAGCCTTGCAGAGTGCTTTATATTCTTTTTCTCATTTGAGTTTCACAGTCCTGTCAGGTAAGTAGTACAGGTATTATTAACCTCATTTAATGAATGAGGCAACAGGCTCAGAGAGATAATGTGCCTCACCCATATTAACACAGCATCTAGGTGTATTCCCAAAGACGATTAGGGGAAAAGGAAAGAACCTATATATTCTAAAATGTTTATAGTAGCTCTCCATGTGGTGGCAAAGAACTAGAAATTGCAGGGATGCGCATCAATTGTGGAATGGCTGAATAAGTGGTATATGATTGTGATGGAATACTACTGTGCTATAAGAAATGATGAGTTCAATGATTTTAGAAAAACATGGAAAGACTTGCATGAAATAAGGAAGAATAAAATGAGCAGGACCATGAGAACATAGTATATAGTAACAGTAATATTGTTTTAAGGACAACATTGAAAGAATAAGTCATTTCAACTATTATGAATATCCAAATTAACTATAAAGGACATATACAGAAAGAGGCTATTGGCATACAGAGAAAGAACTAATAGAGGTTTGCATAGAATAATTATCTATATATACATATATGTGTGTATATATGTATGTGTATACATACATACATGTACACATATATTTCTGTCTAATGGTAGCCATCTCTAGGGCGGAACGAGCAGAAGGAAGAAAAAAAAAGGAAGCAGGATAATTTTATTATAGATTTAAAAGAGCAAGTTATACATAATAGATATGCTGTTTCATGTGCAATCATTTTATTGTACTGTATATGTTATGGAAATGCTTGTTTTATTCCATAAATTAAAAATAAAATGAATGCATTTTTTAAAAAAATCCAGTATCTACAAGAATATTACAAGGCAAGTTTTTCCTGACTCCAAGTCCGGCATTCTTTAAAACCATTAAAACACTCTTTAAAACCCTTAATTCAATTTATCTTCAAATATGTGAGAAATAAATTCCTGACTCAATTTTCAGTTTTAGAAACAAAGAAAAAAGTAAAGGCTTTTATATTAATATCAAATGACAAATGAGTCAATGTGATACTATAATAATTATATCAATTTGGTACAAAATTCTGTATCAATTTTATTCTATGTTGTATTTTCTCCCACACAATGTAAGTTTCTTGAAGCGGTTGATCTGTATTTGTATTCCCAGTGTCTAATACAGAGGCTTGCAGTTGAGAATTAAATGTTTGAATTGAACTGAATCAGTAACTTTGTTTGAATGTTTCCTACAGAAGTCCCCTGCCTTATACAAGACCAAGAACACATCTCAACTCATCTATTTTTCCTTTTCTCTCCTGCTCTTAACCATGCTAACCTTCATACTTGGAATGTATATCCCCATGCCCGCCCCCTTAGTTTCATCTCTAGCTGCTGAATTCCTTCCCTTCTATCAAGGCCTAGTTTAGATGATCCTCCTCTCCTAACTTTTCCATTCCTCCTTTCATTTCCAGTGGTAGGGAGTTGCTCCCTCCAAACTGTTCAAAGGACTATGTCTACACCTGTTTTACATCAACTTCTTTACTGTATATAGTTATTTGTGTATGTGTACTTTATTAGTTTCCTGGCATGGTGCTGATATACTGTCCAAGTTTCACAGGCATACAACGAGCTCAGCACAAAGGCTCTGCAGATCTTCAGTTTGGTAGTCAACCTAACACCTCTCTCCCACACTTATGTTTGGAACCTCCCAAACACTGAGCTAGCTCTGGCATGCCCATTATCAATGTGTATATCCCTGGAAAGTACATTACCAAGGTAAATGAACTTTATCCACAGCATTCAAAACTTCTCCATTCACTGTAACTGATGGTTCCATTTATGGATGGTGTGGTGCTGGCTGTTGGAGCACCTGTGTTTTCTTGATGTTAACTGTTAGGCCAAAATTGGCACCATACTTTGTTGCATCTCAGCTTCAGAGGCTGCACAGAGTGCACAATCATCAGCAAACAGAAAATCATGCACCAACACTCCCTCCACTTTGGTCTTGGCTTGTAGCCTTTTCAAGTTGAAGAATTTACCTTCAGTGTAGGAGGTGACCTTGATGTTATATTGATCCTCACTGAAGGCACTTCCATTTGAATTGTCTTAGGAAGATTCTGAAGATCATCTGGCATGATAAGATACCAGACACTGATGTCCTTTCTTTAATTAAACTGCCAAGCATTCAAACTCTACTGCAGAGACCACAACTCCAATGGGTTGGACATGTTGTTCAAATGCAAAACATATATTTGCAAAAAGATTATGATATGAAGAACAAGGGCAAGAGCTTACATGATGGTTAGAAGAAGCACTATGAGGCCATTCTCAAAGTCTCTCTTAAGAACTTTGGAACTGATTGTGTGACATATGAGACACTGGCATAGGACCACTCAACATGATGTGCCCTCATCAGAGATGGTGCTGTGCTCTATGAGCAAAGCAGAATTGAAGTAGCTCAGAAGAAATGTAAGATACACAAATGTTCACATGGACTATCTGTGCCTGACTGTGGTAGAGTATTCCAAGCTCATATTGGTCTGATCAGTCATAGTCACACACACTGTAACTTGACTCTAGCATAGTGATGTCATTTTGGTCTGCTTTGAGCACAAAGAACAACAACCAATTTTCTCTATTAAATTCTAAATACCCCAAGAACATGGACTATGCACAATAGACTTTTAATAAGTGTTTGTTAAAGTAATCTGAAGTGAAGCAGTTTTGATAAGTATGATGATATCAGATGTTCTTTACATTTGGGGTTTTCTCCATTAATGATTTGCAGATACTCTTGTTATATAAGCAAACATTTATCCCCAGATAAATTCTGTGCTATCTAGGGCCCCATTTTCTGATAGTACTCAGATTGAAAGATAATGAATTATAATATATTGTTTGTAAAGAAATTCAGAATTAAAAATAACTTTGAATTTATTTAACACAAATGTAGTTGATTTTTTCCCCATTATCAAGCTTTAATTTTTCATTTGTACATTTGGAAACATCTTTCTTCTTAGTTATACACTAAATAAGTGACATTATAAGTGTTACTAGTTTAAAATAAGAGCTATCTTTTCCTTTACATCAAAACTTCAGTTACTACTCCAAATGAGAGAGGGATGATGGTGACTTGGAATCAGGAACACCAGGCTCCTCTTTAGATCAGTAATTTGCTTCCTTCAGAAGTTACTTCTAAAATACGATACAAGGGTGATGTATGTCCTCACTAAGACAATGACATGTCCTCATCAGGACAAAATATAGGCAGTAGTAGGCTGGTTTCTCAATAAACTCATTCTTTCTCCTTGATTGATATAGGAAAGTTCTCACAGTCAGGGGGTGAAGAAACTACATAACCCAGTGCTATTAGGCAGCAGTTGACAATCACTGGTGGTGGCTAACAATCCTTGCCATCTCATCTCTAGATATGATAATGTTATCCTGCCTCTTTGTGACCTAAGGGTTGATCATTTCAGAGTCCAGAGAAAATAGCAGTGGCACTGGAGGGACTGAAAAGGTTCCGGTGAATTAAACTCATTCTTTCCACAGTCATTTGCTTTTAGTAAAGTCATATGGTTTCCACCACTGAGCAAACTGCAGCACTTTTTTCCTCTGGTTATCAAAGTTCTCTCGGATTCCCTTCCTCCAAAGTCTTGGTTCAGCATCCAGCATACCACCAATAATTTCCTGATTTAATTGAAAATAGAAACAAAACTTTATTATTTATAGTGCAAAGAAGGAACAAAAAGTTAAGTGGTTTTCCATGCTAAAACAATGTTTAAATAGCAAGGCAAGTAAAAAGTTCCAATTATAGTCTACTTGATTCAATAGGCCCTGTGTGATTTTCTCCAGGCCCTTTATTTCTCTTCCTATTTTGTTGAGAACCATTTTTCCATTTCACTCCTTGTTAGCAAGCTCTAGCAAACAATGGGGACAGCATCCTCCTCTCCTCACTATCTGACACACACTGTCCCTTACCCCATCCGATGTTGCCAAGGCCTGTAGATTTCACCTTAACATCTCTTGAATATGCCCTCTTCTCTCATCTGATACAGCCAGCCCCCTAGAGCAGGCCGTCATCTCCTCATGTCTGGAATACTGCAATATCAATGCTATGCTTTGCCTACCACAAGTCTCTCCCCATTCCAGTACATTCTCTATTCAGTCACCAGTGACTTACCTAAGGTACGTACGTAACCATGTCACTTCCATACTCAATAAACTCAAGTAGCTCCCTATCACTTTAAGGGCCAGCTATAAAATCCCGTTTGGCATTCAAAATCCTTCATAACCAATCCCCCTTCCCCATTTTTCCAATCTTCTTATATCTTATACCTCAGCCATGTACTTTTCATCTAGTGACACTGGCCTCTTTGCTGTTCACTTCAACTCCTTCTCTTGGGTCTGGGTCTTTTCTCTGGCTGTCTCCCACACCTGGAATGCTATGAGCTAGCTGAGAGCAGTGTCTGTTGCTACTTTTCTATTTGTATCTTATGCATTTAGCATAATGTCTTATACAGCATTTAACAAATACTTTTTCATTCACTCATTCACTCATCTATTCACATATTCACTCTCTTCCCATCTCTGTGTCTTTGCAGTAGCCATGCTTGAATGGCACTCCCATCATCTTCACATCTTGGAATTCCTTGTTTCCTTCAAGATTCAGTTTCCTACTATATGAAGCTTTTCATAATCCCACGATGTCTGTATTTATTTTGTCTATATTACAGATGTACTTACACATGTTATCTCTGCTATTATAATGTAACTCCCTAAGGGTAAGAACCAATTAATTTTGACCTCTGCAGTCTCAGAGTTTAGCTCCGTGCCTTCCACGTGGTTCAAGCACTTAATGATATCCTTGATAATTGGTTGATTCGTTGAAAATATAAAATGAAAATGAAAGTGAGAACTTTAATCCCTCTGGTGCCCTATTCAGCAACTTTGAAGCTTCAATTCAGGAGGCCTTCAGAATAGTGAGCATCTTCTACCTATGAACTCTAGATGGGGCAGAAGCTATGAATTATTGTTTTGGCCTGAGCAACAGTGACAAGGATTCATGGAGAGAATCAGGAACCAGGATAAAAGAAGGATGAGCGCAAAAACAGGTACCAAGAGAGTAGCTGAAAGTCCCTCAAGTTACTGGACATTGTGAGGCTATACACAAGGCAGCTCACCACATAAGGTGAACTGAATTTTTCTGTATAGAAAGTCAGATTTTAATCACAGAGAAAGCAAATACCAGAGGCAAGATTTGAATATGGAGCCTCTGACTTGCAAGACAAGTGCTCTACGTTCTCCAAACTATTATTTAAATAAGTACCAATAAATAATGATGAGGAGGTCTGGTTTACTGCCAACTTCCTAACATTACATATTCAATTCAGTTTATTAGAAAATAATAGTTGCTGTTAATAGAAGACTAAATGATGTCCTTTAGAGATCCAAGATAGGGAAGGCATCATGAGCTATTGTAATTGTGACAAAGAATTAGCTTTAACTATAGAAAAAATTTTTTTACTATTAAACAACATGTGTTGAAATAAACCAAATAATTTAGTTTGGCAGCCACATTCTCAAATTAATGTATTTTCTAAAAGGTAAATAATATAAGCTATTCTTCACCATAATATTAGGTTTATTTTTAAATACAGTCATAGCATTTTATAGGTTTCCATTACAAAATCCCTTCTAATACCAGGATTTGTATCACATTGAAAATGTTATTCTTTCAAGTAAATTTTATTTCTCATAAACAAAACACTCCCTACTCTTTCCAAAAACCAAAATAACTTACATACAAATGTGTTTTGACACATCAAAGCCTCTTCTATCAGGGCATTGATTAGCCCTTGACAGATAAATAACAATAACGAGAAAGAGGCTAGCGGCTTGTGTTCCAAGTCTCTGTGTCATTAAGATCTTTCCTTCTGGCTTCTGCATCTTAACTTACCAGAAAATGCTGACAACAGAGAAAGACATGCAAGGGTCCTTTAAATACAAGAGGACTGGTCAGGTAAGTCAGAATTCAAGTCAGAAAAGGTATACTTATCTCCATTTCTGTTACACAATAAGTATAACAGGCTGAAATGCCTTTAAAAAAGGTACTGCTGAAGTGTACATTTCTAGAATACTATTAGTTTGTAAGTATGTTCATACCTTTCCAAAATAATGAGGAAACTTCTGCTGGTCTTCAATAACATGGGCAAAGCCTCCTTGAAGACCAAAATCCACAGAGAAGTAAGGCAGGCCTCTGGGTACCTAAATATAAACAGAGCATTTGTTAAAACATGGATGTTGACTCAAGAAGTACTAAAGACTTGGAGAGGTCACCTAGTCTTTCACCTGGATATGTGGCAAGTCCCTCCACCTACCACCACGTACCACTCCTGTCTCCCAAGATAACTCGTGTATCTTTAGAGAAAGAGATTTAGAAACCAAACTTTCTTGTAAATTAATCTCAACCTATTATCAGGACCTGCTACTCTGAATCTCTAATGGCTATTCCTGAAGTTAATTCCTTCTGATTCTATATTCCATAAGAATCATGTAGGACAGGCCAGGGGAATAAATTACTAATTCCTTCATATATTCACTATCATCTCAAATATATAATTATATGATATAATTATAAGGTCTTAAAAATAATATTCATCTTCTATTCAAAAACAAGAATCATAGGATCATGAATTTAGAGCCAGAAGATACCTTACAGATCTCCTAGTTCACCCACTCTTTATTTTATTGTTGGGGAAACTTAAGACCCAAAGGGCTATGTTTTCTCAAGGTAGTAAGCAGTGGCAGAACCATAACTCAAACCGGGTCCAGAATTAAATGAAGAGAGCAACCTCAATTGCATTTTATATGCTGCTTTCTATGATCCCAAGCTGTTTCACCAAAACAAAATTTTTTAAAATTCTTCTTAACATCAATATCCTTTTTTGGTGATGCTATATAGACGCAAATCATGAATGATTCCTACATCTTAGAAATTACAACAGACCAAGAATCTATGCAGTGAGAAAAGATAAATTTTACCAGCAGTGCGTTACATAACCAATGAAGCAGACACATACCCTGTGGAACCAGAAGGGATATAGAGCTTTAGGAAGAAGTACAAATAAGGTTCTTGGTCCAGCACTGAGCTGACAGAAATTAAAATAATGTCAGAATAAGTCAAGCGTGTAACACTTCATGCTCAGATACACTTTAATCATTTAGAAAGACACTGGAAATTTGTTAACCTAAAAATTGTCCTTCTTTAGAATTATTCCCATATTCAACTTTTCATGATTTCATCCATAGATATAAAAAAATTCAATGAGCTGGAGGACTTACACAGAGATCTTCTGGTTCAGTTTCCTATCTAGGACTACTCTCAAAGTATGTCCAGTGTAAGATTTGGGACATCATGGTAAAGACAATTGTTACCACCAATTTAAAAAAATTTAAATTGAACTTTCATCTTTTAATTTTTTAAAAATTATTTTTCATTCATTTTGACTGAGTCTTTATCATCAGTCACATTGGTCACTGGTTCCAGATAATTTATTTTTTGGCCATGGCAAAACATAAAAATAATTTATTAAACTATAAAGAAGTTGTGATTTGTATTGGTGGAAGGAGTTTCCAAATGGTGAAATCAGAGATCTTCTGAAGTACTGATTAAGTCAATAGTGTAACATCTGAATGTCTACTTAATTTCAGCTTCTATTCAGATTTCATTTTCATTTAAAAATAAGTACTGATTGCCTCATTTTCCCAGAAAGTTATACTGATAACAAAGCAATGCTACCAAAAGAATTACAAAAATGTATTTTAAAATACTTGCTATTGCTACACAGCCTTCTCTACAATTTGTGAGTTACCAATAACAACAAAAATCTGTGACAGATTCCAATTTCCTCTCCTTTTATGAGCAATAAATTCATTCTTATCATGTAGGATGTTCAAGAAAAAAACACTTCAGTGACAACAGAAGAATATTTTGAAAAATAACCCAAATTTCTATTAGCATTTCTATGCATTTGATTTGTTTTTGGAGAAATTAGAGAGCACATGACACAATAATTAATGTTTTCTGATCTGAAAAGCAATCTCCAACTTATGAACATGTCTTGATTCTAAAGTTCATTTTAGGGTCCGTTGTTTAGCACCCAGAATATTTTTCCACAGAAAAATCATCATATAGGATGATACCAAATCAAAAAAACCTGATTGGTTCACAATGCAGTTTAATTATAGTACTGTTTCACCTAGCTAACTTTTAACACATGGGAAAATGAGATCTAAGTCCAAGTATAAAGGCTAGAAATGTGTATACTACCAATATGGTCTCAGAAGTGAGAAGCCAACCATTTCCTCAGCTCTTTCCCATTTCTTTTAACTTGTTCCACCAGGAAAAAGGAACAGAGAATAAGATTCTATGGAATGAGTTCTGAAAGCAATATTTGGGAGGTGGGGCCCAGGTGTCAAACTCTCAACACTTCAGAGTGCTGGTAAACCAGATTAAAATGTAACTGGGAAATATTTAACAAAATAAATAAAAATACAAGACAATATAGAAAATGTTAATTTGTAGTTTTCTAAGTTGATATGTATATGGCTTGCAGGGATCCATTTCTATCAGAGTTTTATACTATTTCACTTGGTGATCTCTTCAGTTCCATATAAATTCAATTATCTCTGCCTCTATGCTGATGATTCTCAAATCCACTTATCCAGCCCTAGCCTCTCTATTGACCTCACATGTAGGCATATTAAACTCAAGATGTCTAAAACTGATCTCATTATGTTCCCTTCCAAACTTCTCTACTATGATAAAGAGCACCACCACCCTTCCAGTTCCCTAGGTTCACAACCTGGGTGCCATCTTAGACTTCTCATTCTCTCTCACCACCCATACCCCCATAACCCAATGCACTGTCAAGGCCTGTTGATTGTACCTTTGCAACATCGCTCAGACACATCCACTTCTCTCCTCAGATTTTGCCACCATGCTGCTGCAGGCCATTATCATTTCATATCTGCACTATTATAATAGCCTACTGATAGGTCTGCCTGCCTAAAGTCTCTCTCCCATCCGGTACATCCTCCATTCAGTCATCAAAGTGCCTATCCTAAAGTGCAAGTCTGAGTATCTTTCTCCCATATTAAATAGACTGCAGTGACTACCTATTACCTCCAGAATCAAATACAAAATTCTCTATTTGGCACTGAAATCCCTACATAACATAAACCTCTCCTACCCTTCCAGTCTTTTTACACTTTACTCCACAACAGATAGTCTTAAATTCCACGACATTGACCTCCTTGCTGTTTCTTGAGTAAGATATTCTCAGCTGTTGGCATTTTCTCTGTCTGTCCCCCATTTTCTCTGGCTTTCTCCTTTTATGTTTGTTGCTATTGTTGTTTTTCGCTTTTTGGAGGGGAGAAGGCAGGGCAATTAGGGTTAAGTAACTTGCCCAAGGTCACATGGCTAGTGTTAAGTGTCTGAGGCTGGATTTGAACTCTGGTTCTCCTGACTCCAAGGCTAGTTTTCTATTCACTGCCCCACCTAGCCGCCCCAAGGCTATTCTCTTCTTCATCTCTACTTCCTGGCTTGACTTCCTTCAAGTCCCAGCTAAAACCTCACTTTTAACAGGAAGTCTTTTCCAATTTATCTTAATTCTAAGGCCTTCCTTCTATTGATTATTCTTATTTAACCTGTATATAATTTGTTTGTACATATTTATTTGCATGTTGTGTTCCATAATAAATTTTTATCTCCTCTAGGACAGGGACTATCTTTTGCCTTTCTTTGTATCTGGCACAAAGTATAGCATGAAGTAATTAATTATTATTGTGGCTATAGGCAAATAAATATAAGGAATATAGAGAAAAATATAAAGACTTAAATGAATTGATGTAGAATAAAGTATGTAGAATCAGGAAAAAAAACATAGTCAATAAAAACAATACATAACTGGAAAGAATAAAATAAAACCTAATGCTATTTAGGTATCGTAATCAAGCTTGGAGAGATGAGAAAAATGAAATTAGGTGGAAACTATGGGTATGGAACATCAAATATTCTGTCAGGTGTGGTTTATATGCTTTTTTTCTGAATTTTAAAAAATTATTTGTTATGAAAGAAAATTCATTGGGTAGGAAGAGAAAAAGAGTGTATTTGGAAATGAGTTAAGTTGTTTTGGTTTGGTTTTTGCTATTGTTGAAGCAACTGAGGTTAAGTGATTTGCCAGGTTCACAAAGCTAGCAAGTGTCTGAGGCTAGATTTGTACTCAGGTTCTTCTGACTCCAGGGGAAGTGCTATATCCAGTGTGCCACTTACCTGCCTCTATTTGTAAATGAATGTTCTTAAAAAGAACCATGGGTCAATAAAGCTTTTTTTTTAAGTCATTAAGAAATATTGCCAAAGGCAAAAAAAGTCATTCCAGATCAGAAACACAAGGGAAGGAAGAATGGCTCAACAGAGAGAATACCTGATGTAGGATCAGAAAACCTGAATTTTGATGTCAGCTCTATTACTTCCTGGATGTTACCCAAGGAAAGTCACTTGTCAATTTTTCCTTCTATAAAAATAAGTGGTTAGGATTAGATGACCTCTAAAGTGCCTTTCATCTGAGAACGGGCATTTAACCTATTCATATGTGGATGATATCTTATGTATAAGCTGATTCTACCACGTAGGCATAGGTGCAGCAGATGAGGTGCCCCAAGTATTATAAATGAAAAGTCATAATGTAGGGGCAGCTAGGTGACGCAGTGAACAAAGCACTGGCCCTCGAGTCAAGAGGACCTGAGTCCAAATCTGGCCTCAGACACTTGACACACTTACTAGCTGTGTGACCTTGGGCAAGTCACTTAACCCCAATAGCCCTCCAAAAAGAAAAAAAAAGTCATAATGCTTTATAATTTTCATAATATATAGTAACTACTATTAAGAAATAAGGCAGATACTTACAGATTTTCGGATATCTCTTGAAGATAGATCAATTAATTTCTTGTTCATGGACCACTCTTCATCAGACTCCATTATAGCTTTCTAAGAAAAATTATTTTGAGATTTGAGAACATGATACAAAAATAAATATAAGAAGGTAGCTTAAAAGGAAATAATGTAAACTATCAATAGGACTACTGTTCTGAATGCATAAGCCTTAATTTAGTCATCTGAAATTATTTTATGTGGCTTAAACATTTTAAAAATCAGAATTTAATGCCTTATATCACCTTCTTAACTTTTATATTAACATTAGCCCAACTTTTAGGACATAATTATCCTTAATAAGAATTTTCAATTTAATGTTAAACATAATAGGTCACATCACATCCAACTGTGTTCAGAGAAATCTTCATATGAATTCATTAGTTAAGTAAACTGCTCATTTTTCAAATATTTGAAAAATTAACTTACAAGCCTTTGCGACTCAAAGCTACATGATTATTTCTGCCTATAAAATAAAGCAGAAAATTAAAGGGAGAGATACAAAAACAGGAAATATTCAGGAATGTAAAACTGGTGCTTCTTCCTAGGTCAACAAGATATAAAACACTTGATACTACACAAATAGCTGACCGAAAGTATGACAAAATTATTTCCATTCCCATTCTGTAGTTATATCCCTATTAAAACTGAAAATATCTCAACATGAAATTCTGACATGAGTAAGCAAGGGGCAATGAAAAAAATGATTAAAAAAAAAAAAAGTGGGTTTTGGTGTCAAAGGACATGGGTTCAAATATTAGCTCTGCTTCTTCCTACGTGTATGGCCTGTGTAAGTTAACTTAACATTTCTGGATTCAGTTTTCTCATCTACAAAATAAGGAAGTAGGATTAAATGACCTTTGAAGAAACTTGTATTTCTAAATCTTTGTTCTTAATGAAGATTCAAAGAGTACAATTTAATTCTGTTAAGTTACTGTGCTACCGTGCATCAAGGATATGTGCTTAAAATATGTTCTAAAAGCTCTTCAACATTATAATGGAAAAAGTGTGTGCAATAAGACTCTGCCAGATAGGAGTGTGAGTCCTGGCTGCACAAATGATTTTCTTTGTGGCCCCAAGAAAGGCAATCTCTAGGATTTAGTTTCCTTCTCACTACTATGAGGGAGTTATACTAGAATAAATCTGGGTCGTTTCAAATTCTAACATTTTATGATTTTGTGAAATATAAACATTTTATCAAAAGCAAGTAATTGTATCTCTAATAACAAAATAAATAATTTAGTGGAGAGAGTAACACATAATTTTAACAAGAAAATATATCAGATGATATAATTAAATTATCATTTACTGTCTGGTAGGTCCTGGATCAGAGGTAACTGATTATAAAAGCCATGGATGCCTAATGAACCATCAAGAGAGATCATTATAGAAATCCAAAAATTAAACATGATACTGCCTATACAATATCACTTGATACAATATATTTAACAAAATGAATGACATTTTTATTTGTTGAAAATTAAGTATTAAGCATTTTTATTAGTTATCCAAAAACCCCGGAGCCTTAGAAGAGATGCTGATATATCACCTAGCCTCTTCTAATAGCCTAATATTATAAAACAATAGTTAGATTTTTTATTTTTTTCAATAAATTTTCAATAAAAGGGTTGAATTTTTTTAAACTAGTCCTTTGTTGACCTATTATTGTATAAAAATATCTTTATTAGATGTTATATCAATGAATTTTAAATTTCATGCTGTCTAAAAATATTTCACTCCTTGATTCTACTTCTCTTCAATTTACAAAACACAGCTGATGCTTGGACAACTGGCTCAGAATGTAAGGTCACTGGAGCTTTTAAACATTCAGTATGGCACCAATCTCAGCAGCATAAACAAATGAGTATTTTTTAAAAAGGTGTTGAGATTTTTTTTTTGATAATGACAACTTAATCAGCTAATGGCTATCATCAATTTATTGCAGTCCAGAAATGTAAGTCAAAGCCTAAAGATATGATTTCTTTTGTCAAGAATTATCATGAATGTCTATGAACTGAGAAGATACTACAATAATTCTTCCTGGAATTTTCAATTTATACTGTTTATACTCTGCTCCTCTGCAAATTATTAGTGCTCTAGAGTTATGACAACACTTTTTACTTGAGAATATTCTAAAGTAAAATCTTAGTTCTACATGAGAAACATAAAACTGGAAATACAGTAGACTACTTTATATTATTGCTACTAAAAGACCAGTATAATTTGATGTAAAAAAACTTGTAACTTCTTGTGCCAGTTTTTCAGGATATAACTTGTTTATTATATTGAATCTCATTCAATGATTAATTTAACAATAAGAAATAAATGTGATGAGCATATAAAAATGAGAAACAAGATCCAGAAAACTGTACTGCCAGTAGGGTGTTATACGGCAAAAAATGGAAGCATTGGAGAATTTATCTTCATATACCTTAAAGTAGATGGGAGCCATATCTCCAACTTCCTTTGGGAGAGGAATACACTCATAAACCATGTGATATCGTTTGTTCATACTCATATTTGTTTCTAAAAAGATGCAGTCTAGTTCTTTATCTTCAAACATCCTCACCAGTGCCTTTCTGAAACTCTGAAAAGAAGATGTATATAAATAGAAAACATAAATTCCACTCAAAAATATGAAACAGTAAAAACAAATTTCTCATTGTTCCCACTGTTACCAAGAGGCAAAAGTAGTGAGAAAGGCAGGCCTATAATTAAGATTAAATGTGAAGAATCTAAAGAAAATGGAATGGCTTTTATGAAATAATACAAAACAAAACACAAAATAATACCAGAACTGAAAGAATAAAGTGAAGAAGAACAAACAAAGAATCGTGATCAAGATTTAAAAGGCAGTAACTGGAATTAAAGCCTTATGTAGCTCCCTCCCTCCTTTAGTGAAGGTCATTGATCAAAGTTGTTAAAATCAGTGAAAATATTAGTAAGGATGACAACCATTCTTAAGAACCGTACAATGTTATATTGCACTGACAGTGACAGTTTAGATTTCAACAGCTTCATGTATTTTATTTTTAAAAAAATTATTGATAGCTTTTGTTTTTATATCGCCTATATTTCCTACTGCATATCTCCCCATCCTTCCCCAGAGAGCTGTATTTTATAATAATGTATGAATAAAGGAAAAACTAAATGTTCCATAAAACTAAACAACAGCAAGAAAAATCTGTTGTTATATGCAATACCCTATATCCAGAGACTCCCCGCCACTTCTACAAAGGACAAAAGGGAGATATCTTCTCATATCTCTTTTTTCAGATCAAGGTTGGTCAATATAAATTCTACGACATTCAATTTCAATTATTTGTTGTTCTTTCCATTTTCACTGTTTTCATCTTTGTGTACATTGTTTTCTTGACTGCTTACTTTGCATCAATTCACATACATTTTCATGTATCTCTGCATTCATTATATCCATGGTTTCTATATCATGTCCTTTGGTTCTATGAGGCACAGTAATATTCTATAACAGTCATGGATCATAATTTGTTTAGCCATTCCCCAATGAACAGGCTTCTACTTTTTTTCCAGTTTTTTGCTATCACAAAAGTGATGCTATCAATATTTTGCTATATATGGAGTCTTCCTTTTTGTTATTAAACTTTTGGGAGCATTCTTTCAGTGCTTCATATCCTTTCACAGAGTCAAGTGGACACAAATACTGCTCAATTTTATTTTATTTTTTTGTCACATAACTAGAGATAGCTTGAGGAGGAGGAAGAAGAGGAGGAGGAAGAGGAGGAGGAGAAGGAGGAAAAGAAGGAGGAGGAGGAGGAGGAGGAGGAAGAATTAGGCTAAAAGTCTCAGATAGTCCACATCCTAGGATCAGGCAAGCCACCTTTGGCCTAAAGGTTACATACTGGATACCAGAAAACTAGACAGCCCTAATTTTAATCAAGGTGTGACCAGAGTTTCTTCTAAAATACTATCAAGGGAACATAAATATGAAACTTAAGGTAAAACCCTATTAAAAATAACACCATCAATAAGTCTAAGAAACAAAAAATAACTCTCAATCATTCAGTACGCCTAAGGAAGAAGATACTCTCCTTAGATACTGCTTCTTTACATAAAAGCAACTGAGTACAAAGGACAATTCATCAGGATACTCTAGCCTGATGGGAATATTAGTTAGAAACATTAAGCTTTCTCTGTTCTGACTGGACATTCATCAAGCATTCCTCAGCTTTTATAATCTTATCTCCAAATTACTCACTTAGGAGGGTATTTGTAACAATTCTCAGGATAAATGAATCAATTTCACATTTGGAAAAGGTCTCAGTGGACACACACAAAAAAAAGAATTCTAAGAACATATCCAACAAATTATCATATAATCCCTGTTTGAAGATCTCCAACGAGGGGAAACCTACCACCTCCTAAAGGAGCCCATGCTACCATGGACACTTTCTACTTTTCTAATTCTATAGAAGTTATTTCCTGACATCAAGCATAAATGTGCGCCTTCAACCTACTGCTTCAAATTCTTTGGACCTTTAGGGCCAAACAGAACAAAGCTAATCCCTCTTTCACACTACAACACTTCAAGTACTTGAATATATCTCTCATATAATTGATTCTGTCTTCTCCAGGCTAACTCATACAGTATGGATTCGAGACATTTCAACATTTTGGCTGACTTCTTTGAAACTTTGACTTCTTCAGCTTTCAGTCTTTCTCTAAAACGCTGTACCCAGAACCAATTATAATATCTACACATGTTGCTACAAGAGCAGGTAATATTAGAACTATCACTTACTTATTCCTAGAAGTTATTCCTCTTTTAAGGCAACCTAACACTGCATTAGCTTTTTTTGGCTGTCATGTGACACTGATGATTCATATTGAGTATTCATTCCAATAAAATGCCCAGATTTTCCTAAACAAACGATTAGCTAACCATGTCTTCCCAATTTTTTACTTGTTTAAATCCATTAGAGGGGTGGGGGAGGTTTAGGTAGGGAACAACATACACAACTTTAGATGGCAGAGTAAAAGCAGGGACTTGCTCAAGCTCACCCCCAAACTCCTCCAAATACTTGTAAAAAATTACTTTAAAATACACAACTTTATATTTACCAACATTAAATTTTATCTTAAAAAGTCTGTATACCATTCCATCTTTGTCAGTCAATGATCAACAAGCAATTAATGTGTATCTATGTGTCAGGCACTATGCTAGGGTCTGAGGGATACAAAGACAAAAACAACAACAACTAGTTCCTGCTCTCAAACACTTTGCGTTCTTTGAGGGAACCATGTATGGATATATGCATATACAGAATAAATACAAGGTCATTCAATCCAAATTATGTAGGGAGAGAGGGTTTGGAAGTTGGGAGCTGGGGGTAGATTCAGGAACAGCATAGAGGGTAGTGCTTGAGCTGAGTCATAAAGGAAATGAAACATTCTAAAATTTCATTTCAGAAATGAAGGATTATAAAAGTCAAAGAGAAGAGTTTATACTGGATAAAAGAAACAAAAGGGAGTCACAGTAAAGTGATTTGGTAAGACCTGCAGTTAAAGAAATTACTTTGGAAGATGTATAAAGGGTGGACTAGAGAAGGCAGAGAAATTAAACCAAGAAGAACAAGGAGACTATTGACACCATCCAGGAGAGAGATGATAAAGATCTAACAAAGGGTGCTAACCATGGGAGAAGAGAAAATGGGATCAATGAGAGATGTTGTGGAGACAGAAATAACAAATTTGACAAATAACTGGATGTTTGGGTTGAGGGAGAGTAAGAAGTTAAAGACAACACTAAGGTAACAAACCTGGGTGACTGGAAGGATGGCAGTGTCTTTCACAGAAATGGGGAAGTTTCTAGAAGCATTAGAATGGGAGAAAAGAAGTTCTGCTTTGGACATGTTGGGTTTTTTTTTTAAATTAAATTTTGTGTTTATTTTTAGATTACAACATCATTTCCACAAGATTTTGAGTTACAAATTTTCTCCCCGTCTTTCCCCTACCACCCACCCTAAAACAGCAATCCCACTGAATACCTCCTCCCCCAATCTGCTCTCTCCTATATCCTCCGCCACAGACCCAGCAACTTTCAGGTAGGACAAGAAGGATCTCCATACCCCAGTACTTGTATATCCTATTTCCCAGCTGCATGTAAATAATAATATATTTTTTTAAAATATTTGATTTTAAAACTTTGAATTCCAGAAATTCTTTCCCTTTTTCCCTCGTCACCCACCCTTACTAGGAAGATAAGCAATTCAATATAGTCTGTACATTTGTAGCTATACAAAACATTTTCATAGTGGATATACTGTGAAAGACTGACTATATTTCCCTCCATCCTATCCCACCCCCCCCGTTCTATTTTCTACTTTGACCCTATCCCTTTTCAAAAGCATGTGCTTCTAGCTACCCTCCCCCCCATCTGCTCTCCCTTCTATTATCCCCCCTCTTATCCCCTTCTCCCCTACTCTCCTATAGAGTAAGATACCCAATTTAGTGTTATTCCCTCCTTAAGCCAAATTTAGTGACAGTAAGGTTGACTCATTCCCTTTTGCCTTCCTGTTATTCCCCTCCATTGCAACAGTTTTTTTCTTGCCTCTTTTATATTAGATAATTTACTCTATTTTGTCTCTCTCTATCTCCTCTCATTATATTCCTCTCTCACCTCTTAATTTTATTTTTTAAATAACACCTCTTCCTATTCAATTGTCCCTGTACCCTCTGTCTATGTATGCCTGTACACACTCACAATATGTATTCATACGCACATATGCCCTCATATATATATATAGGAAAGGTTTCATAAGTTTCAATTATCAACTCTGGTTTTTTCATCAAGAATGCTTGAAAGCCCTCTATTTCATTGAATGACTATATTTTGCCCTGAAACATTATACTCAGTTTTGCTGAGTAGGTGTTCTTGGTTTTAATCCTAGTTCCTTTGACCTCCAGAATATCATATTCCAGGCCCTTCAATCCCTTAATGTAGAAGCTGCTAGATCCTGTGTTATCCTGATTGTGTTTTCACCACATTCAAATTGTTTCTTCTTGGCTGCTTGTAATATTTTCTCCTTGATCTGGGAACTTCGGAACCTGGCAATAATATTCCTAGGAGTTTTCTTTTGGGGATATTTTTCAAGAGGTGATCAGTGAATTCTTTCAATTTCTATTTTGCCCTCTGGTTCTAAAATATCAGGGCAATTTTCCTTGAGAATTTCTTGAAGGATGATTTCTAGGTTCTTTTTTTGATCATGGCTTTTGGACAGTCCGATAATTTTTAAATTGTCTCTCCTGGATCTATTTTCCAAGTCAGTGGTTTTTCCAAGGAGATATTTCACGTTGCCTACTATTTTTCCATTTGTTTGGATCTGTTTAATAGTATCTTGATTTCTCATGAAATCATTCACTTCCATTTGCTCCAATCTAATTCTGAAGGAATTATTCTCTTCAGTGAGCTTTTGAAATTCTTTTTCCATCTGGCAAATTTGGCTTTTTAAGGTATTCTTCTCCTCATTGGCTTTTTGGGCCTCTTTTGCCATTTGAGTTCATTTATTTTTTAAGGTGTTATTTTCTTCAATCAGGTTGTTGACTCTCATTTCATGATTTTCTTGCATCATTCTCATTTCTCTTCCCAATTTTTCCTCCACTTCTCTTACTTGATTTTCACGGTCCTTCTTGAGCTCCTCCATGGCCTGTAACCAGTTCATATCTTTTTTGGAAGCTTTTGGTGCAGGAGTTCTGACTTTGTTGTCTTCCTCCCATTCCACGCTTTGATCCTTTTTGTCCCCAAAAGAGGAATCTAACATTTAATTGCTGTGCTTGCTTTGCTTCCTTGCTTGCTCATGTGTAATAGTAATTAGTTTAACAGGATACTTAGCACTTAGTACTAAGTGCTAAGTGTGGAAGGTGCAAACTCTGTCCCACTGTTGAGAAGCCATGAACTCCCCTGTTGATGTGGAAGAAGGGGATTGGCTGAGCCCCTGTTGATGTGGAAGAAGGGGATTGGCTGAGGTGTGTATATAAGCAAGAATTCCAGAGACAGAATTGGAATTTTGCTCCCCTTGAAGGAAGAATTCTGGAGACTGAAGCCAGCTGAGGCAGAGAGCCAGAGAGACAGAATTGGAA
>CM053588.1:121353832-121374107 GCA_028646515.1 Pseudochirops corinnae | reverse complement strand
CCCTACTGGAAAGTCAGAGGGGTGATGGGGGAGGATATAGGAGAGAGCAGATTGGGGGACAGGATACATAGTGGGATCGCTATTTTGGGGTGGTGGGTAGGGGAAAGACGGGGAAAAAATTTGTAACTCAAAATCTCATGGAAACGAATAATGTAAACTAAAAATAAACAAAAGTTAATTTAAAAATAAATAAATGGATATTCTGGTTTATAAAAAAAAAAAGAAATAAATTCATATACATATATATATATTCCTCCTTAAAATTTTCCTACTGTTCTTGTCCCTGGAACGAAATATAAACTCTACAACCTGGCCTTCCATAATTCCACCTACAATCAAACTGGACTACCTGTTGGTCCCTAAATTCTTACCATCATCCCTCTATGGCTATACACAGTCTGTTCCCTATATTTGAAATTTTTTCCCTCCACATCTGCTTATTAGAAATCTTTCCTTCCTAGCTATGTACCACCTCCTACACAAAATCTTGCAATATGCTCTAACTGCCAGCATTCTCTATTTCCTCAGTTTACATTGTCTTATACTTATCTGTGTACATATTATATCTCAGCATCCTCCACAGAATGTAACATGAGCCCATGAAAGACAGAGACTTCCATTTCTGTCGTTATATCCTCAACATGTAGCACACTGTCTTGTCCATAGCAAGGACTTAATAAAAGGTGTTTTTTTTTTTTATTGTGTTATTGAACATCTTAGTTTCAGAATAAAGTGATATATATCATCTTCACTGAGTCTCATAAAGATTCTGTGAGTTTGCAAGGCCAATATTCTTTTCCTTGTAGTAGAGATGAGGAAGCACATTTAAAGTGATTAAAAGACTAGGTCATGCTAGGAAATGGCAGGGATAAGAACAAAACACCTTTCATATTCCTACAATAATTTCATTTTTTTTCTGTGTGGAAAAAACATTGGATCTAGAGTTAGAGAACCTGGATTTAAATCTTAGCTCAGCAATTTCATAGCTTTGTACCCTGGGGCAGGCATTTATCTTCTCTGGGTCCAAATTCCTCTTCCATAAAATGTGGGGGTTAGACAAGATTGCCTCTAAAGTTCCTTTTATATGTCTATATAACCATTACTTGGTCCCCTGACACATTATTTCTTCAAATACAATTTCTCTCACCCCACCCCCACCCCACCATCCTCCAGGAAAGCTCCAAAGTCATTCTATGAAGCAATCTTTTCACACTGAGTCATATCTGCCTTAATTACTTACTGGCACTAGCATCCGCTATTGGGAAAAAAAAATAAATTTTCATATCAAAACCATTTGTCCACATCCTTTTACTTACTTGGCTGTGGGTGTCTTAAAAAAGAAAAATCTGCCCTTTAATTCCGACAATGGAAAACCTCAAATAGTTTCAATAAGAGACTGAAATCCATAAAGTCCAGGCAAAATTTCCCTTTCTATTGCTACTTTATAATCTCTATATCAGCATGATGAAATAAGTAGTACAGAATCTCTTTTCAAGTCTTACAATTTTCACATTTTCAATAGAGGGGTACGTGAGCCTCCTATTCAGTTGTCAAGCATTTAGATAACAAAAATTTTCTTTCCTTTTGATTTTTTTTGGTCATTATGTGGTCTTGAAATAACTCAGCAGCAATTTTACCCATGCTGTGTCTTTCAGTCTCTTTTAGAGTTAGGAACAAAAATAAGCTGTTGGTTGAAAAGGCAGTGTTATGAAAGAGAAAACCTGAACTTTAAAACCAGTAAAAAAATTAATTTCAAAAATCACCCTAGTAGAAAGAGCTAAAATAACAATTAAATATGTAAATGCCTCCCCAAAAGTTCTTCCGTCTTCAAATAACTTTAAGTTGTTTTCTTCTCTTTTCGAGACTTCTATTCTATAGCTATCATGCACATTTTCCTTTCAGCGAACAGAATTGTAGAGCAAAAACCTCAAGGTCATTTAATTCACTCTCCTTCCACTGGGTAAAATACCTAATTCCAGAGGAATCACTATATTTATAATCTCAAATGAAGATACTTTGCACAGTGATCCATACTGATGTCTACAGATCTTCAAATTTTATGTCAAATCTAATTTGTTTGTTGTGATTTCTGTCTCTTCTAATGTTGAGAGCCTAGAAAAAGCCTGGCTCTTCAAGTTATTTTTACCTTTCTTATAAGATAATGGCAACTCTGTAACCAATTTTGCTTTCCCTTTTTGCCTCAGCTTCCTGTAATTTCAAAGTTCAATTTGTTGCTTAACTATAGTAACTAGTTGTGCCAGGCACCCTGTATATATTTCTTTGTTTGTTCATCTATTTATTTGCTTATTTTAACTTCTATTATTTCAATGATACTTTTAGCTGCCCTGTTATATCACTTAAATTTAAAAAAAATCTCCTATTTCTACAGTTTAAAATTTTATACAAAGTTTTATATGATTTCAACATTATACATAAACTAAAATCCTCCTTAAAGAAAAATAGTGGAATCTACCTAATATGATTCTTCAAATAAAGACCTCCTTCTCTACCAAGACTGAAAATTACTTGGAGGTAAGAACTTCATTTTTTTTATTTTTGTACCTTTAATGCTTACAGTAGTACTTTGCATATGGCACATATTAAATACAAGTTTAATGAACTGCATATATCTGAAGACCATTTTAAATTCCCTTCTACTGCTGCTCTTCAACCATCTTCAAGTCATGCCTGCTAGCCTCTGCCCAGTTCACACTGGGATTCAGTCAAATTGACTAGTGAGAGTTTAGACAGCCCAGACCCACCAAGTTACAGTCACTTGATCACAAGAATGCTGTTCCAACCCCATCTCCCCCATTCTTGCCTCCCCCTAGCTCTAGGAAAAGTAATCCAATCAACATTTACTCTAAAAAAGATCAATAAATTGCCCTATGGTTCCACTCACTGTCCCTGGGATTTATCCCTCCAAAATCTCCTACAACTTTATGTACTGTCTTCCCCTATTAGATTGTTAGCTCCTCAAGGACAAATCCTGTCTTTCTTTTTGTATTGCATCCCATTACTTGGCACAAAGCTGGGCAGACAGTAAACACTTAATAAAAAAAGGCTCTTCATTCATTCATTTTCAATTTAGTAATTACCATATTCTCTTACATAAAGTTATCCAGCCCACTCTGTAATTTGCACTTATTTCCTCTCTCTGTGACTCTCCACTATCTCATATGCCAGGCCTGGAATACTCTCTTTTCTTGCCTGAGCCTCACAGAAATCCTCTCCTTTAAAGATGCAGCTCCAGAACCACTGACTTTGTGAATCCTTGCCTAAGGCTCTCAGCAGCCCTACCTGCTCTCAATTGCACAGGTACTTAACTACTTTGTGTTTATTTGTATTTATTTTAAATATTTTATTCAGTATATAACATATGTACTTGTCAACTCTCCGGTAAGAATCAAAGCATCTTAAAAATGAGAAGATGCTTCTTTTGTTTTTTGGTATTGGAGCACCTTGCATAATAATAATTCCTAGCACTTAATGAAAGCCTGCTGACCAATTTCCCAAAGGGTTAAACTTCATGAGGACATAGATATTTTCCTTTTTTACACACACATATACTGCACTAGACCTCAGACATTTATTAGCAGTCATCTCTCTAGGTCTCAGTTTCTTTTATCTATAAAATGAGGGAACTAGCATCGACAGCATCTAAGATCCCTTCTAGTTCAAAATCTATGATCTAATTTTTTTAAGACAGTTGTTCTTCATCAACTGTATTTCTGAACAATGATCACAAATGTTGTAGCTTTCTGAACTCTACTAAAATTTTCTGTATCTTATCTACAAATATAAGGAACAAAATTGTACTCAAAATACGCAGCAATGAAACATCTTGCAAAGGCTGAAACTCCAACTGCAGCATTTTTCATTTAATGCAAAATATAAATTTATTTATTAGAAATTTTATATAGTTAATGGATATAAATTCCTCTATTAAAAAATTAATATTTGAGCATAACTCTATTGTTTTTCTTCTAAAGAGTTTTAATACAGATTGACATGTCTCTATTAATAATACCTCTTTCTTCTAATCAATTACTTCTCATCTACTTTTGTTTTCTAACAAGTCTAATGCCCAAACAGGAAAATATTCATTTACATTTTTCCCCTTACCCGTAGATTTTAATTTGAACCAAGGATTTGGAGACTATATGTGAGTCAATATAAATTGCAGAAAGTGACTATACAACCAACATATTTGCATATTAGTGAAACACTATGTCATATTATTTATCTAATATATCTTCCCAAGGCATTAATTATTATAATAATTTATACATGAGGAAGCTAGGGCACAGGGGCACAAGAACTTAACTAAGTACGTAGAAATTCAGTGGCAAAACTGAGCCCAGAATTAGATCTCCTAAGTCCTAGGGATATCATCTACTGACTTATTAAAGGCTATTAAGGGGTCTTCTGAATTTGTCTTTTCAAGTTGCCATATCTTCCAGAAACACAGGACCCAAAGCATGCAGGAGGCCCTGACTGTGTCAAAGACAAAGCTCTCCCTGAGCTGATGTAATTTGCTGTTGCATCCCAAGTCGGACTCCCTGTGTGTCCTTGGGAGGCATGATAGGCACCAATCAGTCTGTGCCAGGCTGGGATAAGTGCTTGTGCAGCTGGGGTCCTTTGCAGATAGGCGGACCCTCCTATCTTCATAGTGTAGGACTTCCCAAGGCAAAAGTGAGAAGTGTCTTTTTCCCCACCTTTGCTGCACCATGCCCCCTCGATGTCACACCCCTTCCTGGTATCCCCTCCTCCCTTTGTCCTGCTATTATAAAATGTAAACTTCTATAAGAACTGGGAACCCTTTGTGTTCCACATGCACGTTCATTTCTCTTGTAATAAACCTGGTTTTCATAGAAGTCTCATGATGTTGTGATTGCCTGTTGTTTCTCTATGATTCACATTTCTTTCTACAATAGGTACTATGAAGGAAAAATTATTTAAATGGACAAAATAGCAAAAGTAAAGAGTAAATGGATACTATATGTATATTGGTCAAATATAGAACTAAATGCCCTAAATCTGCATTTTCTGAACAAAATGTTGAGCCTGTCATTACTTCATTTAATAAACATTACTTTTTTTTTAAGAAATTAATAACGAATGATTTCATAGACAGCAAAATAGGTCACCTCTGTTACTCAGAAAAAACACTTCATCTCTGGGCCTCAATTTCCTCATCTATAAAATGAAAGAGGTGACTAGATGATTTCTTGTCTAATCTAAACCCTATAGTAATAATACCTTACATTTAGATAGCATTTAAGTTTTACAAACTGCTATACATGATCTTATTTAGAACTTTATAACAAACCTGTAAGACAAGTACTATTCATATTATTTTAGAGATTTTTTAAAAACTAAAATTTTAAGAGGGTAATTAATATAATTAATATGATTAAAGAATTAGCAAATGTTGAGAGTAGGATTTGAATTCATGTCTCTCCTGCGTCCAGCACTCTTTACATCACACTATATAGGAGTTAATATTGGGGCAGAGCACAAATTATTACTAAATATTGCTAAAAATACATGTAAGTTGTAAATTCACAAAAAAGCTATTCTAATAAATGATTATAAAGTTTACTTTTCTGAACTGATTTTACAATTTTTAAAGGAGCTATTTAGCAGCTATAACTAGGATATAACTAACCTGGATTTCCTCCCAAATGTCTTCATCCAATACAGTAGCTGCTGTATGATGCTGCAATGGGACTATCAGGCAATGCCCTTCAGTAAGTGACTGACAATTGGGCAAACATAAGTAAACCTAGAGAAAGAAAAAAATTAAGTTATGATAATTAAATGTTACTACAATCTATTTTCATTTTTAAACTGACATCTTTTGATTTTATATTATATTTAATTCAAAATATATGCCTTCCAACTCCCTTACCCAAAGTACCACTGTTTAGTCACTTCCCAATCAAAGTGTATCTACTTTTATTTCTAGTTCTTTGCAAAATATAAAGTTCTCCAATGAATACTTTGGAGTACATGGGACCTTTCTGTTTTTTATCTTTTTGAAGTACATGCCAAGAATGAGATATCTGGGTTAAAGCATACAGAAATTTTAGTCACTTTTTAAGCACAATCCCAAATGCAATTTATCTTCAAATACTGAAGTACTGGATTCAATTGGGAGAAAAAAATGTGAAACTGATCTTTATGTCAGTCAAATATTACTATCTACTGTCTCAACTAGGCTACCAGTGCAGCAAGCAAGGCTGCTATTCCTCTTAACTGATTCTCTAACAAACTTTACATAGTATCTGTTCCAAATCTCTCCCTCTTCAAGCCTCCCACACCACCCCCGAGAGACAACTCACTCTGAACTATTTCTTCTATATTGCTCTACAACATCTCAAAATTCCTTGACGTCATCCTCCATTTTCTCCTCCTTTACTCCAGCCTCTAAGGAAGAGATGGCCTGTTTCACATGGCTAATCCCTCTACTTGTACAAACGATTACATTCCTTCTCATTTTCTCTTGACAGATTGCCATTACAATCATCTCCTTCTTTTCCCCACCCATGTTCACATGCCTCTAGTCTCTGTCTCTCTGTCCCTGGTCTGTCTCTCTGTCTCTCTCCCTCTTTCTCTCTCTCTCTCTCACACACACTCACATACACACACACACACACACACACACACACACACACCCTTCAATCTCTCCCAATTTGTCTCATTTCTTGACCCATTCTTATAAAATCCCTTACTTGACTCTACCTTCCCCTCTAATTATCTCTCTCTCCTCCATTTCATAGCCAAACTCCCAGAAAACTGTCTATACTCGCTGTCCTTACTTCTCCCCTTCATTTCTCAACTGCTTATAATCTGCCTTTAAATCTTATCACTCAACTGAAATTCGTCACTCCTAAATTGCCAACAATCTCTTCATTGGCAAATACAATCTTTAGTTTTCTCTCATCCTTCTTGACCCCTTCTGCAGCATTTGATGCTATTAATCACCTTCTCTTCCCAGAGAGTCTTTCTGCTGTATGATTCTGTGATACTGCTCCTCTCTCAATTCTCCTGTAATCTGTTTGACTGTTTCTTCTCAGTTTTCTTTCCTGGTCATTATTCATTTCCTCCCCCTAATGGAGGCTGTGCCTTAACCTCTGTCCTAGTACCTTTTCTCTTGTTACCTTTTTTATGGCCCCTTCAGCTCAAATGGGTGGCACAGTAGAGTGCCAGGTCCAGAGTCCAGAAGATTCATTTTCCTGGGTTCAAATCTGTCCTCGGCCACTTACTAGTTGTATGACCCTGGCCAAGTCACGTAACCCTGTTTGCCTCAGTTTCCTCATCTGTAAAATGAGCTGCAGGAGATGGCAAACCACTCTAGTATCTTTGCCAAGAAAACCCCAAATGGGGTCACAAAGAGTCATCGTACACAATTTAAACTGAACAACAGCTCACATGGGTTCAATTACCACAACAGTGTATAAAATCAAAATATATATAATCTATATATCCAGCATTAGCTCTGCTTCCAAATTCTAACTGTCCATAACATAGACATAATTGCCGAACAGACATTTCAAAGTGGATGACCTGTGGGCATCTCAAAGACATTTTTATGATAGAACTCACTATCTTTTCCACAAAATCCACACTTCTTCCTAGCTTCTCTATTTCTGTTGAAGAAATGGAATAAAATACAAAACTATGAAATATCAAAAAAAAAATTTTCTGACTCAGCAAGTTTTCTGTTTTCATACCTTAACACCTATCGCAACAATAAGGTGTTTGAGAAGCTGAGAACTATCAAAACAATATGGACACTTCTCCATTTGTGCAGCAAGCTTCTGATGCTCTGAGATTGCTATTTTTTTCTGTTTCTCCTCATCACCACCAAAACATTCCTTCTTGGCTGCTTTTGAGACAAACATGTCATCCAAACTGTAATATTCTTTATCAGTTTTCTCGGTAAGCTGAAAACACAGAGAAAATTGTGTTAATGTATGAGTAAAAAAAATACAGTCATATTTGAAATTTTATTGTATTCTAACATGGAGAACTTGTAGCTGGAAAAGGGTGATACCATCTGAGTAAATTCAAAAAGACAATATTGGCAATCAACTATAAATATGTAAGGGCTCAGATCATGGGGAACTTCAAAATGTCCCCCAAAGATACTATATGAGTAAAACAGAATAAAATTATATAATGAAATAAATTTTTATGAACATGTACTACCTATGCCAGTATTTCAAATACACATTTTAAGACTAAAAACAAATCTATTCCTCAAAATGGAAGAGAAAATCCTCCTCCCACATATACAAACACATATACATATACACACACACGTGTGTGTGTGTGTGTGTGTGTGTGTGTGTGTGTACTCTCAATACACTCCCTGACCTAAGAGTGATAGTTGTTAAATAATGGAAAGAGATAAAAATTATAAAATTTTCCTTTTTATTCATAGATGGATGTATGAGGGATGAAGGAGAAGTCACAAGGAGAATAGAGAGACAGAAAAAGCATTAAATAATAATAATAATAATACCATCTTTCTGGGATAGCTGTGCCTCAAAGTGAACTAGCTGTCTAATCATTTTTCAAGGTCTTGTCTCCATTTCTGTGATACTATAAAAAATACTACTGTGTGATCCGCAATTCCAAGATGGCATAAATGTAATTAAGTTATAAGACTATTTTCACTTTGAGAATATTTAGCTGAAAAACAATTAGATGTTGTATTACACAAACCATTTTCAAAAACTGAGGAGGAAAAGCATGCTACCAGAATCCTTTTATGAGATAAATACAGTCCTATTACCTAAAGTAGGGAAGGACAAAACGCATAAGGAAAACACATTCTAAATGGATATGTAAGTTTAATATTTAAAGATCATACCATAAAAAAAATGAAGAGAAGCAGATTACATACCTCTCACAGTTATAGGTAGGAGATATATTTTGAATCAAAGATGGGGTAGAGGCAATTACAAAAGATAAAACAAATAATTTTGTTTATGTGAATAAGAAAAGCTTCTGCACAAAATTAATTCCACCTAGTACAATAAGGGAATTGGTCGATTGTGGAAAAAAAACTTTGTATCAAGTTTCTCTGGTGAGGGTTTAGTATCCAAGAAATATAAACAATTAATAAAAAAAAAGTAATACCAAAACCATTCCCCAACAGATAAGTGGTAAGAAGCTATGAATAAACAGTTTACAAAAAAACTGCAAAATATTTACAATGACATAAAAGAATACGCCAAACAACCCTGAGGCTCCACCTCATATTCTCCAAATCAAAAAATATGACAAAAATGTCAATAATTAATGTTGGAAGGGTTATAGTATTGCTGCATTACTGATGCAGCTGTGAACTGGTTTAAAGGAATTTAGAAGTATGCAAATTAAGTGTCTAAAATTTCCAGAGTCTCTGAAATATTCATTCTTGGGGTTATACTCCCAAGAAGCCAATGATAAAAAAAGAAAGTCCTCATATACAACAAATACTTATAGTAATACTTTTTGTGATAGAAAAAAAAGATTAGAAATAAATTAGGTGCCTACAGATTGGGGAATGACAAAAAAGTGTTATGTAATTTAATATTATTGTGCTATAGGAAATGATGCATGAGATGACTACAGAGAAGCATGGAAAGATATGCATGAACTAAACGCAGAGTGAATAAAGTAGAGTCAAGAAAACACTACACATAATGAGACAACAATGTAAATGTAATAAACTATCACATACAAAAAAATCAAAAGTGAATGTTGCAAAATTACAAAGAACAAGTGTGACTTGAAAGAAAAGACATGAGAGGCCATCCTCAAACCAATCCTTTAAGGAGGTGGGATGTCTACATTTACACTGTACATGTTTTGTTTTGTTTTTAACTTTTTCAATTTTTTTAATGTTTCAGTTGTGTTGAACTCTTTCCTCTTCTTTTTCTTTTACATTTTTTTTTTGTCTTAAAAACAGCATTTGCGTTTTGGAATGATTCCACTGAGAAAGGGAGGAACTCTAGCAAAAACTATACAGTGTAAAAACAAAATCCATCCATGAAAAAGAAAGTGAATACATAAGCAATAGTTGGTTCCATCATTTTTCAGTCATGTCTGACTCTCCATGAACCCATTTGGATTTATTTTGGCAAAGACTCTGGAGTGGTTTGCCTCATTCTTCTCCAACTCATTTTATAAACGAGGAAATTGAAGTGGTTAAATGACTTGTCCAGGGTCACACAGCTAGTGTCAGGCCAGATTTGAATTCAGAAAGAGAAGTTTTCTTGACTTCAGGCTCGGCACTTTATCTACTGTACCATCTAGTTGCACTGAACCACCATATAATCATGTGCCAAAAATAACAGATTTCTCAAATGCATCCAAACTGTTCAGACATTAATTTACGTGTATAACTTATTTTAATTCTTAGAGCAATGGTTCACCTTTCCCTTTCTATAATATAAAGCTACCTTGTTCGATACCATCTTAAAAACAGGGGAAAATCTACAGTTACTTAAAGAAATATGTACAAATGAAGGAATATCATTTCCTTCCTTAATACTACTCTATGCTTTTCCATTTCAACTGGCACCATAACCACCTTCCCAGTCACTGAGGCTTGAAACTTCAGACATCTCTGAACTCTTCCCTACTCCCACCCCCGAATCTAATCAGGTGTCTCAAGAAATCCATTGCTTTCTACTCCCTGTCACCACGATAGTAGTGTTTATGCCCCTATCATCTCTTGCTGCTGGTAATGTAACAGCATCCTAACAGGTCCTTAAATTTCCACTTTCTTTCTCAAATCCAATCTATATATTGTTACAATTTAATCTTCCTCATGTCTAGATCTGAAGGGCGGGGGAGCTCCATTAGATCGACAAAGGCTCTCTACAATCTGAACGCAAACTGACTTTCCAACGTTAGCAAACACCTTTTCCCATCATGCACTTTAAATTCTAGCCAAAGTAGTCACTCCCATTCTTATTCTATTGGCAAGATTCGTATCCCTCTACTCAGACAAGAGGCTGAGGTGCGCACACACGCAGACACACACACACCTCCTTCCGCCTCCTGAAATGCCCCCATTTGGAGGTTAAATCCAGCCATCATCTTTCATTCTACCAGGTGAAAAGTCCTTTGGTTTTTTTCCCTCCACCTGGGATTTTTCTGCTAATGATCAACAACAAAACAAAGACGGCCTGGAATGCTTTTTGTCTTTGTAACTCCAACACCTGCAAGCGCCGGGCACACAGTACAGTTATCCCTTCTCCATCACAACTTTCCTTATCCTGGTTTCAATACATCACAGGTTGGCATAAACAATTAAATGGGAATTTGGGGGGAGTTCTGCAGAAGCCACAGATGAAACACAAGGGTCAGCATATGACACAGAGTCTATGGTCAAATATTTAACCCAAATTATACAATAGGGCACTACAAACACCCCATAAAAGAAAAAGGAAAAATTCAGACTTCTCTGGTACAAAGGAGGGCCAAAAAATTTTATGTGGATTTTCCAGATTATGGGGGCAACACAACCCTAATCCCTGAGACGTGAAAGGGTAACTACAGATTCTTAATAAATATGTACTTATTGATAAAACTATTAGAGGTAGAAGCAGTGTCTTATTTATTTTCTCCAACATCTGCCATTTTATACATATTAAGTAATTAAACATTTGATGAAATCTTTTGGTCAGGCTTATGCAGGCCAAGCCACTATGACTTTGCCTCCATGACCTCATCTCACATATATTTTCTTAGCTAACTTCAATTAAAATATAGTCAATATGAAACACAATACATTTGGGAGATATTGTGTGGCAACAATTACTTTCTGGAATAGTGTAAAATCTAATAGAAAAAGGTTCATCTCTTCAAGTAGGTTTAATTAGGAAAAAATCAAATCAAAAGCTTACATATTTCTCATGATTTCAGGATACTGTGTCTTTAGAAGTGCAAATTAGTAATCTTGATTACAAAGACTGATTTTGAATGACACTAAAAACTCTAATAAAAAACTGTACATTTCTGTTTTTTGTAAAAACTTGAACATGCAATGCTTTAATAATGCTTTATATCTTTTCAATTTAAACCTCCTCTACACAAGACTAACAATAAAAAACAGGAAGCTTAACACTAGTATAGATCTTCCAGGTACATGAAATCTCCCCATAACAATAAATGAAGCTGAAATTTTAAAAGATGGGTCATTTTTTATTGATTTCATTTATTTTAATTCAAGGAATAAGAAGTTATCCCCAGCCTATATATTTTAATCAAGTAACTTTGTCATTTGTAGCATTAACTAATGACAGTCCTTACACAGCATGTTATAGTGAGAAATGAACTCAATAAAAAGAAATTAAAATTTACCAACCAAAGCAAGATACATTGCAATTGTTTATTTGAAAGAGTATGAAGGATCAACAAAAAGGCAATGTGACATAGTACATAAAGAGCACACCTTAAAGTCAGAAGGACCCTGACTGAAGCCCTAGTTATGCAAACAAGGTTAAGTCACCTCACTTATCAGGTAGGCCCTAGGCATCTCCCTAAGACTGCAGGTTACCCGAGTAGTACAATGTATACAAGTACAGAGAATTTTGACAGGAACTCCCTTGGACGAAAATCAAAACCGTAACCTTATAAATGGGAGTCGATAACCACCTAGCTGATTTAATCTTAGCGGTGCAGAAGGTCAAAATGCCAACCAGTCACCACCACCACAATGTCCTTGTAAGGAAGAAATCTCACCTCTTTACAAAGGTTTTTTTCCACTTCGGTCATTATGATGCTTTGAATGATATTGAAATGAAAAGTATGCCTAACAGGAGGTGCCACCAACAAACTCTGCCTACTTCAAAATTTTAACTTGGGATGAACCTGCTCAGGATTAATAAATAATAAGTATTCTGGTAACAATGGTAAGGTATAATTATAAGCAACTCAATATTCAATATATTGCATACTGCAGGCTGAGTCAAAGCCCTTAAGTCTATAATGATAAAAGTATGAAAAATAAGATAGACATCTTAAAAGAAATCTGGTGAGATGAAACTCATATATAGAATATGGTTCTGGAAAGGTATTTTATTCAAATGAACAAGATAAATAAAAAGAAAAGGAGGTAGAATAGACTTTTATAAGAAGATATATTCTCATGTAAGGAACTATAGGAACCATAAGAAAGAAGCCTACAAGAAGGCATCTGGATGAAGATGAATGAAGATAGGAACAGAAGTGGACATTTTCAATGGAATAATCCTACAGATCACACGGACATAAAAGACTCAGGTAACTTAAGAAAGTGGGATTGGGGAGGGGGAATTCTGGTAAAGAGTGAAAGGACTCAACTATCCAGGTATCATTTCCTATAGTTCTTTTTTCCATCTCTCCTACAAAAGCATTTTATGAGTATCTAATTACAAAGGTACTAATATGATCACAGTGCTCCAGAGTTTGGATCTCTAAAAATGTGGTTGCTCTCACAGAATAAATTTGAATTTAGTACATTTGCCTACTTACTAACAAACAAGCAAATTATTACCTGAGTTGCACTGGAAAAGGTTCTTTTGGCTGGGGTCTAGGCGGAGCCTCAAACCAACTAACCCCAGGCTTGCCCTTGTTTAAGAGGTTAGCCTCCTGCGGTTATTAGAACAGAATCTAGCCTGGAGGTGTTTACTCTTCACAGGCAACAAACCTTGTCCTGGGATTTTTCTTCTGAACTTCTCAAATTGTCCTAGAAGGACCCCAGTAATGTCCCAGTTCTTATTTATCTCCACCCACACTCTATTGGAAAATTCTCAATATGATAAGTATCATTTAACATATAGCCTTTCTTGAAATGAAAATTTATTGTTACATATTTTGAATCCTCTCATGTTCTGATATGTACATGACATGCCTTTATTTCTTTCTAACTTTTGTATTTAAGTTCCAATATTTACGTTTATCATATGTTCTTGTTTCTTTTTTTTTTTTATTCTCTATTTGTGTTCTGGCGTTTAAGTCTAAAATAAAATTCTGGGGAAAAAAAAAAGAAATTTTCCCTAAAAAAGGTCCTCCAAACGGCACTATATAGACCACATAAAGCTTCAGAAAACTGCAGATCATCTTAAATGAAATCCATAAATCCTTGAATTGTTTAGCCTAACTATACAAGAAAAACCAAGTAGATAAAGAATGTCTATTTGTTATCCAGATAAAATGATTTGGTCAAAACAAGAATTCTCTCCAAGATTGCGACAACTTCTATCTGAACTCCCGATCACAATTATATGCCTATGACCTGCCCCTATACCTAGAATGCTACCTCACCTAGAATTCTAGATCACTAACTACAACAGTGAAACATATTTTGACAAGGACCAGCTGATTACTGGAATAAGAGTCTTCAAAGTCTTGGTATACTTAGATTATAGACTAGTTAGAGCAAAGATCAAAATCAACATCCCATTAGAACAGTGGTTCTCAACCTTCCTAATGCCGGGACCCTTTAATACTTGTATGTGGGTGTATCTGCATGTGGGCGGACCCACTTGGAGACGGATAAAGGAGCAGTGTCTCAGTTCCTAAGACCATTGGAAATATGTGTTTTCCAATGGTCTTAGGCGACCCCTGTGACCCCTGTGAAAGGGTCATTTGACCCCCAAATGGGTCACAACCCACAGGTTGAGAACCACTGCATTAGAAGGATAAAAATAAGGTATTTCTTTACGTAGTTGGAAAAGCTTCAACCCGACCTGCTCAGACAAGCTTGTGTCATTAAAAAAAAAAAGGAAAAGGAATAAAAGTAAAGATATTAACTCTGATTTAATATTTGTCATAAAAATTTAAGTGATATAAAACAGTTCCTCTAATAAGGAAACCAAGAGAACAGAAATTACTTCATCCAGGAAACACTTGATCTCACTGCCAAGTGGAGAGACGTGAAAGTCAAGAGTAACACCAGTTCAGAGTACAAACTCATTTGTTAAGCAAAACAGTACAGAAAAAGATTGGTGGAGCAGGAAGTCAGTGAGCTGGGAGAGAGAGGGCACAGATAGGCAGAACAGAGCAACTAGCTTGAGTGAGAGAGGGAGGATGTTTGCCTGGGGGAACTTGTTTTGGGTGAGGCCTAAGGAGGGAAGACTTGGGGATATTTATGTTCCCTGCATTGGTGATATGTGGATTTCATCTTTAAAAGAACTGTTGGGGTGTCGGTGCTCTCTGCATTGGCAAGGTGTATAGACTTTTTTATGACTAGGATGGATTTGGCTTATTGGTGCTTGAATAAATGTCTTGGTTTCCTCTTCATGAAAGACAGTCTGTTATATATTGCGATTCAAACCTGGGAATATGCCTGCATATTCATAGCAGCTGCTGTGGGTATCACACTGACGAAATAAATGACCATGCAGAAAGTTTGACTTGGACTGTTTTTTTTTTTATTTTTTTTCTTTCTATCTCCAGCACTTAGCATAGAGTAAGTACTTAACAAATGCTTGCTGCAATGAACTGAATTAAATGTGACTCAGACAAGTCAAATTCCCATAGCATTTATAGCTAAAACTAGAAGATGAAACCGGAAAAAGGAGCAGGACTGAATGAACAAAGTACACACCAAAGAAACCCATGCTGGAAGCAACATAATTCTTAATGAACTAAGAAATCAATATTAAATATCTTAAAGAAGGGCAAAGACAAGACAAATGTAAAACATTACAGGTAGTATTATCACCTCCCAAAAGGTAATCAATAGGACATTAAGAATTAATAACATCAAAAACTGACCCATATGCCTATTTCCTCATCTCTATAAAAACATTACAAATTTACACAAGCATTGAGGGGATCTTTAATGAAAATATGAGTAAGGAATAAGCAGATTACCATCGATGAAAAGAATATAGACTGCATCTACTGTCTGTTGATTCCAAAAGAGTATGAGTCAATAAAACAAAACACAATCTTAAAAGTCTTTGCTCCAAAAAAAGATTTTCTTTTGTATCCACTGAGCTCATTAAATATTATATGAGAGATACAAATATAAAAGTAACTTTGTTAAACAATTATCTAAAAGTGATGCAAAGAGGTAAGTATGCTTGTAGACTGATGGAATGTGAAGGATTACTTGAGCAAAAGTCCAAATGGAAGAAGGATTCCCTCAATTCACTGAGGGAAATAGGACTTAAAAGATTATCTGGTACAAGACCCTCAACTAGGATCTCCTCAGTGCTTGTTTGTAAGTGATGCTGCGCTGATTGCATCAAGTTCAGGAATACTACATGGCCTCAACAGTGAGATCTGTGACAACTCATAAAAGATCAACCTAAAGGAAAAACCAAGTGGATAAAAAAATCTATTGTCTATGCTACAATACAGATATGAATGGACAATGTGAGTTAGTCCATCAGCACAGGGTGAATCCTATGAAACGTGAACTGAGCCCAGGACCAATCAGGAAAAAGAGAACAGGCGGGATTGCTTCTGAGAAACTATGAATATTTCTTCATAATCCTTGTTGCTCCATGAGCAAAAGACTGCCTTCATTTTATTTCTGATACTCTCTCAAATACCTCATAAGTAACTAAAGTAACTAAGTAATTAAAATATCTGAAGAAGACAGCATCAAAGGTATGAAAAAAAAGCCCCAGACTAAAAAAAAAAAAAGCTGATAAAGAATATCAGCAACCACACTCTATAAACCTACTTTCTAATATATACAAAATCTTTATCAGAATCATCTTCGTGTGCATCCAAAATAACTTCCATAAGGGAACAGGAGGACTTTTGCAAGTGACATTCCAGAGTACCTCACACATCTTTACCAACATGAAACTGAATGAAAGAAGTAGAGATTAAAACATCCCATTGTACTTATTGTTTTGTTGATTATTTTTTGAAAAGCATTTATTTAATTAAATAAAACACAATCTTAAAGATTGTTTCAACAAGTTATCCTCCATTTATTTCTACATTAAAATCATTAAAAATTCCTTGGGAAAAAAATATAACAAAGAAAACCTTGTTGAATGTAAATCATCTTAAGTGCACAATGGAATAAAATATTTTATCAAGTTGATGATGCTTTGATTTTGCTCTACTTAATTTCTATTATCTTGGTTGTTCAGCTGAGATAGTATTTCATGTAAGCACTTATGATCTATTTTTATTCAAGTTACTGGCACACATGCTGAATCTGCCATGATAGTCAAAATCACGTCATATTTATCTTTATATTTGCCCAAGGACAGAGTATACTGTTCTGTAGGTAAGTTTATGGAATTAAAATAGAAACTACACATAAGAATCATGCAAGGAACAAGATTGTTTTAAAATTTTTGACTCAGTAATGTGCTTGTGAATGTCAAGTTAAATTAACTAATTTTATAAAAATAATCAACTTAAAACACATAAAAATATATGTAAAACAGCTTTTGGTACACAGAAGAATGAACTAGAAATTCTATGACCCCCCCCACACAAACCTGTATGACCCCCACACACAAACCTGCAAGACAATTCTGTTTAGCAAAAACAAGAAAGTTTTCAAATTTTCTTATGGTACTCTAATTTTTATCAGTGTTCTGATTTTACCGACACTGTACAGAAGACAATTATACAGCATAAGGTTTCACTAAACTAGGCAAATATGAATGCAACTGTGGTCAAAGCTAATTGCTATACAGCAAAATAGACAATTAATAATCAAAGAGAAAATAAAATAACTGCTTATGAAAATGTTCTACTGTATAGTAACATAAACAGAAGTAGTTACTGATTGTAAATAACAGATAAAGCAATAGATGAGTTAATTCCTAAAAGAAAATTTTTATTAGTGTCTGATGGACTCTAACAAGCCTATTGAGAAGCCATTTGAATTCAGGTCCATCTAAGGTGATTTTTTTATGGGAGAAAGAGCAAGCTTTTATTAAGCACATAATATGTGTCAAGCACCATACTAAGCACTTTACCAATATTTCATTTGATCCTCATAATAATCCTAGCTGGTAGCTGTATTATTATCCTCAATTTACAGTTGAAGAAACAGAGGCAAAAAGATTAAGTGATCTGTCCAGGGTCACACAGCTAGTAAGTGTCTGAGGCTGGATTTGAACACAGGTCTTAATTCCAGCGTCCCATTCAATGCATTACCTACCTGTCTATGGAATTTAAATAATGTCTCTCACCTGGCTGCAATACTCTGGTATTTCTCCAACTTCTTCACCAGATCCCAGGAAGATGGGAAAACTTCACCACCCTGCAAGTTCCCATCAGGCTTGGTACTCCACCTCATCACCATCCTCTGTCCCTCTGATGAGAAGGCACGAACTCCAAAACCTCCATTTAGGGAGGCAGCTCAGTTCAGACGTCTTCTGATTTCTTGTGTGCTACTCTGGGCCTTCTCTGACTTTTCCACCATATCAGTACCTCCTCTCTCTTACCCCTGTAAAATGCTTTTTTTTTTTAAATGTTTTTCCATCAGATTGTAAGCCCCTTAAGGGCAGGAACTATTTTTGTTTTTTTGTATTTGCACCTTCAAAGATTAGCACAGCAACTGGCAGAAAGGAGGCACTTAATAAATATTTATTAACTGACTGAACATTTTCTTCTACTTCTTATCAAAAATATTTCTAGATTCTCTAAATCTTTTTCTATCTTGTCTTCAAAGGAGATTTGTTTTACTGGACATTACTTTCAGTTTTTGTCCCCCAAATAAACAAAATTTTAAATTATTCTAAGATGTCAAAATCTATGAACAAGTCATAAAACTGACAGAAGTAATAGTTTTTAAATTTAAATTCATACAAGAACAAAAATAAATGTACTCCATTTCATCCTTTTACAACTGCCATTTTTCTCAAACATTGAGTCCAGTTCTTATAGCTTTAATATCCATACATCATTAGGAGGTCTGCATTAGTTAAAGACTTCAAAAAGAGAATATCTTGAAAAGACCAAAAAAAATTACACTGTTCATTCTTTATAATAATCTGGTAAGATTCTTTTGTCTTTTCTGATAACTAGAATTCTCATCATCCTAAGCTCCCTAATGCATGACCCAATGCACAATGTTTTCTTCCACCTCCTGTTTACCCGCCAAAAGCTAAAAGGTAAAGATCAGACAGACCAGCAGCTTTACTATTTGTGGTCCACTCATACACATAAGGCAAACCAATGCTATAACCTACATTTTTGATGAACTATATGGAAGGGCAGAACCAGTTCCTCTGCAGAAAATAACATTCATATACTTCCAAGTCCCAGGAAAACCAATCCCCAAAATGTGTTTACTGTTATATAGATATAGCTGTTTATAAGGGAGTCAGAAAATAGTAAAATAGTTAACCAAAAGATGAATCTCCAAACTAAGTGATGAATAATGCACAAATTGGGCAAGAACCAAAAAATCCAAGAGCTTGCTTACCTTAGATGCCATCTTCATGAAAGCTCTATTTTGATCTTCTGCTGTTCCCATCTTTTCATTTTTAACCAAATCGTTTAAGCTTAAGTCATCATCGTCATGAAAATACCTGACTCGCTGCTTATTAATGTGTGTTGTTACCTATGATGAAATGAATAATAACCTTGTGAGAATATGAGAATTTTTCATATATCAAAGTAATGACATAAAAATAAAATCCAAAGTAGATAAAGATGGCATTGTAGAAGCAGCAAGGTACGGCAGCTCCCACACAGCCACCTCAAAATACCCATGAAATATGACTCTAAAAAATTCTAGAGCCCTAAAACGCACACAAATATACTTTCCGCTGAAGGCAGCTTGGCTAGGAGGCACCATCTCAGCGCTGGGAGCCAAAACCAGCCCAGCCTGAAATGGCGGCTTGGCCCTGGGGACAGCCTGATGATCACAGCCAAGCCAAGCCGCAGCTGGAGCTTCAGGAGAGTGGATCTATGGCAGCTGTAGCAGTTTCCAGAATTATCAAGCCATAAGAAAAATAATACTAAGTGAAAGGTCAGTGGAACTCAGCTAAAATTGGGGGAGAAAAGCAGGTCCAGCCAAACTGCTTCCGGGGCAAGGAAGTAGCAGAAGCAGAGGCCCTGCAGCCGCCTCCACATTGCCGGTTTGGAGCTCCCGGCCTGCAGACTGCAGGGGGGCCAAGCAATCATTCAGAGGCCAAGTGCTCTTGCATTGAACAGCCTGGATCCAGATCGTGGTCTTGGGTGGTGGTCCTGGGGTGCATTTTCAGTGAGCCAAAGCTGGTGGGGGCTGCATCAGCCTCCTAAAAGCACCAGCAGCTGGGAAAACCCCAGCAATTTGGGACAGAGCCTTCCC
>CM053588.1:121321965-121353332 GCA_028646515.1 Pseudochirops corinnae | reverse complement strand
ATGCCCACTATGGAGAGGTTCTTCGTAATTACACATGTACAGCCTGTATTTAATTGCTTATCCTTCCAGTGGGGGTGGGCAACAAGGGAGGAAGGGAAAGAATCTAGAATTTAAAGTTTTATAATCAAATGTTAAAAATATATATATATATACATATATATATATAATTATTATGATGATGATGATTAACTACATCCAACTAGGAATTAAGATACACAGGCACTGTGCTGTAGGGAGAACCATCCTGCCCTATCGGAAAGTCAGAGGGGCAAGGGGGAGGACATAGGAGAGAGCAGATTGGGAGAAAGGTTATACAGTGGGATGGTTGTTTTGAGGTGTCAGGTAGGGGACAGATGAGGAGAAAATCTGTAATTCAAAATCTCATGGAAATGAATGATGTGAACAAGAAAATTAATTAATTAATTTTTTTAAAAAAAAGAATTTTCTAGTTTCAAGCTCATTTTTCATTTACCTCCTCACTGCTTTATGTGACCAGAGGATACAGACCTATGATTTCACCAGTGTGGAAACTTCTGTTATATAAAGTATATAAACTCCCTCCGCTGATACAGACTTCAATTCCTCCATACCTTTAGACAGCTTTCATGAGTTGTTATGACAAGAGGAAAAAAACAAATCCAACAATGCAGTCTCCAACTTCCATTGATAAATTTCTATGAACATAGGCTGGCTCTCTGACAGACGCACATTTCTATCATCAGGCCCGTAGGACTATCAGAGTTTGTGTTCCACTGACACACAGCCCCAGAAAACCCCGAGTCACAAGGACACATAAGGACTAGGATTTAACAAAGGTATTAGTAACCAATAATATATGACTACAAATTATTGAGACTCTAAGAAAAAAACTTACTTTTTTTAAATTTTGCCTATATGGAAATCAGTTGTTGTCCTTCATTCTCAAAGAGGACCAAAATGGTATCACTATGCTAAAGTCAAGTTACCATAGGTCAGAGCAAGATGAGCTATGAATGTTCTACCACAGGTCAGACATAATTAGTCCATTATGTTCTACTGGCTATAGGATAACACACAAAATCCTCACCTATCACTTAGAACCCTCTATAACAAGCTTCCATATAACTTTCCTGTCCTATTCCTACTCTTCCCCTTCACAAAGTCTACGATCTCATCAAACAGGCCTATTATTCATTCAACACATCATTCCATCTCTGGACTCAATATTTCTTCCACAAGCTGTTCCCCATTACTGGAATGAAATTCTTCCTTACTCCTGCCTCACAGCATACCAAACCTCCTTGAAAACCCAATTCAGATGCCCCCTCCTTTTCTTAATCACCTCAGTTTTGAGAATTCTTGAAATTACTTTGTTTATTTTGCACTTAATTGTGGATATATTATATTCTCTCTACTAGAATGAAGGCAAAGACTACTTCATTTTTGACTTGGTATTCATAGAATCTACTACAATGCCTTGCATGTGATAGGCACATTGGAGACAACTAGGTGGCATGGTGGATATAGTGTTGGACTTGGGAGTCAAGAAGACCTGAGTTCAAATCCTGCCTCATATACTAATGAGTTACATTACCCTAGGTAATTTATTTAATCTCTCTTACCCTCAATTTCCTCAACTATTAAATGAGGAAAATAAAATGAGGATAATAGCCCTCTCATTGTGTAGATCAAATAAAATAATCTATGTAAAGCACTTTGCAAACTTTAAAGCATTATATAAATACTACAATTATCAGAGGCAATCAACAAGTGTTTGTTAAATTGATTTATTTTAACAGAGTTAAATGAGTACACATATCCTGAATTAAAAGAAAATTTAACAAGTAATTTTTTTAAAATGTTAAGTCATTTTTAAAAGTCAGAATAAATTTTGGACCAATTGCTACAATAATTAGGACTATGATATGTTTATGATTCCAGCCCTTGCTTGTTACTATTATTTGCTTAGTCTTACAGAACACCAAAATTAATATTTTACCTGTAAAAAGCTATATATGCTTCTCATATAACCACCACATAGATTATCATATTTGTGACTGACAAACACCCTTTTAAACAAGTAGGGCAAGTATATTATTATCCCCATTCTACAACTCAGAAAACTGAGTTATCCCGAGCCACACAGCGACAACTCAATATACTATTTAATTTCAAACACAATGAGGAAAACCATAATGTAGCATGAAAGGACACAGTTTTCCCTACTTTATACACCTCCTCTACAACAATCTAGAAAACACACAAGATTGGGAAAGCTAAGTTTTTTGGTGTTGTTTTTTTTAATTTGGTGGAGTAGTTTTCTTTTTCTAGATCTCTTACAAAAACAATGTCATAAAGGATTGACAACTGAAATTTCCTTATTTCCCTGTTCCTTTTTCATTTATACATGCTAGGTGTTCTACTGCTTCATCAAGAACAGACAGAGATACAAAATAAGATTTAAGAGCAAAGCACTAAAGGAATTAACTGTTTACTTCAAACTTCTAGCTAGGTAATAAATGACATTGTATAAACATATTATATTGATGACTAATTATGGTTTACTTAGAGAGGTACAAAATGAAAAGAATTCCGAGGGGGAGAAAAGATCCAGAGGCTTAATACCTATTTAAAAGATCAATATTTATAAAAGAAATATGAAAGGTGTTAACACATTCTTGGGGTTATCTATACTAGAGTAGAAATTTTCAGTTTGATCCTTTATATAGAAAAGTGGGAAAAGGCATTTTCTAATACAAAAACAAAGGTCTTGACAACAAATGTAATTAAGTTGGCAGTGAAAACTGAGGTCTAAAATGGTCAGTGGTTCAAATTACTGACTGCCCAAATATTAAAGATCGTAATACACACTTTTAACAAACTTGGGGTAGACAGAATAATTTGAGGAGATAAGCAAACAACCTCTTTATCCTTGAGAAACATTAAGAGCTAAGCAAGGTCATTGGTGCCAGTCTGAGACTTAAAAGTATACAAGACAAAGAAAAAAGAGGGAGGGAGAAAGAAAGAAAAAACAGAGAAAAAGGAGAAGATAAATATATTGAATACGCTGAGGAATTTAAGAATGACCCAACCACAGGAAACTAACCTTCAGATCAGAAAATACCTGAGTTAGCAACAGAAAAACCTGACCAAGACTAAATCAAATAATACTAGTTTTCAATTAGTGAAAAGTCACTATCATGGAATATTTAGTAGTTTTATTACTTTAGTACACATAATTTTAATTTCAGTTTTTAAGAAAGGATGTCCAACCCACACATACAAAAATATTTATAGCAGTTCTTTTTGTGGTAGCCAAGAATTGGAAATTGAGGGGATACCCATCAATTGGGGAATGGCTGAACAAGTTGTGATACATGAATGTAATAGAATACTACTGTTCCATAAGAAATGATGAGAAGTTTCAGAAAAACCTGGAAAGACTTTCATGAACTGATCTTGAGTGAAGTGAGCAGAACCAGGAGAATATTGTACACAGTAACAGCAACACTGTGCGATGACTAACTTTGAAAGACTTAGCTCTTCTCAGATACGTCCAAAAGATTCATGATGGAAAATGCTATCCACATCCAGAGAAAGAACTGAGGGTCTAAATGCAGATCAAAGCATACTATATGCTTTTTTTTTTTTGTCTCTTCTTTCTCATGGTTCCTTCCATTGATTCTAATTCCTCTTTACAACATGACTAATGTGAAAATATGTTTAATATGAATGCATATGTAGCACCTATATCAGACTGAATGTCATCTTGGGGAGGGGGAACAAAAGAGGGGTAGAAAATTTATAACTCAAAATCTTATGAAGTAAATGTTGAAAACTAAAACTTAATTAATTTTTAAAAAAAGAGAGGATGTCGAAGTAGAAGCCCTCCTGAATCTCCTTTAACAAAAATATAATTCATTTTAAAATCAGAAACACAATAGAATAGACCATGCCTAAGACACTCAGAGTACTGAGGTAAATTTCAGCCCAGATACTACTTCTACATTAAGAATTCAGCTGTAATGAGTTATACTGTGCTTATTTACCTCAAAAAAAAACCAAGCATCTGTGGTAATACCACTTGCCTGAATCTATACTCATTTTAATGGCTAAATGTTTTAACTAAATGCTAATTTTCATAATAATACAATATAATAGTGGTAAAGAAAGAGTGGATTAAAGAACAAGTCACAATTAGTCATTTTTCCAGCCCAGTTGCAACTTAAGAAGACAGAGAGAGAAGTTCACAGACACTACAGCAAGGACACAGGAGGTGAAGGCAGGGAGCATTTTAGTGTCCAGGGACAGAAAGAGGGGCAACACAAAACATCAGAACAGGAAACACCAAGACAGAGGAGGTCCCAGGCGTTCTCTGAAGTGGCACTAGGTACAGGAACAGGTTCCTTCTATTACCTCTGTAGTCCACTGCCTAGTTCTGAGTTATGGATCCAGGGTGAAAAAAGATGGTCACAAGAGAGCAAGGGCCTGTCCTAGTTGTGTACCAAGTAAAAAAACAAGTTCTGTTAATGTAGCTATGTGACTCAAAACTCAGGAGCACAGAGCATAGAAACACAAGTTCTAGCCTCTATAACAACATCTAAGCCTGCAGTGAAATAACCAGGGCAGGAGATTCACTACAAAGAGAAGTCAACAAGTACAGTACGTTCCAGGGAACCAAAGGGTTGGAGCTGGCAAGCAACATTTGAAACTCACTCTCATTTGAACTAAAGGAGGAAAGAGTACATGTACAAACAAAGCTGGGAGAAAAAATTAATCTTACCCAGCAAGGAAGTAGGAGGGCAAGGGACAAGGGGAAAAGGGAGAGGGGGAGAGAATAAGAGTGGACACAGTTTAAGGGAGGCAGTAAACAGAAAACAAAACAGACTCTTAAAGAGGGGGGAAAAAAGAAGGAAAAATCTAAGTGAATAAGGTAAGATAGGGAGAAATACATAGATAGCATTCAAAACTGTGAATGGGATAAACACATACATAAAATGGAAGAGAAAACAGAATGGATTTGAAAACTGAATTGAATAATATACACTTGAGAAAGAAAGATATACCTAGATTTAAAATAACAGGATGGAGGGGTGGCTAGGTGGCACAGTAAATACAGCACCGGCCCTGGAATCAGGAGGACCTGAGTTCAAATCCAGCCTCAGACACTTGACATAAAAACTAGCCGTGTGACTTTGGGCAAGTCACTTAACCCCAATTGCCCTCCAAAAAGCAAAAAAAATAAAAAATAAAAAATAACAGGATGGAGCAGAATCTATTATGCTTCTGCTTACATACAAAAAAGACAATAATAGCAATCATGATCTCATTTGAAGCAAAAACAAAAATAGACCTAAATGAAAGAGATAAATAAGGAAACTACATTTTGTTAAAAGGTACTATAGATAATGAACTAATATCAAGACCGAACACATGTGCATCATATGGTATAACATCTAAATTCTTATAGCTAAAGATAAATGAGTTAGGGAAGGAAATAGTAAAATTATATTACTGGAGGACTTCAATTAGTCCCTCTCCAAAATAAACAAGAAAGAAGTAAAAATGAATAGAATTTTAGAAAATGTGAATATAACAGACTGGGGAATACAAAACTGGAGCTAAAAAGAGTCATACCTATTTCTCAGCTCTGCATGGCACTTTTACAAAAACTGGACATTTATTAGAGAAAAAAAAAAACAAGAAAATATAGAAAAGCAGAAATATTAAATACAACTTTTCTCAACCAAATGCAATAAAAATCACATCCAATAAAGGGAACTTAAATCACAGATTAAAAATAAACTGGAAACTAAATAACTTGATCCTGAAGAATGGGTGAGTCAAACAAGTCATAGAAACAATAATCTCATTAAAAATAATGTTTTCAAACCAAAATTTATGGGATAGAACTAAAGTAATACTTAGGATAAAACATGTCATTTTAAATATTTTAATCAACAAGAAAAACAGCATGCAACTAAAAAAGAAATTGACAAATTAAAAAACCCCAATTAAAAACCAAATTGGAAATCCTAAAAATCAAAGGAGAGATTGATAAAATTTAAAGTGAAAAAGCAACTGAATTAACATGTAAAACCATAATCTAATTTTTTGGTGGCAAAAATCAACAACAACAATAAAAAGAGGTAAGACAGTATTAGGTAATTTAATTTTTTTTTTTAAATAAAGCCAAATTAGCAATATAAAAAATGAAAAAAAAAAAAAGGTGAATCCACAACCAATAAAGAAGAAATAAAAGTGATTAGGAGCTATTTTGCACAATTAAGTGCCAATAAAATTGACAATCTTAATGAAATGGAGGAATATTTACAAAAATATGAATTGTCCAGACTAACAGTAAAGTACATAGGATAATAAAATATCCCTATCTTAGAGAAAGAAATTAAACAAGCTATAAATTAACTCTCAAAGAAATAAACTTCTAGGACCAAATGATAGTAATAGCTAACATTAATATAGTGCTTACTATGTGCTTACTATAAACACTTAATTATTATCTCATCTGATCATCACAACAATTCTAGCAGGTAGGTGCTATTATTATCCCTGTTTTACAAGTGAGGAAACTGAGGCAAACCAAGGCGAAATGACTTGCCCAGGATCACACAGCTAGTAAGTGTCTGGGGTCATATTTGAACTCAAGCCTTCCTGACTCCAGACCTAGCACTCTATACATTGCACTACTAGCTTTCCCCAAAAAAGTCAAGAAAATCACAAGAATCAATGGAAGAAAAAGAAAAGTACCTAGATCTGGCAGTACGATATCTCAAACTACACATGAAGCTGTAATTATCAAAACAATTTGGTACTAAATGAGAAATACTTGTTGATCAATGGAACAGATTAAGTGGACAATATATAGAAGTGAATGAGCACAGTAGCCAAATTTTTTTATAAACCCAAAGACTCCAGCTACTGGGGCAAGAACTCACTATTCAACAAAAACTGTTAGGAAAAATGGAAAGCAGTTTTGCACAAACTAGGTATAGATCAACATCTCACATCATATACCAAGACCCAAATAGGTGCACACATTTAGAATTCAGACATAAAAGATGACATCACAAGCAAATTAGTGGAGCATGGAAGAAAATACCTGTAGGATCTATGAAGAAGGAAAGAGTTCATGATGAAATAAGAGATATAAGGAAGGTAAAAGAGAGATATATATATACAGGACATAAAATGGATAATTCATTATGTAAAATTAAACATTTTTATGCAAACAAATCCAATGCAGCTAAAATCAGAAGAAAAGCAAGAAACTGGGTGGAAATTTTTGCTGCAAATTTTCTCAAATAAAGATCTTAATTCTATGATTAATAGGGAAGTGAGTCAAATGTAAAGGAAAAAAACCCATTACTCAATGGATAAATGTTCAAAGGATATGAATAAGTTTTTAGAAGAAGAAATCTAAGTTATCAACAATGTTATGAAAAAAATTGTGACAAATCACTAATATTTAGAGAAAGACAAATTAAAACAATTCTAAGGCATACCACACAGTCTTGAGCTTGGATAAGATAACAAAAATGGAAAATGGCAATTGTTAGAAGGGCTGTGGGAAAACAGGTATGGTAACAGAACTGTGAACTAGTCCAACCAACCATCCAGGAAAGCAATCTGAAAGGGAGAAAATTTGGAATCTAAAATAAAATTGAGTTTCTTTAAGTAACTCAATTTTATTTTAGATTTGGATTCCAAATTTTCTCCCTTTCAAATCTTTTAAAGTAGTTAGCTCATTAGAAAATTTGAGTGGCATTGATTCATTAGGGAATGGACAATCAACTTGTTATACATGAATGTAATAGGATGTTACTGTGTTATTAATAATGAAATTAGTAATAGAGAGAAGCGTTCCCAGACTCTGATGAGAGTTAATGCAAACTGAAAAACTGAGGAGAAAATACATATACAATGACTGTAACAATGGAAAGAACAGTAATAAAATAAAAACTGATTATTACAAAATGATAATAACCAGTTTGACCCCAAAGATGACATATGAAAAAGCATCTCCTTCCTTCCTTGCAGAAGTTGAGGACCATGAGGGAGCAACACTGCATATAGTATCAGACTTTTTAGATGTTTTGATTAGTCTCACTGATCTATTTTTTAAAATTCTTTATTATAAACATTACAGAGAAAGATTAGGAAAGATAAATGAGGTAAAAACAAAAGTTATCAATAAAATAATGTTTTTTAATAAATAAGATTATAATGGAATAAATAGGAAATGGAAAATATAGCTGCTTTAAAATAGAAGCCTCATGTCTGCCAAATACAACTTGTTATGATTTTTTTTTCTTGCTATTTGGAGGGGGGAAGGTAGGGCAATTGGGGTTAAATGACTTGCCCAAGGTCACATGGCTAGTAAGTGTGTCAAGTATCTGAGGCTGGATTTGAACTCAGGTCCTCCTGACTCCAAGGCCAATGCTCTATTCACTACACCATCTAGCCGGCCCCATGATTTTTTTTTTTTAAAGAGAAAAGCAGGTTATAAGAATACAAGAAGGAAAGTTTTCCACTCAAGGCTCCTGTGGAGATGATGATGACTGATGATGATGATGATGACAATGACAACAACGATAATGGACATTTATATAGTAACGACTATGTGCTAGGTAGGGTAGGTAGGTGTCTCAGTGGATAGAGCACCAAGAACTGGATTCAGGAAGAACTGACCTCAAATCTGGTCTCAGAAATTTCTAGGTGTGTGACCCTGGGCAAGTCACTAACTCCTGTTTGCCTTAGCTCCTCATCTGTAAAATTAGCTAGAGAAGGAATCAGCAAACCACTCTAGTATCTTTGCTAAGAAAACAACAAATGGGGTCACAAAAAGTTGAATACAATTGAATGACTGAACAATAATAAAATACTGTGTTAAACTCAATACATACTATCTCATCTGACCCTCACAACACGACCCTGAAAAATAGGTGCTATTATTATTCTCATTTTACAGTTGAGGAAACTGGGGCAAATAGAGGTTAAATGACTTGCTCGGTCACGCATTCACTAAATATCTGAGGTCAAATTTAAACTCAAGTCTTCCTAATTCCAGGCTCAATGTTCTATCCATCACCACTGCCTAGCTGCCTCGACAGAGGCCTACTGTCTTTAGTCCAACCCATGCTTCACAAAAGAGAAAAGTACTCGTGATAAAGAAGACTGAAAAGAAACTAAAAAAGAAATATAAGCTGTGATCCTCACCAAAACTAATAATCAACTGATTTCAAATTCCAGAAAAAGTAATTTCTCATTTTCACATCTTTTATGAATATTTATTTGAGAGTAAGATGGCTGGCAAAAGGTTTTTTAATGTAATCTGCTCATTTGTAATTTAGTTGTTTTCAATTATGTCCAACTCTTCATGATCCCATTTGGGGGTTTTCTCAGCAAACATACCAGAGTGGTTTGCCATTTCTTTCGCCAGTTAATTTTACAGATGAGGAAACTAAGGCAAACAAGGTTAAGTGACTTGTCTAGGGTCACACAGTTAATACGTTTCTGAGGCTAGATTTAAACTCAGTTAGATGAATCTTCCTGACTCCAGACCTAGGTGCTCTATCTAGGTACCACCTAACTGCCCAAATTTGCTAACTACAACCCTCTGAATGACAAAGGCAGTAAGGCTTTAGTGTCATTCACTTTTACTTTAACTGGTATTTTTGAAAGAAATAGTATTTTATTCAGAAACCCCCCAAAAAGATCATTTCTCCCATTGCCCTTGTACGTTCATATCATTCATGTCACGTAATCACGTCATGATTACAAATATTAACTTCTAATTTACCATGGATCTCCTAATATGATGCAAGGCAACAGAAAAATGGGTAAAATCCACAAATGTAAGTTAATATTATTATTATTATTATAAATGAAAAGTTCTCATTTATAATAGTGAGAGATACCTATGAAATGTATAGGGGTACAATGTATACTAAACTTCAAATTATCTAATAAATTGCTAAGATAAAAATAAAAGAAAGCAAATAACAGAAAAAGCAATAAATATTTGCTGGGAAGACAGTGCATTCAAAAAGGTACTACTGTCCTTGAGCCTTAAAGAGATAAAGGGGTAATGGAAAAATATTATTTGGATTCTCCCTGTTCAAATAAACTCATACAACACTGTCAAAACAGAGAACTTAATTTCCTTGGTCAAACAGAACCACAATGTTGCACAAAAAATCATTTTTCAGGGCAGCTAGGTAGCGCAGTGAATAGAGCACCCGCCCTGGAGTCAGGAGGACCCAAGTTCAAACCTGACCTCTTACACTTGACACACTTACTAGCCATGTGACTTTGGGCAAGTCACTTAACCCCAATTGCCTGCCAAAAAGCAAAAACAAAACAAAACAAAAATCATTTTTCAAAAAGGAAATTATCACCAAGACAGACTACATATATAAAATTTTTTTAATGTTTTATATCTATATGCTGGAAAGTAAGAGGATCACCATAAAGTTGGCACGTAGGTTTAAAAAGTTATAAAAGGGATATTCTTCCAATATTAAATACCTAATCTTTATTTTAATATACTTCACAAACTTTTTCATACATTTTGAAACTGTAATTTTTGTTATAAAATTGCAGTACTCAAAAAAGGAGTATATTTATAGGCATGTTCTCCTTTGACTGCTTCAAAATATAAAATCAACCAATAAGTATTTACTAAGTTCTTTTGGGCACTGCAAGTGGTGTTGAGGATATAAAAGATACCAGTGATATGGTCCCTGCCCTCAAAGAACTTGCATTCTTACAGAGAAAACAATATACACATATATAGACACATAAAAAATACATAAAAAGAAGATACAAGATAAAGGTAGGGTGGGGTTAGAGAGATACTAGTAACCTTCATAAATCTGTAAAGATTTAAATGCATAAAAATAAGCATTTAATATGCTAATGAATATACTGTTTTTTAAAATTCCCTCTTAGTAATAGTTTATATAACACTACAAAAGGAATCAAAATAATTTAGCAGCATTTTTGTTATCTGTCATCAATGTAAACACAAGGTGCTACCACTAATAATTCACAGATGGTTCAAATAAAAACGCACACAAATTCTAGATAAGGTAGACAGTAAACAAATTCACTCTATCTCCTAGAGCCATTCTCTCTCTTCTATTCCCATTGCCATCACCCTTACATGCAAGTCAATATTACCACTTATCTGGACTACAGCAATAATTCCTAATAAGTCTTCTTGCCTCCACCCTTTTCCTTCTCCAATCAATTCTTCACTCTGATATCAGAATAATTTTCTTTATACATTAATGTTCTTTTCCTTTAAAATCTGAATTAACTGTCACCTTCTATTTTAAAGGCTTCCCTGTCTGCCACTCCCCCTGTAATGGTAATGGAATTTGAAGATCCCCTTGTATTGACAAGCTAGTGTTAAGACCCAGAGCTTGTGAATCTCACAGTGGGATGGACTTGTTGACATGATGAGAGGGGGCTGAACAGGGAGGAGCTGATGCCATATATAGGGAAAAGGAGCTGGTGCTGTATATAGGGAAAAGCCCAACCTGAGAGAGGCCAGAGGAACTTCTGGGGACAACGTTGTGGAAAGAGAGGGAGAGAAAGAGACAGAGAGAGAGAAAGAGAGAACTGTCAGGAGCCAGAGTTGCTGAGAGAGAGAGAGAGAAAACTGCCAGTCGGAGCTGCCCAGGACTTCTGAGGGCCAGCCGGAGCTGCCCATGACTTCTGAGAGCCAGCTGGAGCTGCCCATGACTTCTGACAGCCATCCAGAGCTACCAAGAACTGAGGAGGCATGACTGTAGTGCCGGTATTTTGTCTGTCTGTTTTGATGTTACTTTGTCAGATTCATTTGTTGACAGAGGCCTCAGACCTTGTTGTTGGGTCTAGGTTGATTTCACAGGCAGAAAGTGAATTGATGAGGACACCAGCAATGTCTATGATTGTTATTATGGCTTAGTTAAGCTTTATCTTCCCAAGAACAGAAACTGTGGGAAGGGGAACCATGGAAGCTAAGAATCTGCAAGATGAAAAGACCTCTCCTTGGGTACTTAATGCTGACTGATGATATTGTAAACTAGTTGTGACCTAGGGGTGGATGGCCTTTGAGCTTTGTGATTGACTAAATGAATGCACTTTGTTTAAGGAAGACTTTTTGATAGAAGAGAGTAAGACATGTGACCTAGGGGTAGACTTTGTGATTGACTAAATGAATGCACCTTGTTTAAAAGAGAACTTTAACCTTTATACTTTGTGACTGAATTAAGGACTTATTAAATGACTGAGTTACTTAAATGAATGTACTTTGTTTAAAACTATGTGACCACTTTGATGAAAACTATGTGGCCATTTTAGTGTTACGTTGTTGAGTTGTGACATGGTGAATGCTGTATTTTGATTTTCTGTGAAATGTTTTGCATTAATTTGTCACTGAATAAATGGAGAGTTCACTATGCTTGTAATTAGAACCTTGAAGGTTGTTCACAGCAGCAGTCCTCTGGGAAGCTGCTCGTGCTTGGCATTATACCCCCCATCCCCAGAACCATGTCTCTTCTCACTATTCTTCAACTTATGTATTTTTCATGTATTATTGTGTATGAAGGCTATATATATATATATATATATATATATATATGTATTCTCCAGCATCAATCAAGCAACAAGCATTCATTATGTCTACTATATTCCCAGAACTATGCTATATGATATGGATAAAAAGACAAAAATGAAACAGTCCTTGTTCTCAAGAAGCTTACATAAGAGGGAAAATATGTACATATAGAAACATACAGAATAAATAAATTAGTTTAAGGAAAGAGAAAACTAGCAGCTGGAGTGGCAGGCCCAGCTTCATGTAAAAGGAAAGTCTGAGTAGATTTTTACAAGGTAAGGAAGGTGGGGAACAGTCAGTATAACATCCCACAGTCAACAGAGAGGATGCTGCATATGAGAAATATCAATGAGGCCCATGTGGCTAGACCGTAAAGTGTCAGAAGTGCAGTACTGCATAATGACGCTGGAAGGCTAAACTGAAGCCAAGTTATAAATGACTTTAAAGTCAAATTAAGTTTACATTTTATCTTAGAGACAATAGGGTTCACTGGAGTTTACTGAGAAATGGAATAATATGGTCAGACCTGGACTTAGTAAAATCACTTGGGCAAATGTGTGAAGGATTAGAATTGAGAGAGACGATGTAAGGTATTTACCATACCATAGGTGGGGCAACATGAACAGTTAGAAGAAGACAGCTACAAGAGATATCGTAAAGGTAAAAACAGTAACATCTGGCAACTGATTAGATATGTGGGATGAATACTGGAATGTAATGCCAGGTCTGTAAACATGAGTGACTGGAAATAAGTGAAATCTAGAAGACAGGAGGGTTTGGATAAAAGATAATCAATTCTGTTTTAAACATGTTCAGTCTCAGATATCAATGAGACATCCAGTCTAAAAATCCAGTAGGCATTTGGTAATGTGGAAAAGATGCTCAAGAGTGAGACTAGCCTGGGAAGGGGAGGTTGGAGGATGATCTATACAGACCTGTTACTCACTCCGTTACCTCACTGTTACTCACTCTGTTACCTCAGTAGACCTGAGGGCCTAAGGTGCTACTACACCACACAGCTGTAGTCATCTATGACTACAAATAGGCTAAATACACTACAGATAAATTATATGGTGAATCCGACATAAACCAGGATATAAAACAATACAAATATTTGGACTGAAGTATTCTTTTATTCTCATGTGGACTACTGTTTTCTTTGACTTCAGTATGATCTTGAACACAGGAACCTATAAAGCTATATGTATCAATGGTTGTTTGGTTTTTTGTTTGTTTGTTTGCTTGTTTCTTTTTTGGAGGGAGGGGGAGTGTTAATCTGCAATGCTAACTCAGTTTTTCCAAATCCTAACTCTATACTAGGTGCCAGCATATAACTGGCCTATATGAAGATTAAACTCATGGTTGGCTGTTGTCCTTTGTTCTCAAAGAGGACCAAAATAACATCACTATGCTAAAGTTGAGTCACAGTGTGTCTGACTGTGGCTGATCAGACCAATCTCGGCTCAGAATGCTCTACCACAGGTCAGGCAAAAACAGTTCATGTGAACATTTGGGGCAGAGTCTCTAAATCTGCTCATCCTGCATTTCCTTTGAGCTATTTCAATTCTTCTTTGCTCACAGAACAAAGTTTTTGAGAGAGACCTTGAGAGTGTCCTTGTACCATTTCTTCTGACCACCATGTAAACACTTGCCCTGTGCAAGTTCTCCATAAAATAGGCTTTTTGGCAAGTGTATGTTTTACATTCAAACAACGTGGTCAGTCCATCAGAGCTGTGCTCTCTGAAGCAAAGTTTGAATGCTTGGCAATTTAGTTCAAGTAAGGACCTCAGTGTCTGGTACCTTATCCTGCTAGTTAATCTTCAGAATCTTCCTAAGACAATTCAAATGGAAGCAATTCAGTTTCCTGGCATTTAAGTCCTGGAGCATTAGTATAATACTTTGATGGTGCTGGTAGACTGTCCAGGTTTCATAGGTATGCAACAATGGGGTCAGCACAAAGGCTCTGCAGACCTACAGTTTGGTAGTCAGGCTAATACCTCTTCTTTCCCACACCTTCCTTTAGGAGCCTCCCAACCATTGAGCTAGCTCTGGCAATAAATGCATCAACCTCATTATCAATATGTACATCCCTGAAAATACAGTGAACTTATCCACAGCATTCAAAACTTCTCCATTTGTTGTAACCTATGATTCCATATGTGGACATTGTGGTAGTGGCTGATGGAGCGCCTGCATTTTCCTAGTGTTAACTGATAGGCCAAAATTAGCACAAGCAGCAGATAACTGATCCATGCTTTGTTACATCTCAGCTTCAGAGGCGACATGGAGTGCACAATCATCTGCAAACAGAAAATCATGCACCAACACTCCCTCCACTTTGGTCTTGGCTTGTAGCCTTTCCAAGTTGAAGAATTTACCATCAGTGTGGTAGCCGACTTTGATGCCATGTTCATCCTTAAACCCATAGAGAAATAATTAAACCCCAACCAAATCAAAAGCTCCATAAGATCACGGGCACTATCTTATCTAAACTTTCTAAGTCCTAGAGCATTAGTATAGTACTTTGAGCACAACAATCACTTAATAAATGTTAAATTAATTTGAAAATGAAGAAATAAGTGACACTAATTTGGAATATGACACAGGTTACAAGCTCAATATTTACACAATGGATAAACCTGAAATTAACACTTCCCAAATCTTAAATTGGGGTTTCTATTCTGTCTAGACTGTATAACATATCTACTATTTTAAAAACAAGTTCAGGTTATTTTAAGAGGAAAAAAAGGAACCTAAAAGAAATTCACTTTTTTACCTTTAGCAACTGATGATGGATTAGCATCTTCTGGTGGCAGGCCTGTTCCACCATCTTTCCAATAAGGGTTCAGCTCTCTTTCAGAAAGTCTAGACTACAACAAAAAACATTTTCAAGAGTCAGAATTCAAAAAGTACACAGAATGCTTATGTATGTTATAAATAATTTGATCCATTACGACAAAATTAATCGTGATACAAATTGAAGACTTTTTTTCCTTCCAGAAAGTTACATTTAAATAAGGATACCTTTCAAAATGCTAACAATTCTAAAAAATATTAAGCAGTTGGCATAAATTCCCATTCTACAAAAGTTTGCCATTCACATAGAATTACCTTTATAAATATCAATTACATAGTCATTGTAATTTGAATTCTAGTCACTACAAAACTAAGGAGCTTGGGAAAATCATTTAGCTTCTGTTGTTGTTCATTTCAGTTGTGTCAGACTCTTTATGTCCCTATTTTTGGGGTCAAGCAAAGGTACTAAAGTGGTTCGCCATTTCCTTCTCCAAATCATTTTATAGATGAGGAAAATAATATAGCAATGTTAAGTGATTTGCCTGGGGTCACACAGTTAGTAAATGTTCGAGGCCAGATTTAAACTCAGGTCTTCCTGACTCCAGGACCAGTGCTTTATCCCCTGCTTCTTAATTTCTGTATGCATTATTAACTAAATTAGATTAGAAAATCTTACAGGTTTCTTTTAGCTTTATATTTCTATGACTTTTTTAGTAAACACATACTAATTTGATTGATAACGTAGCGTAATAATTTTATAGTTTTCCACAAAACAAAATGTTAAATGTTTTCCCTGATATATTTGTTTTGGCAGAATGACTTTTATATTTATGTTTTATATGAAAAGAAATCCTAATACATTTTAAGTGTATATTAAAGAATCAGAGATATATATAATAGTTCTACTTCACTAGCTATAAAGATTTAAACAAAACCTTTAAGACAGGGATTCATAAGCTGGGTGTGGAAAATAGTATGGATAAATTTAGAAGGTCCATGAATTTTGATGAGAAAAAAAATTACATCTTTATTTTTAGCAACCCACTAACTGAAATTTAGCATTTCCTTCAGTTATGAATTTAAGTAATTATTACTCTGAGAAATCAATAGACTTTACCAGACTGCCAAAAGAACCCATAACACAGAAAAGGTTAAGAAACTCTAATCTGGGGAAAGAATTACATGAACTGAAAGTCAGACGCCCTAGAAGTCACCTAGTTCAACTGATAGCTTAACCAAAATCCTCTTTACAACATACAAGACTAATGGGCACACAACCTTTACCTGAAGATCTCTAGTAAGCACTAAATCTCAAGTAACTCACTCTTTTTTTTATATATCCCTAATTGCTATTTCCTTACATTCAGCTTAAATTTGCTTCTTTGCAACTTTTACCAAACTGCTCCTAGGTGTGCCCTAAGAGGTCAAATAGAATCAGTCTAATCTTCTTCAGACACTTAAAAACAGTCATCAAGTGCATCTATTTTCAAATCAATTCTCCAGACTAAGCATCCCTAGTTTCTTTAATAGATTTTCAAATAGTAAAATGTCAAGGTTCCGTTACCATTCACTGGGCACTCTCTTGAATAAAACCCTTCCTAAACTGTAGTATCCAGAACTGAACATAATACTATAGATGTGATCTCCCCAGGGCAGAGTACAACAGAACAATCATTTCCTGTTTCTTGACACTATGCTTTCTCTTAATAAAACCTTAAGTTACATTAGTTTTGTTTTGTTTTTTGCTACCATATCACTGTTGCCTCAAATGAAAGAATCTCTGCACATGTAATCAACTTGGAGGGAATACACGCACATACATACATACACATACACACACATACACATAAATATGTATATGTGTGTCCATGTGTACAATATATACAGATACACAACATATATTTTGAAAATACTTATATACACAATATACTACATGTATATATTGCATACATGTATGCTGAATTAAAGATAAAATATATATTGAAACATACGTGTACATGTATGTGGTAGTGTGTGTATATATGTGTGTGCGTGTGTATCTATGCATATAAGTGTGTGAGTATAGACATGTGCACAAGCATGTACACATGCACACACGCACACGCGTATACATACACACACACACAGTATATGCCTATATGTGTGTATGCTTTGTCCCCAAACACTATAAGCTCTTAAGGAAGGACTATTTCATTTTTGTCTGTGGCTAGCACAGACCCTGGCATATAGCAAGTGATTATAAATGTACAATTGACTGAAGTCTACCAAAATCCCAATATAAACTCTCTCACCATACTGTCCCTTCTTGTCTGAGCTTCTCTGTCACTATAGTAATTTTTATGGTCAGGTTCTTTTTAGTCATTGTTTGCTCATTTTTCTGGCCTGCTCCTTTAGACCTGATGGCAGAATTGGGCTCTGCTCATCTCTGTGGGAGAAGACTAGTCTGAGCTTCAGTCTTTTATATTCTTCTGCTTTCAGCTGGGTCAGAAGAACTGTAGATTTTTAAGGCTTCCAATGTGGTATGACTCAGGGAGAGGTCTGGTCACTATCCTGATCTGTGATCTGGTCCTTACATAGGTAGAGTCCCTGTTCCCTCATAACTGAAATCATTCCTCTCTCTGCCCTGGAATTGTGACCTGGAACTGGATAACATATGACTGATTGCCCTGGAACTGCAACCCAGAATTCAATACTAGTGGACAGTGTTGGCAAATGGCTATGCTAGTACAGGGAGCCCCTGAGATATTTTTTCTGACAAAGTTTTTGCACTCTTACTATTCTTAAGCACTGCTACTGTCCCACAACCCGCAGTCAATGCTGTTTGTGCCATGCTCCATGGTGTGCTCCAGGCCAATCTCCACTCCAGTGTCCCCAGGTCTCTCTCTCTATCTTCCTAAGATTCCTGGGCTGGAAATATGACTCACTGTGACTTTTTATTGGCTTTCTCACTCAGAATTCTCTTCAGTTCCTCACCCTTATGAAGTTTGCATCTGATAGGAGAAAACACATGCAAGGGAGAGGTAATCACTGTTCTGAGAATGAGAAGTAGAAAAGGGAAAGGAAGGGATGGTGTGTTCAACAGCATGGCAAAAAGATGGCACGGCCCCTTGGCTGGGGCTAGTTAGATGTGGTAACTGTCACCCAATCAGCACAGTCCCAAAGTGGGAGCAGATCATCTGGAGGGGACAGTGCAGAAACAGAGACAGCAGAACATAGATTGCCCAGTGACCTAATTACAAAGTCGGTCAAGTTCATGGTCAGTCAATCAAGGGAATTAAAAAAAAAAGAATTCTATTCAGTGTTTCTGGTGGCCATTTTGTAGGAGACATTTAGTAGTTGAGACCTTTCACTGCACCATTTTGACTGTGCTCCCACCTATATATTAATGTTACTAAATTTCAAAGACTCGTTCTGAACTTAGCCATAAGCGGCCAAGAACCTTAATCAAGTTATGTATTCTTCACCTTTCAGGAAAAACCTTTCCAACTTAACTCTTCTACCTGAAAATCAATAATATTTACTTTAAATAGAGAAACCAAATAACCTTACTTAGCAACTCATCCCAAAGCCCAGTAAAACCCATGATGGCTCTTTTAAAACCTATTGGTTAAAAGACAAAGGTCAATTATCCAACTATCAAGACCAATGTTAAAACTTCAATGCTTATCTACCTAAGCTCTTGTGCTCTTTAAGTAGAGGAAGTTTCAAAGCAGGACACTTGAAAAGCACTTGTTTATTCAATTCTGGAAAGTAACTTAAAGAACAAAAAAAGAATATTATGCTGGCTACATAAAAATATGTGTACCAAAAATGAGAAATTGAAAATGGCCATTCAAAAGGATACAGGTGCTAATTTTTTAGAAAATGTTAACAGCTAAAAATCTATTGCCATTAGAAAGCCAAACTCAGAAAAGATTATATTTATATGACAAACAGCCAAAGACAAGACCAGCATAGAATGCAAATTTCATTTATAAAATCTTACAAAGTTGATGGACAAGTATGGCCCACGATATCTCATAAAGCAGAGGAAAGTAATGTTGGTAAATTCAGTTTAAAATAAGCCTAGAAAGAAAGTCAACTAAGCAACCTCATCCTAATGGTATATAAGGACAAAAAGGAAAGGACAACAAACAGAAAAAAAAAGGAAAACCTGTATGAAGTTTACTACAATAAACTATTTTCACCAACAAGGACAGAGAAAACATACTTGCATCTATCACAATCTTAATTGTTTGTACCAGGAGTTAAAAACGGCATTATAAACAACAAAGATGAGAGAAATTGCCAGGTTGTACTAAGCATGCATACAAGAAACCTGTGTTGTATACTCAAATGAAAGAATTCGAGATACCAAAGGAAGGAAAAATCCTTGATCCAATTAGTTCCAAGAAAAAAGTTACTGAGAAGATATCAACAACTACTAGTCTACACATCTACTGAAAATTTACATACGTCAAAGATAGCCTTAAAGATGGTATTAGGGAATAAACAGGCTTTCAAATGTGATATTCTACAATGGATCACATCTTCACCATTTCAAAGTTAACTGAAAAATATAGAGCATAAGATCATATAATATTTATTTTTTTATTATGAGAAATCATTTGATTTGACAGAACTAAATGCCATTTTTAAAGCTCTTTTCCAGCAATCTCCTTTCCACACAATGAAACCATTCAAGATTTGTTAAAAGACATAATAAAAATAATCCTATTCAATGACTCTCTCATCATAAACATCAAATGAAGCATAAAACAGAGAGAGGTATACTTGACAAAAGTATTCGATCAGATCCAGGTCAGAATTTAAGTTATAAAAGGTTTCTCTGTGATTTCCAGATGTTCTTGCTTATGAGTGAAATCATCTGTTTAGATTTTAAAGTCCTTCATAACCTGATCCCTGATCTTTCCAGTTTCTTCACACTTCATTCCTTTCCATGTGCTTTACAATTCAATGACACTGCTTCACTGCTGTTCCTGACACGTTACTCTATCTCCTGACTCCTCATTTTTTCACTAGCTAATCCCCATGCCAGAAATTCTCTCCCTCCTCAACTCTGCCTCCTGATGTCTCTGTCTTACTTCAAGTATTAGTTAAAATCCCATCTTCTGCAAGAAGACTTTCCTGGTACTCTTCACTCCCCTCTAAGAGTATCTCCAATTAATCCTGTATGGATTTTGTTTGTATTAATTGTTTACAAGCTCTCTTCTCCTTTAGAATGTGAGTTCCTTGAAGGCAAAGACGGTTTTGCCATTCTTTGTATTCCTAGCACTTAGTACAGTGCCTGACACATAGGGTGCTTAATAAATGACTGCTGACTTGACCCAAATGATGTCATTCTGATCACATCAATCACTGGAATACTGTAAAACCTCTTAATAGAGATCTATAACCCACCCCATCCCCCAAGAGTCTGGCTTGACCATCCACACAGGAAGGAGAATGTTGACTATCTATTACCTATATTATGACAGATATCTGAACAGAAAACTTATAAAGATTATCCATCAGCACGGATATCTGAGATAGAGAGTATAGCTGGACAATGAGTTAGGCCCAGAATTAAAGGAGGAGAGTGGGCTAGAGTCAGCACTTCTTAAACTGTGGGTCGAGACGCTACATGAGATCACAACCTATAATTTAAGAAGCACTAAAAGGGTCTCAAATTGAAAAAGTTTAAGAAGTCTTGGGCTAGATTTCCCTTAGTAAATTGAAAAGCTTCTTAAAAGACCCCGAGTTTCACATGGAAATAAAGACCTGTCTTTTTTAGTGTGAATATTCCACTGGTATTGCTTTATGGCAATGATAAAATGCATGACATGAATGATACAGAAATACAATAGCATGATAGGAAATAAGTCTCTGAAGACCTGAAAATGAATAGCACAGAGGACAATGGAGAAGTTAATGAGCAGGTTAAAACATATAACCAAGAAAGACCTTCAAAGAAAATGAGAGTGTAAAATATTATCAAGAAATACTTGAAAGAAACAGGAGATGGACTGATAACAAGATGAGAGTAAGGGACAAGAGACAGATAGCCAGAGCGCTCTACTGGAACCCTCAAACTATTAAGAGAAATTGAGGAAGAACTCCAGCATGTTGGGTGGGCCCACTATGATAAATCTATTGGAACACATAAACAAAAGTCACAGAACATGAATAGGTATACATGGCTTGCAACTTACAGTCTTGAAGGTAACTTCCAAATGGATAAGATCACATGTTTATTTGAAAATCTCAACATGCCAATGGTATATGATAACACAGTCTAACATCTAAGAACTATAACCATTATAAAAATAATCTTCCTAAATTATTCTAAAGTCTTCACACCCCATTAACCCAAAGCCAAATTGCATCCATCACAAATTTCTCTTTCTAGCATTCAAATTCTATAAACTCGCCCCCCATGAATGTCAGACTTCATTGCTTAGTTGTAAAGGAAAGGTACAAGAAAATAGATTGAGGTCATAGGATCATAGATGTAATACTATAAGGGACCATATAATTTACCTAATTCATTTTCTTCATTTCAAAGATGAAGAAGCTAGGCCCACACAAAAACTAGCCATGTAACCTTGGGCAGGTCACTTAATCCCAATTGCCCTCCAAAAAGCAAAAAACAAAACAAAACAAAACAAAAAGAAATTAGGCCCAGAGAGGCTAAGTGATTTGTCCAAGTTGATGCATTTAGTAAGTAGCAATGCCAGGATTCAAACCCAGAGCCTCTGACTACAAAACCAATGCACTTTCCACACAAGGGAAGGCCTAAGCATGCTTACAGGCAAAGCTGAAAGAGAGAATGAGAAACTGAAGATATGCAATTGTTTAAAAAAGACTGCTAAAACAAGGTCCTAGAAGAGTTAAGTAGAACAGAATCAAAGAAATAGGAGAAGTCTTGGCAAGGAAAAAGGTCTATTACATTCTATGAGACTACAGAGAAGGATGAGAACATGGATGAAATATAAAGGATGGCAAGAGAACACAGAGATGACAATTTGCAGCTTAAGAACAATGAAATAACAAGGACAGAAGGGATTCAAAGAATGGGGATAGTGCCTTGCTGTAAAGGCTGGCTGTGAAGGGAGGGTATTTAAATCAGACACAAGGTAATCTCAGGAAGGAGAAAGCATTAACAACTTCGGTAGGGGGAGAAATAAAAGGTTTCACAAAGTAGTAGATACCTCACCTGAATCAGGAAGCCTTCCTTCACTCCCTTACAAACCCCTAATTATTTATGCTCTTTCTCTCTTTAAACGATGTTGTTATCTACTTCTCTATAAACATTATAGATATTCAAATACAATGTGAGCTCCTTAAGGGCAAGAATTGTTTTTTGTCTTTTGCCTTATTGTGCCTATGATACTTTGCACATAAAAGGTATTGATTGTAACTCAACTTTAAAATACTGAAGAATTAGTATGTAAAAACATTTTACTCCCTAATTCTATCTTTTTGGCTATTCAACACAATAGGTATAACAAAATGTTGTTTTACTTTGAATTCATCTGATCTGTGCTTAGTTTAGTTATTTTTCTCCAAGTTGAAATACTTTTTTATATGCAATTTCAGTTCAAGATTACTCCCCAAAAAGGAATTTTTTAACTTTGTGTGTGTGTGAAGTCTATGCTCAGAATAATGTTTTTAAATGCATAAAATACATAGGATTGTAAAGGAATCCATACTGAAATAAAGATCTAATTTTATGCCATATAAGTTCACAGACAACCTGAAATCCGCAGAATTCTTGCTGTAGAAAATACTTAGTTGCAGTAAGCAATAAAAATACATTCTTAACACAATAATCTTTTTTAAGCCTCATAAGTATTCAGGAAATGAGATACATGTACTTATCTAAGAAACCTAACTTCCTTCAGTTTTATTTTAGTAAAGATAATAGACTCTAATTATCAATGAAAAATAAAATTTTTTAACATTAAATTTGCATTTTAGATTCATGTACAATAGTTTTTTGGAACGAAGGAATATCAAAAAGCAGGCTAACTTTTTGGAAATACCTCTATCTGCAATTTGTAAATCTAAATGCCAACTTATCTACTGGCAAAAAGATGTTGTACTAGAGATACAGAATGAAACATGCATACTTTCTAATTCAGCCAATGTATTAATTTGTTTTTTGTAATAATATTTATTTGCTACAAAAGAAGGATTTGGGGATAGGGACTGGAGGAGAAAGGAATAGAGTTGGTGGATAGTGACATTAAAAAAAAAAAGAAAAAAGAACGTCACTGAAACATTAAAAATACTGAGAAGGGAACAGAAGTTTAGAAGGAAACAAATATAACCAGCACGGTTTCATTACTATCATTCTAAATTTGATATATAATTTTAAAAATTTGAAGAGTTCATAATATTACATAAAATCTTCTTTTCCATTCTTTGTATATTCAAGTTTCATGTAATTTATGCTTACTAAGCTCACAATAAGAAAGTTTTATGTTTTTTTTTTAAAGGGAAAAAAGATTAAAGAGTGATGCCAATGTTCCATTACCTGCTCAACTGTTTGGGCTTTCTCTTGCTCTGTTTTCTTTGCACTCTGTTTTTCAGCTTTCAGTGATGATGACGATACAGTTTTAACAGACATAAAATCAAAGGTCATCCATTCATCTCTCTGGGAAGAAAGCAAGTCATTTCAATTCAAGTGCTTAGAACTAAATTTCTATAAACTGACCTCTTAAGTACTGTTTTGTTAATCTTTTTGCATGGAATATTCTTCTTTATTTCCTATGCATGCAAAAATATCAAAAGAAAGAATTTTAAAAGAATGGATCGGTCAAGTTTAGCTATTAAAGAGTTGCTACACTCAATGCTAGAGCTTAATTTTCAGCTCCCAATTACCTAATAGAAGAATATCAGATGCAGGTAACAATGAGGGTGCCACTTCTCTCTCCCAAACTAGAGATCTGAAAACTAAGGACAGAAATAAAGAGTACTCCCTTTTCCAAAGCAATTGCACTCCTCTCTCCTCCCTGGGAAAAAAACTATTTCAGCAGAAATAAATATCCAAAACACAACATGTACTTAATAATCATCCAGGGGTTCCAGAGTTAATCTCTATCTAAAGAAATTAAATCATATTCTACATTAAGAATGTGATTCTTTTATCATAAGAATATACAAGCTTTATTGAAAAGAGGCTGCTCACCTGAACAATTTGGGAATCTTCTTTTTTATCTGACTCTTCCTTCTTGACCTTCCACGCTTTTTCTGTGGCAGTTGGCTGCAATGAAACTGCTTCAACCCATTCATCTTCAGAACTCTAAAAGTGACAAAATGCACAAATGAAATACTCAAATGTGTACATTTCAGTATAAAATTACAAAATGAGAGTGTGGAGTCACCTCATCATTAAGTGGAGATCATAAGTGGAGATCTCCCAGCAGGAGAGTACATTTTCTAAACAAAATGTGTAAAAAAAAATAGTTTCTGAAAAAATAAAAAAAAGAGGTAAAGCCTATCATTTTGATGCAATCCTACAAAAGAGCCAAATTACAGCTTTCTTTCTTAATACAGTTATGTCATAAAACTAAGAAAAATCAATGAATAAAGATTGTAAGTTTGACAAAGAAAACACACAAAGCTCCAATTTCATCTAATTTCATAGAGCCTTTTGACAGTGTGGTGAAGTCTATGGACAAGCAGACAATAAACCATCACAAATCTATTTGTTCAAACATAACTGGAATTTAGGTAAAGAACGGCTATAAATCGGATAGAAGAAACATGACCAGCTCCATACAGTGTCACTCCAAATAGGTACCCTAAAAATGCTTTTTAATGATATCTTTACTGCCTCCAAAAAAGAAAAGAAGCTGGTAAATTTTGTAAATCCTCAAACGGATCTATTATCATCAGTTCAGATGTTCCTTCCAGTGATACAGGTCACAAACCATCCATGCTGGTCCATGCTATGAGATTTTGTTAGTCTTTCTTCTCCCGTCACTGCAAAAATAGCAGTGGAGAACTCAAGCTGCCCACCTGTCAAACCTCATCCTTATGACACATAAGCAGTAACTCCTTCTCTGTCTTACATTTGCCAAATGACTCTCGTTCTTCAAAGATCCTCATGCACAGCCTGCTCGCACCCCCTGTGCATCTCTCTACATTGTATACTGCCTCTGTGTTCTGTGTGGGATTCATTTTCAGTTGTTTGGAAACCATCGTATCCCACGTATTACTGTCGTATAACTTTAACAGAATATCAGTATGAAAAAGACGGGTCTTTTTCTTCTAGGAGGAGTTTGGGCTCATAGGAGTTTAGCAATTGCTCAAATACAATCCAGCCGGCTCTCCACCTCCAGTTTAATTCTGTACTCATTTTGTTATGCACTTGTTACAGATGATACAGCCTAATTATAGGAGGGAAATCACTAAATTGTGCCTACCAGACTCACTATAAACTTACGTTACATTAAAACTGAGTCCTAAACAAGACAATCCTTCTCTTCTCACTTAAAAAATTCTTTATTTTATTTACCACAATGACTATTTCAAACCTTCTCTTCTCTTCTCTCTTCCTGCCTCCCCATCCTATCCCACACAGGCTCAGGACCTCCACTCATGCTTCACTAAAAACGTTGAAGACGTTTACTAAGAACTCCCTCTTCCTCTGTTCTTCTGATCTCACATCTTTTTGACATATTCCTCCATTATCTCCTCCTTCACTGTATTCCATCACCTTGCCATGGCCAACCTTTCTTCATTTACTCTTGGTTCAAACCCTTCCTGTCAAAAAGTAGCCATGTACCTTTCAGTGGAGAGAGTCCCTAGGATGGGGATAATTGCTATCACTTATCAAGAGACTTGGTCCTACAGAGCCAAGTACATAGCTGGAGATATAGGAAAGGTATGACCTATATGGAACAAGTTATACCAGCATTCTGGAATCTACACTCCCCATCTGCCTCCAATATAATGCAGATCATTCTTATTTTGATCTATAAAGGTCTATCTGGCTTAAGTATAGGTTTCTTTTCAGTTTTTCTCTCTCCCTATTTATACTTACATTTGAAGAAATCACCATCACCAAAAAGGCTTATTTATTTATGGTGCTATTAAAAGAACTTTGCATAGACATGGCCCCTTGTTATCTAAGAGCTCACCACTGAGAAGGTATAAAATAAGCACTATCTTTCAGCAGAGTAGGGAATTAAAAGATTAGATGAGATTAAAAGAAAAACTTACACTCAAGATTTAATCACAGAATAGATTTTCTAGGTTTGTTTGTTTTTTAAGAGGAAGGGAAAAAAACAGGTTCAAATTTTATATACTCTTCAAATTCCTGGAAAGTAGTATTTCAAATAATGAAAGGTAGAAAGTTTCAGCATACCAGAAAAGTTTTCCCAACAAGGACCAAATATAGGGTTCTAGAGAAAGGAGAAATAAAAGTCTAGAGAAGAAAAATGATTTTTCACTTTCATTTGTTCTTCTGCTCCTATAGCCTTAAGGACCTCGGATACAAACCACAAGGTTGGGAGTCAATTCTCCCATTAAAAAAATCAAATCAAGAGAAACTTCCAGGATTCTTAATGGCTTTGTGTGTGCACAATCTTCACTGGTTGGGGAGCATCTCAGGATTTTCACCTAACTCCTGGAGTTTAGGAAGAGGCTACTTTAGAGCCCCACAGTAACTGTGGAACAAGGGTACCCAGAGCCAACAACTAACTCTAACCTGAATGCACAATTAGCAAAAAATAAGTGTATCTACATTACTAGAAGAGTGTCATCACTACTAAATAGATGAAATTAGACTCCTAATTTCATCAGGAAAGGTTCTAGGAAATTTGTGTATTGTGTATTTGGAAAGGGCTTAACATATGTTACCAATGTTGTGAGATATTGGGAGGAACAACATCTCAAAGGAAGGCCTCATTGGCATATTTTTAATGTTAAATCTTTGTCATCCAGCTGTTTAAATATGCAACCCTATTAATCAGACTGGTACAAAGAATTTCAAAAACATTTCTTAAAGAGAGAATATATATTCCAATAGATGGAATACCACCAAATAAAACGAACAAAAAATTTTTAGATATTAAGGGGAGGAAGTTAAATTTAACTGTGTACTACAAATTAATACTATCTCTTTTCTCCCCCAAGCATACAGGCAACTATATAAGAACACTTCAATCTCTCAGCTCAAAGATTGTAAGGGGTTTGGACAGCTGGTCAGAAAGAGATTACAGTGGACCACTTATGCTAGCAATGGGCACAGGACCAGGTGCTATTTGGCAGCTCCACTGTCCATACCCACTTCTGAGTCACAGTTCCAGGGCACAGAGGAGTGTGCTTGCAGTTGAAAAGGAGCAGGGTCCTGAGGAGCAACAGTGCTTGCAGCTGCAAAGGAGCAAGAACCTTTCCTGGCACAGATCAGGAAAGCAATAACCATACCTCTCCCTAGATTATACCTCCTTGGAAGCACCAAAAACTTCCGAACTCCCAGAACTAGCTGTGAAAACAGTAGTACCAAAAAAGCCTGAGACCTGAGACAATTCTCCCACCCCAAACCCCCAGTAAGAAAAGCCCAATTTTAACATAAAGTTAAAAGTCAAGAAATGGGCTGGAAAAATGAGCAAATAACAACAAAAACTTAGCTACAAAAATCTACTATGGTACCAGGGAAGATCAGAACACACTCAGGATAAGACAAATATGTCAAAACAGCTACAATCAAAGCCTCAAGAGGAGTGAGGGATGCAAACTGGACACAGATCCAACAAGAATTCCTGAAAGAGCTAAAAAAAATTATTTTTAAAATCAAACTGGAGTGGTAGGGGAAAATTTTGGAAATGAAATGATAGTGATGAAAGAAAAGTATGAAAAGAATTAAGAGGTTGGCAAAACAGGCACAAAAAATACTGAAGAAAATAACACCTTAAAAAAACAGAACTAGCTAAATGGTTTTAAAAAAAAAAAAGGTACAAAACTTCACTGAAGAAAAGAATTCCTTAAAAAGTAGAACTGTCGAAATGGAAAAAGAGGTACAAAAGCTAATAGAAAAATATAATTTCCTGAAAATCAGAATTGGACCAGTGGAAAGTAATGACTCCATGAGATATCAAGAATAAAACAGAGTCGAAAGAAATTATTTTTAAAAAAGAAAATGTTAAATATCTCATTAGAAAAACAAGTGATCTGCAAAACAGATTGAGGAGAGATAATTTAAGAATTACTGAACTACCTGAAAGTCATGACATTTTCTAAAAGGGCCTATACATCATATTTCAAGAAACTATAAAGGAAAAATTGCCTCAATATCTTAGAACCAGAAAATTTTTAAAAAAGGAAACTACCAATCACCTCCTGAAAGAGATTCCAAAATGAAAACTCCCAAGAACATTATAGTCAAATTTCTGAGCTCCCAAATCAAGGAGAGAATACTACAAGCAGCCAGAAAGAGACCACTCAAATACTACAGAGCTACAGTAAGGATCACACAAGATTTAGCAGCTTCCATGTTAAAGAAGCAGAGGGCTTAGATGATATTCCAGAAAGTACAACTAGGATTGCAACCAAGAATAATCAAACTTGCAAAACTGAGCATAAACCCTTCAGGGAGAAAAAAATCATATTTATGGAAATAGAGCACTTTCAAGCATACCTGATGAAAAGAATAGAAAATCTGACATTCAAACATAAAAAAATAAACATGAAAGAGAAATCATAAGGAATTTAATATGGTTAATTTGTTTATATTCCTATATCAGAAGATGATACATGCAACTCCTAAGAACTTTATTATTATTAAGGCAGGTAGAAAGAGACTACATAGACAGAGAGCACTGAAAGAAGGGGAAAGGGAGAAGAAGAATGGGAAAAAATTACCTCACATTAAAGAGGCATACAAGGAAGATACTTTATAGTGGAGGAGAAAATGAGGGCCAGCAACACTTGAACCTCATTCTCATCTGAAATGGTTCAAAGAGGGAAGAATTATATTCTGGGTAAAGAAATCTCTTACCCAAAAGGAAAGTAAAAGGGGAAGAGAATAAAGGGGGAGGTGGTAGGATAGGGAAAAAAGAGAGAGAGAGAAGGATAAACAGAAGAAAAAAGGACAGAGGGAAATACACACAGTTAGTGATCATAACTGTGAATGAGATGAACTCACCAATAAAATGGAACTGCCTAGCCAAATGAATTAGAAACAGGAACCCAACGATAAGGTGCTTATAAGAAACACACTTGAATCAAAAAGACGTATCCAGAGTTAAAACAAGGTTGGAACAAAACTTATTATGCTTCAGCTGAAGTAAAAAAGGCAGGGGTAACAATCATGATCTCAGACAAAGTAAAAGCAAAAATGGACCTAATTTTAAAAAATAATCAAGGTGCTTGTTGTTGTTTGTTTGTCCTTTGTTTTCAAAAAGAACTATGACAACACAGAGATGATGCCATGATGTATAAATTAACAGGACTTAAGTAAGGGAGAGCTGTGCTAAGTCACCATCCTCACTTTCTCCTCTGGAATCATCTGGGTCCAGTGGCAAGAAGAAGACCAGGAGGCCTGAAGATAGCCCCAGATAAATCAGGAAAACTAAATCTTGCTAAAAGTAATGTAGACGATGAAGTAATATCAATGCTAAACATTTGTGCACTAAATGACATCGGATCCAAATTCTTAAAGGAAAAGTTAAATGATTTACAAGAGGAAATAAATACTAAATCAATATTAGTAGGGGACCTCAACTTTTCCCCTTTCAGAACTAGATAAATCTACCCATAAAATAAGAAAGAACTTAAGGAGATGAATAGAATTTTAGAAATGTTAGATATGACAGACCTCTGGAGAAAACTGAATGGGAAAAGAAATGACATAACTTTTTTTCAGCTGTAAATGACACTTTCACAAAAACTGACCATGTATTAAGGCATAAAAACTTCACAAACAAATGCAGAAATATTAAATGCATCTTTTTACAACCATATGCAAAAAAAATTACATTCAGTACAGGGCTTTAGATGTATAAATTAAACATTAACTAGAAACTAAATAGTCTAAACCTAAAGAATGGATTAAAGAACAAACTATAGAAACAAATCAATTTCATTAAAGAGAATGACAACAATGAGACAATATACCAAAATTTGTTGGATATAGCTGTAGCAGTACTTAGTGGAAAAATTATATCTCTAAACACTTACATCAATAAAAAAGAGAAAGGGCAGATCAACAAATTGGGCATCCAACAACAAAAAAAAATTAGAAAAAGAACAAATTTAAAATTTCCAATTAAACAACAAAATAGAAATCCTGAAAAATCAAAGGAGAGATTAATAAAACTGAAAGTTCAAAAACAAAACAACCAACTACTGAACTAATAAATAATACTAAAAGCTGGCTTTATGAAAAAAATGATAAATCATTGGTTCATTTGATTTTTTAAAAAAGAGGAAAGCCAAATTACCATTAACAAAAATAAAAAATAAAAAAGGTGAATTCATCACCAATGAGGATGAAATTAAAGTAATTATCAGGAGCAAAGTTTGCCCAATTTACCAATAAAACTGACAATCTAAGTGAAATGGATGAATATTTACAAAAATATAAATATCCCAGATAAACATAAGAGGAAATGGAATGCTTAACATCTTCATAATCTGGTTAGAGAACATTACTGGCATGTTTTTCTCTAAATAACATTAAAGGTATTTGTTTTAAATGAAGAAAAAGGGAGAGACAAAACAGAAAAAGAAAATTATAGACCAATCTCCCTCATGAATATAGATGCAAACATTTTAAATAAAATATTAGCAAAAAGACTACAGCAACTTATCACAAGAATAATACATTTTGACCAGGTTGGGTTTATTCCAGGAATGCAAGGATGGTTCAATATTAGGAAAACTATCAGTATCATTGATCATATCAACAGTAAAACTAGCAGAAATCATGATTATTTCAATAGATGCAGAAAAAGCTTTTGACAAAATACAACATCCA
>CM053588.1:121302608-121321465 GCA_028646515.1 Pseudochirops corinnae | reverse complement strand
ACACAAGTTGTCTTCTTCTGAAAAGAAGGAAAATAAGGAGAAAACAGTTAAGAGGGGAAAGACAGAGGAAAAGGTCATAATTAGGGCAAGATGGAAGGGGGAAGGGAGAAAAAAGGGAAATAAGGAAGGGGGAAAGCTGGGGGAGGGAGGGAGTTTCTGAATGGGACTAGATGGCAAAAACTCGACAGAATGACAGCAAAAGAAGAGAGGCTTAAACCGTCCGAGCAGTTTTCCCCCTCATGCTCTTTTATAAGCCAACTGTCCGTACTCTTGAACACTTGCACTTGTAAGGGGAACCTGCAATAAGGTGCCCCCACAAGCCTTGGTGCAGTCTGAGCTTTAATAGTTTAAAACTGCCCTAACCCTGGGGGACACCAGGGGCTTTCGTATCGGAGCTGAGGGAGGGGAAGGACTGAGAGCTGCAGCAGTGGCCGGCAGTGGCCGGAGGGGCGGCTCCCCAGACCGCCAGCGCCCTCGGCACCGGAAACGACAGTACAAAGAGACTCTGAGACGGAGGTACCTGTCGCAGGACCTCGACCCGAGCCTGCCGCTTCTGTTCTTTCCGTTCTTCGATGCTCCTTGCACTCTCAAACCTGCCACCGGAAGCCGCCATCGTTGTTGTTGTCGGAAAGCGCCCAAGGCAGGCGCAGTAAAAGTCGGCTTACGACAGTCGTAAAAGCAAACCTTCCGGTTCGCCGCTCCAAGGAGGCCCTGGGGGCGGGGCGGGGCGGGGCGGGACGCTCAATGAATGGGAGGGAGAGTCGGTACTTCCGACTTTTGGGCATGCGCCCGAGGAAGTTTTCTCAACCTCTCTGAGAGTGCAGTCTTTAACCTCTCTCAAGTCCTGCTTGATGATCAACAAAGCCTGGAAGGAGAAGCGCAAAAGCAGGTGGAGAAAGAACTTAGTCCTTTGCTGCCCCAGCGGTCCCAACTGCACTAAGACCTTTGGGACACCCTGTATTTACCTCTCGTAGCTGCTGGCGGGTTAGGTTTCCAAGCATTAAAGGGATGCTATCCCTGGAAGGGATGGCCACTCATAGCAAAGGAGAAGCAGAGAATTTAATTGTCTTGCCACACTGATGGTTAAGTGACCGGAAGCCGGGTGCTCGAACTTGAAATTCAATTCTCTTTTTCGCCTTAATTAGCCAGGGCACACCTGCATCAATAACTGACCCTAGACAAAACTATGAAATTTGACTCCCAAGACCTTGCAAACCCTACGTGCTCACCTCTTAATTTCTGAGCCCCTTTCTTCCGTTTGGCTTCTTGATTCCAGGTCCCTCCCCTCTTCTTACCAGGCTACATAGTGTTTCTTCACGCTGCCCTCTGCTGCCAAATCCACCCACCACCACGCCTCCCTCAAAAAATCTCCTATTTCAACCATTAAGTGATCAATTATACGGAGAAAAAGAGTTCCCATAGCGTTTGTCTTTGTTGTTGTTCTGGAGTGCCAATGACTTCACTATGTTGGGGTCAAGGTACAGTGTTTTGACTGAGGCTGATCAATCAGGAACTCAGAAGGTTGTATCACAGGTGTGGACCTTTTAAAAGTTTGGTTAAAGAGACAAACAGTAATATAAAAATTACATTATTTATTCATTATTCTTCCCTTAAGGCTAGCATTACTTGCGCAAGGAGTGCAGGACTAACGTTAAAGGACTGATGAACAGAGGAATCATAAGACTTTTTATATATTTTTAGAACCATCCCAATTCAGGATGACCATGTCGCAAAACTATGACTTCCATTTGTTATCATCTATGCAGAGTTCCTTGGTTGTAAATGCAAATTGACAACAACCAGAGCAGGGTCTATTTACATTTTACAGTCTCAGAATGTCTGTCTTGCTGTCATGTGGAGTAAGTCCCAAGATGCAGGGAATCTCACCTCTGGTCTTTGAAGTTGCAGACCCACGGAAAGGCATTTTTAAATCAACCAAAGCAGTTTGTTGAATAATTCAGACTTGGGCCAAAATATGATATTTAATGATTATTACAGGTCAAACACAAATAGATCATTTGAACATTTGGGATGGGATGTCTCTAGATTTGCATATCACATTTGTTTTGTGCTACTATAATTCTGTTTTGCTCTTAGAGCACAGAGCCTTCTTTGATGCCGGCACACCATGCTGGGCAGCCCTGTGCCAGTGTCTCCCATGTCTCACAATCAATATTAAAGTTCTTCAGAGAGACCTTGAGAGTGTCATTGTACCTCTTCTTCTGACCTTCATGTGAGTGCTTGCCTTATGAGACTTAACCAAATAGTCTTTTAGGTAAATATATGGTTGACATTTGGACTGCAGGGGCAATCCATTGGAATTGCACTTTCTGCTGTAGAGTTTGAATACTGACAATTCAGGGACCTGTGTCTAATACCTTATTTTGCCAGGTAATCTTCAGAATCTATGTAAGACAATTCAACTGGAAACAGTTCACTTTTCTGGCATGGTACTGGTAGACTAGCTAGGTTTCACAGGCATACAACAATGAAGTCAGCACAAAATGGCTCTGTAGACATTCAGTTTGGTATGTAACTAAATACCTCTTCTCTCTCATACTTTCTTTTGGAGCCTCTCAAACACTAAGCTAGCTCTGACAATGTATGCATCAACCTCATCACCTATCATCCCTGGAAAATATACTGCTAAAGTAAGTGAATTTACCCACAGCACTCAAAATTTCTCCATTTGCTGTTACAAATGGTTTCATGAATGAATGGAACAATCCTGACTGATGGAGAACCTCTGTTTTCTTGATGTTGATTGTCAGGCCAAAATTAGCACAAGCAGCAAATAGTTAATCCATACTGTTTCATCGAAGCCTCAGAAGCCACAATGAGTACACAATCATCTGCAAACAAAAAGTTGTGTACCAGCTCTCCCTCTGCTTTAGCCTTAGCCTATAGCCATTTCAAGTTAAAGAATTTGCCATCAATGCAGTAGCTGACCTTGATGCTGTTTCCTCCCTTGTTGAAGGCATCTAACATTGCTGAAATGCTAAAAAAAAAAAAAAAAAAAAAAACCACGGGAGAAAGCACATAGCCCTGCTTCACTCCACTGATAATTGGGAAAGCATGAGAGTATTATCCTTTATCGAGACCCTATGTAAGTATGCCATAATGAAATTGGTGTATAATACTGATGAACTTCCCCAAGCAACCGAAGTTCACCAAAATGTTCCACAAGCACTTATGACGAAGACATTGTATCTGATATCAAAGTATCAAAGGCCTTGGTCACATCAGTAAATGCTGGGACCAGATCTCTGTTCTACTCCTAGAATTTCTCCTGGAGTCATTGAGCAACAAACACCATGTTGACCATTTTCTGCCTTTTCTGAAGCCTCACTGGCTCGTTGGTAGATGACTATCTTCCAAGTGAAGGATCAGAGAATTAAGGAGCACTCTGGAAAGAATCTTGTTAGCAATGACTAAGAGACACACATACACACACACACACACACACACACACACACACACACACATACCTGTAACTGTTACAGGATAATCTGTTTCCTTTTCCTTCATAGAGATAGACAATGGAAGCATCCTTGATCTCCTAAGGGATAACCTCCTCTTGCCATATAACCTGGAAGATTGCCTGTATGAGCAGTGAATCCCCCTGCCTTGTAGATCTCAGCTGGCGTGGAAACAGTGCCCAGAACTTTGCCACGTGAAAGGAGCCTAATGGCATTCAATACCTCTTCTTCATTTAGAAGTTCATCTAGAGAGAGATTGACTTCAACCTGAGGTAAATAGACAGTGGCTTCAGCATTGGTTGATAATGATCTGTTGAGAACACTATGAAAGTGTTCAGCCCATCTCTCCAGGATCGTATCATTATCACTAATCAGTGTGGCTCCTGAGTAGTTGAGACGCAGCAGAGGTCTTTGGCCCATAAATAGTCTTCCGGCATCATAGAAGCACTTTGGATTGTTGCTGTTGGTGTAAAACTGAATCTCATCCCCCCTTCTTACTAAGCTCAAAATCTTACATCTCTCTAAGCTTTGATTGCACTTTACTTTTGATAGAATTAAATGTGCCTTCTTAGAGACAGATGAACAGTTCTCCCGGCAAACCCTGTAGAGTTTTCTTTTTTGTTGTTTTTTTTTTCTTTTTTTTTTTTGGTTTAGCAGCTTCTGGATTTCCCTATCATTTTTGTCAAACCAGTCCTGATGTTTGCAAGTGTTCTGGACCAGATGAGCAAATACAGTGCTGTACACCAAGTCTCTGAAAGCTATCTACTTCTTTTCTACTCCTCTGTTGCTGTTTGCTGACTCAGCTTTCCCTCTAGGTCAGCAATAAACTTTATGAATGGAAAAGCACTCTAATCTGTTGAGGTTGAGTCTCCTGACAGTTGTCTTGCTTTGGAGCCACCACTTTTGTTGCATGGGAATTTTAGCCTGGAGAGAATAAGTCTGTGATCAGTCCAGCACTGCCACACATCACCTTCATCCCTGTCACTTCCTGTCTATCTCTTCTTATACTTATGTAGTCTATCAAATGCCAGTGCTTGTTACAAAGGTGTATCCAAAACATTTTGTTGAATTTAAGTAAACAGAAGACAGTGTTGGTGGTGAGAAGGTTGTGAAACACACAAGTCTTCAGTAGTAAGTGACCACTGCCATTGCTATTTCTGACTATGTTCCTCCCAAGCATTCCCTGCCACATCTGGTAATCTGTGCCTACTCTGGCATTAAAATCACTTAGAATTACAAGCTTGTCCTCTTTTGGCACATTGATGATAAGGGTTCCCAGGGTCTTCATAAAAATTTTTTTTGAACTTATCAAGGTTCATCATGGTGGGAGCATATGTTCTGATAATTGCATTTTCCTATAAGTGGCAGTCACATTGTTATGAGCATATTGTTCACTCCTTTTGGGAGGCTTGCTGATTAGATCTAATTGCAAAACGTAAGCCAAATTCACAGTGCCCTTCATCACAGAGGCTACTGTGTATCCAGCCTTAGCAATTTGGCCTTCATCGTCCAGCCTTGTTTCACTCAGGGTGTGGTACCTGCTGAGTTCTCTTGCATCAAGAGCTATCTGTCTTTCAGATGTTTTGGATTTCTTGTTGTCCATGACTGTACATACATTCCATAGACCAATTGTGAGTGGAATCATCTTAGCAAATCCAACTTTTGTCACTTACACACTGTGCACGGCCCTGAGAAGTCACTCAACCTCCCTTAAGCCTCAGTTGGGGACAGCAATGTCTGTGGTACCTACTTTTCAGGCCAATTGTGAAGATCAAATGAGATAACATTTGTAAGGGACTTTGTAAGCCATAAAATGTCACATTTTGGTTATTAAATTATGATAATTATTAGAAAGCACTTTTATTTTCTCCTGCAATTTGTTTTTAGAGGGAAGTAGGAATCTTATTTGCCTGCGTGTGTGTATGAGAGAGAGAGACAGAGACAGAGAGAAATCGTCTAACTATTGAATGGCAACATTCACATCTAGGATTTTCTCTCCTTTTAAGTTTTAATTTTGTAGTTTGAACCCTTTAGCCAAAAGGTCAGTGTTCCAAGTGGGTAGAATACCTATGTAATATGACTTTAAATGTTCTTGTAAAGTGCTCCCTGAAACATGTGTCCTATCTTCGGTTTGATTATGCATCAGATTCTACAATTAGCTTTAAATTCTTTTATTCCTAAGTCCTAAAACTCTGTACCATAGAAGACAAATTAGATACTGAATTAAGAGTAGAGAAGGGTATCTGGGTGGTGGTAGTACAGAGGTAAGGGCTATGTTTTCTTTTCTCCCATTTTATATATGTTATATATGGGATTTTCAGAGGCCTCTCAAAGAGTTCTGTATCAGAAATATAGCTTGGATTCTCTCAAAAAGACTTTGTCATAGACTTATCCATACTGGAAGGTTGACACCTTGGAGGTACATAGCCACAGCTCACAGTTTGTACATAGTGGAGCTGAAATGCAAACACTAGACAAGGCCCCTGGCCACTTTCCCAAGGGCCAGTGTATTGGGAGAGACACACAGACAAATGGTTATATCAGGAATACTTTTGAGGGTCCCAAACAATGAAGGCATGCCCTACATGAAACCTGGAAGTTACCCAGGTATGCCACAAAGTTCCACAGTAGTTTACTATTGGCAATGGCTTTTGTTCTTCCTCCACCTTAAATCTTTCACCATTGGCCTGCTCAGTTTGCCTATAATGGCAGTCTGATAATTCAATTGTAAGCAATCCTATATGGAGTTCTGTGACTAGCTGCTTCTCATGAGCATGGTGCTAACAACTTGCTTTTTTAATTTAGCCTATTTCAACTGGATCAAAGACTCATGATAAAGATCCCCTATGAGGTAGTGGTGGCTGCTTCAAAGCAGAAAAAGGAAAATGGGTAGGGGGAGAGGAAGGAGAAAAGAGAGAATTAAATAGGGAAAACTTTTTTGTTTTCTCAAAATGTGCTGGAGAGAATTATTAGTAAGTCTATATGCTGCCTTACTTACAATACCATATTTTAAACAGCATAGGCCTTAGGAATAATGATGTAAAATGGCACATAGTGAGCTATCAGGAATTCACAGATCATGACCCTGCAACCTGTATCCATTTTACTGATTTCTGAAATTCCACAATAAGAGCTTCATGCCTTAGATTCCAAATTAAAGTGACTACCCCCTCCTCCCATTTCTCCTAGTACTTTGCCCAGCCTTCTTTGTATGTTTGTCCCCGTCCTTTGTATCATAATTATTTTGGTACAAGTCTCTTTTCCATTTAGATTGGGAGCAAGGTCTATGTCCTGTTTATCTTGTATCCCCAGCCCTAGTACTATATTGTGCGTGTAACATGCATTTAAAAAATGTATATTGGATTTAATTCAAATAAGCCAAATGGAATCCATAAGCTAAGGCTTTAGGCCTTAGTGGTATTAACACCTAAATTGTGAATGCATTTATCATGTTCTTTCCTGAGAGCAAGTTTTAAGGGAAAAGGCAAAGGGAACATAAGGATATTGATGAGAAGGGAGGATTAAGAGGAGCCATCATGTATGGAAAAGGGCACGGAACAAGTAAGCAGGAAGGAATTTTTGCCTACTTTTGACATTTTGCTTAGGGCAGATCCTATCCAGCTCCAGACTCATTAACATATTACGTTATGATTCCTTTTCTTTTCCTGACCTTTCCTAGTTCTCTGACTGCTTTTCCTTTTCCTGTAACTCAGATTTTCTTTTCTATTTAGTTTCCTTTACTGGATCATCTATTGGTTTTTCTATAGGTTCATTGGCAACACTTATTGCAAAAATAAATCTGCAGTAAGAAAGTGACAAGAATCTTAGTTTCCCTTTGCTACATTAAAGTTCATAAACGCTTTTATGCTTAATACAGAGGAACTCATAATTTTCCTAAGAAGTATTAGCTGACTGCACTCTCCATCAAACCAAAGACACAAAAAAATGCCTAGATTCTGAATTTTCATTTTAGCCATCCAGAGATGACATGATAATGAAGCCTATGCTAGAGCTTCAGATACACTTGATAATAAAGGCTATAAATATAAGAGTATTCTATTTCCTATTTCTAAGTGCCACTTTCTCCAGTAAGCCTTTCACAACTTGTTCCCGTGATGATTGTTCATTTATCCTCTTGTATATTTTTTCAGGGAACATTATTCTAATTTGTACATATCATAGTATCAAATGTTTGGAAATGTAAGGGACTTTGGAGGTCATCTGTTCTAACCTAAGTGAAACGGTTTTCCAAATATCACACAAGCATTGTATCAAAGCCAGGATTTGAGCCTAGGTCTCCTGACTCCAAATCCAAGGATCTTTCCACTATTCCATGGCTTTTTTACATTATGCTTTTAGGCAGGGGTAGGGAACCTGTAACATCAAGGCTACTTGTGACCCTCTAGGTCCTCAAGTGTGGCCTTTTGACTGAATCCAAACTTCACAGAACAAATCCCCTTAATAAAAGGATTTGTTCTGTAAAACTTGAACTCAGTCAAAAGGCCACATCCAAGGACCTAGAAGTTCATGTGTGGCTTTCAGGCCACAGGTTCCCACCCTTGTCTAAGGAATTATGTCTCCTGGGGATTTAGTTTAGGAGACAAGATAAGTAGATAGATAATAAGGTTAAGGTGGTACTTTAGAAATATTATTTGATGAAATTAGTCAAATAATTATAAAATTTTATTGTTGGAAGGGAATTGAGAGATCATCTAGTCAAGTAAGTGTTAAAAAAAGGAGTATTGAAAAAATTAAAAATCAGGGAAATGAAAGAGATAAACTAATAAAAATGAAGATTTTTAAATAATATAAGAGAGAATGCTAGCCAGGAACAGAAGACAGAAAAAGAACCATTTATACAAGGAATGACCAAGTAAAATAAAGGCAAAGAGAAAAAAAACACACATGGAGTAATTTTCCAGTCTTCCTCAGACTATTCATTTCCCAGGAACAGATGGAGAAGTCTCCTTTTTCCATCTCCTTTCCATACCTTCCTGCCCATTTCTTTTCACCTGAGCTAGCTTTAGGTAGGAAAAGAAAATATGTATTTCCAGCTTTATGGTGGCTAGTTCAAGCCTCTAACCTTCTGCTCCAACCAAGCATATAGTTTGGACAGGAAACAGGGGCTCTTTATAGTATCAGAGCCAAGCTGAAAGTGCTCTCTGGCCCCATTCTTTGAGCTCTGTGAGTCTGGCATATGTACTGTGACATGCAACAAATGGATGTAAATGGAAAGACCACCTGCCAGCACATTTACTGAACATTACAAACACTTCTGCTTTCCTACTGCCCAGCACAGATCGTTTGGATCTTGATTTCTTCTCTACCTAATTCAAGAATTGAGTTAACTAGAGAGAAAACAAGCACAGTTTTTGTTTGCTGATAATATTGATATATTTGTGGGTAATAATAAAAATCAAGTACACCTATTAGAAAAAAAGACTGATCTAAGCTGATCACCCTCTTAAGAGATCTATGGTATGTAGATTTCTCTAGTGTAACAAAAATCTTCAATGTTTTCTTCTCAGGCTCTCTGATCTTCCTCTCATTCCACAGACTTTAACACTTAAAGTGAATGCAAAACGACAGTGTTTTTAACTATAACTTTCTGGAATTCTGATTTGGGAAACCACTCCCTTTTCCCAATGGTACAGAGTGTTAGGTATGGTTGATGTCACCTTTTAAGAAAAACAACACATTTTCTACAATTCTATCTCCCAGAAAAGAGAAGAAGCCGTGGTATAATGGGAATAGCCAGAACATAATGAAAAGATCACTATATTGAGAATCAGGCCTGCCACTTAACTCAGTATGACCTTAGGCAAGTCATTTCAAGTCCATCCAATAAACATTTCTTAAATACTCTTTACTTTATAAAGTACATTGTGCTAGGTGCCTGGAGAGAGAGAGAATTTAGATAGGATACAAACCCTGTTCCCATGGAGCTTACAATCAGGAGGAGGATGTGACACAAATAGAAATAACCACGATGCAAAATTCATGAATGATAAAACCATGATACTAACAAATACATTATTTCTTAAAAAAAGATATGTGAATTTATTTATACCTGTATATAGGTATGTACATATATATACCTATACATACACTTAGTATATATACCTATATCAGGTTGCTAACTCTCTCAGGGTGGGAGAAAGGAAGGGAGAGAGGAATAGAATTTGGAACTCAAATTTAAAAAAAAAAAAGAATATTAAAAATGGATTTTATATGTAATTGGGAAAAATAAAATATTGTTTAAAATGTACCTCCCCAAAATATGTGAGGTGAGAAAGGGAGTTCTTAATTCAGTAGGAGCAAGTACAAGGTAAATTTTCATGGAAGACATGGCATTTCAGTTGCATTTTAAAAGATGGAATTCAGTGGGCAAAGAAGAGAAGGGAAGACATCCCAAGTGCTGAGAACAGCCTAAATAAAGGTGGGGAGGTAAGAAAGAATAGTATCTATCTGAGGGAATTGAGATTAGGACAGCAAGGGGTTAATTGTGGGAATTGAGTGAACCACACTGACCCCATGTTGTGATTCAGTTCTGGAGTTAACTCAGTTCCCTTTCTATTCAATTAAGGGTGTAGTCCAAATTCGGTCTTGTGAAGAAACTTTATTCAATTGTGGGAACTGAAATAAAACCTTATTGTATAGTTTGAATCTAGCCCTGCATGACTGGGAAATTAGATCACCTCTACCTGCTATTCAGAGGTCTTTACTAAGTATCCAGATTACACTGACCAGAAACCTGGTCAGATGTAAAGACTGATAGGAGTTTTCTCCTAATTGTACATCTCAAGCAACCCATCTATCTTATCTGAAAAATGACTCCACACAAATTGATGTTATTATTTCTGTTTTGTCTATTGTTTACAAACACCTGGGGAGAATGGGACACCTCTTTTTCTAAATTCGGGGGATTATACCTGTTCATTTTTCCCCTTCCCAACTTGGCGAGTCCTAATCTTTCATCCAATTAGAAATCAGTTTACCCAAAGTTGTGTTGTTTTCTTTTAACTAATTGGTCTTATTTAATTAATTGTTTTTAATGTATAAAAGTCTGTGTCCCCCGTCTTCAGAAGTCTAGCCCTATGCTTAGGAAGGGGCCTAGTCCCAATTTGTTGGGCACTTTACATTATTTGCTTAATAAATCAATCCAGAATCTCAAACCCTTATTTCCTCAGTCATTTTCTCTTTCACTTGCTTCCTGTGTTTGGGGTTTAGAGTATCCACTTTGGCTGATGTATAATATACATAGAGGGGAGTAATACAGAGTGGCCTAAAAGTTGTAGTAAAAATTTTTTTACAGTGTGAAGGTTTTTTTTAAAGGCTTTAAACTGTACTAAAACTCTTGGGACACCCAAACTTGAAAAAACAAATATAGGATGGTTCCAAATGATGGACAGCTTTGAATGTCAGGATAAAGAGTTTGAACTTGGGTCAATAGGAAGCTACTGAAAATTTATTTTTCTTTCTGGGGGAGGGAAAACATGGCAGTTGGGGTTAAGTGACTTGCCCAAGGTCACACAGCTAGTAAGTGTGTCAAGGGTCTGAAGCCAGATTTGAACTCAAGTCCTCCTGACTCCAGGGCCAGTACTCTATTCACTGGGCCACCTAGCCACCCCTACTGAAAATTTCTTAACAGAATTTCATGATAAATCTATGCATGTGATTTCTTCTCTGGATCTCAGTTTCTATATCTGTGAAATAAGGATGCTAGAATGGACAGATTGTAGAGTCTCCTGTAGCTCTAGTATTCTGTGACTTTCTGGGTGTCTGTATTTAGACTTGAGAGCAGGTCATAATTAAATGTGGTCAATTGTCTCTTGGAAGTAGCTTGTGCCCATGTTTATTTCTTACATTTGGCATGTCATACTAGAATAGTTGGAACATCTAAAGTCAGGCTTAACTTTATCACGGCTATGGTCACTGGAGAAGCTACTATATTTACTCACCCTGTTCCAGCTTTCATTGACATCAGAGTAATCCAGAAGGACAGAGTAGAAAATGTTTTTGAACTCTCATTCAGTTTGCATAGTAAATCTTAGCTCTATCGATCAGGAAAGCATTGTAAGATGTTTTTAAATCCTGGAGAAAAATACCCATCCAATCTTTTCTGAAAAAGAGACAAGAAATGGATGCATCAGAAAAACCAAAAGAAGAGATTTAAATTCCCATTTTTGCATTTTCCCCTCTCCTTAATCACAAGAATATTGAAGAACTTTTTTCTTTCCTTTTTTTTTTTTAAGATCTTTAATAAGATATTCCAACAGTGTCCTTGAACATGCACCTAAGCTTATGGCTGCCTATACGTAAGCTTCAAGCATCTGTATTCACATCACAGAGTTCATCTGCTCTGCTGTGAGCAGCCAAACAGGCAGTAAGGTAAAGCCTAACTACAAATGAATCCCCTGTCTGCTCGCTGAAATAACAACCTCAGGACACAAAGGCCAGGGCAACATGGAAAGTCAGTGTGCCTGTTGGGGACCTAACAATTCAGCATTTCAAACTGTCCAGAATGGAGGAAATGATAATCCCAAGTGGACTCTTGCTCTGGTCAGAGCCTCTGTGGAACATTATGTCCAGTTCTCCAGTTCTGGTTACCAAAGCTTAATGAAGAACACTCACATGTTGGAGCAAATCTGGTGGAGAGCAACCAGAACCTTGAGGGGAATCCAAACCATAGCATATGTTTTTAGGCCTGGGTACTAGTGGGACTGATGTAGCTATCATTTATGTAGTGCTTTAAGATTTGCAAAGCCTTTCGTGTGTTATCTCATTTGATCCTCACAACAACCTTCTAATGGGTGCTATTTTAGCCCATTTTACAGATGAGGATATTAAGGCACAGAGTGGTTAAGTGACTTGCCAAGGCCTTGCAACTAGTGTCAGAGGCAGGGTTTGCACCGAGGTCTAAATCATGTGCTCAATATACTTGCCACCTAGCTACCTAGGTAGAGCTTCCTGGGGAGATTTGAGTTAACACTTAAACTTCCATCACACCAACCAGATCTTTTGGGACCCAAGAAGCCTTGTAGTATACTTTCTAATAACTTGGGTTATTAGAAAGATGGTGGTACCCTTAAAAGTAATGGGAAAGGCAGAAAGAGGAGTTGGTTGGTTGGCAAAGATAATGTAAAGATGTCTGTGATACTGATTGTACATGCTTAGTCTTTGATACTTACTCTGTCCCACTCAAAATCAAAGGAGCTCCTACTGCCCCAGAGCATAGATCCTACCCTCCAAGGGGTACCTACTATAACCATGAGGTAATGCAGGAGACTGGGATCAGTATGCTAGGGTTTGGGGAGTGAATTTTCCCAATGGCACCTGAGTAGCTGTTACTATTGGTACTTGAGAATAGTTAGGTTTTAACTTCCCTGATAGTCCAAAGCCTGGCTCAGAAAAAGAGATTGGAACCTTGCATAGAAGATGGTAGGGAGTGGAGTTATAAACAGTTGGAAGATAAGAATAGGTATGTTACTGACAAATCCTATGACTAGCTGTCACAGGAAGAGGTAAGATGTGATTCATCTTCTCATCCAACAATTGGCTGATTACACAGCACCCCCAGAGATTCCCAGAGGACCCCTGACTTCAGGAATTATGACAAGCTCTCTATGGACTTAGAAATGGGCCCATTTCCAGCATACACGCTGTATTTATCCTGTTTTGCTTCTACTTAACTGAGACTAGCAACAAAGAGCACAGAGAAGAAAAAAAACAAGGGAAAAAAACCACTTATTTCTCTACTTTGGGAGGGTAAAAGAATAAGAGGAGCCCAGCAGTCATCCTTGACTCTTCATTCTCACTCATTTCCCATATCTAATCAGTTGCCGAGTATTGTCCATCCTACCAAGACAACATCTCTTGCATTTGTCCTTGTCTCTCCATTCATACATTTATCCCCCTAGTTTGGGCCTTTTTCACCTTTCTCGAACTATTGCAATAGCTTCCTAATTCACTTTCTTGACTCCAGTCTTTTTCCTCTCCAATTTATCTTGATAACAGTTGCCAAAGTAATATTATTTGAAGGACACCATGCCACGTCCTTGCTCAAGAAGCTTCTGTCACTTCCTGTTAGCTCTAAAATAAAATACAGACTCCTATTTGGAATTAAAAAGCTTTCCCCCATGAGGTTCCAAGCTATCTTTATAGCTTGACTGAATATTCCTTTTCCTATGAATTCTATGTTCCTACCAAACCAGCCTACTTGCCATTCCTTATGCACAAAATTCCATGTTCCATCTCTGCGCTTTTTGCACAAGCTGCTCACAAGAGAATGACCTCATCTCTACCCCTTAAAATTCCTAGTTACCTTCAAGGCTTTGCTCAAGAACAACCTCATTCAAGTGGCCCTTCCTGAAACCTCTAATTTTTAGTACTCTCCCAGTATCACAAACTATATTCTATTTATTTTGTATCAATCATATATCTGCTTACCTGTCAACATGTTATATTCCTCTAGTAGAATTTAAGTTCTTAAGGGGCAGGGACTGTCTTGATTTTGCCTTTGTATCCCCAAGACCTAGCACATTAACACACACAGGGCATCTAATACATGTTTATAAATAAATTGAGCTGGCAAAGGCAAAAAAAAAAGTAGTTAAAGAGATAGAAGAAAAATCAGGAGAGTGTGGTATCTCTTTAAGGCATGGAAGGAGAAAATACACAAGAAGAGGGCTTTTCAGTCTATTTGGGACTTAAATGGGGCTTCACAGGAGAACTAGACCAACCACCCTATGTTGAAAACAATAGGCTTTATTTGGAACATTTAAGAAAAGTTTTTGCAACTTTTAAATAGACCTCCAAGATTGGGTACACAGAGTGGAAAGCAAGGGAAGGACACTACTGCATCCCATCTCTAAACTGGGGTAGCAACTAACATTTCCAAAGCAGGCTGAAGAAGAGCAGGGAAAGAATGCAACACCAAATGTTGTCAGAGCCTTAAGAGCCATGATCAATTAATCAATCAGCAAACATTTATTAAGAGTCTACTATGTGCTGGTCACTGTGTTAATATTCAAGACATGACAGAAGGAGAATGCTCTGGTGCCCTTGACTATCAATGAATGGAACTTCCAGGCCCCTCAACAATCTATACAGGTCTTCCAAAAGTCTTAGTGCCATTTAAAGCTTAAGAAACTATGAAAATATTCAAGCTTAATGCTGCACTAAGACTTTTAGTATACCCTGTATACATAAGGTTAGCATCCTAAGGATGTAGATGAAGGCAAGATATTATTCTAGTTATGGGGAGGAGGAGATGTGAATGGAATAGGATTTCCAGGTAGGAGGAGGGATTGTGTGTTGAGTAAGAACAATCAATAGTGAGAAAGGTTAAACCCAGAAAGCCACAAAGGTTTTCTGGACTTCTACATTAGTCAATAATGTCAGATACTGCAGAGAGGTCAAGAAAGATGAAGTCATGGTTAATTTTGCCCTAGATAGATCACATATGACAGCAGCTGCTACAAACTACCATCTAGATGTCAGGGGTGAACTATCCTGGGATCCTCTTTTCTGATGGCAAATAGTTTGTGGTCCACTCTTAAGATGTCAGCTGTTACAGCTAAAAATCCATTCTAACCTTAACTTTTCCACAGAAGAACCAAATGATATCAGGAAAACTTACTAATTAACTTCAGGGAATTATTTTTAAGAGTAATATAAAAATTAACAACATCTCTAAACTCAGTATGGATTTTTGTCCTATTACTTTTCTAGCTAAGATATAAAATATGCTAAAAAAAAATCAGTTACAAAACTGTACATGGTAATTTCCATCCTCTTCATGTCTCCTGGTCCCTTTCTTGCCTAAGTGGCATCTAAGACTTAGCTCTGCTCAGTTAAGGGGAACTGGTTATTCTAGAAGCAAAGGCATCTAATGCCTTCCCTTTTCAGGGAATCTTCTCCTATCTGGGCCAGAACTAAAGATACAGATGCTCTCCTAGCAGCTATCTTGGTAACTTTGAATTAACCTTTGTAACAGTGGATTTTGGGCAGAGGATTTTGGGAAGATGGCAAAGTAGGTCAGAAAATTTCAAGCTCTCAAGATTTCCTCCTACAAAAGAAATGAAATAGTGCTTCAGGATGAACATAGAGCAGTAAAAATAAATAAGAGTAGGGGCAGAACAGAGGTCCTCCTAGGACAATTGGAGAGGACTCTGTGAAGAACAAACAACTCCAGTCTAGGTCCTAGGTCTGCTTAAACAACAAACAGCAAACCCTGAGGCTAGCTGGGTTGGAAGGCTGCCTCAGTCCCAGCCACAGGAACTTCTACCCTGGGGACAATGAGGGCAGTTGGGTGACTGGAGATGATTAAGGAAGCCTCTGCTGACAAGGAATGCCAAACCCAGCTGTGCTGCAGAGATGTGGTGGAGGGGGTCCAGAAGGAACCAGCACATTCCCAGTAACTGCAGAAGCAGTGGAGTGGGACACCACTGGGTGTAGGCACTTACTTACAGGAGGCTAGAGATCTTGGTATTAGTTCCAGGTCAAAGGGGAGAACTGAAGAAGGATCTGAGGCTGGAGGCACCATCCCCCATGTCCAAAGAATAGAGATGATTATAAAAACTAAGCTACTATAAATTTTTAAAAATGCACAGGCAAAGGAGAAAGAATCCAATCATAAAGAGTTACTATGGGGATAGAGAAGACTGGAGTTCGTCTTCAGAGGAGGATAACGAAGCAAAGAAACCTTTTTCTGACATTGTCTTGTCTAATTAAAACATGAGTTCCTTGAGCAGGGCCTGTTTTTACCTTTCCTGGCATCCTCTCAGCTTAAAACTGTGCCTGGAACGTAATAAGTATTTAATAAATGCTTCTTGACTGACTTACATGTTGCATATTTCACCTTCACCCCCAAATTGTAAGCTCCTTGAGGGCAGGGACTGTTTACTTTTGTGTCATTGTGTCATCTTATACCCCAGCACTAAGCACAGTGCCTGGTAGATAACTAGATGACTGAAAGGAAGGAAAAAGAGATGAGGAGTAGGGGGAAGAGAGAAAGTGTTAGAGAAAGGGAGATTGAGAGAGAGTACATCTATTAAGCACCTACTATAGGCTTTCTATGGACTAATTACTTGGATGGAAATATAATCAAGTAAGACAGTCCTGCCTTCAAGGAGCTTACATGCTAACATGCATAGTAGTCATTTAATAAATATAAAAATTTATAAAAATATACTTTCTAAAAATAAAATAGTTTATTGAATTAGGATTAATGCAATAGAGGGTCCCTTGAGAAAACAAAACCTACTTCACATTCCAATATGAATTTCTAAAATCTAAAACATTTCATAACATGAAGAGACAGGATGTAGGAAAAAGAAACTTAGTTTCACAAATAAACTTCAAACCTTACAACTCTTTGATGTTTTTATCAAAAGTGAGGAAGTTTATCCGACAAAAAAAATGAATTGCCTATTATCAAGCTGTGACACTGTGATGACAATACATTTAATAAAAGATTAGTCTTGAGATTATAGAACAGAGGTCACTTCCTTCCCAAAGTCTAGTTGGGCTTACTTCTATACTGAAGCTAATGCTCCCTGCCTATCTCCCCACTCTTCTCCCATGCTTTTCTACTACCCCCAGGGACTGAAACATCAATTTTTCCTTCATTGCTCCCAGAAGCACTATCTTATCTAAATTCTGCATTTCTCTCATCCTAACATAGTGCTCTTCACAAAGAAATTGTTTAACAAATGCTTGTTGAATGAACTTTGCATCCTTGCCCATAGAATTCAACAGGCACTTACCAGATAAGGAAAAAACTGAAGACATCTATGTCTTTACTAGTAGAAAGCTTTGTCCTTGACTGACTTCTCTTCTCGGTGCTCCTAAGTGATGTCCCCATGATATCCTGTGGGCTTAATTTTGATCTTTATGCAGATGACTCCCAGGTCTCTATATGAGAGTCCTAGAGTCTCTCTCTGAGCACCTAGGTAGCATAGTGAATAGAGCGCCAGGTCCAAAATCAGGAAGACTCATCCTCCTAAGTTCAAATCGACGCTCAGACACTTACTAGCCAGGTGATCTTGGGCAAGTCACTTAACCCTGTTTGCCTCAGTTCCTCACTTGTAAAAAGAACTGGAAAATGAAATAGCAAACCACTCCAGTATCTCTGGATTCCAAATGAGGTCACGAAGAGCTCGATATGACTGAAACAACCTGACTCTCAAATACCATTTCAGCTTTATAACTTCCTTTCAGATAGGCTTGGTCCAGCCAAACTGACTTTCTTGCTATTTCACTTCCCATTCGCCTGCCTTTGCACAGGCTACTTCCATGCCCAGAAAGTACTCACTCCTAACTTCAACCTCGTAGCACACTTAGTTTCCTTCAAAGTTAGCCAACTTCTACATAAAGCCTTTCCTGATTCCTCCCCAAACTGCTAATGCCTTCCCTCTTCCTGCGAAATATTACCTTTATTTATTTCTTACACACAAAAGAAATAATCATACAAAATTTTAAAAAAAAGTCTCAGACAGGATTAAGTGACTTAACCTAAGTGCTGTAACATTCCCCAGGGAGGGGGATGTGAACGACATCAGAACATAAAGCTATTTTCAGGACTGCTGAATAGGGCTTGTTACATTTTACCTCATCTCTGCACATTCCCCACAATGTTGACGTCCATTGACAAGTCAGGTTAAGGCTTGGTGGTCTTCTGGTTGGTGGTCACCTTCTCTGATACAGAAGCTTTTCCTGTAGCCAATCAGCTCCACAAATGGACACAGATCTTTGCAACTCTTGAGCTCACAAGGTTGCCTCTAAGCCTGGGTTTAAGCTCAGTGACTTATGCAGGACAAGAAAAACAAAATGGAAAAGGCATCTAAGGGCTCAGACTCCAGTTCACTTGGTTGGGTGCCGTTGTTCTTGCATACTTTTTGAAGCAGTTTCATCTTTGCTGGGGGGAAAGGAGGAAGAGGGAGGAAGGGCACTAGCCCTGCTCCCTCCCCTCCAAAGCTTGAAGGTTGTTCAGAGACTTTACATCCAAGATAAGAATAGAAAGACAAGTCACTGAGGGAAGAACATTAGATGAGAATAAAAAAGACAAGAGTGACAAAAGGAGGGACATTCTTTAAAGATCTACTGTGTCTGTCCTGCTCAGTGGCATTGAGAGCTTTGCTTCATTATCAGAAAGTGCATCCCTTCAGCTCTGTTATGGGAATCTAAAGATCTTCCCTGCCCCTAGGCCCTTTGCTGAAGTGGCTACGTGACTTTGAGGACCCTTGGATATTTGAAAGTATACTCTGTTCCCTAATAGGCTGAATGTGGTCACGTGGAGCCTGTGGCGCCAGGTTTGTTTTCCAGGAATGCCCATGCCTTGTAGCTTTGTGATTGGGCAGTGGGTCCAGAGGGCTG
>CM053588.1:121278182-121302108 GCA_028646515.1 Pseudochirops corinnae | reverse complement strand
ATCTAGATCAGCAGTTCTCAACCTGTGGGTTATGTTCAGTTTGTAACAATGAAAATACATCCTGCATATCAGATATTTACAATTCATAACAGTGGCAAAATTACAGTTATAAAGTAGCAACGAAAATAATTTTATGCTTGGGGCTCACCATAACATGAGGAACTGTATTAAAGGGTTGCGGCATTAGGAAGGTTGAGAACCACTGATAGACTGATTAGCTCTTGGAAGAAAGTTATTAGCCAAGAGTTTCCTTAAAACTTATGACAGCTTGAAAATGCATACTGCCCTCTCACTCCTTGATTAGGTGTCATTTCACAAGAAACATCAAAGTGGTAAATCAGTTCAAGCAGACAAGCTCCAAAGAAGCTGGCCCTTTTAGTGCTTATTACTGTATTGTGCTAATAAAACCAAGAGCCCATCTGAGAGAAGGTGGGAAGGGAAAAGGCAACTAATGACCAGTTCATTGTTTTAGTTTTCTTTCTTTTTCAATAGAAACTAGGTCAACTTTAGTAGGCCAATGAAGCATTTTTTAAAAATCTTTTTAAAATTCAAAGGCGCTAAGTTTGAAAGCACTTCTTATTTATAAAGCAGTAAGTTTGCATTTGATTTTCAAATCTGAATTGGACTTGATAAAGACTCTACATGCAGATGTGTTTTATTTATACTGGCAGCTTTTCCTGGACTTGACACTCATTCTGCAAAACCCTATAAAAATGACTTCCAAGGTTCTTTGAAATGGCAAATGTGCAGCAACTGCAAATAAACAAGGACCTGTTAACCTAAGAGAAACATAGACTGAAAAGCCAATGGGCATCCTTTGTTCACTTTTAGAATATACTTTTAAAGTAGAGACATCAAATCTGCACAGTTCTCTCCCTTTACAGAAGGCAAGAAATTCTGATTGATCATCATGCAGGTGGTCATCCTTGATATGGTAGGCTTTAAAACTAGACCTCCTTCCATCCATTCCTCTGACTGGTGAGAAAGTAAGGACCTCACCATAGTGCAGACTCTCGTGTAAGGGCTGAGGAGAGAGCAATCATGTTCTTAAGCTCTTTTCTGGAAGACTTCTCTTGTTAGGGTTATTAATGCTGCTGGTGGTGATGGTATTCTGTGTTTCACAGAATGTTTGAAAATTCTATAACCTGGGAGTCCTGAAAGACAGGACTTCTGTTGCTTCGATTTGGTCTAGAGGAGGTGACTTTCTTCATTGCCATTGTTTCTCTTTTTTCCTAAGATGAAGGGTCTTGCCTATTTATAGCAAAACCTAGAGATAATAGGGAGCCACTAGAGTTACCTTTCTGCTTTAGGAAAATCATTTTTGCTGCTGGGTGGAGAACAGATTCTCTCCTATTTCCTTTCCTCACTATGTCTTCTAAAATCCTCTCCCTTTCCATCTCCTCTCTAACTACTTCTAACTCCTCTGAGAGGGAGGACTTGCATGACCTCTGGAAAGTCACTTAACCTCTCTAGGCCTCAGTTTCCCTATCTATATAAAGGATTGTATTGGAACTAGGTGGCTTTTTTAGTTCCTTCTAACTCTATGCTCCTATGATCCTATGATTTAGCAATTAAGTATATTGGCAACCTTGGTTTCAATAGACTGGTAAGTTTGGAGATCAAATTGTAAGAGGTTTCAGAGATCATGTCTTGTCTCCTCTTCACTCATACTGCCTCTTCCTTAGTCTAGGTCCTCCTCCTTATCTTGTCTGGACTAGTATAATGATGATCGGGACCAGTTTCAGAAAAATCACTGTAGCTAAAATATAGATCTAAATAGGGGCATGAATATACACAACGATGCTTAATGTCTCTTACCTGAGACTGAGGGAAAGTCACTATACAAATAGTGACCTTGTTATAACTTAGCATGGTTCAGAAAACTTCACTGACTTGTCCATGATCATACAGATAGTATCAGGGTGGCATGTGAACCTAGACCTTCCTAACATCTGACTCATGCTGACAAGTTGAGGGATTCACAGAGAGGGCAGCCATTGCTACAGCTAACTCTCTAAGGGTTCTAGGCATAACACTAGTTAAAGAGGAGGGGGAGGCCTACACATCCTTCTATTGGATACAATAGGGTTTCTCAAATATACAAATTTTACATTTATTTTTTTCCCTGTCTCAATTAATAAAATTTTCAAAATCTGAAAGGAATATACTCATATATATATATATATATATATATATATATATATATATATATATATAGCTCAATTCAACAAGAATTTACTAATTAGCTCTGATGTGTAAGACATTGTGATAGGTACTCAGGATACTAAAACAAAAAAGAAACTATCTCTGCCCTCAAAGAGTTTATAGGCACATATATACTCCATCGTTTAAATATAGTAATTATTATTTTAATTATAATGATGGAAATTAATTCAGAAGAAAGAAGGAAGGAAAGAGGAAGGGAATAGAGGGGAAAAGGAAGGAAGAACTTTGAAAAAATAACTTCTGGTCTTAGTGAACACGTGTGATAAGTAGAGTTTGCCCTTGCAGTGTGTTATGGGTCTTTGGATGGAGCAAATTGAGCCATTGGCTAAAGATATAATATGAGGAGCTAGAAGGAGTGAGGATGGAAAAAGTAAGTGTTTTGTCTTTGCTTTTGTAAAGGCCTTCTATTCTTGATTCTTGTTTGTTTTGTTATGGCTTTGATGGCCTAGCTAGTATAGCCTGAGCCTACTATCACTTACAACTGTGGCTATGTCTCGTCTGGGATAAACAAAGAACTACTGAACTCATTACCTGAACCTTATAATCTATCTTGCTGCAATGAGGGTCCTGAGTCATGTTGCTTATATGCCTTGAATAATAATATTATTCTAGTAACTAGAATACTGTTCTGGAAGGTTGTGTTTCCATTACAAAGATTTCACATCCCTTTTAATAGCTTGGTTTTATGATAGTTTTGATTGCCAGCAAAACAGGAATTAATTTTTGGACTCACAATCTGTCCCAGAGATGATTTACTTAAGAAATGTGTGGTATAGTGGAGGGAGTGTTTACAGAACACTAAAGTATTTTGTAAACCAATTGCTTTATTAATTTCAGTCACTAATATTATCATTATCATCAAAGTAGAAAGTGACCTAAGTCAGAAGTAACCCAAAATAATTGGGGGAGGAGGAGATAAGCATGTATAGAATCCCTATATTATATGCTAGGCACTTTATAAATATTATCTCGTTTGATCCTTACGACAACCCTAAGAATTAAGTACTGTTATTATCCTCACTTTATAGTAGAAAAAACTGAAGCACACAGTTTAAATGACTTGCCCAGAGACATACAGCTGATAAGTAACTAAGTTCAGATTTGACTTGGCTCAACCCTCTATTCACGGTGTCATCTAGCTGCCTCAATTAATTCTGCTCCAACCCTGAACATCTATTCCTAAAAGAAGTATCCCATGGCTGGGATTTTTAAATACAATGAACCACAAGTGAATCGAACTAGATGTTTTTCCACACAGAGACAGGCACATGACGCTTTCCAAATGATGGCCAGGTCTCAATGAGCAGAAACATAGGAACAAGGTTGATTTTTCCTTCAAATAAAAAACCATTGTCAAATTCCCAGGCCACAATATAATATCAGGTTTATGATATGAAATCCAGTGTCAGGAAAATTCATGTTTTTAGAAATATTGACTAGGCTCTGAGTCACAATGATTCAGAGTATCATTAAAATGGGTAATTTAAGCATTTTTTTCTTCCTCTGAGTCACTGGCTTATCTGGACCTTGATGTCAAAATGTCCAAATGATCTTCAATGTTTCATTTTCTCATAAATTTATGGTGAAAGTTTGAATATGTGCTAGCGTTAGCTTTTCTCACAGCTGGGCAATCTGTAACATGCTTTTGCTTAGAAATTGCTGCTTTAATAATAAAATTTTATATAAATTAATATACATGTGTGTATATACATACATATATATGTATATATGATATATACATACATATATCACTTTAGGGTTTGTAAAATACCTCACATGCATTATCATTTAATTGTCCTAACAACCTATCAAAGAAAGTATTACAGATATTATTCCAATTTTAAATATGAAGAAACTGCTGTAGAGAGAGATTACATAGCTTATTTGTAATAATATGGTTAGGGTAAAGGTCTATATTTGCAGCCAGGCCTTTTCTGACTCCAAGGCCCCTGTTTTTTCTACTATGCCATGTTGCTTTAACCTACGATATTTCTGTTTGCTGTTACATAAGATTTCCAATGTGATTATGTTGTTATTAATAACAATAATAGATACCCAAGAGGTAGAATGGCATAATGGATACTGAATTGACCTCTAAATCAGGAAGTCTTGCATTTAAGTCTAAGCTATGACATGTACAGGCTGTAAGATCCTAAGCAAGACACTTAATCTTTGTATTCTAGGCAACTCTCAGTGACTATAAGCTCCAGTCAGTAAACATTTATTAAGCATTGGCTATTTCCCAGGTATATGCTTAGCACTCAGGATACAAAAAAGAGGAAAATGACAGTCCCTGCCTTCATGGATCACACAGTCTAATAGAAAAGACCAGAAGGAAACAAATACCTACCAACGAGCTATATACAGGAAAAAGCAGAAATAAAAGAGGGAAGGTACTAGAATTAAGAGGGGTTTTGAAAGGCTTCCTACAGAAGATGAGGTTTTAATTGGGATTTAAATGAAGCCAAGGAAATCAGTAGGCAGAGATGAGGAGGGAGAACATTCCAGCCAGAGGAAATGCCCAGATCCAGGAGACAGAGTGTCTTGTTCCTGGAAGATTTAGAGGTCAGTGTCACTGGATTGAAGACTATGTGTCTTGGAGTAAGGTGCAACAAGACTGGAAAGGTAGGAGGGGGATAGGTTATGAAGGACTTTGAATGCCAAACAGGATTTTGTATTTGATTCTGGAGGCAATAGGGAGTTATTGGAATTTCCTGAGTAAAGAGGTGACATAATGAGACCAGCCCATTAGGGAAATCACTTTGGTGGCTGAGTGCAGGATGGACTGGACTGGGGGAGAGACTTAAGGCAGGCCAAACTACCAACAGGCTATTGCAATACTCCAGGTATGAGGTGATGAGGGCCTGCCCAAGAGTAGGGGCAATGTCAGAGGAGAGAAGCGGGCATATTCAAGAGATGTTACAAAGGTGAAATTGATAGACTTTGGCAACAGATTGGATGTATAGGATGAGATAGTGATGGTACCTATCTGAATTTGTAGAGTGAATTTCTTCACGTACGAGTTTCCTGTAGCACTAAAAACAAAGGTCGAGTCCCAGTCTTCTAATAAATGACATTTACAAATGTTTTTAAATTAGAATAGATCACCGGCCCTGGAGTCAGAAGGACCTGAGTTCAAATGTGACCTCAGACACTTGACACAGTTACTAGCTATGTGACCTTGGGCAAGTCACTTAACCCCAATTGCCTTACCATCTTCCCCCCCAAAAAATGCTTTAAAATTGACAGAGTACTTTAAGTACCTTATCTGATTTGATTCTTTTTAAAAATTCAATTTTATTTTATTTTCATCTCATCTTTCAGAATTATCTCTGTTTCATGTCCCAGTCTGTCACGTACTGGGAAGAAAAGATAAAATAAAATTAGAGACATGTATAGTCAAGCAAAATAAATTCCTACACTAGCCTTATCACCTCCTGCCCCCAAATTGCCTCAGTCTGTACTCTGAGTCCATCAGTTGTCTATCTGGAGGTAGATAGCACATTTCATCATGAATCCTTTGGTATTGCGGCTGTTTATTATGTTCCTCAGAGTTCCTTCAAAGTTGCTTTACAATATTGTTGTTATTGTATAAATTATTCTCTTGGTTCTTCTCACTTTACTTTGCATAAGTTCATACAAATCTTCCCAGGTTTCTCTGAAATCATCTCCTTCATATAAACCTACGAGCAGCATCACTGGGCCAAAGGGTGTACACAGTTTAATATCTCCACCAAAAGTGCATTAATGTACCTGTTTTCTCGCAGTCCCTCCAGCACTTTTCATTTTCCTTTTCTGACAATGTTTCTGCTTGTCTGTCAGGGCAGGGGGAATACCTCAGTTGTTTTGATTATCTAATTATTAGTTATTTAGAGAGATTTTCCTTTTCCCAATATGGCTGTTCATAACTTAGATTTCTTCCTTTGAAAACTGACTATTCATATACTTTGACCATTTATCAATTGAGGAATGGTTCTAATTCTTATAAATTTGAATCATATCTTAGAAATGAGACCTTACAGGTGGCTAGGTGGTGCAGTGAATAGAGCACGGGCCCTGGAGTCAGGAGGACTTGAGTTCAAATTCAGCCTCAGATACAACACAAAACTAGCCTTGTGACTTTGGGCAAGTCTCTTAGCACCAATTGCCCTACCTTCCCCCCCTCCAAAAAGCAAAAAAAAAAAAAAAAAAAAAAAAAGAACAAAAGAAATGAGACCTTTATCAGAGAAATTTGCAAAAAGATTTATTTCCCCAATTTCTAGATTCTCTTCTAATTTTAACAACATTGATTTTGTTTGTAGAAAAATATTTAATTTTATATAATCAAAATTGTCCATTTGACCTCCTTTGGTCATCTCTATCTCTTGTTTATTCATGAACTCTTCCTCTGTCCATAGATCTGACTAGTATGTTCTTTCATTCTCTTCTAATTTATTTATTTTGTTGCTTTTTATGTTTTTTTATTTCTATTCATTTGGAGCTTGTTTTTGCCATAGAGTGTGAGATGTTGGTCTATATCTAGTTTCTGCTACCTGTTTTCCAGTTTTTTTCAATAGTTTTGCATAATAGTGAGTTCTTATACCAATAACTAGAATCTTTGGGTTTTTCAATCATTAGGTTACTGTACCTATTTGCTTCTGTATATGATATATAATTGTTTCAACAGATCAAATTATTTGATGCTTACTACTTTGCAGTATAGTTTGAGATCTGGTACTGCAAGGTCTCCTTCCTTCCCACTTTTTTCCATTGATTCTCTTGATATTCTTGACTTTTTGGTTCTCAGATGAATTTTGTTATTATGTTTTCATGTTCCATAGAGTTATCCTTTGATAATTTGATTGGTAGGGCTTGCTTAAGTAAAATAATTTAGGAAGCATTTTCATTTTTGTTATGTTGGCTTGGCCCACACATGAATAATTGATATTTCTCCCATTATTTAGATCTGTCTTCATTTATGTAAAGAGTGCTATGCAATCATATTCATATGGTTCCTGTGTATGTCTTGCCAGGTATACTACCAAGTATTTTATGCTATCTTTAGTTATTTTAAATGGAATTATTCCTTTTCTTTCTGCTGGCATTTGTTGGAAAAATACAAAAATGCTGATGATTTATGGGGTTTTATTTTATATCCTGCTATTTTGCTGAAGTTGTTAATTGTTTCAATGAGTTTTTTTTAACTCTGTAGGATTCTCTAAGTAAATCATCATATCATCTGCAAAAAGTAGAAATTCTGTTCTTCTTTGCTTTTGCTTTTTGTCATTGTAATAGCTAGCATTTCTTGCACTATATTCAATAGTAATAGTGATAATGGGCATCCTTGCTTCACTTGCTTTCTTATTGGAAAAGTTTCTAGTTATCCCCATTACAGATAATGCTGGTTCTTGCTTTTAAATAGATACTACTTCTCATTTTAAGAAAAGCTCCGTTTATTCCTGTGTTTTCTAGTGTTTTTAACCATCATGGGTGTTATATCTTGTCAAAATATTTTTCTGCATCTATTGATATAATATGATTTTTGTTGTTTTTGTTATTAATGTGGTCAATTTTGATTTTAATTTCCTAATATTCAACCAGCATTCCTAATATAAATTCTTTCTGGTGAAAGTGTATATTCCTGTAACCTCTTGTAATATTTTATTTAACTTTTTTGCGTCAATATTCATTAGGGATATTGGCCTATGGTTTTCTCCCTCTATTTTGACTCTCTCTAGTTTAGGTATCAAGATCTTACTTGTGTCATAGAAGGCATTTAGCAGTACCCCTTTGCAGGATACAAAATAAACCCATATAAATCATCAGCACTTATATTACCGAAAAAGTCCAGCAGTAAGGGATAGAAAGAGAAATTCCATTTAAAATAATTGAAGAAAAATAAAATACTTGGGAGCCTACTTGACAAGACAAACCCAGGAACTAAGTTAAAATGAGTATAAGATACTTTTCACACAGATAAAGTCAAATCTAAACAACTGGAAAAATGTTAATTGCTCATAAGTAGGCTGAACATAAAAATTGTCATAAAAAGGACAATTCTACCTAAATTAATCTATTTATTCAGTGCCATACTCATCAAACCACCAAAAATTATTTTATAGAGCTAGAAAGAATAATAACAAAATTCATCTGGAAGAAGAAAAGCTTCAAGGACATCAAAGGAATCAATGAAAAAAATGTGAAAGGTGATCTGGTCCTACTAAATCTAAATCTGTATTATAAAGTGTTATCAAAAGAATCTGGCACTGGCTAAGAAACAAAATAGTGAATCAGTGGAATAGATTAGGTACAAATTACATTATTAAATGACCGTAGTAATCTGGTAAATGATAAACCCAAAGATCCAAGCTTTTGGAACAAAAATCTCACACTTTACATCAAATTAATGTCAAAATGGGTACATAATTTACACATAAAAGGTGATAACCATAAGCAAATTAAGAAAGCATGGAATAGTTTATCTTTAGGACCAAAGTAGATATAGACAGCATTACTAAATGTGAAATAGATAATTTTTATTATACAAAATTAAAAAGTTTTTGCACAAACAAAACCAATGCAACCAAAATTCTAAGGAAAGTGAAGTGGCCAGGAACTAGTTAAGTAGAAACTTCATGGACTTAAGATAGGAGTCAAGAAACTGGCCTAGAATAATTTGCCTATTTTTCATTTGCTTCTCAGTTAGTATGCCCTGTGCCCCTCTCTGCTTACCCTACAGACTCCAGCCTGCAGATGGTATCACAAACTCCCCCCTTGCCTATTCTTCATTCTTCTTCTTTGTTCTGTTGTCATGCTCTGTAATCACAAACCCTCTGGCTCAGCAACTTACCTGTACCCCTGAACAATGGAATTATGCTGTATAAATGATTCTGCATTTCTGAGTTAGCTGCTGCTCCCCCTTTTGAATTGGCATGGAGTAGCCCCAACTGGTAAATTAAAGCTCTTTAAAACTTTTTAATTCGGACTCTGTGGTCACTTTGTTAAGACTTGTCACGTCATGTCATTTCAAAAGCAAAAAACTGGGGGAAAAGTTTTCTAACCAGTTTCTCTGACAAAGGCCTCATTTCTCAAATATATATAGAATTGAGTCAAATTTATAAAAATACAAGTCATTCCCCAACTGATAAATATTTCAAGGATATGAACAGGCAGTTTTCAGGTAAAGAAATCAAAGCTATCTATAGTCATATGAAAAAATCCTATAAATCACTATTGATCAGAGAAATGCTAATTAAAACTACTCTGAGTATCACCTCACACTTATCAGAAGCTAATGTGACAAAAGGAAAATGTTGGATGTTGGAAGATATATTTAGGAAAACTGAGACACTAATGTACTATTGGTGGAGTTGTGAACTGATCCAACCATTCTGAAGAGCAATTTGGAATTTGCCCAAAGAGCTATAAAACTATGATGCATAATCTTTGATCCAGCAATACCACTTAGTTCTATATCCCAAACACATCCAAAAAAAGGGGAAAGGACCTATTTGTACAAAAATATTTATAGCAGCTCTTTTTATTGTGACTAAAAATTGAAGATCAAAGGGAAGCCCATTAACTGGGAAATGGCTAAACAAGTTGTCGTATATGATTGTAATGGAATATTATTGTGCTATAAGAAATGATGAGCAAGATAATTTCAGAAAAACCTCAAAAGACTTACATGAACTGATGCATAGTGAAGTGAATAGAATCAGGAGAATGCTGTACACAGTAACAGCAATATTGTTTGATGATGAATTGTGAATGACTTAGCTATTCTCAGCAATGCAATGATCCAAGGCAATCACAAAGGACTAATAATGAAGCATATTATTTGCATCTGGAGAAAAAACTCATATTGGTTGAATACAAACTGAAGCATGCTATTTTTCACTTTCATTTTTTTCTTTTATCAAGTCTTCTTGTACAGAATGACTAATATGGAAATGTTTACCATAATTGCACTTGTGTAACCTATATCTGATTGCTTATCATCTCAGGGAGGGGGGAAAAGATGGAGGCAGGGATAGAATTTGGAACACAAAACTTTAAATAAAAATGTTTAAAAATTGGGGAGAAAAAGAGTTTCTTTTGCTTTTGTCTAATTTTTCCATTAATGTGCCCTCCCTCTTATTCTCCAACTCCTTCTTTCCCTTAACCTTAATATTTCCTTTTTCCCTGTCAGGCAAGATATACTCTGTGTGTGTGTGTGTGTGTGTGTGTGTGCATGCACTCACATACATATATATGTATATATCCTTCCCTCCTTTGATCAATTCAGGTGAGAATGAGGTTCAAGTGTTATCCATTTCCCCCACCTACTGACCCTTCCTTGTTGAATAGACTTCTATTTGCAAACTTCCTTCATGTGAAATAATTTCCCACATTTTTCTCTCCTCTAACCTCCCCTTCCATTCTTCAAGATTCTTGAACCATAACATGATCATTCCCACGCCTTCTGATTAATTAGACTCTCTCTGCGACTGCTTATTTGTTGATTATTACTTTAAGAAAAGGTACTTATATCATCTCCTGATATAAGAATGTAAACAATTTAACCTTGTTTAAACCCTTATGATTGCACACTTATGTTTACCTGTATAAGCTTCTCTTGACAATTGTGTTTGTACTTCAAATTTTCTACTCAGCTCTCACCTTTTCATCATAAATGCTAGAAAATTCTAGATTTCATTAAAAATCATTTTCCCCTAAAGAATTATACCCAGTTTTGCTGGGTAACTTATTCTTGGTTGAAAGCTTAGATCTTTTGCCTTCTAGAATATTATATGACAAGCACTCTGATCTTTAAAGTAGTGGCTGCTAATTTTGTGTGATTCTGATTATGGCTCCTCAGTACTTAAATTATTTTTTTCTCACTGCTTGCAGTCTTTTTTCTCTGACCTAGGAGCTCTGGCTTTTGGTTATAATATTTCTGGGAGTTTTCATTTTTAAGTTTCTTTCAGGAGGTAACTGGTGGATTTTTTCACTTTTTACTTTGCCTTCTGGTTCTAAGAGACATTGGCAGTTTTCTTTTATGATTCCTTGAAACATGATGGCTAGGCTCTTTCTTGGTTATGAAAAATTATATTTCTTCAATCTGTTTGCCAGTTGTTTTTGTTAAGGGATATCATTTTTTTAGTCTTTTGTCTTTGTTTTAATATTTCTTGATATCTCATGCACTTATTAGCTTCAATTTGGACAATTCTAAATTTCAAAGAGCTATTTTCTTGGGTGAAGTTTTATATATCTTCTTCCAGTAGCTAATTCTCTTTTCATATCTGTCTTCTGTAACTCCCATTTCTTTTCTTATTTTTATTCTACTATTTTCATTTGGTTTTAAAATCATTTCTTGTTCTTACTTTAACTCTTTCGGGAATTATAATTGAACTTGTGTTTAAGCTGCACTTTCTCTGATGCTTTTCTTATAAATGCTTTGAAGTCATTCTCTTCTGGATTTGTGTCTTAAACTTCCCCATTGCTCACACAGTAAGATTCTTTTGAGTTCACTCATTCTTCCATCCTACTTCTTGACTTTGGACTTTATATTAGGGGACTCTGTGTGCTTCTGAGAGAGAATCTCTGGCTTAAGGTTCTAAACTCTTGAGTCTTTTATATGCTTTCACAGCTTAGACTGTGTACCTGGAAGCTTTCAGTGTTTCCAAAGTCATGTGTTCCTGAGTAAAGTCTTTGTAAGTTCTTGATCCAGATTTAGTTCTCTTAGCTTACCTCTGGTTGGAAGTTTTGGTAGCCTGCTGCTGGAGTCAACCTCTAGGACTAGGAGGCTGTACAGATTCAGAGACAACTAGGTTATACAGTAGAGAGAGCACTGGGCCTGGAGTCAAGAAGTCCTGAGTTTAAATCTGGCCTTAGACACTTACTAGCTGTGTAACTCTATGCAAGTTGCTAAACCTTTGCTTGCCTTCATTTCCTCAACTATAAAATGGAGATAAGAACAGCACCTACCTCACAGGGTTACCATGTAGGTCAAATGAAATAATGCTGGTAAAACACTTAGCATAGTACCTGGTACATTGTAGGTGCTAAATTATTACTCCTTTCCCTTTCCCTCTATAGATTCAAGAGAACTGCAGCTTCCCTTTTGGTCTGAGATTTCTGTCCTGGTTATTCGACTGTGAAATCAAACTTGAGCTGGAGGTTAGAACTAAATCCTGGCTCTACTGCTGGAAGCAGAGCTACAAAGTTGTCATTTACTTCTAATTAATAGACAGCTAGGACTCATGATTCTCCCCACTACCAGTAGGTGTAGGTCCTCTCCTTAGTCTGACCTGTGTGAGCAACGAATATTTCTCTCTTGTATTTAATGACTAATTATTGTATTGGGATCAAGGTTTTTCCCCTTTTCTACTTCCTCACCCAGAAACTACCCAGTGTATTCCTGCTCATTGTGTTTGCTCCAGTAGGACTGGGAAAAGATTGATTCTCCCCATTATCAAGACAGGTGATATGGAAGTTGATGTCTCTGACCAAGATTTGAGTCACCTAAGTCACGTACCCCAAGACCTTCATTTTAACATATCCCATACCTGTCTTTGTGTTAACCAGTCCCAATTGATTGCCACCCCTCAGGAATACCTTCTCTTCAAAGGGTATATAAACTGTGACCTCACTGTCATTAGGAGTCTTTGGTCTAAGAGAGATGGCCAAATGAGCATCTTTTTGCTAATAAACTGTTTTTCTAATAAAATGATTAAATTACCCAGAAACTATGTCCCTCAAACTTTTTCATGGTCACCTGAATCTATAATCTAGAATTGAGTAAGAGTTGATATAGCTTCCAGATGGTGTCAGTTCCTGGACCCTTCACTAATTCTAGTGTCCCATAGGATCTCTTTCCTCTTTCAGCTCCTGGGCACCGGAATGATCTGAGCAAGGTTCACTTCTGGCCAGACCCCATCTCCAATGCTTGCAGAACTCTCCATCTCCTCAAGCCTCGATGGGTTGAAAAAATGATTCACTGTAACTTTTTCTTGGGTTTTCCAATCAAAATTCACTCTGATACATTTTCTAGATTTTTGGGAAGAAAATGTAGAGGGGAATCTAGGCTACACCTTTTCCTGCTATTTGCTGTCCTGATAGTATCCTCATCCCATCTGATTGTCATAATATCTCATAAGACACAGGCATTACTAACATTATTATTCTTATTTTATGGATGAGGAAACTGAAGTTCAGAAAAGTGCCCAAGGTCAGAGGAAAATAATCTGTGCAAGCAGAGACCATTAAGCAATTACAATATTTATAAACAGCTTTTCCTCTACCACTATGGAGAGCACTGTTGCCATTACAACAGACAACTATCTACTAGTAGAGAGCTTTCTTCTTTTCCCCTGCTTTTTCTATGTTCCCTCCTTGATGAAGAACTCAATTTTGCCTCTGGGAATTCCTGATAATGGTAGCAATTCAGTTCAGCAAAGTCACTTGGAAGAAGATGAAACAAGCTCCTGATTAAATGACTTCCAAGTGAGTGTTCGTTTTTCCTTAAAGCAAAGGTGTAAATTCTTTTAGGAAACATGACAGTACTATTGTCCAAAAGGTGACCTTCTGCCCAGAATAGACAGCTGCCACATTTTTCAAGAGAGACCCCTGGTAGTTCCTCAGTCTTATGTAGGATATATTAATTCTTCCTTTGCTCAACCTCATTTAAATAAATGGTGCCCTTCTTAAAATCAGATATGTTTGAGAACAGGGTAAAAATCCCTGGGAGACAAATGCTTAACTTTTTTTATGTCACAGTCATCTATAGTGATTATCTTTTTCTAACTTCAATTCAATTTTTACTGTGTCTTCTATGTATTAGGTACAACCATCATGACTCAACTAGTTGAGTCTCCTTCATGTGACATGGATTAATCATTAGAACCTCCACTCCTCACCCTGCCCCCAGTAGAATGTCAGTTCTTTGGGAGAATTGTCACTGTTGCCTTTGTACTCCTACTACCTAGAGAGTTTGCCCATCAACTTGTCTATCAGGGCAGACAGGACAGAGGGACATCCAACTAGGTATGTAAGGAATGATTGAACTTTTGTGTTCCCAGAAATCATGTAATACATGATATATGAAACCTAAGGAGTCGTACATGTCAGAAAGTCTTTCACTTATTAGTTACTTCAGGAAATAAACTGGCTGTAAATGTAGTGGAGGATGTAACTGTGGAAAATCACCATTAAGATGTTGTTCCTGCATATTGTTCAACAGGTTGTAAGAGCTTACATGGCAATTCGATGGTTGGGAATTCCTACCCTCCTAGTACAGCAACAGGGAGACCTCACTTGAGACTGGGTCTAGCCCGGTTAAAACTGATTGAAACTGGTTTTGTGGTCCAACATGTCCGCTTATGCTTACAAACTATGGGGAACTTTGACGAAATAAGGAAAAAAGAAAATGGAGGAGGGGCACCAAAATATGGGATGGGAGATGTAAGCAGGGGCAGAGACTCACATGGGTGGTTTAGGTGTTCTGGATAGGCTTTACAGTATGCAACTAATGGGGAATCAGGGGAGGGATTTGTCTTTGGGACAGGAAGATAAAAGATTGTTTTTTCAACACTAGTATATGCCTCCTGTTGAAGGTGGTTGCCTATTGGAAGGAATGTTAAATAAAAATCTTTTCCTGAATTCACTAATGGTCATATGGAGTTCTTGGTAAGGCACTTGTTTCTTACAGCTAGAATTGAGCAAGAAGAGGAGAATAAAGTGGATTACCATTGGGAAATTGCAAAGTTCTTTTAATGATGCCACATTTCTCCTGGAAACTGAGGCCCATTTTAACACCAATATTCCACCCATGTTACTGAATGGTAGTAAAAAAGTAGAATATAATTTTGTCTGAAGAACTGAAAAATGAATATCACACAGAGGGCAATGAAGAGATGTATGGTGGGTATGAGCAGGCTTCAACATAAAACCAACAGGAAACTTCAAAAAAAGAATAGGTGCAAAAGAGAAGTAAAGATGACTGGTCCTGTGGCCAGGGCAAAAGATGGGTAGAGAACCAGGGTGCCTCCCTTAAGATTTCAAAGAGAAACTGAGGGGAGCTTCCAACAGGTTAGATGAATTCCTGTGTTGAATTTATGGAAGGACATGGATAAGAGTAGTCCTGACTGGGTCAGCTTTGATCTGCATCCCTGGAGACAAGATCCAAATCCATAAGATCATAGATCCATTTCAGTATATGAATATCGATTGTGACTAGCATGATGTATAGTGCCTAGCACATTGTAGGCATTTAAGCACTGCTTGTTGAATAATTAAATTGCTTAAATATACTATGTCTAGTTTTAATTTCATAGGATTTAGGATTAGAAGGGACCTCAAAGACCTTCTAATACAATCCCTTATTTTATAGATGACAAAACAGAGCAGAGGTGTGACATGACTTGCCCAAGATAACACCAGGTAGAAAGCAGGGGAGCTGGGATTTTAGAGGTGAAAGAGAAAATAGAATACAAGCTTTTATATTTGTAAGTAGATTCTTTTAAAGGAAATTGTTTCCTTTGCAATGATAATTGCTATTAAGTTGATTCAAGCCAACCACCATTTATTAAGTTCTAGGACTTGAAGACATAAAGAAAAAAAGCTCCTGCTTTCAAGGGGCTTACACTCTACAGGGGGGAAATGCCATGTGCACATATAATTAAGAACAAAGTATCTACAAAGTAAATCCCAAATATAGCATAAAAAAAGGGGACATTAAGAAAAGGAAAGATAGACTAGGAGTCAAGTCTTTTTTCCCCCTTCACCTTCATTCCTTCAGGTCATACATTACAATGAAATAGACTTGCCCCTTTAAGTTCCTCAGTAATGATAATAGTAGTTTCCCTTTCTGAAGTGCTTCACAAGGCAATTTTGTGAGAGGCAGGTAGTGCAATGTTGTCATTCCCATTTTACAGATGAGGAAACAAGGCCTCCAAGAATTAAAGTGACTTGTTCAAGGTTTTGTAAGGGACATAGCAGGGATTTAAACCTGGGTCCTCATGCTAAAACCAGAGTTACTTTACAGTGCCCTCCTAGTTGTTCCATAGATATGGGGATTTAAGGTATTGCCATATGCCTTAAGGACAATAGAAATAAAGATGTCATTGGCGGCCAATAAAGGACAATACTGTCCCAGCTATCCTCACTTCCCAGTTGAGCTATCACGGCTAAATTATGAGATTATATTCCAAAGCAGCATATCTTAAAAATTAGTCACATATCAGGAGTACAAAAGAAAACATCTCAGCTGAAAAAAAAAGTAACTTGCATGGCTGAACATCTACAGTCTTCATTGAGGAAACCAGCTCTGTGGTAACTGGAAGGAGTATCTCCCAATTGGTGAATTGGTGTTTAAACCAAGCCAAACTTCTGAGTCTGTCAGGGATCCAGGGAAGCCGAAAAATACATTAGGCCCCTGGGAAGCCATCTTGATCCCTAGATGCAAGATTTAATATAAATGAACTCTTGAACTCTCCTTGAATCTTCCCATTTGATGAAACATTTGCCTGAGGCCATAAACCTTTCACTATAGCTCCTTGGTTACTAGCCTAGCCCTCCATTGTCCAGCTAGCCCCCACCCTTGATCCTCCCAAAATATCTATGCCCAAATCTGTTACCCTTAAACTAGCCTAGCCCTCCACTGTCTGTCCTCTCCAGGTAGCCACCAGCTACTTCCCACCCTTAATCTCTCATTACTGAAATCTGACCTCATTTGACTCCTCCTGAAGACCCTCCCCAAACTCCTCCTCTAGACCACCCCTAACATCCTCCTACAATCTTTCTGTTTGTAGGCCCCATCTTGCCTCCATGAAGGAGTCGAGAATTATCCAGTGCACACTCACTCTGTGTCAGATGATTCTGGCCTGCTTGTCCAGTACTGAGGCTCCTTAAGAATCTACCCATTATGGTGAACCTTTAACAAACTTTGCTTTTCTTTGGCTGAGAGAAAACTTGAGTAGAATTCATTTGGCAGGACCTGGTATGTTGGGATATTGGGGTCTTAGACCCCTAAACCTTAAACCTCAACATTTTATGTTTCCCTGACCTCGACATAAAGGCTTTAGATAATAGCACCCCATCACCACTAGAAATAAAAGAAACTCGGCCCACAGTAAATTGAATGCCAAAATAATGAACAACATCCACTTTGCATGTCTTTAGAGACTTGACTAATGTTAGTTGAAGCCAAAGATCTGGTGATGCTGTGGGTCAAACTCACTGTCTGAAGCAGAGCTCCTAAATGATATTTCTTTCCTTGGTTTTCAGTAAAATCTTTCTAATTGACATGATAAGAATAAATGACAGATTTGCCATGAAGGTAAGAAATAAAGAAAAATTTTAATTTCAATAGAATAATATAGTTATTGGCCAAATAGTCTCTATGCCCCTGCTGAATCTTTTTTTTAGTATCACCTAGAGCAGCGGTTCTCAACCTGTGGGTCACGACCCCTTTGGGGTCAAACAACCTTGTCACAGGGGTCACCTAAGACCATGGGAAAACACATATTTTTGATGGTCTTAAGAACCTCTTCTATCCGTCTCCAGGCGGGTCGGCCCACATGCAGACATGCCCACATACTGTTAAAGGGTTTGGGCTTTAGGAAGGTTGAGAACTACTGCCCTAGAGGTATGTATGTATACCCTAGTTTGTGGACTACTGTTCTAAAAATTTTGTGGGCCAGTTAAATCCCACTGCTTAGGCAGACTCTAAGACCATCCTAGTTAGTGAACTAGTTAAGTATTAGACTCCCTGGGTCACTCTTTCCCTATTCAACCCAGCCTAGTTCCAAATTCTGTGAGCAGCTTCCTAACAAAAACTCCCCTTCCCTGCCCCCCCTCCCTTTCTGAAGATTTTCTGCACTAAGAGTTGAACAAATAAGAAACTCAGCAAGCTCTGGAAGGCAGATTGGGGTGAAATTCAAATCAGCTTTGTTAACAGCTCTTATAAGGAAGTGGTGAGGGTGGAAATTGAAAGACAGGACTGAAATAAGGTTTGAGGATTATCTCTAGATTTCATTTATCTTTGCTTTTTCTTATTATTGTGGTGACTGAAGGTTGACTGAAGTCTAAAAGGCAAGGGCTAGTAGACCCTCACAGCTTTTGCAAGGCTAGAAATGAACACCATTTTGGGGAGGGTGGGGATCTTTGAGACAATGGATAACTACATTATTTTAATGTGTAAACATGCAGACACTGAAACTAAACTAGCATGTCACTTCCAACCTTGACCCAACCTTCCAACCCAATGTAAGAAACAACGATTAATAAATTCATTAATTAATGTAGGAGTTTTCTGATATGCTAATGAGAGGGCCATTTGGGGATAATACTCTTAAACACAATTTAATTGCTGCATTATACTTTTTGCTACAATAAAGTATTCTACTATAACACAATATTACAGCATATTTTATAAATATTCTACTGCAAAATTATATCACAAAATATAATGTAATTATATCATGCTGCATTTTTTTCAATTGATGTCAAAACAATTTAAAACCATCCTCATCTGTACTGATTTGTATACTTTAATTAGGTTATTTAATTTATAAACGAATGGGGGCGCTGAGTGAAGACTTCCCAAGAATAAGGAGAAGCCAAAAGGGGGAGGGGTTCCCAGAGGAAGTGCAGAACTCGAGACCACCCTCCCCTTTCTCTCTCTTTACTTCCTCTTCCTATGTTAATCTCTTTTTAGGTCTTTCTTTTCCAGCTCACCATTTCGCCTGTAGTTGTGCACAAATTTTATGTGTGTGTGTGTGTGTGTGTGTGTGTGTGTGTGTGTGTGTGCGCGTGTGCGTGTGTGTGTGTGTGTATTGACCTCTGTACCAATATGTATTTCTTTTCCCTTTATAATGTGAGCCCGATCTTTTGTACAAAGAAGGGTGAGGGACTATTTAACCCAGAAGGATCTGCCTCAACCAATGAGAGATGAAAACAGGAGTGAAGGACAGCAGGAGAAAGCGGTTTCAAGACTCCTTTGTGTGAATTTGTACCTAAACAGGACTCCACCTCTCCACAAATGAGAGTCAAAGGCAGTTCTAAGTTCACCTTCAGTCCTTTCTCCTCTTCCCACACCCCGTTCTTAACCAATAAAAGTCAGGGACAACGAGTATCCTTACAAAACTCAGGGTATAAAAGTCCACTCCACCAAGGGTTGGGTGGCCTCCTTCTGCTGACCTGCTTTGGGGAAGGATGCCCCAATTCCTGGGAATTGGAAGTAAATGTATTCCTGTTCACCACAAGTATGCTTCTGCTTATTATCTTTGGGTAAGTAGTTTTCTGACCCACACAATAAAGTTAACAAAATACAACTGAAAGATCAAACAATAATTCTTTACTGTCTCTAAAAGTCTGTTTAAAGCATAAATTCCACCTTTTTTCATGTTGTTGGAGACTTAGCTGCTTCTAGCCTAACACCAAAGGCCTAGAAACTGTGGGAGAATCTTGAGTAGTCCTTATACCCTTCTTGCTTTGGAGCATTAGCCAGTCAGTTCATCCAATTCACTAAATGTCACTTGGAAAGCAGGGAGAGTCTAGTCTTCCTAGGATAAGGTATGAAATATGAGGGGGCAAAACAGGAGTAAGAGGAAAACATGGCAGCAAGCAAATGCTGAGGTTCACTGTAGGTGAGATAGAGGTTAACAATAAGGAGAAAAGGTCCACGTGGGGCCCTGGGCTTGGAGTGTAGCAATGAGAGTTGTAAGCCTCAGTTCTACTCTCATGTAAGACTAGCAAATCTGTAGCACACACCATTTTGTGCATGAGGGAAGTGAGTCAAAACACATGCTTGATTTCATTTAAAAGAACTCGCAGGTATTTAAAAGCAGGTGTTGATCTTAAATACCATTACTCACCACCCTCTGAATAGGATCATGTTTAGACATCTAGAGTTAATTATAACCCTCTGTTTGAACAACTGAGGTTTACTTAGTCTATTACTGTCATTACTCCCAACTTTCCATATTTTCAAACAATTACAAGAAGGCTTTGGTCACAAAAACAATAATAATGAAGCCATCCCTGTACTTAAAAAACTAACATTCCACTAGGAGATACAACAGATAAACAGAAAAACAAATTCAAGGTAATTTGAGGAGGAAAAGCATTTTAGATAGAGAGATAGATAGACAGACAGACAGACAGATAGATAGATAGATGATACACACACACACCTTTATACACATGTATGTATATATGTATGTATATGTGTGTATGTATGCATATAGATGTGTATGAGAAATGGTAAAGAAATTTGAAGATCCCTTTGTATTGCTAAGCAAAGAGGTACTTAGCATCTAGTTTTAAATTAAGCCTCTGTTAAATAAACAGAAGGTATGAACCCCTGTTGCTGACATAACAGGAAGGGGCTAAACAGGGAACCCCTGTGGCTGACTTAACAGGAAGCGGCTGAACAGGGAGGGGCTATACCATATTTAAAGAAGAGCACAAGTTGGACAGTCAGAACTTCTTGGGATAAGCCTTGCCAAGGCAGAATAGCTGTTGCCAGACAGAGAAAGAGAGAGAATTTCTCTCAGCAAACATCTGAAGGCTAGACTGCTGCTGCTGGACTGGAACTTCCATGGAGAAAGTGATTTTGATCTTGAGAATGGGAGAAAGTGATTTTGATTTTGATTTTGAGAACAGGAGAAAGTGATTTTGATTTTGAGAACAGAGCTGTTTAAGACTTCTAAGGGCCAGGCGGAGCCAAGATGGCAGCATAGGAGCAGCAACATATCACAGCTCTCACATAGCCACCCCAAAATACCCATAAAATATGACTCTAAACAAATTCTAGAACTCCAAAACGCACACAAATATACTTTCCACTAAAGTCAACTCAGCTACGAAGAACCATCTCAGCCCTGTGAGCCGAAACCAGTGTAGCCTGAAACCATAGCTCTGCCCCAGAGGCGGCTGGACGAGAGGAGCCGAGCCCCAGCTGGAGCTTTGGGAGAGTGGATCTGCAGCAGTTGTGGCAGTATCCAGAATTAGGCTAGTGGAGTTCAGTGAAATCGGGGGAGAAAAGCAGGTCCAGCCAAATGCCTCCAGGGCAACCAGGCCACAGAAGTGGAGGTTTTGCACTCGCCTCCACACTGCTGCTTCAGAGCTCCCGGCCTGCAGACTGCAGGGGGATCAAGTGATCGTTCAGAGGCCAAGTGCTCTTGCGTTGAGCGGCCTGGATCCAGATCTCGGTCTTGGGCATTGGTCCTGGGGTTTTGTTTTTTTTTCAGTGAGCCGGAGTTGGGGAGGGACCCAGCAACCTCCTAAGAGCTCCAGCAGCTTGGGAAAACCCCAGCAATTTGGGACGGAGCTTTCCCCTCTGGAAGCACAGTTCCACAGAGATAAAAAAAAAAATCATGGACTGACCAACCATGAATAAGAATAAGCATAAGAAGCAAAGTAAGAACAGCAACCAAATCCTAGATTCCTTCTTTGGGGAAAAGAAGGATCAAGGCAGGGAGCGGGAGGAGGACAGCACAGCCAGAGCTCCCACACCAAAAGCTTCCAATAAACATGAAGATTGCCTTAAAGCTAGAGATCAGCTGAAGAAGGATTTTGAAAACCAAATGAGAGAAGTGGAAGAAAAATTGGGAAGAGAAATAAGAATGTTCCAAGAAAATCATGAGAAGAGTCAGCAACCTGACTGAAGAAATTAACACTTTAAAAAATAGATTAACTCAAATGACAAAGGAGACCCAAAAAAAGACTTCCAAGGGCCAGCTGGAGCTGCTGAGGACTTCTGAGGGCCAAGGAGAGCTGCCAGAGGAAGCATGATGTAGTGTTGGTACTTTGTCTGTCTGTGGCTCTGTTAAATTTTCTCTTCCCAGGAACAAAAACTGTGAAGGACTTAAGGTGGACTGGATACTGTGAGCTTCAATATGGGGCAGGAACTGCACAGAGAGCTGGACAAGGAACTGGGAACTGTCTGCCTTTGAACTCAGGTGGCAGTTGGTTAGATTCAGGTGGGAGTTGGGACCATGGAAGAGGAGCCATGGAATCCGAAAGCCTGCCTCAAGTCAAAATGAAAAGACCTCTCCATGGGTACTGAGAAGTGACTGATGAAATTGTCTGAGTAGTGACTGATGAAATAGGGTACTGAGTAGTGACTGATGAAATTGTAATCTAATTGCACCCCAGGGTGGAGTACTTTGACTTTCGTACTTTGTGACTGAACTGAGAACTTTTTTTTTGAAAGTTGATTTTTTTTTAATTTAAATTTATTTATTTACATTTAGTTTACAGCATTCAGTTTCATAAGGTTTTGAGTTCCAAATTTTCTCCCTCCCCTCCCCCTTCCAGGAAGACATGTAATCAGTTATAGACTCTATGAAACTTTTTTTGGTTTCGGTGGGGCTTTTTGTTTTTTGTTTTTTTTAAATTAACTTTTATTTTTAGTTTACATCATTCATTTCCACAAGATTTTGAGTTACAAATTTTTTTCCCATCTTTCCCCTACCCACCACCCCCAAACAGCGATCCCACTGTATACTCCCTCCCCCAATCTGCTCTCTCCTATATCCTCCTCCATCACCACTCTGACTTTCCAGTAGGGCAAGATGGATCTCCCTACCCCAGTGCCTATATATTTTATTTCCCAGTAGCATCTAAATAATAATAATACTGATAATAATAATAATGATAATAAATGTATATGTGTGTATATATGTATTTTTTTTAACATTTGATTTTAAAACTTTAAATTTAGATTCTTTCCCTTCCTCCGACATCACGAACCCTGACTGGGAAGACAAGTAATTCAATAAAGGCCATATATGTGTAGTTAGGCAAAACATCTCCACAATGGACATATTGTGAAAGACTGACTATATTTCCTTCCATCCTATCCCGCCCCCCCCCCACTTGTTCTATTCTCTACTTTGTTCCTGTCCCTTTACAAAAGTGTTGCCCCCAACCTGCTCTCCCCTCCATCATCTTCCCTCTCATTTACTTTCCCCCCTACTCTCCTGTAGGGCAAGATACCCAATTTAGAGTATATGTCATTTGGATCCCTAAGCCAAATTCAGTGAGAGTAAACTTGATCCATTCCCTTTTGCCTTCCTGTTCTTCCCCTCCATTGTAACAGTTATCCCTTACCTCTTTTATGAGATAATTAATCCCATTCTGTCTCTCCCTGTCTCCTCTCATTATATTTCTCTCCCACCTCTCAATTTCACCTTTTAAATATGATCCCATCCTATTCAATTGATCCTGTGCTCTCTATGTATACCTGTACACATATATATACACCCTCACTTATGTATTCATACACATACATACCCTCCTATATAGACATATGTGTATGTATACATATATATACATTTATGTTCCCCTCAACTATCCTCATACTGAGAAAAGTTTCATAAATTACAATTATCGTTTTTCCATGTAGGCATGTAAACAGTTCAAGTCTGATAAGTTCCTTATGGTTTCTTTTCCCTGTTCACTTTCTTATGCTTCTTGTATTTGAATGTCAAACTTTCTATTCAGCTCTGGTTTTTTCATCAAGAATGTTTGAAAATTCTCCAACTCATTGAATGACCATATTTTCCCCTGAAACATTACACTCAATTTTGCTGGGTAGGTGATTCTTGGTTTTAATCCTAGCTCCTTTGATCTCCAGAATATCATATTCCAGGCCCTTTGATCCCTTAATGTAGAAGCTGCTAGATCCTGTGTTATCCTGATTGTGTTTCCACAGTATTCAAATTGTTTCTTC
>CM053588.1:121253367-121277682 GCA_028646515.1 Pseudochirops corinnae | reverse complement strand
ATCCTAGCTCCTTTGATCTCCAGAATATCATATTCCAGGCCCTTTGATCCCTTAATGTAGAAGCTGCTAGATCCTGTGTTATCCTGATTGTGTTTCCACAGTATTCAAATTGTTTCTTCTTGGCAGCTTGTAATATTTTCTCCTTGATCTGGGAACTCCTGGATCCAGGCAGGTTAAGGCAAGAGCACTTAGCCTCTGAATGTTTGCTTGGCCCCCCCTGCAATCAGCAGGCTGGGAGCTCTAAAGCAGCCACATGGAGGCGGCTGCAGGGCTGCTGCTTCCACCGCTTCTGGATCTGGGGGCAGAGGGCCGGACCTGCTCCTCCATCCCCCCAAATTCAGCCAAGCTCCACTGACCTTTCACTTTGTCTTTGGCATTTATGGGTTGATAATTCTGGAAACCACCACAGCTGCTGGTGATCCACTCTCCTGAATGCTCCAGCTGGGCTGGTCAGGCCACCCTGGGGCTAAAACTGCGGGGTCATGCTGGGCTGGGCTTGGCTCCCAGTGTGCTGCAATGAACCCTTCTTGTCCACCTGCCAGGCTGCCTTCAATGGCAGATTTGTTTCTCTGTCACTTTATGGGTTCTGGAGTTCTAAAATTTGTTTAGTGTCATATTTTATAGATATTTGCTGTGGTTACGGGGGGAGCCACAGAGTTTTCCTGCTTCTATGCCATCAGTTTGACTCCGCCCCCTTGAACTGAGAACTTAAAGACTTTGTGATTGACCAAATGAATGCACTACCCAGGGGTGGATTACTTTGACTTTTGTACTCTGTGTCCCTTAAGGAGGCAATCCTCTGGAAGGATGAATGAATGATTGAGTTACTAAATGATTGAGTTACTAAATGATTATACTTTGTTCAAAATGATGTGACCACTTTGGTAAAAACTATCATTTTAGTGATAGGTTGTTGAGTTGTGGCATGGTGAATGCTGTATTCTGATTTTCTGTGATAAGCTGTAACATTGTGAATGCTTTCCCTTGATTTTCTGTGAATGTTTTGCTCTGATTTGTTACTGAATAAATAGAGAGTTCCCTATACTATGTAATCAGAACCTTAAAAGCTGTTCACAGCAGCAGCCCTCTGGAAAGCTGCCTGTGTGTTACTTTACATTATATGTGCACATATATTTGATATCTTGGATTACTTCCTTTGAAAACTCCTTGTTAATATCCATCAGCCATTTATCTATGTGGGGAATGAACCATAGAAATTGTGATAGTTAAAGTAGGACTTCCAGGTGGGTAGTATAAGGGACACTTGGAGAAGGTCAAGTGGGAGTGATACCTGTGGGTGTCCCAGGAAGGACAGGAGAAGAAAGGCTAAATCATATATTAAATGAATCACATTTTGTGGAAGAGGTGACTCTGGTCACTGTGTGGCATGTTTTCTCCCCTCACTTTATTTATTTATTTTGCAAGGTAATCAGGGTTAAGTGACTTGCCCAGGGTCACACAGCTAGTGTCAATTGTCTGAGGACAGATTTGAACTCACATCCTCTTGACTCCAGTGCTCAGATCCACTGTACCACCTAGCTGCCCTCTCCCCTCACATTAAATGAAGCTACATAAGCTCATACATAGGGACTGGGGAAAGAGTGGAATGTGATAACATCTGGTGTGTCCAGTGGTCAGATGTTAGGGGGGCTTGCACTATGCATGCACAACAAACACATTCCTAATAATAGCTTTTAACTGCAGCTCTATAGGTTCAATAGGTTTCCTAAATAATTCTTTTGACCTTGACAGGTCATAACAAAATTGAGCTTAGTCCAGAGAAAAGTGATCAGGATAGTGAAAGGCCTTAAGATGATGACATATTAGTGAAAAGAAACAGGAAGATTTAAGCTGTTAAAGACTCAGGTATTTGAATGGCATGTGGTAGAAAGATTATATCTACTTTGTTTTGTCCCAGAGGACAGAGCTAGGAGCAATGGATAGAAGCAGGAGGGTGTTGGAGACTACTGAAACTTGTGTGAGATTACATTTTCATCATGAGCTCCTCAGAAATTCCTGTAAATTGGGGTTTAATTTATTATTTTGCAGGTTACAGGCTTAAGACAGTATTAATAGTAAAGAGAGACAGTTACTAACATTTACCAGCATACCCCAGGTAGAAATTACAGTGAAAGTGATTTAGGATCAATATAAGAGGAAATTTCCTAACAATTAAGGGATATTGGGCTGCCTGCAGAGATAGTGGGTTCCACACTAGAGGTCTTCAAACAAATCCTAGATGACCACTTGTTGGGAATGTAGTAGATGTTTCTTGTTTTACTAGATGGCTTCTGAGGTCCCTTCTGACTCACACATTCTATTTTTCTGTGACTCTGGATTGAGAAGTGAATAGGTTTTGGTAAGGATGGAGAGGCAGTAGGCATAGATAATTCTTTCTAAAAGGTTGGAATTGAAAGGGAGATAAGATTAGTTGACAGGACTAAGGTGATTAAAGAATGTGCAGTGAGGATGAGTTAGTAGATAGGGAGAGATTAAAGCTGATGAGGGATGGGGAGGAAATGGTCTATGGGATAAATTCCTAGAACAGATGGAAGGGGATAGAACAACTGTATAAACAGAACCTTGCCAAATTTGCTAGTAGCAGTTCCTGTTTCCCTACTTCTAGATCAAGATACAAACACACATATATACATAAACACATGTATACTGTTAGGATCTAAGACCACTCCTCTCTTTTTACTCCTCTCTTTTTTACTATTAGGAAATACCCTGTTTTCCAGAGCTAAGGCCCAGCAAGCAAGCTGTGGCCTGAGTCTGGCATTACAACAATCCTTTGCACTCCTCTTCTAGATGAACCCTGCTGCAACTAAATCAGAGATCTGATGGTCCCGGAGCTTGGACAAGCACCACCAGGCCCAGACATGAAGCCCTGCTATAAATGGGCTTTTTGTCACTAGACAACCTTGCCTCACTGTTGCTGTTGTACCTCACCACTGTTTGAGTCTTTATCAAGTCAAAAGTATGTAAATCAAGGTTTAGCCCCATGGCCCTGGGTCTCCTCCTAAAGGAGGCCCTGACACATGGGTCTAATTTCTTTCCTCCAGTGGAATAAAGAAAGCTTTTTGCTTTTAACCTGTGTGAGATCTTTGCTATTTTTGGAGTTAACAGTGTTTGCAAAACCCCTGTGACTCTTTGGTCATTTATTATCAGAATTGACAATATATATATAATGTATGTACATGTACACATGTATATAATTTTATACACACATAAATACATATATAAAAACATAAGCATATAGGCTCAAGCAGTGTAAGGTTAGTGGGGATTTGAAGATCTTCCCTGCCCCTTGTATTGGCAATCAAATGGATACTTAGCACCTTGTTTTAGTTCATGATTGTATCAAGTATTAAGATCCAGAATTTGTGAATGCCACAGTGGGAGGAAGTTGTTGTTGTAACAGTAAGGGGCAGAACAGGGAGGAGCTAATACCATATATAAGGAAAAGCCCAAGCTACAGAGCCAGAATTTCTGAGATACAACTGCTAGGATCCTGAGAACTGCTACAAATTAAGGACAGAATGGAGAACTGAGAACTGAGAAAAACTGAAATGAGAAGAGACGAGAACTGGGAGAAAGCATGGTTGTGGTACTGGTACTTTGTTTTGATGTTACTTTGTCAGATTTGTCTGTTGATAGAGGATGTTGCTGTTGTTACAGAAGCCCTTTACTGCTGGTTCAGGATCCCTGAAAGAGGATTTTCTTGTGTGTTTACAGAAATCCTGGAGAAGGGTCTTACTGATGTTTTCAGAGGTACTGGGATGATACTAATGATTTGTGTTCATTCCTCAGACCTTCTTGTTGGGTCTGTTGATTTCACAGGCAGAAAGTAAATTGATGAGGATGCCAGCAATGTGAATGCATGTTATTGTGTCTTTGTTCAGCTTTGTCTTCCCAGGAACAGAACTGTGAAGGACTTGAGGTGGACTAGACACTGTGAGATTCAATATGGAACAGGAACTGCACAAGGAGCTGAACAAGGAACTGAGAGCTGTCTGCCTTTGAACTTAAGTGACAGTTGGATAGATTTGGGCAGCAGGTAGGACCATGGAAGCTGAGAGCCAACCTGAAGTCAAGGTGAAAAGACCTCTCCTTGGGTATTTAATGCAAACTGAGAAGATCATGAGTTACTGTGGCCTAGGGGTGGAGAACTCTGTACTCTGTATCCTGTACCTTATCAATTAAGAAAAAAGAAGACTTTTTGGCTGAGAGATTAAGACAGTGTGACCTCGGGGTGGAGAACTTTGACCTTTGTACTTTGTGTCTATTAAGGAGGCCTCCTTAAGGATGATTGAGTTAAGGACTTACTAAATGATTGTACTTTGCTTAAAACTATGTGGCCATTTTAGTGATAAGATTGTTATGTCATAACATTGTGAATGCTGTACTTTGATTTCTGTGAATGTTTTGCTTTAATTTACTGCTGAATAAATAGATAGTTCACTATACTATGTAATCAGAACGTTGAACCTGTTCACAGTAGCAGTCCTCTGGAAAGCTGCTCATACTTGGCTTTACAAGGAGTAGAGGTAGAAGGGACTTTGTAAGTAATGTAGTCTAACCCCTGATTTTAATATGAGGAAATAATCATAGAATTTATATACCACCTTAAGGCTTACAAAATGCTTTATATTTTATGTCATTTGATCCTCACAATAACCACTGGAGGTAGGACAGCCCCATTTTACTGATAAAAAAAACTAAGGCAGAAAGAAGTTAAGTGTCTTACCCTAGAACACACAGTAAGTAAAGAGGGAATTCTAAACCAGGTCCTTTGACTGCCTGCCTGGTACTCTTGCCAGTGTACCATGGTACCCTTACTTTTATACCAGCTTTCACTTCCAGCTATGCTACTTTGGGTACATTCATTCATTCATGGATTGTTTTCCTATCTCACTGCTATCCTCTGAGGTAATAAATTAAAAATCCTTATGGCAAAAAAAAAAAATCTCTAAGCACAATAGCATTTCTTTTGTCTAAAGGGCACTGCTAAAAAGATATTTTTATTCTGTGTGAAAAAGAAACTATAAGTCAGAAGACCAGGATTCAGATCCCAGCCAACCATGCTACAGGCCTTGTATATTCACTTACCTTTTCTGCGTATCATTTCCCTCATCTGTAAAAAGGACTATCCAAATTACAGGGTTCTGGTAAGAAAAGTGCTTAGTAAACCTCAAATTGCCACATAAATGTAACTTATTTTTAGAAATAATAATATGGTAAAAATTAAGGTGAAGTTAGAGAGTTGTAGACACTATTACTATTTTTCTTGACGCACAGATCTGACCATGTCACTCCTTTGCTTAATAAACTCCGGTGAATTCCTTTTTGGCTGTAAAATGAAGTACAAAATACTCTGACATTTAAGACCCTTCACCACTATGTCCCAACCTCCATCTTTACCAACCTTATTAAATATTTATTACCTACACATTCTGCTTTCAAGCCAAACTGACCTTCTTGCTATTACTTACATGTAACTCTCTCCCTTCTCTGGGTCTTTGCACTGTCCTCCCTGCCTAGAATAGCTTTCCTCCTTATTAGAATTCTGAATTTCCCTCCAAATTCAACTCAAGTGCCACTTTATACATGGAATCCATCCATGATGATCTTGTATTTATCTTTTATATACTCAAATGTGTATATCTGTACAGCAGAACGTAAGCTCTTTGTGGGCAAAGACTATTTCTGTCTTTGTATCTCTACCATCTAGCAAAGATCTTTACGTATAGTATGCTCTTAATGAATGATTACTGATTGGTTGATTTCTAAACCTCTTAATGGAATGGAAAAAGTTGCCTCCCACAGTTATCAGTTAACCACTGCTATTCCTCTGACATTGCCATCACTCTGGCACAGGCCCTCATCACCTTGTGTGTGAACTGCTGCTGTAACCTGCTAGTGGGTCTGCCTGCCTCAAATCCTTCCCTACTCTAATGCATTCTTCATTCAGCCACCAAAGTGACTTCCCTCAAGCATAGGTCTGACTGTGTCACCACCAATCTTCCCTCATTTTACCTTCCCCATGCCCCTCACACACACAATAAGCTCCAGTAGTTCCTTGTTGCCTCTAGGATAAAAATCCTCTGCCTGGCATTCAAAGTCCTTTGTAACCCAGCCATCTCCTACCTTTCCATTCTTTTTACACCTTACTCCCTGCAATACTCTTTAGTCCAGTGACTCTGGTTTCCTGGATGTTCCATGAACAAGACATTCTGTTTCTCAGTTCTGGGCATTTTCTCTGGTTGTCCTCCATGCCTGTTATGTTCTCCCTCTTCATCTCTGCCTACTGGCTTCCTTTATGTCCTAACTAAAATTTCATCTTTTAAAAAAAAATTATTTTTAGTTTTCAACATTCACTTTTATGAGTAAAATTCCATCTTCTATAGGAACCATTTCCCAGCCCCTCTCAATTCTACTGCCTTCTCTCTTCCTATTTATCTTGTATATAGTTTGTGCCTATCTGTTTTCTTGTTTTCTCTCCCATTAGATTGTAAGCTCCTTGAGGGGAGGAACTGTCTTTTGCCTCTTTTTGTATCACTAGCACTTAGCACAGTGTTTGGCACATAATAATGTTTACTGACTGGGTGAATATGGCATCTTAAACATTTTATAAATGTCTCACTGTATTCTTAATTATTCTCATTTTGTAGGTGAGGAAACTGAGGCAGACAGAAATTACAAGACTTACCCAAGGTCCCAAAGCTCGTTAAGTATCTAAGGTTGGATTTGAATTCAGGGCTTCCTGATTCTAGGTCTAGCACTCCCCAACATACTACCTAGCTATTGTGCAGTCCATATAGTTGGTTAAGGAGAGGATCAGAACTAGTATCCATATCTCTTCACTAATTACAAAAATCTTTTTGCTACTCCTTGTAGCATATCTGCTTGTTCCCATGGGACCTGGACCCACAAAATATAGAATATTACAATACTTAGTTCCTTGCCCAGTTATACTGCTAAGGGTAAGCTGACCAAGAAGTATTTCAGGAACAAGGACAAGGACACAGGCTTTGATCATATCTATACATTAATCTAAAAGACAAGAGGGCCCAGAAAATGCAAGGGTTGTGGCAAAGTTCACAAACTACTAAATTTACAAAATAACTGCACCTGTTTGTTCTGCATGTTATCACTGTCACTGGGGTATATTTATCACGTTTGAATTGTACCCTCAAAGCTCCTGAGAATGAGCCAAGAGGAAGAGAGTTAGGGAGGGGGATTGCAATTAGGGAGTCTATAAAAGAATCTATCTTATCTGTGCCTGGCATGGTCTGACACTGAGAATGTATTGAATGCTTTCAGTGTGAGCCACCCTTTCTCACGAGATCATAATAAACTCCTTTCTACTTTCTACCTTGAGAAGAACCTGAGTTTAATTTGGGAAGGGGTCTTTACTGTCCCACACACCAACAATATTTTTCTTTTGAAAAGCAATTAAGAAAAACCACTGATAGTAGTTATTTAGACTGACAGCAATGTAACATTCTCATCAGAGAGTTCATCATTTCTTAATGGAAAGGAAGGAAATGTAAAGCATCCTCTAATATCATTCATCTGGAATATGTTCTGGGCTGAACTCTCTTCATTTCTACTTTCATACAACACACTGACTTAACATTGGTTTATTAGTGACTCTGAGTACAAAACAACTGTTGTGTTTATTTGCAGGAGGATTGTGATAGTGAAGGTATCTGGAGTTCATATATGAATGAATACATGAATCCAAACTAGCACAGCTGATGTGCCATATTTACATATATGTTACTAAACTGAACTGCTAAAAGAAGTTTAAATAAGAAAATGCTACTACCAAATTTATTAATTCAGCTTCTATTTTATATAGTTGTTCTATCTTTTTTCTTCTACTAAGAGAGCTTACATATAGATGTAATGGTAATGGAATTTAAAGATCCCCTTGTATTGGCTTGGTTTTTAGATTAAGTGTTAAAACCCAGAGCTTGTGGGATGGACTTGTTGACATGAAGAGAGGGGGCTGAACTGTGAGGAGCTGGTGCTGTGGATAGAGAGAGGCCCAAGCAGAGAGAGGCCATAAGAACTTTTGGGAGCAGCATCGTGGAGGTGGAGAGAGAGAAAGAATTGCTGGGGGCCAGAGTTACTGAGAGAGAGAGAGAGAGAGAACTGCCAGCTGAAGCTGCCCGGACTGTTGAGGGCCAGTTGGAGCTGCCCAGGACTTTTGAGAACTGCCACCTGGAGCTGCCGAGAACTGAGGCATGACTGTGGTGCCGGTATTTTGTCTGTCTGTTTTGATGTTATTTTGTCAGATTCGTTTGTTGATAGAGGCCTCAGACCTTGCTGGGCCTAGATTGATTTCAAGTGAATTGAAGAGGATGCCAGCAATGTGCATAAATGTTGTGGTGTCTTTGTTAAGCTTTATCTTCCCAGGAGTAGAAACTGCTGAGAATTTGCCTTGGGTCAAGATGAAGAAAAGACCTCTCCTTGGTTATTGAATGCTGTGATGATATTGCAGTCCAGTTGTGACCTAGAGGTCGATGACCTTTGTGTTTTGTGACTGACCAGTTGAATGTACTACCCAGGGGTGGGGTACTTTGACTTTTGTACTTAGCGTTTGAACAGATAACTTACTAAATGATTGAGTTACCTTGTATTTTGATTTTCTCTTTTCTGTGAATGTTTGGCCTTAATTTGTTACTGAATATATGGAGAGTTACTATGCTCATAATCAGAAGCTGGAAGTTGCTTTTGCTTGGTGTTACAATAGACCATCCAAACATGTTGAATTTGACATTATGTTAAGGTAGATATATCCAGTTGGACAGGTGACATGGGAGCTCAGGGTTGTAGATATAAATCTGGGAATCATTTGCATAAAAGTGATAACTAAATTCATTGGAGCAAAAGAGGCCACCTAGGGAAAGAATAACTAGAGAAGATCTCTGGCAAAGTACACAGTTTTGAGAGACTGATTTATGGAAGAAGAGGAAGAAAAGACAATAGAGAACAACGACAACAAAAGAACAGTTATGAGAAAAAGGAGAATCAAATAGAATATCCCTATGCTTGTTAAGGGATGAAATGAGTTACACATCCACATCTTAACCCACTATTTCCATTAAATGTAAAATGGATATTTTCTTTAGCCAGAGGGATGTAATTAGGTCTAATTAAGCCATCAGACCCTTTGCTGCTTTATTAAGAGGATTCGAAGAGTCAATGCTGGGTTAGCACCTACCTATCTATGGAGATCTATAATGGGTCTATGAGTTTATCTTTGATTAATTATCCCATCTGGAATTTGTGATCATAGTCATATTCAAATGATCCTTCATTTTCAATTAGTCAACAATTTACCAACTGTTTACTAAGTACTGGGCACTGTACTAAGCAACAGACACACAAAAAAATGATACGAGTCCCTTCCCTTAAGGATCATGTACTCTCATGGGAGAAGTCATGTAAGTAAGTAGGTACATAGAAGATATATACAGAGTAGATGAAGGTAATCTGAAAGAAGACATTGGCAACTCAAGGAACTGGGAAAGACCTCCTGCAAAAGATGGTGTTTGAGTTGACTTGAATAAAGCTAGGAAAACTAAGAAATGTAGGAGCAGAGCATTAAAGGTATGGGGGACAACCAGTGCAAAGATGGCAGATAGCATGTCACATTTAAGTAACTGAACTATAGATATTGTAGAGCGAAGTAAAGTATATTAAGTAAGGCTAGAAATGTGGGAAGGGGCCACTTTCACGTTATGAAGTACTTTAAATGCCAAACAGATGACTTTACCTTTAATCCCAGAGGTGATAGGGAGCCAGACAATGAAGATCAACGAGCAGGGGGGTGACATGGCCAGGCCTACAATTTATAAAAATAAGCCTTGGCAGCTGAGTGGATCATGGTTAAGAGTGGGGAGAAACTTGAGGTAAGAAGACTTAAATGATAATTGTAGTAGTCCAAGAGAGAGGTGATAAGAGCCTGATCTCAATAAGTGGAGAGACAGTTATGTATAGGAGAAGGTAGTAACAAGATCTGGCAATGGGTCAACTATGTGTGGTGGCTTGAGAGTGATGAGCCAAGGATGACATCAGGGTCATAAGCCTGCATGACTGAGAGGATGGTGGAGTCCTCAAGAGTAACAGGGAAAATTGGAAGAGGGATAGTTTTGGGAGAAAGACAGCAAGTTCTGTTTGGACATATTGAGTTTTGAGATGCCAAAAGAAATCCAGTTTAAGATGTTCAAGAGGCAATTGAAATTATGTAATTCAGTAGAATTAGAATTTGATATACAGATCTGGGAGTGATTTGTAGAAATGATAACTGAACCTATGAGAACTGATAATATCATCTAGTGATATAATACAGAATGAAAAAGAGAAGGGGAATCAGGGCTGAAACGGGGTAAACAAGGTTAGAGGGCTTCCTGATTAATATGAATTATCAAATCCCAGCACACCCCCCGCCCAAATAAGCAAACAAATACAAACCCAGGTTTAAGAATATAAACATTTTTTATTGAAGGGGTAATTATCTTGTCAGCAAGATTCAAGTTCTTTTATTAAAAATACAAATTCATTAAGACACTATCAGATTGTGATTTCTGTATAAATTCCAAAGAATTTAAAATTAATATTTTAAAATAAAGGCATTCCTTAATACTTTAAGGAGAAACATCTTCCATTAATAGGATATAAATTTAAAGGATATCAAAGCTTTTCATAAACTAATTGATTCATTTTTTACAAAGTCCGTGTTCCTGTGAGAAAAGCAGAGAAGAGGAACTATATCATAAATCCCATTTCACAGATGAAAAGAGAGATTAAATGCCTTGTTCGAGGTCATTCAGATGGTAGAGCAGAGTCCATATAGAAACTGGCTGTCTGTTGATAAACCTCCATCTCTCTGCTTCTTCAATCTTTTGGCAAGTGTGTTGGTGGTTTTTCCCCCAGAAGACTTTCTTCTTAACCAAAGAAATGGTCGACTATTTTTTTTTAAGTGATTAAGCGTATCTTGCCTAGATGAAGTGCTTAGAGAGTCATAGCTTTTTGAAAATCACACACCAGTTTCCCTGATCATAATAACTCTGCTGAATGCTTATGTTATTTAACTTTCTACATGCTGCTTCCAGTTCTCCTTCACAAAATACATGGTAATAGCGGTGAAATACAGGGCTTGGATCATGTGGCACCCCCAACTCAGGTGTAAGTTTTAGTGGCTCAGCACATTTATCTCTCATAGGGTCCCTCTTGAGGTGCCATGGGACCAGTACATCTTGAGAATGAAAAGAAGTCCTGTTAGTGTGAACTGGCAGCTTGGAATTAATTACTCCATTTGTATTACAACCTCCATCCTTCAAGTCATTAGTGGCTGAGATAGAACATACAGAATTGTGACTGCTGGTGCCAGGATTCTGCTCCCCAAATAGCCCTGAGGCCAATACAACACTGTTGAGATGCTCTTCCTTCTCCTCACTATCCCTGTTCCCCCTAAGGTACTTAGACTTCTGCTTATTGTATTCTTGTTCCATTGCCCAGACATAAATGAGAGCCTTTCCTCCAGGCCTCAGGAGTCGAGCCAGTTCTTGGAGGGTTGCCAATCTTCTTTCCTAATAAAAACACATTGCCATTTATTTATCAACCCCAAGGAGGTAAAGGAAGAAAATGGTATTTTAAAAAATAGAAATATATATATATATGTAAGTATTATGTAGGCATGTATATAAGTATATGTATTTATATATGTGTATGTCTGTATATAGATGTGCGTGTAAATATGTATCTACATATGTGTGTATATATGTTTGTATGTATACACATATGTATATGTATGTGTATACTGGATGGTAACACTTTTCAAATTAGAGTAATTCCACTAGGACATGCTAAGTAAACAGAAAGAGAAAAAGAGAAAACCTCTCATTCCATAATGAATTCTCAGATCAAGAAAAGCTATAATTGAGACTATGCATAAAAAAAAATAAATTCTATCTTTTAAATTCCTGTATCATTTGCTTTTCTCTAACCCAGGGGTTAGGTATCCTTTACTCAAAGGGACACACCTGAGGATCTAGAGGGCCACATGTGGCCTCAAGGCTGCAGATTTCCCACCCCTACATTCGGTTGGGTATCCAGGAGCTAGATATCCTCTCATTCCCTGAATGTTGATACATGTAGCTTTTCACATTTAAATAATCAAAACATCTATTTGGGCAAAGACTACGTCATTTCATATCCCTCCCAGCTGTACCCCTGGACTTCATGGTCTCCAGAAACTCATCATTCTACAAGAGAACGTCAACTTTGAAACTCACACTTCCTCAATACCCTCTGTGCCTGGGGCCCCTGTATCCTTCTGATTGGAGAGTGGTTAAGGGGGCGGACATCAGAGAGCTCCTCTCAGATCCCCCATTTATGGAAGGTAGCCAGGCAGTCATTTATTTCATCTTTGTAATAAGCTTCATCATGTCCCCAAGTCAGGTATCCTCCTCCCCTTCCACCAGACCCCTCCAGTTTTAAGCTTCTTTTTCATGTTGTCTTCCCTATTAAAATTGTGAGTTCCTTAAGAACAGGGACTGTCCTTTGCCTTTCTTTGTATCCCCAGGGCTTAGCAGAATGTCTGGCATGCAGTAGGTGCTTAAAATATGTTTAATGATTGACTGCAACTGGAAATAAGTGAGAATCAAGTTTTGATAAACTCTATATTTAATTAAGAAGAAACAGAATTTTTTATTATTACGTATCTTGGACCTTGGTTTTGCTGTTGTTCAGTTGTTTTAGTTGTTTCCAATTCTTTGTGACTCCATTTTGGAGTTTTCTTGGCAAAGATACTGGAGTGGTTTGCAATTTTTTCTTCCCACTCACTTTTTACTGATGAGGAACTAAGGCAAATAGGATTAAGTGACTTGCCCAGGGTAACATAGCTAATAAGGGTCTGAGGCCAGATTTGAGCTCATAAAGATGAGTCTTGCTGATTCCAGGCCCAATGCTCTATCCACTGTACCACCCAGCTGCCCTACCTTGGCTTTCCTTTCTCTTAACTGTTAATGCAACTTACAGTAAACTATACTACAGACCTAACTGATGTGCCCAAAACGATTGACAGAAACCAAGGTAACCATTACAGATTATGGGCATATACATGAGAAAAAGGAGCCTTAATTCAATTTGTAGACAGATATTTGTAAAAACTCCATAAGGGTTTTTTCTAGGAGGGTGTGACATATGTGTGTATATACAATAAATGTATATGTATTTACAAATATATAGGTATGTCTATCCATGTAAATATGTATTTTCTGATTACTTCACATGAAGCCTGTGTTTATCCTATATTCCTTTTGGATACTGGGGAAACTAGCTGACAATGATAAAAAAAAGGGAAATAATAAAAAGTTGCAAGGTAATAAATAGGCCAAAAAAACCCCCCAAAACACCCAACCCTAAAACAAAACAAAAAAAGTCCACCCTAATATTCTCAATTATCATACTTACAACATTAGCTGGAAAATGAAAAATACTTACTGCTGTTGCAAAATGGTGAATGACAGCGATGGAAATGCAAGCATCACATGTCTCACTTCGAATAGGCACAGCCAGGGCATCACAGACAAAAGCCTCAAACTGCCTTTCCCCACATATCTCGACAAGGCTTTGACTGCGATCACAACCAATCTATAACGAAGAGTATTAGATTATCAGTGTATTGTATGAACTTCATGAGAAATTAAAACTTGAAACTAACAAGTCACTTTGTCACTACTGTTAGCTACTCAGAACAGTAAGCAGGGACTATAATCTGAATGATTTTTCACGAATACCATGGCAATTAGACTGGGGATCATAGCATTATTACCATGTTTGGCTCAATGTATATGTTAAAAGGACCATATTCAATTGACCAGGCCAGCTTTCATTACTTTGAAAGACACTGCAGATAACCAGTGCCCAAATTAATAAAACAAAACAAATGGATGAGAGGAGTAAATGTACAAACAGTTGAAACGTGACTTCTCAATCTCCATCTCCATCTATATAACCACAGTTTGAAACCCAAGGCTTCTTGTAAAACACCATATGGCTGTTTTTCCCTACTAAACACAGAAACGTTTCTACCATTCTGATAGTCTTAAAACAGCACACACTTATCTATAATTACTCAGAAGACACATCTGCCGTTAAATTATAGGCTATATGGTAACAGCTACTCAGTGACTAAAAATTGAAAGTGAATAAAGTAATCCCACTTTTTGTCTGTTTGGTGTAGAACTGTGATCTCACTATCTTTGATAGACTGGGCTCATCTCAGCACGTAACACTACTGAAGACAACTCCAAAAGACTCATTATGGAAAGGGCTATCCACATCCAGAGAAAGAACTACAGAGTCTGAATGCAGATTGAAGCAAATTATTTGTTCTCTCTCTTTTGTCTTGTTTTGTTCCTTCTTTCTCATTCATTCCATCAGTTATAATTCTTCTTTACAATTTACCTAATGTTTAATGTGAAGGTATTTGTAGAACTTACATTGGATTACATGCTGCCATGGGGGAAGAGGAGAGATGAGAGGGAGGGGGAGAAAATTTGGAACTCAAGGAATTGTGGAACTGAATGTTGTAAACTAAAAGTAAATCAATTAATTAATTAATTTTAGAAAAAGAACACTAAAAAAAAAAAGAACAGTGAAGAAATTTCCTCTACCAAAGTAGATCAGCAACTGTTCTACAACTCGCAGACACAGAAAATTACCTGGGTCATTGTGAGTTTAAATGAACTGCACAGACTCACACAACCAGATTATAAGACCCAGATCTCTCTGACTCCAAGATCAGTCCTTTATCTGCTATACTGCAGTGCTTCCCAAGCCCATTGTTTTTTTCAAGGTACCTGAGCTCTCTTTTCACCTTGTTCTTATCACAGAAGAATTTCCAAGCCCTAACAATAATGAGGTACTTGATCAAAAGCTTTTGAAATTAAAACTTTTAGAATTGCTCAGTGTTTGGCTGGTAACAAACTAACAAAATGGGCTGGCTAGATGGTGCAGTGGATAAAGCACTGAGCCTGGAGTCAAGAATACTTGACTTCAAATCTGACCTGATACGCTCACTACCAGTGTTGTTCCTGGACGAATCACTTAACAGCTATTTGCTTCAGTTTCCTCGTGGAATAGGGATTGTAATAGCACTTACTCCATAGGGTTACTGTAAGAATCAAATGAGATAATAATTGTAAAGCACTTAGCCCAGTACCTAGCACATGGTAATTGCGATATAAATGCCATGATGATGATGATGATGATGATTGTTGTTATTAGTGTGTATGTGTATTTGTGTCTGTGTATAGGAGGGACACGGAAGAAAAGGAAAGTGGCAGCCTACCTTTTTATCAAGTACATGTAAAGCCTGATGTGGCCTCATGTGTCTTACTGCAAGTGTCTTTTTTTGCAGAATTTCCTTGTGTTCCTACTCTTAGCTTTCTGAGTATCAAAGATCACTTCATATGTACCATGAATCATGGAATGTTTGACACTTAGTAGCAGGTGCTTAGAGAATCTTAAATAACATACTGGCAATTAATTATCCCAGGCATTACTTTTTAATTTAATTTTTGAAAGAGAGGAAGAAAATTGTAAACAAATGTAGTTAGGCAGAAGTGGTCACCTCAAGCTTTTATTTACCCTGACAATTTGTTGTCATAATGAGCAATGATCAGCTTTCCTCAGCTCACTTGAGAATTGAGGGATATTAATCATTCTGTCAAGGACATTTCTTTCTCATTTGATATGAGATAATCCATTTTTGGTCCATTATTAAATAGGTGTCGTATTCTACACCAGAACTGAATGCAGAGAAGAGATCTTTTGGCATAGTAGAAAGTACTATGGATGGATGAACAATTATGGCATAACAACTGCTAAGGAATTATACTGTTCAAAATAATATGCATTCTATTTTGGTTCTTGTCACTCATTATAATTACTAATACTCAGTAGAATTAATTTTTTCAAAAGTACCAACCACTGGCTTATTTAAGTCAAACAAAGTGAAAAAGAACTCATTTCAAGAACAGAAGACTTAGGGATGCAAAGGATCTTAGGGACTGTCCAGTCAAATCTCTTCCATTTAACTCTGAGGAAAAGAGGACACTTGCCCACGGTCATACAGCAAGTAGTCATCAAAGCATGGATTTAAGCCCAGATTTTCTGAATTCAACAATGACATTCTTTCCTTTACATGGAACTGCCTCAAGAAATCTAACCTCCCAATAAGATAATCTCATTTTCTAGAGACACCATTCAGCTACCTATACTGATAACATGAGAGCCTTGAGCATGCATATCATACTTTGGGAAACATACAACAAAATGAAACAAGGAACATGATAGCAGCAATGAAAGAAAACTTCCCCCAAATGACTACAGTGCTTAACATTATTGCTATATTCTTTCTTTTCTCCAACAGAAGAGAGGCCAGACAATGTTTGGAAATAATGTACCAGGTCTAATATACAACTCTCAAAAAGACAAGACCCATCTTAATGGGCTCAATAACTTGGTTCCTTTCATTCACAGTCACCCATCTAACTATCTGCAAGTTCTTTATACTATTATCAAACATTTATTATCCTGCATTTCTCTTCTCAAATCTATCTTCACCTCTCTATAAAGCAAGGGTTCTTAACTTATTTATATCATGGACCTTTGGGCAATCTGGTGAGGGCTGACTCCTCAGAATGTTTTTTAATGCATAAAATATATTGGATTAAAAAATACTACAACTGTATAGAAGTACAGTTATCAAAGTGTTAAAAAAAGAAAACAAGTTAAGAGATCCTAGGTTAGGAACCCTTACTCTAAAGGCTTTCTACTGAGAATGGGGCAGAGTACCCAGAGAAACCCTCCTGACATTATTATGTAATGATCAGTAACAATGAGCAGAGACCACCAGTTTATTCATAGACATCTACCTGTATTTCCGGAAAGAATAAAATGAGAAGTGTTTTGAGGAAGCATATACTCCAAAGACAGAATAAATATCACATTCCTTACTTTAAATCCTACTATGATTCCTCATCTTAAAAACACACACAACCCCTAAAACCTACTTCTTATAATGTAAAAAAAAATTACCTTGCCATAAATATCAATTTCTTGACTCAATGAAAAAAACCAAACATGTTTTGCCAAAAATATTTGCTCCATTTTGACAAACATTTCAGAGATTTAAGAGTGACCTCCTGAGTGACTCTATGGTCTTTTTCATCAGTTCTAATTAATTGGAAGTTTTTCCTTACACTGTAAAACAGTGGGTAGAGACCTTCCTAGAACATCCTAAGGGCTTAAAAAATACTTCCTGACTAAGTGACTGGCCTTGAAGACAGGAGAACCTGGGTTCTGCTTTCTGACATATGTCAGCTGTGTGACCTTCAGCAAATCAAGTAACCCCCAGAGCTGTCAAAACAGCAAAATATCCTAGTGTGGCCCTAATCAGATAACTGTGATGTGTTTAAAAATAAATAAATAAAAATACAACATACCATAGATAATATTATTTCGTGGTTTTCTAAGTTGATCTGCACTACAAGGACCCTCTATTTGTGTTTGACAGCACTGACATAGTATCTCTATACTCTAGTCAGCTCTTTAGGGCCTAAAAGTTGCCAAAGTGTCAATCTATACTCACCTGGGAATTCCCTAAATCAGTTAAATCACAGGTCCAATTTTTAGAGAGAATAAAAAGAAAGTAACTCGAAAGGAGAAAGACCTATTAGCAGTAGGGACCAAGAAAGATCTCCTAGTTAAACCTATATTAAACCCCAACCAGAATTTATTTTCTTTTCCAGTACTGCTTGGTTACTGTCCTTTGTTCTCAAAGAGGACCAAAATGATGTAAATCACTATGCTAGAGTCAAGTCACAGTGTGTCTGTCTGACTATGGCTGACCAGACCAATGTGAGCTCAGAATGTTCTGCCACAGATCAGGCACAAACAGTCTGTGTGAATATTTGGGGTAGATTCTCTAAATTTGTGTGTCTTTTGAACTGCTTCTCTGATGTGGGGGCATGCTGAGTGGTCCTGTGCCAGTATCTTCCATGTCACACAATTACAAAGCTCTTAAGAGAGACCTTGAGAATGTCCTTGGATTGTAACACCAAGAACACAAAAATAAGATTTTGTCCTTCCCCAAAGGAATTCTTACTTATGATTATTGAATTCTACTTGATCTGAGTCTCTCTCTCTCACACACACACACAGAGTCACTTGAAGAATTTAGAAAGAATAGGTGTTCTCTCTAGTTTTCAGTCTTTTACACTGTCACTCCATTAACAGGATACTTGGTCACACAACAAAGTAAACCAAACGGCTTCATTGCATGAATATATATGCTTCATATTCATAGGGGTATTTTAGAAACTTTCAAGAAAGGGGCAAAATCTGCTATTACTTAATAAATCTAAAGATGAGGAAGATAAAAATTTTTTCCCACTAAGCTTAGAATAGATATTAAGAAGTCACAATACTCTTCACTATGCATTTTATTATTGTAGGTATGATGTTTTAAACACTTTTTAAAAATGTTAAATATGCCCACAAACAATCCCAGTACATCAGTGTCATGTGTAATTGATGTTATGTTCCTGTGTCTATGTCAAAAAAGAGGGAGCTGTGACCATCTCTGTTGGGTCTTTAATTATGGGCCTGGTTGCAGACACGTTATCTGGTAATAGTTGGCTAAGTTCAGATAAGTTCATCACTAGACAGCTGGCTACTAGGTAATGAATCTGACCATCTATCTATAAAGCTGTGGTCAGTCTGCGATCTTTATCAGTTAATGAAAAAACTACACCAATGAAAACATGGTCCATTTGAAGTAAAAAAAAAAAATACATCATGTGTGGGTAAGGGATAACTATTTTTAAAAAAAACTCAAGAAAAGCAAGGATGAAGTTGACTTACCATATATATCTCCTTATTCAGGCCTAGATATTTTCCATTTCCACACCCAATATCTGCCACTATTGAACCCTTTGGTAAAGCTTTCAAGAATGCCCCAATCTGGGGCCATGGGCTATGCCTTGTGCTGCTGAAGTGCTCTGCTATCTCCTCATAAACTCTATGGACATACTCCTGTTCCAGTTCTGAGGCTTCTTTGTCATTCTCTGGGAAAGAGGGGAAAGTTTCATTTGGATGACAACTCTGGCTGTCACAGGCCAAAGGGTAACCTGAATAAGATATAATAATACAAATAAATCTTTAAACAGATATTCATGAAATTTCTTATTAATTTTTCTTAAAAGGGAAAAAAACTACAAATGATAGTTTCTAATTCCTCTAGAAAAGCAAGTATTCATATGGAACAAAACCCTCAGTAAACAGAGTAGCATCTGACTGAATGTAATTAATTATCACTTCAATCACTTTAATTCTCTTGGAAATGATGAATATCTGAATCACCAAAGGTTAAAGCCACATCCATTATTAAAAACAAAAAGAACAACAACAAAAAATCCTAAATCTATACCATAACTTTCCAGTGGATGGCTTTGGACTCAAAAGTAAATATAAACTTATGAATAGACCCCTGAATAGAGGCCCATTAAATACTTCAATGTCCCATCAGGAAGCTGTCAATGAAATATTTGCCCAATAAAACTTATCTCTAAAATTAGACCTAAATTCCTGGCTGATGAGGGATAATAATGCCTTCTACTTTTTAGGATCTCCCAAAACAAGCAGCAAGTTATCAGGCACATAGTAAGCTGCTTACTAATGACTTGTTGGTCAATAAGGAGTCTTATGCTTTAGAAAAATAGACAAAGAACTACCTTGGGATTTACCGCTGTCAAGGTAATCTGTTACCCATAGAGATTTTAGATTTTTCCAAAGATATTTATTTACATTACATTAATTCTGGGCAATGCAAAAGTTAAGTATCTTTAACTCAAAGTTATTTAAAGATTGTCCTCATACTCTATGATTAAAGTTGGCTTGTTCTGCTAAATGAACTATAATTTGTTTCTGTTTTATCATGCATAAAAATTAGAAAATGTGTTATGTGCTATCTACAGTAGAAGCCCCAGCATATTAAGTGTATCTCACTTTTATTGTCATGACTAAATACAAATGGTCTGGTGTTGTTAAGCTTAAATTTAAGATCATTCAGTTTAATAAACACTTCTATGGACACATCTGTTACCTATAAAATGGGCATAAGATTATCTAATGCAGAGTATTATGGTAAAATGAGATAATATTTGCAAAATGCTATGTATGTTATGCAACATAAATGACAATTATTACAGTGTACTTTTCACTTTTCCAGGGCTCCAAGTCAAACTAAAAATAAATCAGTGTTTATTTCCCTTAAGGGCAACCTACTATGTAACAATCTGTCACATTCAGCTCCCCTGTTGGGTTAACAGGAAGTAATTTTAAATTTTGACAACCAACAAATTTGTGTTCAGACCAAAAACTGTGCAAAGAATACTTTATAAAAATTCATTTTCCAGTGAAGCCCTTTCACTGTTCACTTGTACTGATACAAGAGCCAGTAAAGTTGATTTTACAGTAGAAAGACTACACACTTACTGCAGTCACAAGGTGTTCTCCTCACTTTTCTAAATGTAAATGAGGTCCGCACTCCTCTTTTATTTAACGTTAAGTTTCCAGCATCACTAGTGATAATTCCACTTTTCTGTCCCTCAGATGCCTGGATAACATCAAATTTTCTGGGTGTGATTCTTTTTGTTAAAAAAAAAAAGAGAGAGAGGTACAATGAATTGTTAACATTTTATTTTAAAGATATATTTCACATTAAACTACAAAAGGTACAACGGGATAACATAAAATTGAAATAAAGACACTAATTAAGCATCTACCATGTACAAACACTGGGAGAAGCACCAGGAGGAAAAAAAAAAGAAAAAAAAAGTTGCCATTACAACTGACAGTAGTCGAAGGTAGAAGATTTGCATGTACAGAAAAGACAACCCAATTCAGGGTTATCCCAAAAGTCTTAGAACAGTTTTAAGATTTAATAACTTCAGAAGTATAAATACTATGTTTACCTCCCCATTTAAAAAGTTAATTATTTAAATTATTAAATATTGATATTCATTATTAAAATTCAACATCTTGTTACCATCTTGTGGTATACACTGCTTAAGTATATTTTTGAACTTTGTAAAAACCTTCACCAATTGCTGTCCAATGACAGAAAGGATTGCATTCATAATCCCAAAAAATCATCCAATGAACTAGGTTTTGACGCAAACATGAAAATTTTTATGGGTCCTCTAATAAAGAAATATCAGGTAACTGACACAGTCAAATAGGAGGACTTCCTCTATCAATCCACTATTCTGAAAAAGTGTGACCTAGAAACTGTCACAATGCAATACATAACACCAGGGTGCCCCATCTTGTTAAAATTAAAAATTTTAAATCATTATTTAAAATTCACAAAACTAAATAAATACAAAAGAAATTAAAATAGTGAACTTTTGAATGATTTTTTTGTAAGTTTATTGCATTTAGACTTCTGAAGTTATTAAAGCTTGAAAGTTTACTAATACTTTTGGGACAGTCTATATATGGTAGTATATAGTCAACTAGTAAAATGTTCTGTAACGGTTTGAAGGAGGGCATAATTATTGTGTTCTGGGGATGCTCAAGGCAGGCAGATCTTGAAGGAAGTCTAGACTTTTGAATGGGATGAAAGGGTGGTGTAGAAATGGATGAATGACTTTAAAATGTTGTATACAGGACTGAAACAATACTAGAGAATAATAATAGATTTATGTAACCATTTATGTTTATGCAGTTTACAATTTATAAAACACTTTCTTTTCAACAAAGCTAAGAGGTTGATGATAGATATATTATTATCTCCATTTTATAGATGAATATATCAGAAAGGTTAAAAAATTTGTCCCTAGTTACACACGCTATTACACAGTTACTCTTCAAACAATATTGCTGTTGCTGTATCCAATGTTCGCTTGGCTCTGCTCATTTCACTCTTCATTATTTCATGCAAATCTTTTCATGTTTTTCAGAAATCAACCTGATTTCAGAGTTCTTTATTCCCTGAAGAGAATTCATTCAATTGAATACTGATTTAAATATTAATAAATCTAATTTAATTTTTGCAAAATCCTAGCAAAGAGAACTTCACTACCAGTTTCCAATTCTTTCAGTACTAATCATCAGTTGCTCAGATTTATCTTTTCTTTTTTTTAATGAGACTCCCTCTAACAAGAATCAAAATTTTTATCTTAGCCTTATTCAACATCTCTTTAAAAAAATAACTAATGATCTATTTTTCTTCCTAACACTGTATTAAGGAAAGAAAGTTGACTAAATATTACAACTCCCAAAGAACAGTTTATAAAGATACAGTACTTTCTACACTAGGAGCAAAAAGTTACTTTATTAGCTGTAATCAAATCCAAAAACATTTACTAAGGGTGTACTATGTTATTGTAAGGTTCTAGGCTACACATTGTGGGGACTTAAAGAAGTATCAGACTCTAATCTCAAGAAGTCTATGTGGGGTGATAAGGTACATGTGGAAAGATTAAAAAAAAGCAATACAAGAGGAGTAACTGTTTAAGACAAAAGAAGAGATTATCACTATTTGCTCAATAAATGATATGAGCCATACATGATGTAAGAGTTCAGAAAAGGATGAGTTCAAGTTAGGGTGCTCAGAGAAACCTGGGATGATCAGGGAAACTTCTATGCATGTATGAGGGTTGAATCAGGTCTTGGACAACAGACTAAGAGCTGGAAAGGTAGTAGGGAAACCAACTCAAGTGAGGGAAATAATGTTTAAAACAAAATAAAACAGTAAAAGATGGAAGGTGAGAGGCATTTTCACAGAATAATGAGTAAAAACAACTTAGCCAGCTAAGTAGAGATGCAAGGAAAGGCTAAAATGTAAGAGTTAAAACTTTATATCAGAAACAATAGGGAATCACTGGAGATTAGTAACCAGGAAAATGGCACAATGATAACTTATTACCAACTGGAGCAGGCAACCAGAGGACATATAAGCACAGCACAACCCTCTAAGAAGGATGTCAGGGTATATTTTAAAACCATGCTACAGAAATTAGGAGGGTCGAAGGTGGGCTAGGCACTGTTTTGGGAAGATGGAATGACAATAAAGGGCAGAAGAGAGAAAGCAGAGTCGTTCAACTCTTAGACTGTCTGTTTTCCTTCCAAGGGAAATAATCTTTGTATAGGAAAAAAAATGGCTAAAATGGAGTTGAAATAAAAAATACATAGAGTGATAATAAGGGAACTTTGGTGAACTTTGGTGAACTAAAGTCACTAGGCCTAAATAAATTATATCATTTGTTGTTGTTCAGTTATTTTCAGTCATGTCTGACTCTCTGGGACCCCATCTGGGGTTTTCTTGGCAAAGATACTAGAGTGGTTTGCCATTTCCTTCTCCAGTTCATTTTACAGATGAGGAAACTTGAGGCAAACACGGTTAAGTGACTTGCCCAGGGTCACCCATCTAGTAAGAGTCTGAGGCCAGATTTCAAGTCAGGAAGATGAGTCTTCCTGATTCCAGGTCCGGCACTCTATCCACTGTGTCTCCTAGCAACCCCAAAATAGGGTACATAAAGAATGAAAGATGTGACTACTAAGCTACTGTCCACTGAAACATTGGTCTCTGAAGGACTGTGGAGAACAGAATAGGTGTTACAAATCTGGAAAAAAGTATATATCTTGATTTTCAAAAAAGAGAAGGAATCAGGAAATTACAGACCAGTGAGCTTGATTCAATCATTTTAGAATGTATTACTACAGTGATCATGAATGAACATTTAAAAAAAGGAAGTGTAATCAAAAAGAGCCAGCATGATTTCCTCAATCAATCAATCAACAAGCATTTAATAAGCGCCTACTACATGCCAGACACTCTGCTGGGGATACAAATACAAAGAATGAAATCTTGCATCAAGGACAGGTCGTGTCAGGCTAACCACATGGGTGGATCAGGGGAATGCTGTAGATACAGTTTATCTAGCAAAGCATTTCACAAAGTCATGTATACTACTCAGGTAAAAAGGATGAAGGCAATAGTACAATTTGATGGATTCACATCTGGTTGGATGGCTAGTCCTGCAAAATAATGATGATTAATAGTTCATGTCAGTATGCAAACAAGCACATATCTGAGTATGTGTATAAATGAATCCATAGAGGGCATAAGATCAATTGAATAGGAAGGGATAATATTCCAAAGGGTGAAATTGTGAGGAGTGAGAGGATTAGATTGAGAGGACACAGGGAGAGTCAGAATGG
>CM053588.1:121222507-121252867 GCA_028646515.1 Pseudochirops corinnae | reverse complement strand
ATCTGGGTGCTTAAAATCCATGACAATCTTAAAGAAAAGACGAAAGTATAACTATCAAACCTATGTGGAACAAGAATGAAAAAGTGACTCTCACTTTCTAAGCTAATATTAAATAAAATGGATGTGGTTATAAATATTCTCACTAAGGAAGGGTTGTTATTAGCTAAGGATTTAAAAAAAAAAAAATATATATATATATATATATATTTTCAATTAGTGAATTTTTTTTTTTATCTTCCTCCCACCTACCCTTCATGAAAAAAGAAAAGCAAAACCCTTGTAACATATACCTGGTGAAATGAAATAAAGCCCTATATTATCCATTTCTAAAAATGCTCATCTCTTTCTGTAGCCTATCATCTTTCTTTCAGGAGATAATAAGCTAAGGATTCTTTTATATTACTGTTCCTTTATTGACCTGGGCCTTCTCTTTTCTCCCTATATCAAGGGTTCTAAACTTGGGGTCTATGAACTTGTTTTTTAAAAAATATTTTGATAATTGTATTTCAATATCATTTCATTTGTTTGTGCATTTAAAAATGATTCTGAGAAAGGGTTCGTAACATTCATTAGACTGCCCAAAGCACCTATGATTAAAAAAGAGGTTAAGAATTCATACTTTATACTATTTTGCTTTGTCATCTCATCAGCTTCCAAGGGTTTCAACTATCACCTCCACGCAGATGATTCCCAGATCTATAAATGCAGCCCTAATCTTTCTCCTAAGCTCTAGTCTTGTATCAACAACTACCTTTTGAAAATCACAAACTGGATATCCCATAGGCACCTCAAACTCAACATGTCCAAAATCTCTTCCCCAAAATGCTCCCTTCTTCCCATTTATCCTATTACTCTAAAAAGCAACACAATATTCCCAGTTATCCAGAAACTCCAATGTTATCCTTGGCTTCTTACTTGTACTCATCATATGGGATGAGTGGCAGCTAGTGGTACAGTAGACAGAGTACTAGTCCTCGAGTTAGAAAGACCTGAGCCCAAATCTAGCTTCAGACACTCACTATGTACCTCTGGGCAAGTCACTTAACCTTCTCTCTCACTTAAGTCTTTGCTTGCCTCCTTTTCCACAAATATAAAATGGGGATAATAAAAGTACCTACTTTGCAAGACTGTTATGAAGATCAAATGAGATACGTTTTTTTTTAAAGTGCTTAGCACAGTGCCTGGCACACCGTAGGCATTATACAAATGCTTATCCCATTCCTATTTCATTCCTATTTTCCCATATGTTCAATCTGCTGTCCAAACTTATCTCTCTTCACTCACATAGGCATCACCCTAGTATAGGCTCCTATTACATCTCATTTGGATTAATTAAACAGGCTTTTAATTAATTGGTCTTCCTGCCTCATATCCCACCCCTACTCCTACCTCTAATCCATTCTCAACTCAGTAGCCAAAGTAATTTTCCTAAAACTCAGGTCTGACCATGTTAGTTCCTTTTACTCAATAAATATAGAGCCTCTCTATTATCTTCAGGATCAAATAAAACCTCCATTTTGGTATTTAAAGCCCCTCATAACCTGGTCCCTTCCTATCTTTCCAGTCTTTTTACATATGCTATGACCCAGCTACACTGGCCTGCTTGCTGGTCCTCACACGGGATACTCTTTCTGTCTCTCTCTCTTTCTCTTTCTCTCTCTCTCTCTCTCAACTCCAGGCCTAGAATATACTCTCTCCTCATCTGAGCCTCTTAGTTTCCTGGGTTTCCTTCAAGACTCAGCTAAAATCCAAACTTCTGTACAAGTCCTTTCCTAATACCTCCAGCACCTCCTTTCTGAAGCTATTTTCCATCTACTCTGCATCTATCTTTTATGTACATAGCAATTTACATATCGCCTCTCCCATTAGAATGTGACCTCTTATCCACCTCCAGAGAAAGAACTCATAGAATCTGAATGGAAATTGAAGGATACCTTTTTTTAATTTCATTTTGCTTGAGTTTTTGTTTCTTTGTATTTTCTTTTACAACGTGGCTAATATGGAAATATGTTTTATATGACTTCACATGTATAATCTATATAAAATTGCTACCTTTGCGGGGGAGGAGGACAGGGAGGGAGAGACTTTGGAATTCAAAATTTTGAAAAATGAATGGTAAAGATTTTTTTACATGTAACTGGAGGAAAAAAAAGAATATGAGCTTCTTAAAAGTAGGGACAGTACTTCTGCCTTTCCTCATATCCTTAGCATATTGCACTGTGACTAGTATATGGTAAGCACTTAAATAGTTGTTGTCTGTATCGTATAGGTTAATCATTTGTTAGCTTGTGAGCCCCCATGCCTTAACTGTAATTGTCAGTATGATAAAATATTCAGCAAATCTGAGTTGGGAAATGTAAAGGGGTATATAATTCACATGTATCTGTGGAATTTATGCACATTCTCTCTTCCTGGCAGACAGCAATGACTAATGAGGAAAACTTGGCTTAATAAATGATTAGAATTGAGAAGTTGAAACTTGACCCTAATTAAACTGTTCATAATTCTTCCCCTTTTAAAGACTCTGGCATTTAGGAGTATGAAAAACCAGCCAATTTTCATCAATTCTGGCCAAATGACACAACAAAACACAAACTGAGTACTGCCTATGTATTGCAAGATCTTGTGAAACACTGTTCATTCTTCTTTCATTAAAACATTATTTCTTGAGCACCCATTGTGTCCAAGAGACTCTGCTAGGTGCTGAACATCATCTGTTGACATATTGTTCTGGATAGAAATATCAATTTAATAATAGAAGGGGAGTGAGATGAAGCTAGCACTCTACATTTCCAAGTTTGGGGCTATAATTTTCTAATATTCTCAAAAAATAATATGGAAATCTTCCTATTTCTGCCTTCTAACACTTTTCTTAAGTAAATACATCTCAGTTTTTCTTGAGAAAAGCACTAAAAAGCTTCAAATGTAGTGCTTCCAAGTAGACTCCTAACCAAACATTCCTAGTTGTTACAGTTTTTAAAAAAGGGAACAAAGCATATAGCTTTTTTAATTCACTAAAGCTTCACAATCAATAGTGCTACTCTGCCACAACTGAATCAATCTACCTCATGATAACTTTGTTCCACAGCAGCTACTCCCAATTACTCTTTTTGCTTTTTACCAATTTTCCTTATTTTCTGAGGTGGGAGAGTCAATAAAGATCAAATTGCTGGCTACCCTTGGCACACCACTAGGGATTATGCTCCGTAATAAAAATGCTAGACATTTTGATCCTATGTAACCTTTATACTCTTTGTACTTATAGAAGACATACACCCAAGATGGTGAGGGCTGAAAATCCCAACTGCTGGTGTCATCTTGCTTATAATGTGCTTAAGATGGCAGAACACAGGAAGCAATATACAGATCTCCAGGTTGGCTAAAAAAACAAATGCAGATGCAGATGTAAAAGTTTTTTTACACTGCCACTGGGAATGATAAAATACACAATCCAATCACAAGAAAAGAATACAAAGGACAAATATTCTTTTTTGTTCTACTTAGATTTTGGTTGAAGTGAATAACCTTTTAAGAGCAACAGAAAAAAATAAAAATCTAAACAACAAGGTGGCAATGAAAGAAATACTGTGATTCAGTCAAAGGGGTAAAACATGAGAGAGAACGGAAGTTTCTTTATCAAGGTAATTTGGAGAAAGCATCCCTCAATTAACAGAATGGTGAAAATGCAAGATATGTCAATGTGAATCTTCCAAGGCTATACTAAATTGAAACCTCCTTTCCTAACTTCATTTGAAATAAATACAATAAACTTTTTTTTTTTCAACAGGGCCATTCATCTCAAAAAATTCTTAAGTATCACTGATATAGAGCTGGTAGGGAACCCAAAGGTCATCTAGTTCCCCACAGTGATTTTAAAGATGAGGGAACTGAGGCTCAATGAGATTAAGCAATTTTCCCAAGAATTCACAGATAGCCTTCTACTATTTAATAATGGCAGAGCTGAAATTTGAAGCCAGGTCACTTGACTTTAAATCCTTTCTATTGTACCATATTGCTTTCTAATGGTAGGTGCTCAATAAATGCTTATTGAAATGTACAAATCCATACACAGGGAAAAAAAAATAGGAAGAACTACAATGCATTTTAGAGAAAGAATAAGTATTTAGAGACTTTTAAAGTGTCTATGTAGAAATAGGCACATTAACATTTGCCAAGTCTTTTCTCTAAAGACTCACAGAATAATAGATTCCAGGGCTGCAAAGGATCCTAACCTAGTCCTATCCCTTCATTTTATGGATGAGGAAATTGTGCCCTGGCCAAACTCTTTAAGGAAAACAGACATACAATGAAATAAAACTATCCTTAAGAAGTTTCTATTAATACATTTTTCCTTTGTAATACATTACAGTTTTGAGGTTCCCACCATATTGGCCCATTTTTTCTTTGCAAGTTTTTCCCATTAAGAAGTTCTTAAAGCAAATTGTTGAAAGTTTTTCTGAATAACGAATGCAGTTATCTGCTTGACCACAAAAGGGGGAGCCTCCAGAGACAGCTTGCTAAATGAACAGTAGCAAAAGTGAGAGTTGAGGCAAAATGAAGAATGCTAACTTGAACAGGGCAAAGGCATTAAATGCAAATTAGCTCAAGATGTTTTAGTGCAGGAGTATCTTAACTTGGGGGTCCATTAACTTCGGTTTTTAAAAAAATACATCTTGATCACTGTATTTCAGCAAGATAGATTTCATTTATAACCCAATTTATTCTTTTTTCTGCATCTAAAAAGTGTTATTCTGAGGAGATTATTGGCTTCACCAGACTACCAAAGGAGGCCAAAGGTTAAGAATTATCTAGAGACTAAATGACTCCTGGCGGTACGTGCTTCTGATTGCCTTTGGTATCACTCAAAACCTGCTTAAGACATTGAGAAAAGCAAACTGAAATATAAATTCACCACAACAGATAGATGATCTTCCCTATTATGCCATACATGGTAATATCAAATAGGAGCTAAGCACAGAAACTCAGATGGATAAATGCATTGAGAAGCTGTAGGGAAATAGCACCGGACATAGAAAGAGGAGGGACCTGCATTCTAATTCCACCTCAGTCATCTACCACCTATCACAACTTCTTGGAGGTTTAGTTTACCAATTTGTAAAACGGTGATAAAAAGGGCTATTATTTACCTAAAAAAGATATTGTGAAGATCAAATGAGATAATATAAGTTAAGTACTTTTAAAATTAATGTATTATGTGACTGTTAGCTATTGTTATTATCTAGAGTAGAATGACCTAGATAAAAATCTCATCTTGGCCACTTACTACCTTTGTGACTACATTAAAGTCACTGTACCTCTCCGAGCTTCAGTTTCCTTATCTTTAAAGTGAGGGAGTTGTATGAGATGATCTCTAAGGCCCATCCCCACTCTAAATCCTATAATCAGACTAAGTATCAACAGCTGAGTGAGCAGATTTCCTCATGTCCTCCTTATTCTCATACACAGACATTCGGTATTATGTTTGCTTGGGTGACCTCAAGCAAGATCTGAAATTGAGGGCTTCTAGTGTTATGGTCAAAATTAATTTCCATATGACACAATGAGGAAAGGAGTAAAAATACTACGTTACAAAAAAAAAATTAAAAAAGGAAAATGTGGAATTCAATTTAAAAAACAATTTTTAGATCTCTATTATGTATGGGGCTACAAACATAAAAATCAAACAGTTACTCCCTGACCTCAAGAAGCTACATTCTGTTGGAGGGGCAGGGAAGGAAGGGGGAAGAATATAATAAGTGGACACATAAGTAAGGAAGCAGTAATTTGAGATTGGAACAGTAAGAACCAGAGGATTAAGAGAAGGTTTCTCAGACCATGTGGCACCCGAGCTGAGTCTTGAAGAGATGGATTCAGAGAGGAAGTATTAAGGAATACGTGCCAGGTATAAAGTCTGACTTGAGCACATTCATGGGTATGGGAGATGGAATGTCTGGTTCAGAGAACAGCTAGTAATCCAGTTTGGAGTGTGTGTGAAAGGAAGTCATGTGAAATAAAGCCAGAAAGGCAGGTCTGAATTGTGAAGGGCTGTAAATACAACTGAGGAAACTTTTATCCAAGAGGCAAAAGAAAGCTGCTAAAGGGTTTTGGCTTTTTTTAAGTAAGGAGTAATATGATCAGACAGGTGCCTTAGGAAGAGTACTTTGGCAGCTGTGTAAAGGATAGGTTGGAGAAGAAAATACTGGATGCAGATCAATTTAGGAGGTTTGCAGTACAAGTAGGAGATGCTGAGAATCTTAACAAGACTAATAGCTGTGCAAGTGCAGACCAGAAAATAGATGGAAGACAAGTGGTGGAGACAGAAGTGACAATACTTAGCAAATGGCTGTATAAGGGAGGTGAGGGAGATGGAAGAATCTACAATGACTTAAAGGTTATAGAAACCTAGGTTATTTGTAGGATGTTGCAGCCCACAACAGAAACAGAGAAGTCTGGAGAAAAAAGGAAACAGGGTGGGATGGTGAGTAATTTAATTCTGAACATACCAAATTCAAGATGACAACTGGACATCTGGATAGAGATGTCCAGCAGGCTGCTGAGAATGTTAAGACCAGAATTCTAGTAATGGATTAGGGTTAAAGCACATGTGTGTGTATGTATCTATATCCATATCTATGATCTCTTAGCCACTGGATTCAATGGATTTTTCTCCTAACTTATTCTCCTAGCTCCCCTCAGCTTTTCACACTGCTGACCATCCCCTCCTCCTGGACATTCTTCTTCCTTGGTTTCCATGACATTGTCTTCTCCCGCTTACCCTTCTCCACATCTGAGTCAGGCTCTTTTTCTGGTTCTTCATCCATCTCCCATCTGCTAAGCATAGATGTTCTGTTCTACTCTAAGCATAAGTTCTGTTCTCTCCACACTTTCTTCTCCTTTGTCTCTGCAATCTCCTTTAGTGATTTCATCTTGTTCCCATGGGTTCAGTTATCATCTCAACACTGACTACTCCCAGAGTTTTCATATATATAGTATGCATGTGTGTGTAGGCTGTGTATACATGGACACATGCATATATACATATCTATAGGCATATACATTCACACACATATATAACTCATACATAGAATATCCTTGGTGTTGGGAGAGTGCATTAGTTACTATAGTTTTAATATGAAAGACATGTTCCAGCTAGGTGAAATGTGTGTGTGTATGCGTGTGAATGTGTGAGTTAAAAACTTTGCTTAGAAGATGGAAGATGGACGAAGAACTAGAAAAAGAGTCTAAGAAGGTACAATCAGACATGGAGGAGTATAAGCAGGAGAGATAATGCCATGGAAACTAAGAAGAATGTCCAGGAGGAAGGGAGACAGTCAACAGTATCAAAAATTTCAGAGAACAAGGAGAATAAGTTCTTTAAGTTGTGCATTTCCAACTAAACGAAGCCATAAGCTTCTTGAAGGCAGTTACCAAGTATTAAACACCAGAGCAGAACCAAACTGAGGGCAGAGCTGACATCAGTCAAACTCAGTTGCTTTTCTAACTTTCCTTCTGTTCCTTAAATGTATCTGTGAAGACATAATTCTGGACTCTACAATTCTGCTGCATAGTAAATCACTACCCACAATTCTAACAAAAGACACAAGAAAGAGTACTCAAAAAGCAATTAGATTCAAAATACAACCAAGTGCTCTATTTAGTGAAGTCACTGTGGAAAAAGATCTCTTGGCAGATTGCTGACTTGTTGTTCTCATGCCATAGGTAGGTCTCTTAGTCATCATCCTCTTTGGAGATACCAGGATAAAGGAAGTTCTATTCATTTTTTTGCACAGTAATGGGAGCTAGCTTAGAATCTACACAAACAAGAACAACAAAAACCCACCATCATAGTGGGAGGTAGAAAAATGGTTTTTTTAGTGCTGAGTTCCACTTATAAGAAGAGCAATTTGGGCTTCTAGGAAGTCTAGAAATATTTGAAAATTACATCAAAGCAAAGAATCTTCAAGAAATGAGATTTGAAAGAAAAAAATCTAACAATGGGAAAAACTTTCTAAAAATCATGATCACACAAGATGGGTTCTGGTAAGAGGTATTCTTCCTTATTTTGGGTCTATGAGCCAGTGACTCTAATTAGGGCTCCTACAGCCAAAATATGTGATGTTTTGGCAGCTATGCTACACCGCTAAATTACAGGTGAACAAGCTCCTTTAAAAGTAGATTTAGTTCACCCAAAAGGCATTCCTGCCAATATTTCATAGATTATTTTGCATATGTAATACCTAGCTAAAATGGAAGCTTAAATATGAAGAGATTAAGAAAAAATAATTTAAGAACAAAAAGAAACAAGGATAGTATAGAACAGTGGTTCTCAACCTTCCTAATGCCACGATCCTTTAATACAGTTCCTCATGTTGTGGTGACCCCTGACCATAAAATTATTTTCGTTGCTACTTCATAACTGTAATTTTGCTACTGTTATGAATCGTAATGCAAATATCTGATATGCAGGATGTATTTTCATTGTTACAAATTGAACATAACCCACTGGTTGAGAAACGCTGGTATAGAAACATACTCTAACTTCATCATTCAACTGAAACTACTCTGTCCAACGTTACCAACAATCTATCGCCAAATCTAATGGTTTTTGCTCAGTCCAAATCCTTCTTGGTTTATCTTTGAGAGGGTTGACTGTCTTCTTCTGGAGGGTCTCTCTTCTCTGTATTTTCAAGACACTCCTCTCTCCTGGGTTATCTCCTACCTGTCTAACTCTTTACTTTTCAGTCTTTCGTTTCTGGCTCATCATCCACAACTATGCCACCTGACTGTGAGTGCTTCCCAAGGTTCTACTCTACAGCCTCTTCTCCTTCTCTTGGCTTCCAAAGCTCTAAAAATCACCTCTATGCAGATGACTCCTAGACCTATTTGTCTATCCTCAGCCTCTCCCCTGAGCTTCAGTCCTGCCTCACTAATTGACTACTGGACATTTCAAACTGGTGTCCTATATGCATCTCAAACTCAATGTGCCCAAAACAGAAATCATGATCTTTTCCCCTAGATCCTTCCCTCTTCCAAACTAAGTTTTTAACTAGTTAACTTTATACATAACTTACTATGCTCTAGGCAATGTGCCAAGTGCTTTTACAAACATTATCTCATTTAATTCTCACAACAACCCTGGGAGCTAAGTGCTGTTATTATTCCCATTTTACAGAAGGAAAAAAACTAAGGTAAATAGAGGTTAAGTAATGCTCAAGGTCACACAGCTAGTGTCTAAAACCATTTTTGAACTCAGGTCATTCATACTCCAGGTACAGCACTCTATCCATTGCAATGCTTACTATCTACTACTTACTCCTTATAAATCTGACTTTAGTCCTCATCAGGAAAAATGAGAACTGACCATAGGGTAGTCTGAGTAGATCTATGCTCAAGGCCCCAGCTAGGTCTACGATAGTAAAAACTACAGGGTAAGAATATCATCATGAAAGGTTCCCAAGAAGGAACTTCTTATGGCATAACCATGAATGATCTTGATAAGTAAAAAAAGAGGGAGGTATCCAAAGGTACCTGAGTAGGGACTGATGGGGAGAGAAACCAAATTCATAATAGTTTAAAGCTCTAAGGGAAACAGGCAGTAGAAGAAATGAGTACTGATTACTCTCTGGAAAAGTCTGATTGTGAGGGAATGAAAGCTCAAAGGGGACAACAGGGTTGAAGAAAAGATTTTTATTTTGTTTTGGGAATGAGGGGTCCTAAGCATATTTGCAAGCTAAGGGCTAGGAAAAAGGTTAGGGAAGGAGAAGTTAAAGCCTCAAGATAAAATAATGACTTAAAGATGCAGTTCTCAAACTTTTTGGTCTCAGAACTCCTTGACACTCTTAAAAATTACTGAAGCTCTCCAAAGAACTTTTATTTATATGGATTATATCTATTGAGATTTCCCATATTAGAAATCAAAACATCTTAGTATTATTATAAAAATAGTTTTGATATTGATGACCCTCTGAAATCCCAGAGGTTTATGGACCACACATTGAGAACTGTTGATGAAGAGGAAAGGAATGAAACTGAAGGAACAATTAAAGGAATTATCCTTGGCAAAAAGGATGGAATCTTTTCTTCAGAAAAAAAAATAATAACAGATGGCAAGGGTAGTTTAAAAAAAGAGAGAGGAATTTTGAATAAGTAGGAATGGAAGTTAAAAACTACTTAAGATTCAGATGATCTCAATCAAATAGGTGGTAAGGTTATCTGAGAGTGAAAGAGGGGAAAAGGCCTGGAAAAAAAATCACTGTGGGAAATGCAATAGTGAGTCAACAAGAGACTAATAAAAAGACTGCTGAATAGTACTCTAAGGACCCAGCTGGGGTTACAGCATGACTTTAAAATGGATGAGATCAGTATGTCTTGGTCTCTTTCCCCAGTGATGCTCAGCAGTTCTCAAGGAGAAGCTGAAATAACATACAGACAGAAGTCAAGGTGGGAATGGCAGCTCAAGAAAGCAAGAAATTCCTAGGTTAATAGCTAGTACCTGCTGATATAACTAGACAGAAGGAGGAAGAGAAGTAGCTGTGGTCCAACTAGCCATGACTGACAAATGACTGAAGAAATTTCAAGGGGTCAAGGTCCTAACAGCATGAAGAATTAGTTTAGTAAACCTAAAGGGAGTTGAAGAGGTTGAAAGGTACAGGAAATTATCATCAAAAAAGCAAATGATGAGTTATGGAAAGGAAGTATAAAATTACTATAGTATTATTAAGCTTCATTTTGCCTCTGAACCCATCTTTTAAAAGTAAAATCTTTCGTTTTCATCACAGGTTTCTCAGTTGTTTTTCTAAATGTTACAAACAAGGCTTTAACCTGAAGCTCTCCGGTTCTTTTGGAAAACTGAATCCAATGTATGCTTCCAGAGACACCAAATGGATATGGCGAATATGACAACAGATTTTTATTTCTTCAACTAAAATGTGTGGCTTCATTTCTTTTAACTTCTGACTAAAATGGCATAAAAAAAAAAACAGTTGGCAAGGAAAAAAGACAAAAAATTAAAAAGCATAAAATTCTCTCAGCATTATCACCAAATTTACCCATAAAATATCCATACCTGTAATAGTGTTGTGTTAAATGCCATTTAAAGATAAACATAAATAAAAAACTAGGAAGGACACAAGGATAATCTTCACAATGAAAATCAGCTCCTGAATAAATAAGAGTTGCATATTTACAACTTAAAATTACATCTTATAAATCATTTTTTTTTTTAGAGAAGCAGTGTTGCTTAGTGGACAGAAGCTGGCTTGGGAACCAGATGTGAACTGGTTTCGAATCCTATCTCTGATATATGCTGGAAGTATGACTCTGAATAAGACACTTAACCTTTCAATGCCTCAGATACTTCTTTAAGACTAGAAGTTGAAGAAAAGATCCCACCCTGCATCAGTAGTAGAGGGAGTTTCCTGACCCAGGAATTCCATAGAACAGTGAAATCACAGATCTCATCCCTATCCCTACAAGCATTAGTATGAGCAAGAGTTCTGTGCAGTAGAAAATGCAGTTACAAACAGATGAAATGTAATGGTTGTAAACATCTGACTTCCAGTTAATAAAAAGAAAACTTCATAGAAAAGATTTACAAAGGTTCTTGGAAAATGGGAGAGAATTTGGTAATCTGAAAGTGGAAAAGTGATTCTGATGCAGTGATTCTATGCCCAAAGAAAGACACAGGAGTTGGGCCAGTAAGTTTTGACTATCAAGAAGATTAGAGATTGTACTGAAGGCTCAGCTCAAATAGCATTTCCTTGAAAAAGGCTTCTGGTCTGCATTTGATGAAAGCAACCTTTCCTATCTTGGAACTTAAACAGCACTTATCACGGTACCATTGATATGGTGTCTACATTATCCTAAATTGCAGCTATCTCTGTACATGTTGTAGCTTTTCTACTAGACTGTATGCTTGTAGAAAGTGAAGACTGTTCTTTATCCCTTACTGCCCAGGCACAGAGGACCTTATACTCAATACATATTTGTTGAATGACTGATTTGGCCAACGCTTTTTTTTTAACAATTTTTTTTGTAGGTAAAGAAGAAAATCAAAATATAGGGCACGGGATTTTATCTGTCACTATATGAATTATATCAGCAGGATATATTAAAATATCTGTAAAGGACAACAAAGACCAAATTAAGAGTTAGGAAAACTGGGTTCAAGCCCTAGTTCTTCCACTAATTTGCTAATTAGGCAAGTCATTCACTTCTCATGAATAGAATTTAATGAGATGTTCTCTAATGTTCCTTACATCTTTAGGCTTCTTTGATTTCTCTATGGCCACAGTTTGCCTCAGTCACAAACACTGTTTTCCGTCATACTATTTTCAGCCACACACTGTTTTTAGCCACATGGACACAGACACACAGACTCACAGAAAGACAGACAGACAGACACACACACACACACACACTCTTCAGTGATACACACAGTTTTTGGTCACATGCTGGTTTCAGTCACACACACTGTCAGCAGCCATACACAGTTTTCAGTCACACACACTGTTTGCAGCCACACACATTGCTTTCAGTTGTACAGTTTTTCAGTCACACTGTTTTCAGTTTCACACATACTGTTTTCAATCACAGAGTTTTCAGTCACACATACTGTTTTCAGTCATGGCACTCTTGGTTCTTCTCCTTGAGGATACAGAAGTTAAGTTTTCATCTTTAAATCTCCAAAGTCTAGCAGAGTGACTGTCACATAATAGGTACTCAGTAGATTTTTGCTAAGTTCAATCGCTGAAGTGAATTTAGAGGTGCACACAGCAAATTGTAGGGAATCTGATCCAAGCAATCCACCAGGGGCTAATTAGGAGTGTAACCTCCTTCATCCAGAGGCAACTTTCCCTATTTCCTAATATAATGTTGTACAGCAAAACTACTGTAAGAGAAAGAAGCCCAGATTTAGAATCAGAAGCCCTGGATATAAGCTTCAGCTCTCTCATTTGTCATTGCCTCGCTTAAAAGGGAGTTAATAATATTTGTACTCTTTTTCTTAGGATTACTGTGAGAAAAGCATTCTGTCAATTGTAATAGGCTATATAAATGTAACTGAAAGCATTACAGGGGTGGGGAACCTGTGGCCTTGAGGCCTTCAAGTGCAGCTGAATCCAACTCTGTCAAAGGATTGCACTTGAGGACCTAGAGTCACATGTAGCCTCAAGGCCGCAGGTTCTCTACCCTTGTGAAGTATTTATCTCAGTAAGGAAAAGACTAAGAAGATACTTTAAGTATCTGAGAGGCTGTCACAGAGAAGAAGGATTAGACTTGTTCCATTTGGCCACAGAAAACAGAACAAGGCTATTCAGAAAGGTGGGTTTCAGGTCAAATGTTCACAATTTTTCAGGATGAGATGAGCATTGAGGAAGAAAGTCTAAGAGGGTCTAAGTGAGAATTGATAACTAAACTCTCAGATCTCAAATATTTACAGAATCCTAAATTTAGCACTGGAAGGGAACTGAGGGATCATGTAGCCTATCCACTGTTTGGGGATGGAGAAACTGAAGTAAAACATTGTTGGCATGTTATGGAACCTTCTCCAAGTACTTAGGACAGAATCAGTACACAAGTCATATACACTGAAAATAAGTAACAAATGTGGCACCATTTCAGAGAGGCTACAAGACTAAAACATCCAGGATCAGTCATTTTCAACTAAATATCAAGGCAGAATATCAGCACACAAATCACCTACACAAAAAAGTAAGTGATAAATGAATGATCACTGTTCATTCTTCCTTTGCAGGTTAGCTCTCCTGTTCTGTTTCTGTTTGGGAAGCTGGGTTCTCTCATATGGATTCATATCTAACTTCCATTATGGTAGCCTTGTTTTATATACTATATACACTAAAAATTAAGAGATGCGGGAAATAGTTTTATGTAAGCCAAAATATATAAAATAATGTTATAACATTTAGAATTAGCATTAGCTAATTAGAATTTAGGAGCATTTACCTCTGCTCCCAAACTGAGAGAGATGATCTCATTCTCAAAAGCAGAATGGGTGTCAATGTGAGGAGGAATTCCTGAAACAGAATTAGTCAGCAGGTCATTTTCTTTTCTTTCTTTTTAAAAATTTACACACACACACACACACACACACACACACACACTCCCTCTCTCTCAACATAGGCTTATATGCCTGGCACATAGGTGTTTAATAAATACTTACTGATTAATTAGTTATATTTAGTATAATAAACAGCTCAAGCAAAAGTAAGAAAAGTATTATAATTTGAACTAAAAGGGAAAGGTAAGTTAAATATGACTTCCCAACTTGAAACAAAATGCACTGGGTTGTCCTATGTCTTAAGATTTAGGGGGGCAGCTAGGTGGCGCAGTGAATAGAGCATGAGCCCTGGAGTCAGGAGGACCTGAGTTCAAATCCAACCTCAGACACTTGACACACTTACTAGCCGTGTGACCTTGGGCAAGTCACTTAACCCCAATTGCCCTGCCTTCCCCCCTCAAAAAGCAAAACACAAAAAACAAACAAACAAAAGATTTAGGAAAAACTCTACTGGGCCTAAGTTCAGCTCATCATCTTACTAGAGACTCTGGTTCTACTGGAGCCCAAGATAAAGCTGGAGAGGAGAAAGGTATAGGAGTGGCCAGGATTCAGAAAGATTTCAACTGCTGAAGCACCAATGCCACTTCATCACACTGGATTTTAACTTGGTGTGAATACAACCTAAATCATAGATAGAAATCAAATCTAAGGAGAGCCTTGACTGAAGAAATGATTTTCTCCTTTTCTGTTTACTCACTCTCTATAAATCAATTAATTAACTGCCAGAGCATTTGTTTTCTCTAAGGGAGAACCCTGCCTATAGCAGGGGAAATTTTATTTTATTTTATTTTTGTCTTTTTTTTTTAAGGAGGGCAATTGGGGTTAAGTGACTTGCCCAAGGTCACACGACTAGTTTTTTTGTGTGTTAAGTGTCTGAAGCCAGATTTGAACTCAGTTCCTCCTGACTCCAGGGCTGGTGCTCTATTCACTGTGCCACCTAGCTGCCCCTGTAGGGGAAATTTTTAAAAAGAATGAGACAGTCTTTCCCCTAAAGGAGCTTTTATATATTCCTCACAATAGGCTGATAGACTCCAAATATCAGATGAGAGTGCTGCCAGATTAGTTGAAATCAATCAAGGCAAAAGTGCAAAACTCAAATGTAGGAAGCATTCTGATTTAGAAAACTACAAATTAACATTATCTATACCGTGTCATATTTTAATTTATTAATGTTTAAACACTTTCTGATTAATTTTAATACAGTTCAAGTCACATTCTAAGAGTTCCAGTCTGCCCCAAAAGTTTGACAGCTCTGACTTGGGTATTTCCTGCAAGTCTCTGAACCTAAATTTGCCATTTACAAAGGTTTCTGGTGTGGGAAGAAGAGCAAAGTCATCATACTGCCAAATCTTCTCACAATCATTCATCATTATATCTATGTCTTCCCCATTGTGGTTCATTTCCCTTCTGAGCTCATCTTTTTCAAGTAATTATTCATTTTTTCCTTTTCTCACATTTTAGGCATTTTTAAAAATTTCTCTAATGGAAACCAGAGAGGAAAAGAGTTCCAGACAATTATTTTTAATAGAATTGCCAATATTTTAAGACAAAGTTTCACACAACTTCTAGACTATTTCTATTGGACCAAGGTCAAGCAGAAGTAATTAGTAAAGGTGCAGTAGCAATAATTTTGGAAGCAAACATGATAAAACAAATAATAATAATAGAGCATTAATATTCTTCAGGGTTATTTTCTTTACTTTGAAAAAATGAAATATGGGCTATGGAATTTTCAGAAGAAGAAATACTCACCCTGTCCAGGTTCATACTGATTTACTGTCAACTGATCAGGGATGCACTTAATGTGCCCTTCTTTCAAACACTTCTCTAAAATACTGTTACAAATATCAGGAAGACCTACAGTTAAAATTACAAGTATAAAACATTAGACTAGAGAAGCATTTACTAAATATTTTTGATACAAGGACAGAAATCAAAGCCAGTATAAAAAAATACAGGTATGTTTTCCTCTAACTCTAATAGCTAGATCCATAACCAAATAATAAAGAAATACAAAACAAACTATTCGTGCCACAAACAAAATACCAAGTATTTTTAAAATTTTATAATTTTTAGGTTGCCGCCAAAGAGTTTAAAGCAAAATTCAGGAACTAATAATAATTTTTGCATTTTATAAAAGAATAAGTCCCCACAGTGATGAAGTGATTAGGTTTAATAAGAAAATAACTTTTAAAAAACCAATAATATATTTTGGGGGGTCTAGGTCTATAATTTCATTGTTGTGGAATTTCCCTCAGTCAATGTGGATTATAATTTATAATCTTAGAGGATTGTCTGGGTCATTGAAAGGTTCCCCAGAGCCATGTGGCCAGTATGTAGCAAGGGCAGGAGCCTGGGTTTTTCTGACTCCAAGGTCATCTCTCTTTTTTAGAACTTCAAGGCAACTCTCTAGTATAGTTATATTTTGTGTGTGTGTGTGTGTGTAATATATATATAATATATTATAATTATAATAATAAATATATAATATATACTTATATAATATATAAATATATATACAATAATCACATAAAATAATATATTTATGTATAATGTTTTAAGAAATAAAACCCTAAAAATTAAAAAAGATTGCAGTAAAAGTAAAGTTTTTAGTGCAAGGTATTTCTTTTGTTACCAAATCTATACTAATCATTCTTGGGGAGTGGGGAGAAAAAGAAGGCAGATGATTTCAATTCATAAAACTTGTCTCTTGGTTTTTCTTCTTTCCTCTCAATTTTGAAGAATTTCATATACAATTGAAGAAACTATCCAAAGCACATGGAATTACAAAATCAGAGAGGTGAAAGACAGTCCAAACCTCTCATTTGAAAAATGAAGGATGGGGTGGCTAGGTGGCACAGTGAATAGAGCACTGGCCGTGGAGTCAGGAGGACCTGAGTTCAAATGTGACCTCAGACACTTGACACACTTACTAGCCATGTGACTTTGGGCAAGTCACTTAACCCCAATAGCCCTCCAAAAAAAAAAGGCAAAACAAAAAAGAAAAATGAAGGACTATAAAGTTCAGAGTAAAGTGACTCACCCAATGTCACACAGCTATTCAATGGAAAATCTGGGACCAGAACCCAATTGCCCTCCTGACCCTTAGAAATTATATGCATAGCTTATAGCATCACAGGATCAGAGACTTAAAGATCATCTAGTTCAATCCTTTGATTTTTTTAGGTGAGACAACTGAGGCTCAGAGAGATCAAGTGATTTATTTTCCATCAGATTCTGCTCCTCTGTACTTCTCTACCATGTCCCAGACATTTCTTCATGCCCCTCCGCTACATACCTTCTAATCCAATCCAATCCAATCCAATCCAATCCAATCCAATCCACTTTTACTAAGTACTTCCTATGTACCAGACACAATGTTAGGTGCTAGGAATACAATCAGAGGTAAAAGGGGGCTGGTTAAGTGACTTGCCAGGGCCTCACGGATAGTGTTTGTGGCCCGTGTTCTGCTGGCTATCTCACCTTCTTCTCCCTTCACCTCCCCCTACCACACAACCTTCTTCCGCTTCAACATTTAAAACGTGATGTCTTCCCCATAAGAATGGAAGCTCCTGGAGGGGAAAGACTGTCTTTCTTTTTGCTTATATATGTATACCTGGTGCTAGTCCAGCATCTGGCACACAGTAAGCACTTAATAAAGACTTTTTGACCAATTGGTTTATTGACTTGCTCAGGTTATATATAGCAGGATTTGAACCCAGGTCATTCTGACTCCACATGCAACACTTTATCCACTATATCTTACAATTATTTCAATTATAAACGATACTGAACATCTTCAATTTTTGGTTTTAATGAGATAATTCTTGAATTTTCACTCTAAATCTCTGGTCATAACACACACAATCAAAGGGGACCAACTTATTTCACTGTGGCCATGAGTAGTCTATTTCCAGTTATTTTCAAATGCCAGTAATAACAAAGTAACTAGACTCCCCTCAACTAGGATGTTGTTTTTGTATCAGAGACCTCATTTTCTATAGAGTATATTACAACTGAAATGTGGCACTGATATCTTTTAACAATAACTTACCTCCAGGTAATGGCTTATCCTTATCTACATTGTTGTTATCATAGCAAAATTCATACCCATAATGCTTTACTCTTCTATGTTTTAAAGATTTCTGAGCTGTAAAAAGAAGAAAAAGAAAAAAAGTGATTTCTTTGAGGAAAAAAATACTTAGCCTTCTTTATATGCTTCAAAATCATCACTGTGCAAGAATTTGCAGAGGAAGCGGCAGTATTTACAAACAACTCCCTCTGCTGATGAATTGAACAAAATTAACCAAATATCCTGCTTTTCTACCCAGTGCTCCTTCAAGGCTAAAATTGTAACAATTAAGATTTCACCAAATGGTTGGTTTAAATACTATCCTGCCACTCACATTGCTACTAATGAACTGGAGAGTTTTAAATGTGAGAGAGTATTCAGAGCATTATAAATTTAAAGAGAGTATATTAGATTCTTAAAACCAAAAAAAAAAAGTTTGAAATATCTGAGGTTCTGACTATGAGAAATGATGAGAGAACAGTCTTCCTAGTTCTTATAGGAAATCTGCACCATAGGGGCAAAGTATTGTTAGTATAATTTGCTTAACTCTGGGAAGAAATACAAATACCAAGAATAATGCAGAATTGAGTTATGAAAGAACAGGAGCCCTTAGAGAAGCTTGCCATCAGCTGGAAGTCCTTTGGTCAAGATCCTTCCTGGGACTTCTTTTATGGCATGGGCCAGGGGTGGGGAACCTGTGGGTTCAAGGCCACATGTTGCCTTCTAGGTCCTCAGCTGCAGCCTTTTGACTTAGTCCAAGTTTTACTGAACAAATCCTTTTAAGAGAATTTGTTCTGTGACGTTTTGATTCAATCAAAGGGCTGCACTTCAGGACCCAGAGGGCCACATGCAGGCTCAAGGCCACAGGTTCCCCACCCCTGCATGGGCAAATACATTAGGTTCTCCAAATGTTTTTGCAGATGACATTGCATTAATTGCAGAGAGCCCCAGAATGCTCTAATGCCTCCTCAGTGAAATCTGTAACAATTCAGAATAAAAGATTGCTTTAAACATCAACATCATAAAAATAAAATAGATGAAAAAATGCACATTAGGCAGAGAATCTCATCTATCTGGGGGGGTAACTGTGTCTGTGTGCACATGAACATGTGTCTGTGGGCACATGTGCATTCATGTGTGTGTGTACTGTGGTCAAAAAATTCATCACCCTATGGCCAACTTGGCAATGAACTTGGCTACACTGATTATTAGATAACAGGCAAAGAATTCATCACTGAATCAGATACCTTTCTATTTTGTAAGAACCTCCTAGAGCTTATACACAGTCCCCAGGAACTTAGCTATCTCTAAGCTGCAATGAAACATCAGTCAGATTTCTGAGGAAGACAATATGTACACATCATGTCATATTATATCATATATCACATCATACAACATATTCACATGTGTTTTACACATATATGTGCAGTATATAGATAATTAATGTGTGTATACAGATATATGTATATATATATATATACCATAATGTCTCTTTCTCTATATATATCTTAGACAAGTACTGTAGATGGACAATGATCTAGGTCTAGAAGTAAGTAGGAGGTGAATGACTGAACTGAACTGAATTGAGGAAGACTGCAAGATATTTTCAATAATCCCAAAGTGCTCCTTGCTGGACCATCTTTTTTAAAACCAATACTTCCCTACTACTGCCAAACAGTCATATATCATGGAACACTAAGATCTCAGAAAAATCTCAAGTATAAGTAACCCAAAGGACCCTAGAAAGAAGGAAGACATAATTAGGTTGCAGCAAGTTACCACACAATTGGTATTTGAGAAGAGGTATAAATATATATCATCAAGGACCAGTATAACTGATGAGGGTGAAGATGTTTTTCTTGGATTTCTAGGAAATCCTTGAAGGGTTCTAGTCTGAAATGAATTCCCCAGACTCAAGCAATCTTGGCAGTGAGGATTGTAAAAGTTTATTGTTAAGCCAACTTTGCAGTGGGCAGGAGAGGTAGGGGGACCTGCAAAAGTGCAGGAATTAGAGATACAGTTTTATATAGTGACAAAGCCATAAATCTGATATCAATTATGCTAACTAGGTGAGTAAGGGTGGGATTAGGGAGGAGTTTAGGAGTGATCAGTGCTTAAAGGGACATGCACTTTTTGTGGCAACTGCGCAGGCATACTGCCCATAATTCACTGGGAGAAAGTCCACGAGGGAGCTACCAGAAGGTGTGATTTTTGCCTTGACACGTCACTAGGTCACCTGTAGTCAGGGCTGACTGAGATATGTCCAGTCTGTTACTCATCAAGGTCTTTTCTTTGACCATATGAATGTTGGGAGGGTTGGCTTGATTGTTTCAGGAGGTGTCAAGTTTAGAAGCTAGACTGATTGGGGGCTTCAGGAGGTGCCAAGTTGGGAGGGAATTATCTCTCTGATAGTGTATTCAAGGATTTTGGGTGCAGCTGGCCACTTAGAACAAAGGGACTATGCATTTCTCTAAACTAAAGGGTCTGTTTGAATGCTTGGGTGATGTATTCATAGGTATGGCTAAACAATTAATAAACCATAGCTAGGCAGAGTGCTGGCTCAGGGAAAAGACTTTTAGGCTGGGGAAAGTGTAATTTTACAACTTAGTTTCACGCAGTGATATTACAGACATACCTGAACACAAAAATATTTTACAAACTGAGGTTACAGACAAAAGCATTCCAGACCCCATCATAACTAGAAAAAGAGGGAGATCAGTCATTTAGAAAGAATGTAGAAAACCAAAAGACAGACAGAACACTACACTGGTATCCTCAACATACCAAAGGAATAAGAATAAGGTTTCTAGCACATTGTGTGAATTCTTCACAGAAGATTTATAGAAAGGCCCAGGCAACTATGGTACAAAATAAGAACCCATGACAAGGTAGTAAGCTGTACTGAAGAACCCATGTCACTGACAATATGTATCAATCAGAGTGTGACAGAGAAAAGCATCCAACTCAGCCCCTTAAAAAGATATGCAAAGACTTGATTTCCATAACTTTCACTTACTATTTTGACCAACAGAATTGTCAGTCCAATCAATACTTTCCAATAACATTTTCTCATCTTCAGGAGAGACAATTTCTTCCACAATCATGAGGCCTGGAGGTAATATTGGAGGCCTGTGATCTTCCCAATGCACTAGAGAAATAAAATGAAAATAACTACATACAAAATAATAATTCCATCCATATATCCATACTCCAAGTCATAAATTCCCTAAATTTCACGTGTAGAATATAAAATTTGACCCGAAGTTACATATTACATTTGAAAAATGAAAAGTAAAAAACTAAGAAAAATATAATGAGTTTTGTCCACTGTCATAACCAATAACAAAGAAAACAGCATTTACTTAGGTATTATATTCAATAATGATTAAATCACTTTTTCAAATCTCACACAAGAAAAAAATCTTTATCAAATTTTTTAAATGCCCAACAGCAGACCTCTTTAAATGAAATATCAAGTATTATCCAGTCATTTTTTTTTTTTTGCTTTTTTTGGAGGGGGGAAGGCAGGGCAATTAGGGTTAAGTGACTTTTCCAAGGTCACGTGGCTAGTAAGTGTTTAAGTGTCTGAGGCTGGATTTGAACTCAGGTCCTCCTGACTCCAGGTCCGGTACTCTATTCACTGTGCAAGCTGGCTGCCCCGTTCTCCAGTCATTTCATACAGAAGTCTTAATGTACAATTACTTTTCTTAGAATACTGGACACTAGGTTATAGTCACCAAAAGAAATGAAAACTAATACATTACTCTCTAAGAAAATGATAATATCAAAAATGAAATTTTCTATACTTTAAATGGCTCCAAATATAATTGCAATTCTGAAAGGATAACTGATTAGGATGCAGGTATAGAAAACAGGTACAGGGAAACCCGTGCTTAAAAATATTTTCTGTTGTTCAGTGACTTTTTAGTTATACCCAATTCTTTGTGACTCTGTCTAGGGTTTTCTTTGCCATTTGAGTCTTCCTGATGCCAGGCCTGGCATTCTCTCCAGTGAGCCACTTACCTGCCCCTAAAAAGTATGAGGGAACCAAAAAATGTCTGCTGGAGACTAAAATATCTTCAAGGACATGCTAAATCCAAATACATGCAATCACAAGTTGGTACAGTGAAAAGACAGTAGACTCTGGACCAGAAGACCTAGATTCCAGTCCTACTATGGCGTACTAGTTAGGCAGTGATGTGGCACAGTGGAGAGAGGGTGGGACTTGGGGTTAGGAAGACCTGACTTCCTTTTCTGCCTCAGACACTTACTACTTGTGTGGCTCTGAGAAAGTCACTTGACATCTCTGGGCCTCAGTTTCCTCAGCTGTACAATAAGGATAACCTTAAAGGGTTGTTGTGAGGATCAAATAAGATAAAATATGTAAAGCACTTTACAAACCTTAATGCCCCATATAAATGTTAGCTAATATCATCGTCATCATCGTCATCATCGTCATCATCATCATCATCATCTTCGTTGTTATATGAGTTTGGGCAAGTCACTTAACTCCTCTAAGTCTGTTTCCTCATCTTAAGAACAGGGAGAATGCTAGCACTGTGTACCTCACTGGATCGCTACGAGAACAGAAATGAGATGTTTTCCTAGTGCCTACAGTTGCTTGTACTCTTACATTCCTTGTCTTCCTCAAGTTGCCTTGCCTTTACATTGTTGTGTAAATGCTCTGTCTTCCCAGTAGAATACAAACATTTTAGGGGCAGTTCATTCCTTGCTTTATCTTTATATCCCTAGGGTATAGCAAAGTATCTTACATGGGACAGGTGTTTAATAAATTCTTGCTGTCTAAATGAAATGAACATATGGAAAGTACTTTGGGAGGATAAAGTGCTAGATAAATGTAAGCCACAACTCACAAATCTTAATGAGATTTCACTGTATTTTATCAACACAAGCCCACTAATTTAAATACTCTAATATGTTGTACAAATGACATATAAATAAAGCCTTGTGAATGGCTTCAGTTTAAAAAAAATTGTGCTTAGAATTCTTTTGAACAAAACATAAATCAACTATATATTTAAATACAACTTCCATTTCTCTCTGAAATAGTAGAAAAAAACACTTTCTGAATTTGCAGTTCAGTGAGTAGTCATTATGGACAAGTACCAAAATCATTCTGATTTTGTCCTATTCTCATTCACAAAGTCACAAATTTATAAATGTGAGGTGCAACAGCTTTGGAAGTTTGGTAGATTCTATTATGCATGTCGGAGAAGAAAAAGCTCCTAAATTCACTTACTCTAGGCTACTCTTTAATAAGTGTTCTTAACAGAGAAGAAAGAACAAGTGACAGGAAATGATGGCAACAATATTTAGCTTTCTGATGAAAACTAATTTCCTAATTTTAATTTTTAAAAATTTATTAGAGGTATAAAAAACTCAGACACAATCTAATCGAGGATAGGGAAGAGAGGTCTAAGTTTAGGCCATGGATTTAAAACTGGAAAAAATTTGCAATTAAGCAGAGATGAACACAATATATTTTTTAAAACACAAAAACATTCTTTAAAAATGATCCTTTAAAGTTTCCTTTTAAAACACATTTTGAAGCAATGTAAATTTGATCTATCAAATTCTTCCCTGGAAGGACAAGTAAATATAGAGTTCCTTCCCTTTCCTAAGTTTAAGCACATAGCCATGGAAGGTGATCCTCAACAATTAAACTGAATCTCAAAATGACTTTAGTTTATTAAATACCATGATAGGCACTATGAATTCCATGATGATTTAATATATGTCAATTGGACACATTTGTACTATCAACAGAACCAACGGCTAAATGTTGCTCGTTACTGTTCAGTTGTTTCAGTCCTGTCCAACTTTTCATGACCCCATTTTGGGGGTTTTCTTGGAAAGATACTGGAGTGGTTTGCCATTTCCTTCTTCTTCTCCAGCTCATTTTATAAGTGAGGAAACTGAGGCAAACAGGGTTAAACCATTTGCCCAGGGTCACACAGCTAGTAAATGTGTGAGGGCAGATTTGAACTCAGGAAAATGATTCCAGGTCCCACGCTCTATCCACTGTCCCACCCAGCTGCTCCAATGTCTATACAGACCTGTTATTTAACTAATCTTCATTTTATAAGTTCCAATTTTTAAAAAAAGAACATGAACCAAGGCAAAATCAAGATTTGTTCTCAGAAAGTAAACAAATAAAATACCTTTTTCCACAAAGTTTAAGTACAGAGTGATATTTTGTCCCAAGTCTTCTACTATTTCCTTTCCATTAAGGGTTACATAGGCTTTTTTGGATTCTTCTTTGGTCCTATATCTTACAAAGGAGTAGGGTTTGTTAGGCGGCATTAAGAGAGCTTCCACTGATCCACATCTCTCTAAAACCCTAAGCAGCTGGGTCCTGCTCACACCATTACCCAAACCTCCATTGGCAACAACAAGGCTCTAATTAAAACAAAACAACAAAAAAAGAGACATTAGCAATCAAAATTGATTTGTTTATTCTTAGGAATATTTTACTAACACAACAACGCCAGAAGGAAAAAAAATGAATACTGTTTTATAATTATTCAATGATTAATTAGTTTAATAATTTTATACAAAAAGCCCAAAATACAATTAATTTGATACTTAGTGTCGATAGCAAATATCAACTTATTGTGGATGTTGATTTTTGGAAAAATAAAACATACATACCAGCCCAAATTCAGAATATGGATCTTGCTTATTAACTACAAATATAAATTTAATATAATCACATAAAGACATCCTAAAACAAGTATTTTACATTATTTCCAAGAACAACTGAGTTTTTAAAAATTACACTTAAATGCAGCATTAGTAATACATTCTATTTAAGATGAAACACGTAAAAATTTGTCCAACACCAAGCTGGCTAAATTAACCAATGAACAGCCATACAAAGTTCCTCTCAAAGTTTTCTATAAGTAATATACGTCATCCAGGAGGCACAGAACTTTTAGCAAATGTGATTTTTTTTTGCTGCCTTGTACTAAACTTTATTCAGGGAAAGAATTTTCCCTCTCCTTTGTATTTTTCTTCTGATGACACATCCTTTTGGTCTCAAGCAAAAGACCTTGAACAAAGAAAAATCTGCTGTCTAGTCTGGATGATACATAACTTTTATTTTATCATCGACTGTTTCTGAGAATATTAAAACACAGCAGAAATAAGTCTCTCATCAAAGATAAGATTGGTTTGTGATTCACCAGACCTTCACAAACAAAAACAAGTTGGGAAATATAGGTCTCTGCCATAAAAACTGTAAAGAATGAAATCTGATGACAGCAAAAATAAACAAGATAATCTCTCAAGGCCAGCCTCCCCTCCAACACACACACCTACACACACACACACACACACACACACACACACATCTTGCTATAACAATAAATACTTTAGACTAGAATTCAATGTCATATATCTAATACAGAACTATTCTGGACTTCATTAATGAAGAAAGTTTAGTCTATGACCTGCCAAAAGGACCTCATTAAAGACTGCACTACAAGGCAAATGATGGTACGAATTTCAGGATAGCCTTAAGAGCAAATCTGTTGGGGGGGGAGGGTGTATGTGTGTGTGGGGTGTGTATGTCTGTGTGTGTGTCTGTGTGAGAAAGAGAGAGAGAAAGAGAGAGAGACAGAGAGAGAGAGAGAGAGAGAGAGAGAGAGAGGGAGAGGGAGACACGGAGACTGAGCATCAGAGAAAGAGAAACAAAGAGATTGACAGGTAGACAGACTCTCAGGCTGGAACAGCTGATGACTGCCAAAATTCCAAAATTGTTCCTTTTGGAGGAAAAAAAGACATAGAAAGTGCGTAAGAAAGAAAAAGAATAAGGCTAGAAAGAAGATTTTCTTTTCTTATCTTATGCTTCTTTGTTCATTTTAACCCTTTAGATTTTAGCTAGAGATTTCATATTAATGCTTCAAGTCACTGCTCCTCTGTGACACCTTACTTTGACAAATCTAACTTTAACCTTTAGTTTTAGCTAAAGGATAACAAACTCATCTCAACATTAGCCACTGTTTCATCTTTAATTGTGAAATCTACATATAAGTGTATTTTTCAGATATGATCTGAAAATAGCTAATCATTTTTCTGAAAATACAATCTTTTTTAAAATCCAGAAAATTTGGTTTAAAACTCGAGAGTTTGAATGATTTTCTTCCAAATGCAAAATATTTATGGAGTTCTTAATGCATTCATAGTATTTCTCTTATCTCTAGAGCAGTAGTTCTCAGAGAACGTCCTGAAGACCACTGGTTTCCTTTAAAGATCTTCTCTAAGTCCTCTGTAGATCAGTCTAAAAGTTAGAGCAATGGTTCAAAAGTTGGAAGATCTGGGTTCACAACCATTCTAGGACTAATTTTCATTATCTATAAAATGAGAGCAGTTGGACTAAATGACTTCTCAACTCTCTTCTAGATAATGATCCTATAGGCAAATCATAGAATAATGAGTTAATGTTTGAAAAATACATTTTCCATAGCATGTGAATCATTGTCAAAATGTACAAAAATGAAGATTTTTTTTCTAGATATCCAAAACAGTTCAAGTGTTTTTTAAGCCAGATAAAAGATCAACAATTTATTTTCTCCAGGAGTCAAAGGCATGTGGGAGATCAGGTCTATAAAACCTTGTTTTGTCATGGTCCTTAAGTCAAAAAGTTAAAGAGAAATGTGCTAAGAGCTAAAAACTAAAAAAAAAAAAAAAAAAAAAAAAAAAAAAGATCCAAGCATCCAGGAAAGACTGGAGGACAGTTTGCTTATTGCAGAAAAGCCTCAAACATAAAATAAGAGGTTCCATTGTAACCTCACTCTTCAGGTGTTCCTTGTGGTTTGATCAAGGCAGGTAAACAAAGCCAGAAGAATGTCAAATATAGTTTAAGATTCTCTTAACTTCATCTCTTCCTTTCTCTTTTCTTACTACTATGTTGAACGGCTCTTGTATAAGGAAAATAAAAAGAGTGGCCCTGCAGCAATTAGAACATCCTGCACCCGACGGGGCACCCACTCAATACTTTGGTCACCTCAGCAGCAGCCTCAGAAGAAACAAAGAGTGCCTCAGGTGGAGGGAGGGCAAACGGCTTAATATCTCTGAACTTGTTTGAATATCTCTTCATCTAATATAGTTCCTCAAATACATTTAGGCATTAACTCTTTATTTAAAAGTCACTTAATCTGTCATCTTATTTCCATCCTCTCAATCAGAAATTTCCTTTAAATTCCCCCATCATTAATATTCAGTTTCTGTGCTAGGCCTCTTATCTGCCAGAAGTGATATTGCCTCTCGACAAGTAATGTCAACCATGTTGTCTACTTATATGCTTATTTTAAATTCACTGGGAGTCTCCACATATGATTCAGAATGGACCAAAACTGAAATAATAGAAATAGCAATACCATGTTATATTCGTAATCCTTTTGAGGCACCACAGCATAATGGAAAGAGCTCTAGAACTGGAGTCAGGAGATCTGGGTTCAAAGCCCAACTCATTCACTTCTTCTCTGGAGCCCTCACAGAGGTTCTATTTCATAATGTGTAAAATGAGGCTCATAAGATAATATGCATCATCCACCTCACAGGGTTGTTGGAAGGTGCTGTGCAAATACTGAAGCACTATACACATGAATTATTATTCGTTATTAATATATAGTGTTTCACTTAATCTTCACAATAATCCTATGAGATAGAGTAGATATTCCCATTTTAAAGGTGACGAAACTGAGGTCCAGAAACATGAGCTGATTTGCCCCTTCACAGAGTAAAGTGACAGAATGGGAACTAGAATTCAAGTTTTCTCTAGTCTCCTAAGTGATAACATCTCCTAAAACATAAGCGTCCTCCAGCTACCCAGCAAAAGCAATGGGAATTCATATGGCTAAATTATATATGATCATACAATTATATATGATCAGGATATGGTCCCAAGCAGAATGTTTAACCCTAAAGTGTAACTAACGTAAGACATCTCCTCAAATCTATTTCACTAAAGAGGTTATTAATATTCGAAAGTAACATGGCAGTTACATTTACAATCAGGTGATAATAAAAGTTTTGAGGTACCTCAGTGGCATGAGTCACACTTTCAATGCCTTCATGTCTCAGCAACGTGTGTCTGGCTTTGGTTTGTTTCCTCAAGAATTTCTTCTCGGTTTTACTACGTTTTGGATGACTTTGGTTGTTGTTGTCCATGCTGGTACTGAAGAAAAATATGAATGGAATATTTATCTTCAAAGCACAATTTTTTTCTTCCTTAATAGTATTTCGTTTTTTCTTCCAATTACTTGTAAAGACAATTTTAACATTAATTTTTTAAATAAAATTCTGGAGTCCAAATTTTTTCCCTCTGTCCATTATCTCCCCCCTCCCTAAAATGGTAAGCAATTTGATATAGGTTATATACGTGGAATCATGTAAAAGTTTCCATATTAGTCATGTTGTAAAAGAAGAAAAACTACGTAAAGCAAAAAGAAAAAAACACACAAAAAATAAAGTGAAAATAACATGCTTCAATCTGCATTCAGATTCCATTAGTTCTTCCTCTGGGTGTGGATAGCATCTTCCATAGAGTCTTATCAAAGCACAATTTTAAAAAATGCTATTCCTGCCTTGTACCTTGCACCTTCCACCCATGTCTCCACTGCTCCCTGGGTTCCTTTGATTCCTTAGGAATTCAAGTCCAGATTCCCAAGCACATAATATTGACAGGAAAACAATGGTGTTAAAAATACAGATACTGAAATATTTATAACAGTATTTTTTTTTGTGGAAGCAAAGAAATGGAGATAAAGTAAATACTCATCAATTGGGGGATGGCTAAACACACTATGAAATAGTATATGACTCTAATAGAATATTACTCTGCTGTAAGAAACTATGAATATGATAAATACAAAGAAGCATGGAAAGATCTACATGAATTAATAATGCACAGTGAAGTAAACAGAGTAAAAAGAAACAACATACACAATGACTACCAGATGCCTAGACAGTGTGCAAAATGATCTGAGGCATCAAGGTGGTGCAAAGAATAGAATTCAGGACATGCGACTGGGGAAGCCTGAGCTCATATCTGGCTATATACTCTTATTAGCTATATGATTCCAAGAAATGATCCGCCTCAGCTTTCTCATCTATAAAATAGGGTAATAACAGCACCTACCTCCCAGGGATGTTGAGGATAAAATAAGATATCTGTAAAGTGCTTTGCAAACCTTAAAGTGCCATATAAATGCCAGACAACAACAATGTAAACAGAAAGATACCCAGGAAATGCTGGGGAAGGGGGCCTAGGCGTACCAGATTTTAATCTGTATTAAATCTGCAGCAGTTGTCAAAACTACTTGGTACTGGCTGAGGAATAGAGTAGTGGATCAATGGAATAGACTGGGTACAAAAGACTCAGTAGTCAACGATTATAGTAACATACTGTTTGATAAACCCAAAGATCCTAGTTTTGGGAATAAGAACTCACTATTTAACAAAAACTGCTGGGAAAATTGGAATATAATATGGCAGAAACTGGGCATAGACCATCATCTAACACCATATACCAAAATCAAGTCGAAATGGGTACATGATCTAGGTATAAAGGCTGTTATTGCAAATAATCTGGGGAAGCAAGGAATAGTTTACCTGTCAGATTTATGGAGTAGGGAAGACTTTATGACCAAAGAAGAGTTAGAGAGCATTATAAAATGCAAAATGGATAATCTTGATTACATTAAATTGAAAAGTTTCTCTACAAACAAAGCCAATGTAACCAAGATTAAGAGGGAAGTGGGAAATTGGGATAGAATTTTTATAACCAGTGTCTCTGATAAAGGCCTCACTTCTAAAATACACAAGGAATTAAGTCAAATCCATAAGAATACAAGTCATTCCCCAACTGATGAATGGTCAAAGGATATAAACAGGCAATTTTCAGAGGTAGAAATTAAAGATATCTATAAGCATATGAAAAAATGCTCAAAATCACTATTGATTTGAGAAATGCAAATCAAAACAACTTCGAGGTACCACATCTCACCAGTCGGATTGGCTAAGATGACAAAACAGGAAAATGACAAATGTTGGAGAGGATGTGGAAAAATTGGAACACTAATGCATTGTTGGTGGAGTTGTGAACTGATTCAACCATTCTGGAGAGCAATCTAGAACTATACCCAAAGGGCTATAAATAACTGCATACCCTTTGACCCAGCAATAC
>CM053588.1:121205981-121222007 GCA_028646515.1 Pseudochirops corinnae | reverse complement strand
TTGTTGGTGGAGTTGTGAACTGATTCAACCATTCTGGAGAGCAATCTAGAACTATACCCAAAGGGCTATAAATAACTGCATACCCTTTGACCCAGCAATACCACTTCTGGGGTTGTATCCCAAAGAGATCATAGAAGTGGGAGGAAGACCCACATGTACAAAAATATTTATTGCAGCTCTCTTTGTGGTGGCAGAAAACTGGACATTAAGGGAATGCCCATCAACTGGGGAATGGCTAAACAAGTTGTGGTATATGAATGTAATGGAATACTATTGTGCTATAAGAAATGAGCAGGTGGACTTCATATTTACCTGGAGAAGCTTATACAAACTGATGCTAAGTGAGAAGAGCAGAACCAGGAAAAATTTGTACACAATCACAGACACACTGTATGTGTGACGACCAACTTTGATAAACTGGACTCTCTTCAGCAACACACAGTCATAAGACAACTCTGCAAGTCTCAGGATGGGAGGAGATGTCTACATTCAGAGAAAGATCTACAAAGACCAGAGTTTAAACGGAGACTGAAGCAATCTACACGCTATCGTTCTTTTCCATGTTTGGTTTTGTTTCTTCTTTCCCATTGTTCACTCCATTGGTTACAACCCTTCTACACAACCAGACTAATGTCCAATGTGAAAGTATCTGCAGATCCTATACCTGATTGCATGCTGCCATGGGTGAAGGTGCAGAGAGGGAGGGGAGAAAATTTGAAACTCAAGACATTGTGGAACTGAATCTTGTAAACTAAAAGTACATAAACAAATCAATTAAAAAGAAAAATGAAAGATACTCAGGCAGGTGTGTAAACACAAACAATAACTCAAGGGACTGCCCACCCTAATCTGAATAATAGACAATCTTCACCCCTTTAGTTTTTCCTGTATGAATCGTTAGGCTAATCTCTTGAGAAATCTGTGATCTCACTGAAGGGACCTTCTTCAGCTGAGGCAACGAAGAGAATAGAATGACAAATGAGAATATATAGAGGCCCCTCTCTTCTTTGTGGATTTTGTAGAGGACAACGTCTAAGGAAGGGGAAATGTCTTTGGTGAAACACCTTTGGTGAGCGTGTATTTTTCTTTGCTTCGTGCCTTACTTGACTTTGATAATCTGAGGATCGCTGAATATGGTTATTTTTTGTGATAGCCTTTAAAAAAATTTTATCAGGTGTCTTTTGTTATTTATACCACAGTTACATCCAGAGCTACTTTCCATTAGCCATTTTCTCCACCCTTTAAGTTTCTTATTTTGACTGGCCAAGCACTTTCAACAATACAGGGTACCCTAACGAGGAACTCCCTCTACCAATTAAAATCAGTATCCACTTTGTACCTTAACATCTTAAAGAGTAGCCTGGGACATTGAGAAGTATTCAATATGTGTTCGAGCAGGGGTATGTAATGGGAATTTGAAGATCTTCCCTGTCCCCTGACTCCCTGATAGGCTTAAGTGAATCTGAGAACCTTCTCTGATTTGAAAATATACTTTGCCCCCCTAATAGGCTGAATGCAGTCACATATGGAGCCTGTGATGGGAGGCTTGTTTTTCAGGAATGCCCACACTTTATTACTTTGTGATTGGGCAGTAGGTCAAGAGGGTTGTGACATTCTCTGACCCTGGAGAAGGCTATATATACCCTGATGTGAGGTTTTGGTTTGGAGCTCACTTTGGGAAGAGCTGTGTGAATTGGCCAGATGAAACTCTGAGCAGCCATTGACACCTCCCCCCCATTACCAATGTTGGTGCCTCCCTCTCTGGTAACTAACTACGTATGGATGTAATGGTCAGACAGCTGGAAGCCCTGTCTGCTGATATGTTTCTCTGTCTGCATTATTTGTTTGCTTGTAACTTCTGTTTGTATTCTCTCAAGTTCAGAGTGCTGACTTTTTCCCCTGAACTAGATAAATGACATATGTTTGATTCAAGTAAGATTGAGTTGCTTTCCTTTAGAAAAGCAGATCTAAGAACATGTGCTAGCAGCCATCCTGGGTATATTAGGGTGCTTGGTGCTATAGGGTAGGGAACCTGTGGCCCTCTAGGTCCTTGGGTGCAGCCTTTTGACTGAGTCCAAGTTTTACAGAACAAATCCTTTTATTAAAGGCATTTGTTCTATGAAGTTTGGATTCAGTCAAAGGGCTGCACTTGGGGACCTACAGGGCCACATGTGGCCTTGAGACCACAGGTTCCCCACCCATGTTAGAGGTAGGACTTGAACCCAGATGTTCCTGACTTAATGGCCAGTTCTATCCACCTAGCCATGATGTCTCTCAACTTTCCCTTATAACAAAGGAAAAAAGCTAATTAAAATCAGCAAACAAAACAAGTGCGTCTAATAGCATATGCAACATTCTGCACCAATAGTCCTCCATCTCTCTCCCAAGAAGAGGGAAGTATCTTTCACCTATGGTTGCATTTATCAAGGAATCTTGCATGTCCTTAACACATGCACCGAAAGACTTCAAAGAGAGTTGATGAACCACAGAGAAATGGCTTAAGGAAGTGGTGTCAAACTTAGATGGGGCAGCATACTGACTTAGAAAACCACAAATGAACATTATATTGTTTTGCATTTTATTTATTTTGTTAAACACTCCCCAAGTACATTTTAATATGATGTGCGCCACAGGGCCCTGCCCCTTGGGTCTAAATCTGATACTTCTGGTAACAAGAGATAGCATCAAGAAAGCATATGCTTGAAAAGAGAAGGTTGGACTAGTTTGTAGAAAGAGCAAGGGATAACAGACAGATAACCTGGGTTCTTAAATGGTACTGCCGAAACCGAAAAAAATCTACAGGAAGCATCTAACAATTGAGTGGCTCCTTGAAGACTCTAGGAAGGATATGAACAGATTCACCCCAAATCAAAGGCAAGCATAGGTTATGGTGTGCAACAACAGAAGGCTGTCCACCGTAGAAATGAGATCAGATATCCAGTGCAGTATTAAGGAAAGTCCTCTATCAATATTGCAACTGCTTCTATGATTGTTTTTAAAACACACTTGATTTTCTTCCTTTCTTTAACAAATAGTTATTGAGTGCCTAGTTTGATAGTTAACATACACAAAGCACTTTGCAAACCTTAAAAAGCTATATAGATGCTAGCTATCATTAACTACCATTTGTACAAGGTATTTTCATCATCAAACACACACAAAAAGTAAATGAGTTAAGGCATATTTTGTGCATCAGAGATGTTTTTCAGTCCTTTTCAGTTGTGTCTGACTCCCCATGACCTCACTGGGGTTTTCTTGGCAAAGATAAAGGAGTGGTTTGCTATTCCTTCCCCAGCTCATTTTACAGATGAGAAAACTGAGATGACGGGGTTAAGTGACTTGCCCAGGGTCACACAGCAAATGTCCGGAGTCAGATTTGAACCCAGAAAGATGAGTCTTCCTGCCTTGAGCAGTGGTATTCATTGTAGCACCCGGCTGCCTCACATCAAGGACGGAGGAAGCATTTCATAAAGTGATGCTTTTCTGATGGCATCTGAAAGCCCAAAGAATCTCTACCAAATAACTCATTAGGTTAGATATTTTTCCTATACTAGTTATGCGTGTCTTGTGTTTTCCATGCAAAGAAGATAGCACAAAGTGGGAATTGCCAGGATTTTTTTGATGTTCATTTTAGCTTTCTATTACTTTCCTAGAATCAATCAGTTAAAAAAATGTCAGTGATGTCTGACTTCCGTTCCTTCCTGTCCACATAGAAGTCACAACATCTCATCAATTCTACTCCCAAAATATAACAGATCCAATTTCCATGCTCATTTCTACCACTGTAGACCGGGCCCTCATTACCTCCTGTCTGACCTACTGCAAGTCTCCCCACCGTTCTCTCCTCTTCCACTCTATCACACATGCCATGGCCAAATGTAATCTTTCTACTCTGATCACTTCATTCCATGGCTCAATATTCTTTAGTTGCTTTCATCATTCAATTCCAAATCCTTAGCTAGGTATTTAAGGCCTCCTGGATTTGACTTAAACCTTCTTCAAGTACAGGGTCTTTAGGGAAATAGAAGGAATAAAAGGAATGGCAGATGAATCAATGTTCGAAGACAGATAAAGAGTGGTGGGAAATGTTATTAGAATCTGGCTAAGTTTATGTTTGCAGTTAGCAATCTAGTTTCCAGCAGGTGGAGCCTTATGACCATACGTATATATAAACTTTTTTCTTAATCTACACTAACAGAATAGTATCTCTTAATGCAGTAAGTTTGAATTTTCTGCAAGTTATCTCTAATAAACAGAATCCTATTTCTCCCCAATTCACATCATAATTTCAGATATACTTTTTCTTCATTCCTCAATGATCATCAGATTCTGTCAATAGTCACTAACCACTGAACTTATTACTCCCTCTGGTATCAGAAGAAGAGGTGGCTCTCCTTACTTCTGGCCAAAGTTCACCTCACCATCCCTCTCATCTACACCCTAGCCCTGCTCCATCAGTCATGCCCTCTTTCTCTACATTTTCAGTCTCTGTCTCTCCTGGCTCCTTCCTCTCAGTCTACAAATATGCTGACGGCTCTCCTATGCCAAAAAAAAAAAAGCCTTCTCCTGACTCTGCTATTCAATCCAACTACAATGTTAAAACCTACTTCAACCAAGTGTGGGATTTTTAAGGGAGAAAAGAAGAAAAAGAACAGCAGATGAATCACTGTTTAAAGACTGAAAGAAGTGGTGGGAAATGTTAATAGAATCTGGCTAAGTTTCTCTTCTCCACTTCACTGATGAATTTCTTGAAAAATATTAGATCTCTCTCTGTGCCTTTTTGACACTACCAATCACCCTCCTCTCCCTTGGCTTCTATGATACTTTACTGTCATGATTCCCCTCTTCCTCTGATGGAACGGGAGGGGATAAAAAGTGAGGGAAGAAATAAAAAACAACGGTCTCGAAGAATTAAAACTAAGAGGAGTCAGGAGGCAGCTGCAAGGCTCACGGTGGGTGTGAGCAGTCTGGAATACATGACCAATGAAGAGCTTTAAGGAGCAGGAGAGACGAGGACTACCACGAATGGTGGGCTAATGGGGCGAGCCAAGAGGCAGAAAGGCACTCGCCACACTCAAATCCATACACCCAAAATACCTACTCACGACATCTTATTTTCTGTACCTAACCTGAGATACACAGAGCCCCTATGGCATTTGCCCGGGGCTCTGTCTATCAGTAAATGAACGCTTATCAAGGGCCTGCTATGTGCCAGGTTCTATGATGGGGCCTGGAATACGAAGAAAGGTGAAGGACAGGCCCTGCCTTCGAGGAGCTCACAATCTAATGGGGGAAGCAAATTATATACAGGATTAATTAGAAATAATCAAGGTAAGCACCAGACGCGGACACATCTCAGACAAATACAAAAATGGCCCATACAAATGCAAACGCCACACAAACACCAGCCAACCATGGGGGCACACACAGGTGCAGACACCGCGCAGGGCCCCCCGCGCCGCACACCGCACGCCTCACGCAGGGACCCAGGAACACGAGCCAGTCCAAGGATCCCTCTGAGTTCGACTCCAAGACCTGCCCAGTATGGAGCGAAAAGAGGAGCAGCAGTAGCCACGTGGAGGCCGCGACTTGGCTTTCCTTTTGTAAGACCCACATTCGCTCCCCTGGCTCTGTGCCCGCCCTAATAGCCCCTTCCCCTCGTTCCCCACAACTCCTTACCTGGGGGCAGCCATGTTGGACAGACAGCAACTACATTTCCCATAAGCCCGTGGGGCTACAACTACAATTTCCACAATCCTCCCCCGTCCTGCCTCTCCCACACCCAGTTAACCCCTTCATGACCCACAGTCTTTGGTTTCTAAATTGCCTCGAGGTGGCGGCGTTTGCGCTTTCCGTAACAGTTTGCACTCGTTGGGTATGGTTGATAATTCTTATAGGCGAGGGGAGGGAAGATTTTTTTGTTATAAAGGAGCACTTTTAAAATTTGTTAAAAAGGAGCACATTTAAAATTTTTTAAAAATCTGTGTATTTTAACATTTATTTTTTAAAAGTTTTGAGTACCAAATTCTCTCCATTCCTCCACCTTCTCCCTCACCCATTTAATTTTTCATATTAATTATACATGTGAAATCATGCAAAATATTTACAGATTAGCCATGCTGGGAGAGAAAAAGGAAGAAAAATTAAGTAATTGAAGACAGCATGCTTCAGTGTGCGTTCATCATCAGTTCTCTCTCTGGAGATGCATAGCATTTTTCATCATGGGTCCTTTGGAATTGTCTTGGATCATTGTCTTGATCAGAGTAGGGAAGTCTTTCACAGTTGATCATTGTTACAATATTGCTGTTACTATGTAGGATGTTAGCTGATTCTGGTCATTCACTTTGCATCAGTTCATATAAGCCTTCTCAGTTTTTCCTGACTGCATTTTCAGTTTTAACCTCCTCATTTATCTGACCTCTTTTTCTGGGACGACATTTCTAACAGACCATTTCTCTTACATACTCTGTGCAGTGATCTCAGATTCATAGGCTAAGATATCAGGAAGATCTGTGCTACTTGTGTGCCCCTAGACAAGTCATTTAACCTGTTTGCCTCAGTTTCTTCATCAGCAAGATGGGGATAAAGTAGCACCTCCTTCCATGTTGAATAAGATAACATACAAAAAGCATTTTGCAAACCTTGAAGTGTTATGCAAATACTAGCAATTAAAAAAATTTATTTTCTGTTAAAGCAACCATCTCATTAATTTTTGTTGTTGTTGTGTTTATGCTACATCATTTCTCCTGAACTTTTTATAGGTCTGGAAGGGGCCCCCAGGTTTGAGAAACAAAGGTCGCATATTTAGTGCTTCAGAAATGCTTTTCCATTCCATTAAAGACGTAGTCCACTAAAACCGTCATTTCAGTTAAGGCCCTATCATTAATTAAATTAACTAGGTGGCAAAGTAGATAGAGGGCCAGGCCTGGAGTCAAAGAGAACTGAGTTCAAATCCAGCCTCAGACACTGACTAGCTGTGTGACCCTGGGCAAGTCACTTAACCCTGTTTGCCTCCATTTCTTCATCTGTAAAATAAATTGGACAAGGAAATGGCAAATCACTCCAGTAGTTTTTCAAAGAAAATCCCAAAAAGGGGCAACAAAGAGTCAGACATGACTGAAAATGACTGAACAACAAACATTTATGAAATGTTCACTATGTGCCTAATTTTACTAGGTATGAGTACTACAGGAAATAAAAAGCACTGAGCTCTGGGTCCCTAAGGAACTTATAGTTTTACTGAATACTAGAAGGATTGATGATTTCATTGGGTGGAAAACTCCTAGGGTAGGAACTAGGGACTTCCTTGAGACACCTAAAAGTTAAATAATCTACCCAATTGACAGAGTAGGCATCAAAGGCAGGGTTTTTGAATTCATGTTTTCCAGACTCAAACATCAGTACTCTATTTATTCCCTACACTATACATTAAAAGAGAGAGAGAGACAAAGACAGAGAGAGAGAGAGACAGAGAGAGAGAGAGAGAGAGAGAGAGAGAGAGAGAGAGAGAGAATTGGACTGAATTGTTTTGATACAGTTATTTATCTGTGTGCCTCTTGTACCCACCAAGTTGAAGTAAGGTCCTTGAGGGCAGAGAATAGACTGTTTTTTATCTGTCTCTAGAGCCTTGTCTATCATTTGCACATAGCACTCACCTAATAAATGCTTGTTTAACCAAATCCTTTCATCCCTGTGACAACAGACGTGTATATAGTTCATTGTTCTGAATTTTGAGAGAGTTCTAACTCCAGTGAAATTATTTTGGATATCCTTCTTGCCAAGGAAAATTTTCAAATCAAAAAGAAATTTCAGACTTTCTTTAACAACCCTCTACATTACATCTTTCCCCTCCCAAACCCTTCTAAATTCTAAGAAGGCAAGTAAAATTGATGTTAATCAATGCTTATAATATCTAGTATATTGGTTTTACTTTATAGTCCTATTGTATTTTTATTCACTAAATGTATGTTTTACGGTGTTTGGGGGCCTCTAATGTTTAGAGTACCTTTATGGTTCTCTTAAAAACTTGGTGTGCAATTTTATTATTTTTAATAATTATAGAGGTTTACAATTGTTTTATGTTTGTTCTAACATTGCAATCGTTTCTATGATTATACCACGGAACAAAACACATAAGTATCTTATGGGAAAATGCAATCTACTTTCTGACTGGCTGGAAAGTCCTCTTTTCTCTTTTGCATCTAATGAATTTCAAAGCATAACTCAAAAACCATGATTTCCAGCAAGGCTTCCCTTTTCCTACTCCATCCCCCACCTCTCCTCTTATTAAGTCTTACCCTTCGCTGTGAGCTCCTTGAGAATAGATATTGTTTTTTCCCCCTTTTTGGCATCCCCAACACTTAAGACAGTGCCTGGCACATAGTAGGTGCTTAATAAATGCCAGTTGACTTGACCTGACTCCGATTTGGCTTTGGAAAGTTTATTTTGCATGAAAAATTCAAAGTTCTGTCACAATCACCCTTGGCCCTCAGGAAAATTCCTAACACTAGATAGAGGGAGGACTCTGCGTAACTTTATATGTATATCTACCTTCAGTTAACCCCTGGCCTTTTTGTGGTTGAGGTAAGATACAGTTTACTAGAAACATTTGGTTAAAGAAACAGTGTTATAGTGTCCGTGGAGAGACAAGAAGCAAGAGGGGAAGTGGGGGAAAGAGCTGGATGTCCACAGTGTGTCTTCTTTGAAATGCCACTCTTCTTCACATCCTCTTTCTGTGTCACAGCTCAGTCCTCCCTTTGCTTCATGTTTTCTCCAACCTCCAGAATCCAGATGATCAGAATCTCTTCCTCTCACCCACATTCTGAGGTGTTGTCTCCCCTTTATATAAATTACTGACCCAGTCTCATATAATGTCTTTCTTTGATTCAGACAGAGGCTTTGGGCCCTGTTCATACTCAGGTCAGATTGACTGTTTAGGAAATATTCTCACCTACTTAAGTCACTGAGCCAAATCAAGAGGTTTCAGCCCCCTTATTCTAAGGCATCTCTGCTCTTAAGAAGTTTACTTTCTAGCTGTGATTGTTCTGTCATTTAAGTCACATCTAACTCTTTATGGCTCCATTTGGGGTTTTCTTGGCAAAGCTACTGGAGTGCTTTGTCATTTCCTTCTCCAGCTAGTGACTTGCCCAGGGTCACACAGCTAGTAAATGTCTGAAGTCTAATTTGAACTCAGGTCTTCCTGACTCCAGGCGTGGACTTCACCACCTACCTGCCTTATATTCCAGTAAGAGAAAACAAAACATGAAGGGGAAATAGGGTTATAGGAGGTGGAATAAACCCTTAGCGGAATAGTTTAGAGCTGGCTTCGAAGTAATATGGAGGCAAGATAAGGTGAAAGTTCACCTATCAGAGATTAGGGTACCAGGGATAGAATTGTAATGTGAGGGAGGGGAAGAGGACCATATTGCAGGTAACATGTTATTGTAATGACCAATAATTGTTATAGTTTCTTTGCAAGAACAAGTACACTAAATAACTATTGGATTGATTTGGTTTTCTGTGAATTGATCCAACTGTTCTGGAAAGCATTTTGAAGTGATAGAGCATTTATTAAGCATTTATTAGTACATTTATTAAGCACTATGTTAAATGCAGGAAATACACATACAAGCAAAAAGAAAGATAAACCCTCTTACTTTCTACTGGAGGAAGATAACACATGAAAAAGGAAGCTGAAGGAGTGAAAGAATCTAGAGGAGCCAATAGAAAAATGAAAGAGTGAGTATGGCTGACTTGGACCTTTCCTTAGATGGAGGTTCTAACAAGGAGCTCGCTTATCAATGGTGGTAGAGGTTGCAGGGGTGCAGGCACCTTCCAGAGTGAGAAGACTATTGGGGAAAGGGGGAAAAGTCCAGAGAGGCAGAAGTGGAGCCAGGAAAAGAATGAAGGAGGAGTGAACCAATAACCCACTACTATACCAAAAATATACCAAAAGAAAGAAAAAGAAAAAGACTTCACATAGACAAAAAAAAATTTATAAAATCATTTATTTTGGCGTAGCAAAGAATTGGAAACAGAATGACGTTTCATCAGCTGAAGAATGACTGAACAAATTATGGTATGTGGATGTAATGGAATACTACAGCACTATACATGACAAAAGGGACAAATTCAGAGAAATCTAGGAAAATTTGTTTGAAGCATATGGAGTAAAATGAAGAGAACAATATATAATGCCTACAACATTGTAACAGAAACAAACCTGAAAGTCATAAGAACCCCAACCAATGCAATGGCCAACCATGGCTTCAGAAGACTAAAGGTGAAGTATGCTTCCCATCTCTTTGTGAGGTAATGGGCTATAGTTACAAAACAAGAAGGAAGGGAGGGAGGGAGGGATGGGGGAACGGAGGGAGGGAAGAAGGAAGAGAGGGAGGGAGAAAATAGAAGAAAAAACAAAGGAGCATCAATGAAACGGAAACATTTTCATAAAAGAGTAGGAGGAAGTTTAATAACGAACATAGACAAGGAAATCAGTTTTAGAACTACCATTTTCAATTTCACACATATACACATTTTGTAGATAATGAAAATTTACTATTTTATACAATTTTTTTCTGTTCTTTCTATGTGGAAATGTTTGTGTTTGTTGATGTTTATCAAGTTCATAGTAAAAAAAAGAAAAAACTTAAAAAAATAAAGGAAACAGACTAAATGTTACCTAGGGTCCCTAGGCGGGCCATTGTTATCTTATGACATGACTTTTTTCAAAAGGTAAACAACTTGAAAGAATATCTAACCTATATCCAGGAGTACTAACCCTGTCTGCCCAGGAGAGGGTGCACATGGACAAGCTAACATATACCACTAACCATATGGATTTATGGTATTGTGAGATAATAGGTTTAGGACTGGAAGGGACTTCAAAGGTCATTTTGTCTAATCTCCTCATTTTATGGATGAGGAAACTGAGGATCCTTAAAAGTTAAGTGACTCCCTAAAGCCACTCAAGTAATGATTTGGAGAACTGAGATATGAATTCTGGTCATCTGATTCATTTCATAGGATTTAGGGCTGGAAGAGTCCATAGAAATTATCTAAAAATGAGGAAATTGAAAATTCTTTGAGATGGAAGAGCTTGATCAAGGTCATATAGATATTAACTAATAGAGCTAGAAATAGCACCCAGATCCTCTGACTCCAAATCCTTTGGACAAATAGGCAGAAGTCTCTTCATGCTGGCAATCAATAAACACTTATTAAGTGCCTACTATGTGCTAAAGACTGGATAATTCTGACCCTTTGTCAATCTTTGTTGGACTATTTCAACAGCCTCTTAATTGATCTATCTGCCTCAAGTCTCTGTCCTTTACATTTCTTCAAAATCCCCCAGGTGCTCATTACATTCCATTGCTGTTGCTCAATCCCATCTCTGACTCTTTGTGACCCCATTTGGGGTTTTCTTGGCAAAAATATTGCAGTGATGCAGTTCCCTTTTGCAGCTCCTTTTACAGAAGAGGAAACTGAGGCAAAAAGGGTTAAATGACTTGCCCAGGATCACACAGCTAGTAATTATCTGAGGCCAGATTTGAACTGACCCCAGGCCCAGCTCTCTATCCACTGTGCCACCTAGCTGCCCTGTTCTCAATAAGGTCCCATTCAGAGTCTACAGATTAGGTGTCATGACATTAGAAACCCCAGACTCTATCGGTTATTCATAATTTATGTAAAGAACAAATCCCATATTTTGGTTTATCTTCATCAGGAGAAGGATCAATGGATGACATAAGTTTATGATATCTTAGCTTCAACATGATGCTGTCCTCTGTCTGCCTTCCCTCAAGCTAAAGAGATAAATAAAAAGATGTTAAGTCTAAATGACAGGAGAAAAAAGACAGAAGACCCAATGAGGTGTTGGTTCAGTCCAGGTGGTGGTTTTGTTTGCAAAAGTATCAAGAAAGCCAAGGTATCTTTCTTTACCTGGACCTCAGTCTTTGAAAAGTTGATCCATAACAATTTATCAGAAGGATAAAATGTCGAAAAAAGCAATACCAGAATCTTCCAATAGAAATCTGAATTCATAACTGCTTGGACTAGATGTAGTCATGTAATGTGTGTTGCCATAACTACAAGCTAAGTGTGAGGATGGGAACGTACCCCATGCTGAAGATGGGGGGGAAAATCATAGATTTGTTACGGATTTTTCAACTCCTCCATGGAAAGCATTTTTAGTTGCAGCTCTATCCTGGGGTGGAGACAGGAAGGAGTTCCAATCACCTTCTGAATTGCGATAAGCCTACAAAAAGAATGGAGAGGAAAGCTCTCCTTGGAAAAGGAGAGGGAGCTGGCGAGAGGAGCATTCTTGCCAAATAACCAGGCATCTGAAGATTAAAAACGTTTTCATTTCAGCTTTGGAAATGAAGACACCAGGATCTCTCAGTCATGAAAGGTGAAAATGATTGAACCTTCTTTCTACCATTACCTCCATGAAAAGTGTCACTATGGGGATATGCTCTTTCATTCAAAATTTGATCCCTTAGTTGGTGGGGTTACTTTCTGTTTTTTTCTTGTTTGTTTGTTTGTTTGTTTGAAGGGCTTGCTGTTGTTGTGTTCTGGGGTTTTTTTGCTCACTACAGAATTTTCAGAGTCTTCAATTCATTCATTTCTAAACCTTTCTTCTTTAAATTTACCCTGGAAAAAACCTACTGAATTTCTTTACTTATACCTAGTGAAGTATTTCTCGGGTCCTCTTTTCTCTCCTTTTCATTTATCTGTCTTAGATGCAAGTTTACACCTCCTGATCAAATCACAAAAGTTGGACCAAGCTTTCTTTCCAAACTTAGGCCTTAGCAGCTGCCTCTAAGGATTGCTGGCTTCTTGAAATTCCAGTAATAATAGATTATGTAAAAACCATTTGATGTTCAGTGGTGACATTTCAGGACTCTGCATTATTCATGTTCGGGTAATAAAGTACAATGGAAATTTTGTAGTTTTATAAATCATATGATATAAGTATTCCCACTGCAGTAATTATAAGAGAAAAGTGATAAAAATTAAAAAAAAAACCCAGCAGAAGAAAAGGCAAAGAGGCCAGTTTTGAATCTGAAATGCAAGACATAGAAACTCTGCCAGGAAAATTTTGGGGGTCACTTACAAAACAGGATTATATATGTTAAATATTCATGCAAAAATTGTTACATAGTCTTGAAGAGACTAGAAATCTGCTTATGTTACTGAGAAATTTTGACTACACTCAGTTTTTCACAGAGACCTGGACTAGAATAGAATAGGAGTGGTTGGCAACTATCTCAGGATGCAAAAATTTGTATGATCTTTAGTAATCCCAGAGCAGTTTTGAGGAGAAGCAATAAAAAATCTAGAATTAACACTCTGCTATCCACTATCATGTTTTAATGATCAATGAAAAACATTTTAAATATGTACCCTCTGTCAATTTATATAGTCAATTTCCTAACAAAATCATTGGATAGATATAAGGCTAGAAGGGACATTGGGATCAACCTTCCTATCATTCTCACAGCATATAGCACTATTTTTTGTGGCTTGTAAAAGATGAAATGACTGAGGAAACAAAAGCTCAATCTTCAAGCATATTGATTTATTATGTAAAGCATGGCAATTGCTCAATAAATTGGGACCAGGCCCCTTCCTCAGCTTGGCCCTACATACAGGGGGAGACAGACTTTTATGCATTAAAAGCAATCACATATGGCCCATTTTAATTAAAAGGAAACAATACATTAAGTAATCTGATTTTCAACTGGAAGGAAGATTAGGAATTTTCCAAGTTGTGAGGTGGAGAGTAAATGGGTACAATTCCCTGAATTCAGAAAAGGAGATGTCCCAATCCCCAAAGGGTCTGTAAACAATCAAAGGAACATAGAAACAATAACTGATTGATCTGCACAGGGCCAGTTTTCAGATAAAACATGGGTTGCTTGAAATGTACAATTTTGGGAAAACTCTTTGTGTCAATCTTTGAATCTGACCAGGTTTCTGGTCAGGGTAACGTAGGACCTTAGTTAAGGGTCTTTAAACAGCAGGTAAAGGTGGTCCAGTTTCCCAGTCTTGCAGGACTAAGTTTAAAAAATACAATAAGGTTTTCTTCCAGTTCCCACAATTGAATAACATTTTCTTACAGGATAGAATTTGGGCTAGAACCATAACTGGGTAGAAAGGGAACCAAGTTAGCTCCAGAATTAAATCACAAGATGAAGTCAGAGTGCTTCACTAAATTCCCACAATTAACCACTTCCTGTCCTACTCCCTTCTTTACCTAATTCTTCACCTAATATATAAATACTGACATCCATACAACAATAATAACACTAGGTGCTGAACAAATTGTAGTTGAATGCTATACAACTCATTCATTTATATATAAGTAAGTTGAGGCCCAGAGAGGTAAAGTGATCTGTCCAACATCACATGTCCAGTAATTAGCAGGCACAACTGGTACCTTAACTGGAGTTCTCAAACTCCAAATCCAGTGGTCTTTCTACTTCTGTGTTTATTCTTCAGGACTAGGTTTTTGAGGTTATGAAATAAGGATTTAGGGAACAAGAAGTTAACTATGAAAAAAGCCACGAGAATGTAAGTTTCCTGACAATAGAGTACATTTTGTTTTTTAATCTTTGTTTTGCTCAATTATGTGTCTTGCATATAATAGGCACTTAAATGCTTCTTGGGAGGGAAATGCAACTGAGCACTGTAAATTAAAATGCATAGATTTCTTCCCAAAGAAGTGTTGGGAAAATGTACTCCCACTCCCATTCTTTGCAGAGGTGGGAGATTATAGGTGTGGTATATCACTTCCATAGAGTCAGGCTCAGTTGATGTTTTGGTTAGTTTTGCTTAACTTTTTTTCTTCTTTCTTTTTTATTCTTTATAACAGAGGATGGGTCTGTGGGGTGCAAGGAATGGAATTTATTCAGAAGAGAAGGTGAGGTAAGAAGTCACTGAGAAGCATTTTGGACCTTATTCCAAAAGAAGAAGTGACCAAGAACACATCAACAACTGCCAAATAATATGCCTACTCTCCCATGTGTAGTTAATTTTTCTGTGCCTCAGTTTCCTCACCTGTAAAGTGAGGACAACAATAGAACCTATTGTGAGATCAACTGAGATAATGTGTAAATGTGACTTAAAACCTTAAAACACTATATAAGTGCTAGATATTGCTATTATTATTACTATTATTATTTGAAGGCTTATGGGAGCCATCTATATGCAAACTGAGGGCATTTTTAAGGAAACAAACAGGATTTTGTAAATAATATTCAACAATGACCACCTCTTGACCATCTCATGATTGACTAAAAGATGCCAAAATATGAAATCTCATTGTGCTGATTATTTATTACCCAAAAAAGTATTCAGCTTGGTGGAACAAAAAATTTGCCTTATACATTCTTTCACAACAATGTATTTTCCATTTATTAATTTTTTTTGTTTTTTTTTAATTAACTTTTATTTAGTTTACATCATTCATTTCCACAAGATTTTGAGTTACAAATTTTCTCCCCATCTTTCCCCTACCCACCACCCCAAAACAGCCATCCCATTGTATAACCCCTCCCCCAATCTGTTCTCTCCTATATCCTCCCCCATCACCCCACTGACTTTCTGGTAGGGCGAGATGGATCTCCTTACCCCAGTACCTGTATATCTTAATTCCCAGCTGCATGTAAATAATAATGATAATAATAATATATATACATATATATATTTTTAACATTCAATGATAGAACTTTAAATTCTAGATTCTTTCCCTTCCTCCCTCATCACCCACCCCCACTGGAAAGACAAGCAATTCAATACAGGCTATACATGTGTAGTTACGTAGAACATCTCCACAATGGACATATTGTAAAAGACTGACTATATTTCCCTCTTTCCTATCCCACCCCCCCCTTGTTCTATTCTCTACTTTGTCCCTGTCCCTTTATAGAAATGTGTGCTTCTAACAACCCTCCCCCCCACTCTACTCTCCCCTCCATCATCCCCCCTCTCATCCCCATCCCCCCTACTCTCCTGTAGGGCAAG
>CM053588.1:121189305-121205481 GCA_028646515.1 Pseudochirops corinnae | reverse complement strand
ATTTCTTGAAGGATGATTTCTAGGTTCTTTTTCTGATCATGGCTTTCAGGTAGTCCAATAATTTTTAAATTGTCTCTCCTGGATCTATTTTCCAGGTCAGTGGTTTTTTCAAGGAGATATTTCACATTGCCTTCTATTTTTTCATTTGTTTGGATCTGTTTGATAGTATCTTGATTTCTCATGAAGTCATTTGCTTCCATTTGCTCCACTCTAACTCTGAAGGAATTATTTGCCTCAGTGAGCTTTTGAGATTCTTTTTCCATCTGGCAAATTTAACTTTTTAAGGCATTCTTTTCCTCATTGGCTTTTTGGGCCTCTTTTGCCATTTGAGTTAATCTATTTTTTAAGGTGTTATTTTCTTCAGTCAGGTTGTTGACTCTCTTTTCATGATTTGCTTGCATGATTCTCATTTCTCTTCCCAATTTTTCCTCCACTTCTCTTATTTGATTTTCAAAATCCTTCTTAAGCTCCTCTATAGCCTGTAACCAGCTTACATTTTTCTTGGAAGCTTTTTGGTGCAAGAGTTCTGACTGGGTTGTCTTCCTCCTCTTCCATGCTTTGATCCTTTTTTTCCCCAAAAAAGCATCTAAAGTTGGATTGCTGGGCCTGCTTTGCTTCCTTTGTCTGCTCATGTTGCCAGTCAATTACTTGGCTTTTTAACTCCATAGAACTCTGCATTCAGAAGGGAGAGCTCTGTCCCAAATCACTGGGGTTTTCGCAGCTGCCAGAGCTATTAGGAGAAGTAGTCTCTGAAGCCCCCACCAGCTTTGGCTCACTGAAAACACACCTCAGGACCACCACCCAAGACCAGATCTTGATCCAGGCCAGTTAAGGCAAGAGCACTTAGCCTCTGAATGATCACTTGGCTCCCCTGCAATCTGCAGGCCGCAAGCTCTGAAGCAGCCATGTAGATGTGGCTGCAGGGCTGCCACTTCTGCTGCTTTCTTGCCCTGGGGGCAGATGGCCAGACTGCTTTTCTCCCCCAAATTTAGCTGAGTTCCACTGACCTTTCACTTTGTCCTTGTTTCTTATGGGTTGATAATTCTGTAAACTGCCACAGCTGCTGGTGATCCACTCTCTGGAGTGCTCCAGCCCCGGCTTGTCCTGACTGCCATGGGGGTAAACAGTGGTTTCAGGCAGGGCTGGGCTCAGCTCCCAACACTCTGTGATGAGCCCTTCCTGTCCCGCCTGATAATCAACATTGTTGGGGTGTAAGAGAAATCTGTGTTCCCCAAAAGTATTTGCCACTGTGAAAGAGGAAATCCAGGGAAACATCCAGGTTGAGGACCAATTCCCAGAATATGATAAGGTCTTCCAGATGATCCTGTTTGCAAAGGTAACACGGTGGGTAGAGTGTTAGACTTGGAGTCAGGAAGACCTGAATTTGAATCCTGCCTCAGATGACCCTAGGCAAGTAATTTAACCTCTCTCACAAGAAGTTTCCTCAGTGGTAAAATGGAAGTAATAGCACCTACTTCACATGGGTTATGAGGTTCAAATGACAATGTATATAAAGGGCTTACAAACTTTAAAATGCTCTGTAAATGTTAGCTATTATTATTGTACAAAATTGCCTTTGCTTGCATCAAATCTCAAGATATGGTAGAGCCTTCTAGAAATGATCTGTAATTACTCAAAGGAGTTTGGCTTGTCCACCCACACAGAAAAAATAGGCATAGAGTTTGTCCAACAGTATAAATATATGGGGCATACCAATATAAGTGGACATGGAGCTGAGTCCAGATTTGAAAAGAAGGAAGGAGCAGGTCACATAGCTTCAGGGGCAAAGTACTTTCACTAACCCAAGCTAACAATAATTATCATTATAATCATAATTATAATGGCATAGCAGCACTTTGGTCCCCAGATTCCATTTAGAGAAAACTAGGGGCTGTAGAGTATGTTCTGACTTTCAGGACACATGACAAAACACAGCTTTCAAAAGTAATTTTCTATGATTGAATTTCATTTTTTAAGCATTGGTTGAACACCTATAAAAAGAGCAATGGAAAATGCAGATTCTTACTATGCCCTTTTCAATGCCCGTATTTTATATTTAGATCACTTTAAGATTGCTTTAAATTTACATTTGTGTTCTCAGATGAACTAATGAAAAGTACACAATTAATTGTATAAATGGGGTAGTAGGAGTTCAGATGTAAAATTACCTCTTCAGAGAAATTATAAAGCTTTCTTGTCACTGACTAAAGACAGGTTGTAGTGGGACCACTGGTCTAACACTACCTATTCCCTACTCTGCAATAATTTTCAGTTTACAAAGGCTGTCTGATTCTTATTCAAGATGTGGTAGCTAAAGTGAAGATTTGACAAATTTGGGGAAGGGGACAGGCTTTGATAAATGAAGACATACCATAAGCAAGATGCCAAGTAGGAGAAAACAGAGAAGTATAACAACTTTTGACCAATAGATGCAAGAATGTCTGTGCACAATTTAAAATTATGGAAAAAGTCAATATTTTATTCCACAGAGCAGGAACAGAATGCACACTTCTGCATTTTCCTCCTTCACTCATAGTCAGAAACAGAGCCAATCAGAATAATTTCTTCACATGTATGCAAATGTGACTTCAGGGAATATGCAATCAATATGATGTTAACTAGCACCTAGCACTTTGAGCTACTTTTCATCATCTCTCGGAAGCCTGTTGACAAGTGAATAAATATCTGTAGACCTAGGAATTAATAATTAATTAGCATTGATCAGAGGGCTCTTCTTGAGGGAAACAATATGCCAAGATGGAAACAAAGGAAAAACCCTTCATGTAAAAAATTGCAGTGCTGAATTTTTTAATCCCTTGAAGTTAGGAAACTGAAGATGAATTGTTGCTATGGTGAGAGAGGCAGACTATAATATAAAAGGATCATTTTCCTGAGCTGTCATCAGTTTTTTTTTTTTGAGAGAGTATGGAGTTATACCTGATAATGTTTTTTTGCATGTTGTCAAGTGTCATATTATCAGCTCTTTTGTAAACTTCACTGCTGAAGTGGAATGAGCAGTGAACTTGGGTTCAGAGATTAGATCTATGAGCTATAGGACCAAAGGCTTAGATCACTTAATCCTGCTGATCCTTGGTTTCCTTAACTTGAAAATGGGAATATTAATAGCACTAACTTGAAGAGTTGTTTTGAGACTCAAAGGAATCATTTAATGTACAATTCTCTATAAACCATAAAGCTATATAAAGGTCAATGATAACTATCATCAACTGAGTTGTTGTTTTTTAGATAGAATAATAGTGATGGAAGGAACTTTAGAAATCATCTAGAGTAAATGCTTACTTTTTCACACAAAGAAACTAAGAGCTGGAAGAATGAGATTTTCTCAAAGTTTTAGATCTGCTCAAAATTGGTTCTTCTCTGGTCCATAGAAAATGGAATGAACTTAAACTCATCCTTTCTAGGTATCCAGGACCCAAAACAAATTGGGCAGAAATCATAGGGGGAGGAAAAGATCTTAAAGGAATTACTAAATTCTTTTCTGTGGTCTCTATTTTAGAGTATTAGGAAGTTTGCATTTCTGGGTGTTTATGTCTACAGGTAAATGTTTATTCTTTGCCTAGAAATTTAAATGAGGACATATTGGTCTCCACAACGAGCATGGCAACTTCTCAGCATGGATGCACATCAAAAGCTAGTATTAACTTTTACTTATACACACGCACACAGTGCATTGAGATTTATAGAGTGCTTTTCCTCACAACTCTGTAAAGTAAAGAATGGAAGTGTTTTTATTCCCTTTTTACAAAAGGAAAATAATAGTTGTGGCAAATATGGGCAGCATCCATCTGCATTTTGTGAATAAGTAAGATTTTTACAGACTGGTAGAATCCATTCATTCAATTATTCTATGTGCATTTATTATGCATTTACTACATACCAGTTACTTTGCTAGGTTATGGGACAGAGAGATAAAAATGAACTAATCCCTGCTGTTGAGAATATGTGCCATGTACATATAAAATGAAAATCAGAATGTATTAAAAGTGATTTCTAGAGAAAGGGCTTTAGTAAGATACAGTCAGGGAGGAATGAGGGTGGGTGGCACTTGACTTGAACTTTGAAGGAAGCTAGAGGTAAGGACAGAAGGCATTCCAGGGAACTGGGCATCCTGTGCAAAGGTATAGAAAATGTAATACCATATATGGGGAGAAATGAGCAGGCCAGTTTAACTGGAGCATAGAGGTCATGAAAGAGAGTAATGTGTAACACTAGGTCTAGAAAAGAAGGCTGGATTGTGAAGCACTTTGAAAACCAAATAGAAAAGTTTCTAATTGATCCTAGAAGCAACAGAGAACCACTGGAGCTTTTAGAGCAGAAAAGTGATGTATTTAGATCTGTGTTTTAGGCAGATCATTTTAGCAGCTATGTGGAAGATAGATTGGAGAGGGGAGATGCAGGGAGCTCAATTAGAAGTCCATTTATTGTAATAATCCAGGTGAATGTTTGATGGTGACTATGTTAATTGAACAAAAGTGACAGATATGAAATATATTATGGAGGTAGGATTAACAAAATTTGTAAGCAGATTAGATGTAGGGGATGAGGGAAATGGAAAAATTGAGGATGACTAGGATTGTAGACCTAGAAGACTAGAAAGACAATGGTGCCTCCAAGAGCAATAGGGAAGTTAGTAAGGAGGAGGCTGTTGAGGGCAAAGATAATGACTTCTGTTTTGGACATTGAGTTTGAGGTGCCTATGGGACATGGAGGCAGTTGGTGATGGGGGACCGAAGTTTAGGACAGAGATTAGAAAAGGGGAGATAGATCTAGGAGTTATCTCTGCTGGGATGATAACTGAAACCATGCAGGGGAGATGGTTAGGTCACCAAGAGAGAAAGTGTAGTGAGAGATGAAAAAAGGCTACAGGTCAGAATCACTGGGCACACCGACAGTTAGAGGATAGGATATGGATTATGACCTAAGAGACTTAGGAATGTCCAGCTGGTAGGAAGAGAACCAAGAAAGAGCAATGTCATGAAAATCCAGCAAGAGAGGGTGACCAGCAGCGTAAAGAGGAATGAGGACTGAGAAAAGATCATTAGTGTCTTTGGAGAGTCAAGTCAACAAGCATTTATTAAGTGCTTACTATGGGCCAGTCCCTGTGTACTGGGAATACAAATACAAGTAAAAAAAAGAAAATCCATGTACTTATATTCAAATTGGGGAAGACAGCACATAAAGAAAGTCTACAAGGGAATGAAGAAATGACTTTGGTTGACCTGGGGGCTTCTTTAAAATGGAAATTCAGAGCTCTCTGACCAATCAGATGAAGGGGCCACAAGGGCAGAAGGATGTTCCAAGGTGAAAAAGAGCTTTTGATTGAGTGGAAGGTCTTTTCTTCTTTCTTGGAAGCACCATGACATCCCCCTGAGATCTAGATTTTTTTTTTAACTGGGTTCAGTAGGTCACAGACCTTGTAGAGCTGTGAAGCTGCCATGAGTTAGTGTATCTGGGTTGTTCTCAGTTCCTGATGCAGATGATGCCATCAGCCAACAATGTTCCAGGGACACTTACCTTTTTCAGTCCAAATCTACCTGCCTTTCAAAGATCACAAGGACTTCTGGTGGTCAAAGGGAGGTGGGTAGGGAAGAGACAGAGATTCAACCAATTTCCCTCCCTAAAATGATTTTCTCTTAGGTAGCTTGTACTGCTTCACTGCTAGGCTGGCCTGCTGTTTGAAAGAGAAAAGTGAGTAATGTTAAAAGACATTGCAAGAGGACAAAAAAGTGAGCGAGAGAAGAAGTGGAGGCACTGAGTATAGATAGGTCTTTTGCTGTGAAAGGAAGGCTATAGGATGATAACTTGAGATGGTAGGGGAAAGAGGAAGGTTTTATAAGGATGGTGGTGGGGAGGAACTGGGTGTGTCTATAAGCATCAGGGAAGGAGACAGTAGAGAGGGAAAGACTGAAGATTTGGGAGAATAGAGACGATTACAGTGGGGGTGGGGGAAAGGAATCTGCTGGAGAGCAGGAAGGAATGTGATCAAGGGTGTAAGTAGCAGGATTGGCCTCAGTGAGAAGAAAGGCTGCCTCTTCATCCGAGACTGGAGTTAGATAAGAAAGAATAGAGGACAATGTTAAAGAGTATAAGGTGTAGAGATTTTTTTCTAATATGGTTTGGAGTAGATGGCCATGGAGGTTTCTTCAAACTCTCAAAGGCTGTGATTCTGTAAAAGTTAAGCTCATTCTCTACTCCTTTTTTAGAAAAAAGGAGAAAAAACTTGTCCTTCTCCAGTCCTGTAGCATCTCTCCTAACTTTTCAGATGTCACTGAGAACAGTTTAGCAATTGTTCCCTTCAGTTCTTTCAATACAATATTGCTTCTCACCAAATAAAAAAAAGTAGATCAAACATATTCCTGCAGATCACTCGCTCCCTGGTATCATCTACTAGACCTAAGGTAAAACCAGTACTGATGTTTCTGGATAGGATCAGGATGGGATGTTTGAGTGGTGTCTTTGGAGTCCCAGGACGTGAATTTGAATCCCCACTTGGTCACTTAACCATCTAGGGATCTTGGATATGTCCCTTCCCTTCTCTGGGCTTCAGTTTCCTCATCAACAAAGTGAGGAAATTAGACTTAATGACCTCTGAGATCCCTTCCAGTTCTAAATCTATGATTCATGAACTGACTCAAGACTTCCTCTTGCTCTCATGATCAACACACTCAAATTTGTAACCTCCCTCCTTTTATCCACAAATGCATGTATGAACATCGTAGAGGTCCTAATTGTTGATAGAGTCACATATCCAGGCTACCTTTACCATCCTTGAGTGCTCTTTTTGTCTTTCCCCAGGCCTTTCAGTGTGAGTCATCTTATGTTTCTTTATTCTCCTGTTGATTGATGTGTTTCTCTGTCAGAAATAAGGATAAACACATTTAATTGTTGGTAGCAGCTAAGTGGTACTGTGGATAGAGTATCAGTCCTGCAGGTTCATCATCCTCATTCAAATCTGGCTTCAGACAGACACTTGCTAGCTGTGTGAACCTGGGCAAGTCACTTAACTCTGCCTCAGTCTCCTCATCCATAAGCCCTTTAGTATCTTTGCCAAGAAAACCTCAAATGGGATTACAAAGAGTGAGACATGACAGAACAACAACGTTTCAATGTTTTAATGCTCCTGATCTCTTCTTCCATTCAATGAAAGTTGCCTTCATCCATTATTTTAAAAATATATTTCACCTATTCCACTAACTACAATCTGTGTGACTTTAAGTTAGTCACTACAGTTCTCCAGTCATCAGTTCCCTCATCTATAAAATGAGGGGTTGAATTAGATGATCTCAAAATTCTCTTCCATTTCTGTTATTCTGCAATCTGCCACTAGACTTTCATATTTGATTTTGCATCAACTGAATAATGGCTGAAAAAAGCTATCTGATGATGAAGACAAAGATGACAATGATATATACAAAGCATTACTTGACATAGGTCTAAATTAGCAGCACTGATTTCAGTTGCTCCTCCTGTTAGCACTTTTTAAAACAAAAACAAGAAAGTCTTATAGGTAACTTTAAGGCACTTCTTTTAAAACATCTGCCTTTTTGCATTGGAACGCTGAATGTTTGATGTTCTCTTAACATTGCTATTGCAATTCTGACTTGTCCTTTAGTTGCTTTGCCCTCCATATACCCATTTTGTGATACATTTCTACCCTGATATATTTATAATGGATCCTACTCACTGACAGTTTTAATTTAAAGAGAAGATGTGAGCAAGTTCAACAAAAGTATAATTGCATTTGATTTTCTTAAACTGGAGTGTTTTTCAATTTCATAAAAGCATAGAAACTTGAAATAGAAAAGACCTGTTGGGTCACTTAATCTATGTCCCTGACTATTCTAGATTCTTTTATATGGTATATTTTCTAGTTTCTTGCTTTTAATCATTGCTGATAATCCTGTTGCACGACCCCTTTCACAGTAATGTAAAGCACACAATTTCAGCACAGGATGGTAATATACAAGTCTACATTCTACAGGCAAGGAAACAGGCCCAGGGGAGCTGAAGATTTGCTCAAGATTACACATGAACAAAAGCATATAGGCAGGAATGAGTAAGTTATATAAGGGGACCAGTTTGGGAATAATTAGAAATAAAGCTACCTGGTTAGATAGGATAGGACCAGACCATAGAAGTCCTTAGAAGGCAGGCAGAAACATTTCGATTTGATAATGCAACAAAGAGTTACTGAGGGCTTTTGAACAGTAATAAAATCATGAATTCAATGTTTGTTTATTTTTTAAATTAGCCTAAAATCTTTAGAATCCAGTATAGATGGGAAAGGAGTACAGAGACTGGAGTCAAAGAATCAGTCATATTATCACAGTTATCTAAGGAAAACATTATTCGTAATATTATTGCCTTTCAACCTATACATATATATTTTTTCTTTTTAAATAATATTTTATTTTTCCCAATTACATATAAAAGCAATTTTAACATTTTTTTTTAAATTTTGAGTTCCAAAGTCTTTCCTTTCTTCCTTCCCCTCCTTCCTCCCTGAAATGGTAAGTAATCTGATAGGTTATACATGTGCAATTCTGCAAAATATTTCCACAGTAGTCATATTGTGAAAGAGAACACAGACCAAAAAAAAAAGTGAAAAATAGTATGCTCTGATCTTCATTCAGACTCATTCAGTTCTTTTTCTGCAGCTGGATAGCATTTTTCATCTTGAGTCCTTTGGAATTTTCTTGGGACATCGTACTGCTGAGAATAACTAAATCACCCACACTTGACTATAATACAATATTGCTGTTACTTACACTTAATATATCTTGCATGAACATAGCTGGTGCATGTTTTCTCCCCCAGCAGAATGTGGGATCATTGAGGGCAGGGAGGGTGTCTTTGCTTTTCTTTGCAACCCTCAAACTTCAGCACCATTCCTGGCACAGAGAAGAAGCAGGTAGGAGGCTCAATGGAGAGAGTGTTGGGCCTGGAATCAGGAAGACTTGAGTTCAAATGTGACCCCAGACATTTGCTAGTTGTGTGACCCTGAGCAAGTCATTTAACCCTGTTTACCTCAGTTTCCTCATCTGTAAAATAAGCTGGTGAAGGAAATGGCAAACCACTCCAGTATATTTTCTAAGAAAACCCCAAATAGGGTCACAAAATTGGACATGACTGAAACAACTAAATAACAACAACAACCGTCACAGAGTAAGCAAGTACTTCATAAATAATTGTTGACTGCTTGAGAGAGACTCTAGTTTTGGTTAGGATGAAGATAATGAGAGAAAAAGGAAAAATTAGATTTAGCATTCAGGAAGCTGCCTGAGATTGAGCAACACAGGGATCAGAAGAAGGGAAAATGAACCTGATTTATTGGAATCTAAAACTAAAGAGGACCCCCGTGGGTTAGATGAACCCGTAGGCTCAGCAATAATTAATTCCCACCAGAGTAGCAAGTGTGGTTGTTGTTCAGTCATTCAATCACATTCTGACTCTTTGTGACCCCATTAGGGGTTTTCTTGGCAAAAATGATGGAGTGGTTTGCCATTTTCTTCTCTAGCTCATTTTATAGATGAGTAAACTGAGGCAAACAGGATCACACAGCACGTGTCTGAGGCTAATTTCAACTCAGGAAGATGAGTCTTCCTGACTCGAGTGCTAGCATTGTGGAGACTCCGATGAAAGGAAGACTTTAAGGTTAATGAATTAGAATGAAGGTATCTTTTGAGGGCATGAGGAGAAGGGGAACTGAGATAGTAGGATAGTGTTTCCTGAGCTGCAAGGGAAATTAGAGAGACATACCAAGTACACTGAAAAGAAGGGAGAAAAGCAAAAGTTATAGCAATCCATGATCACTGAAACAAATACACAACCACACCACACTAGATTGTAGCATTCCAAATGAAATGTTTCTTTCTCCTTAAGTTGAAAGATATTGGAAAGTAGAAAGTTTTTCTTGCCCTGCATGGATGTTGATATAAGAAACATACATACACATACACATACACATGCATATATATGTATCTATCCATATATATATATATATATATATATATATACATATACATATACATATACATATATATGAAAGTTAAAAAGTAAAAAAAAAATACACAATTTTTTTTTAAACCCCAGGTACCAAATGAGAGTTTGATTATAAAGGTAGTTGCTTGGTTTCTGAAGGATCTTAATCTTCTTAGGTTGTATCAATACCTGAAGTACTAGTAAATAGTTTGAAGACCAGGTTAGCATAATAGGAAGAAATAGAAAGCTAGAATATATTAGATAACTCCTCTGCCTTCAACTCAATTCTTCCACTATTTGATCAATCAACAATCATTGTTTAAGCACTACTATGTGCCAGGCACTGGGGTAAGCACAGAGAATTCGAAGACAAAAATGAAACAGTTCCTGCCTTCAATCACCTACATCTTATGGGAGGTTGGGGGAGTAATAGTATACACATATATTTAAAAAATACAAAAAATATACAAACTATTTCTTAATATTGTTGCAATACTTAGGGGAAACAGCTTCACCTCTGAAAACTTGTGAGACCCTCTATGCCATTTTAAAATTTATTGTTGTTTAAAAAATTGCAATTTATTAACTTAATAACTTCAAACAATAACAACTAATTATTTAATAAACCTGATTTATTATTAAATTTAAGCAATAACAATTTAATATTTACCAAATTAATAATTCATTATTAGATTTAAACAATAATGATATTCTGTAAGTGATGCTATAGGCAAAAAATTTAAAATTAAGGGCATTCCAAAAGTCAGAGGAAAGGCATGCAGATATTTACATATTACAAGCAAGCATATTACATCCTAGGAATTAAGCAGGAGAAATGGCATAAAGGATATCATAAGAAAAATTTCTTTGTGGGAAAAAATATCGATCAATCACATTGAAATGAGTACTCTCTCCAATGATGTTGATTGCAACCCCTCCATGCATGCCCTATATGACTCATTTTTATATCTTCCCACAGATCTTCCACAGGGTATCCATCCAGTGTGCTATGGGTTTTCCTCTAATTCACAGGATTGTAGATTTAGAACAGAAAGGAATCTTAAATGTTATCTAGGACAACCCCTTCCTTTTACAGTTGAGAAAACAGACTCAAAGAAGTGAAGGACTCACTCAAAGGCACACATCTAGTAAGCAGCAGAATCAGGACTTGAACTCAAATCCTGTGTCTCAAAATCCAGGACTTTTTCTACTGCCATGGGTATCAAAATGGGGCATGTGGGCCATCCCTCAATCTTATTCACTAGGAATATAAAGAGGCAGCCTGTGACAAGGAGTGCTGTATTTGAAGTAAGACCACTTAGATTTACATCCTGACTCTGCCACTTATTTATTTGTGTGACCTTAATCAATCTCTTTACCTTTCTGTGCCTTGGTTTTCTTATCTGTAAAATGAGGGGGGGTAGATTAATGACCTCTAAGGTTACTTGTAGTCTCAAGTCTAAAATCCTAAGTAAGCAATAACAAAACTCATCAAATGTACATTTTTACAACCAACCATTTTTTAAAGACCTTCAATAAATGGTTCTCTATAACAACTCATCCATTCATTATGCCGTCCTTCCCATTCCCTTCTCATTGTCTTTGTTTTTCCATTGCCCCAATAGTTGCATATGTATTTTGTTTTTATAGAATTACAGTCTAAATGTGTGCTAATCTACTGATTCAGTTTTTTCTTTACATTATTTTTACATATTTCCATATTTCTTAATATTCCTCACATTTGTCATTCTTACTTATGTATAGTATTTCATCACATGTACCATAGTTCGTTCAGCCTTTCCCCAATTAGATTGTTTTTAGATTTTTTTGCCATAACAAATAATGCTTACATAATATATTTGAATAAATAGCTTTTTGTCTTTTTGATAGTGCCACTCGAAGTAACATTCTTGTCAAATGTAGATGATTACAATATAAACCCAAGTTTGAGACATAAATCATAAAGGTTGCACTTACAGCAAGTTGAGGCAGTGTGGTGAACAGGGCAGAAGGAGGCAAATCTAGAATTCATCTGAGGGGAGAAAGTCCCTCCTTGAACACTACTAACATTGTACAGTACTGAATACTGGCCAGTATTGGAAATGGTGGAGACAGAGATTAGCGATGTAGCTGCATTCTAAACTATTTTAAATGATGGCAACATGATCTCCAATTTGGGAGTCTGTGCCCAAATTATTTAACAGAGTATGTGAAAGAGTTGAGATTTTGACTTTAAAATATATTAAAAGCTCCAGGAAAGCACCACAGAAAAATTGCATTTGTCATGGCAACAGGCAGCAGACAAGGTCCCCTAAGCAAAGCTACTTCTATAGCTGAAAAAGTCAGACTTTGTAAGGATTGGTCAATCCAGGTTATTCGAAATCACCTACCCCCTATACAAACTAATTCTGGTAACCTCAAAATGCTTTGTGCGATGATATGCAACTTTTGCACACACAGATTACCTAACATGAAGGCACCCATGTGGAAGACGACATCTTCTGAGAGAAGATGTTTTGCATTCCTTACCTTATGGGTGAGAACAGCCTCTTTCCTTTGGCTGCGTCTTTAAAACTACCAGACTGAGATAGTAACCCTTTCTGGCAGCATTGAAAGGTTAAAGGTACTATTCACCCACAGCACAAGCGCCAAGAACCAAGTTGGGAGATAGGAAAGATTATTTCCCTTCCCCTCACCCCTTTACTGTGGCTCTGAGAAACAAACAGGTTTGGCATTTTGCTCTCATCTGTTTCATTTGCCCTTTTCAGTTCTAGGCACAGGGGTAGAGTCTTCAGATCCAGACTCAAGCTGTGGAGACCTTGGAGGTAGGATTCCAGGCTGGATGTTGTTGTCAGACCATCAACCCAACCCTGAGAATTCAGTGTTCCTGGAACTTGAGCCCAAGAGAGGTTTTTGGACTTGGAATTTGGCGAGGTTGTGCTACATAGAAACCGAGTTCAGCAATGAGCCTGATCCCCCTCCCTTCTCCGGAGTTTGAAGTGATGTGTAGTGGATGATTATGTACACAAGGATGAAGGGAATGTTTACTCTTCCTATACCTTTGAAGTAAATATTTCTTTGCTAATCTGACTCTTGAATAGCTAAATGGAACTGAGGTGGAGGACCTCTAAAATTGGGGGTATACCATTGATGGGGGCTTGTGTCAATCGTGAAGAGCTTGGATACCCCTACACTCCTTTTAAGGGTACAGGAGAACCATTGGGGAGGGGCAAAATGTAACATACCTGGCCTTTAGGCAGTAGGAAGCAGGGTAGTCACTGTTACATAAAATAAAAAATTTTGGATGACACCACACCTCTGTTTCATTAATAGCAAAAGCTTTCTCATGATGTAGCAATAAGGCAGATAATAAATAAACCTTAGAGTAAATTCTACTAACTGGATTTAGGTCCTCCAAGAAAGGAAGGTACAGTACAGTAATACCCAGCCTTTTCAATATAGAGACCATATCACTAAGGCACAGTGCTGCTGTGAGGAAAAAGATGTGTTTACTTATCTCCTCTCTCAGACTTTGATTGATCTTTCCATTACCCTGTGGAAATTTATATTCTCATTTCATTGCTTCAGTCATTGTGTGTATTGTTCTCTTTTTTTGCTTTGCATCAATTCATATGAATCTTCCAGTATTTCTTTGAATCCTTACATTCATACTGCATTGTCATATTTTACTCCATTCATATTTCTTCAATCCCAAATTGATGGGCATTCACTGTTTTCAGTCCTTTGTAACCACAAAGGGTACTGCTATAAATATTTTAGTATGTGAATGAAAAAATATTTGTTAAGCACATAGTAATGAGCTAAGCACTATGCAAAGCTCTCGGAATATAAAAGCAAAAGTATGAAAGCACTTGCTTTCAAGGACTTATACTCTAATGGGGAAGACACAATATGTAGGGGAGTGATTGCTAGAGGAGACCTGGTTTGGGAAGTCTCAAAGTTGATGAATGGAACAATATGGAAGTCAACTGACCTATCCTTTCTACAGGAAAATGCTGATTTGATTATAGTTCTCAGAGCAACAAGCAGAAGAAGTGAAGGGTACAGAGGGTATGATGCCAGGGCAGGGAGGAAAATGATGAATGAAGAAGAAGCTGCATGGTCCCAGGACATGCAGAGATAAGTGGCTTAGCTCCTTTCAAACACAGACTTTATTTTGAGTCTATATTTCTGTCTTTGACCTCTTTGGATACACACACACACACACACACACACACACACACGTATACACATGTATATGCCTGCCAGTAGCATGACTGACTAGCTAGTCATTTTTCTAGTGTAATTCCAAATTAAGAATCAGAAAGTTTGGCCCACTTTATAGCTCCACCAACAATGCAGCTGTGTCTGTCTTCTCCAAATCTCTTCAACATTATTTGTTCTCTTCTTTTTTTAATTTGCAAATTTGCACAGAATGAGGTAAAACCTGAGTTCCTTTCATTTGTATTTCTCTTCCTACTCGAGTTTGAGGGCATGTTTTATGTCATTACTTATAATTTGCAAATTTTCTTTTGAAAACCATTCATAACTTTGCTTATTAATTGTTATTGTTCAACCTTCATTTTCAAAGAGGACCCATGACATCATGAGGGTGATGTCTCAACTTGCTTGTAAGTTGGATTTAAATGAGGCAGAGTTGCTCAGAGTCATCACTCTCTCTTCCAGAGTCACTGAAATCCAGTGGCAAGGCAAAAATCAAAACAACTGTGGATGGCCCAGGATGCAGTGGATGACCATGGCATCTTCAAAGCCTAACCATGCTCTTAGTGTTCCACAGCATCTGCTTCAGCCACCTCCATTGTTCTCAACTACCCACTCTACTGGGGGAAGTCTCCACATACTTGGTGTAGACATCTCCCTAACTCTGACCAGATTGAGGGCCATTGGTTACCCTCAAATTAGTTTCCTTCAGCTTGGTTTAGCCTGTCTGTAGAGCTGGTTTTACTGGAGTATAGTCACTGAGCATGCTTCTTAGAGCCGCAAGTGGGTGATAGATGGACACCAAAGGTAGATGAGCAGCCCTGAAAAGGGCTCATCAAATCCTAATATCAGAGGTGCTAATTCTCCTTGAACACCCCATGTACCCATTATTAATTATTATTAATTACTATTTTATTTATTAATTAGATAATAGCTCCTGGTGTATATTTATGTAAATTCCCAGGATATTTTGGATATCAAATTTTATTACTGGTGTTTGATTCAGATATTTTCCTGTCATATAATTTTGTGTGTGTCTGATTTCATTCTTGCAAAAATTTTTAATTATAGTCAAAATTGTCTATTTTTCACTGTCATAATTTTCTCTATATCTGTTTTTAAGGATTCATTTAGATTATTCTTAATGTTTAAACAAGTACTAGGAAATAACATTACACAAAAGGTTAAGGGACCATTTTATGTCAATTCTGTGTTGGACCAGCTTTTGGTTTACCTAGAAAACCTTCTGAATTCCATAATTTATGTATCTCCCATCCATTCAAAAATATGGGGGAGGGTCTTAATCCCTTTGTTGAAAAATCCTCTCTGTCATCAGATATTTAACAACATTTTTAATATGACTGATCCTCACTACCTTCCTTAAATTTGACATTTACTTTTCCTGCCATATGAAAGACTCTGTTCTGTATGCAAGAGGGTACAAAAATCAGAAACAAAATAGTCCTTATCCTTAAGTAATTTAAAATCTACTGGATGGGCACAACCTGTACACAGATAAGTATTTATAAAGAATATAGAGAAGAAATAAATTCCAATAAAAAGAAAACACCAACAATGGTGAGAGGGATCAGGAAAAGACCTGCAGTAGAAAGCCTCTGATTTGAAAGATGTAGGAATTCTGAGAGTCAGAAGTGAGGAGGGCGTATGTTACAGACATGGGGACCACCTGTGTAGAAATTTGAAACTGCAGATGAACTGTCATGACTGGAAGGAGCTAGCAGGTAAGTTTTACTAGAATGAAGAAGATGAAGGGGGAAAATTAAGAAATAAGTTTAGAAAGGTGGGTAGCATCAATTGGGAAATGGCTGAACAAGCTATGGTATATGAATGTAATGGAATACTATTGTGCTATAAGAAATGGGAAGGAGATGGACTTCATAATTACCTGGAGAGGCTTATACGGACTGATGCTAAGTGAGAAGAGCAGAACCA
>CM053588.1:121166965-121180801 GCA_028646515.1 Pseudochirops corinnae | reverse complement strand
ATATACTTTTTCATTAGAAGCACAGTGTTTTTACAGTTAGATGGCACAGAGTAGAAAAAAATACAAATTATCTTAGAAATAATGGCCTCAGAAGACCCTTCAAACAGCTGAAATGTTGTCATATGGAAGCAGGATTAGATTTATTCTAGTTTGCCCCAGAGGACATAACTATAGAACAGTGGAAATTTACAGGGATTTTCAAGGTTCTAGCTGCTGACAGTTTCAACAAAAAAGTACAGCACTCTAGTCGGTCCATAAATAGTCATTAAGCACCTACTATGTTTCAGGCATTGGGCTAAGTGCTAGGGTACAAAAAGAGGCAGAAGACAGTCCTGCCCTCAAGAAGCTCATAATTTAATGGAAGAGAAGAAAACAAGCAGACATATATAAACAAGCTGTATACAAGACAAAAAGGAAATAGGTAAGAGAAGAAAGGTACTAGAATTAAGAAGCGTTGGGAAAGCCTTCCAGTAAAAGTGACTACTTTAAAGTCTGGGAAGCCAGGAGGTAAAGATAGTACTGGAGAGCGTGCCAGGCAAGAGGTAGCCAGAGAAAAGCCCAGAGCTGAGAGTTGCATTGCTTTGTTCTTGGAAGAGCAAGGAGACCAATGTCACCGAAGGGAAGAGTATGTGTGTGTGTGTGTGGGGGGGGGAAATAAGGGGTCAAGAGGCTGGAAAAGTAAGAGGGGATTAGGTTGTGAAGAGCTTGAAAGCCAAACAGAAGATTTCACACTTAATATTCCAAACAAGAGGGAGGGAGTCACTGGAGTTGACTGAGTAGGAGAAGTAATAGGACTGGGCCTGTGCTTCAGGAAAATCCCTGTGGTAGTTAGAGGATGTTTTCAGCAAGACACGTTACTAACAATCCCACTCCCTAACCCCCACCCCAACCCACCACACAAATTTTTTTCTTTTCAATTAAGCTGCAATGTCCAGCTACCAAAGGCAGGACTAAGAAGAAGTCAGTCAGCTTAAATAGAGCAGATCTGGATAAGAATAAAATGAGGCATTGACAGCAAAATTCAGGTCTGCAAAGTATCCATTACAAAAAGGCAGATCCCATTCATTGACCTATTTATGAAGAGGAGTATTCGGTTGATGTCTTACTGGGCATTATATATGCCTCATATTTCATAACACTTACCCCGTCGTCTATTGTTCAGTAGTTTTCAGTCACGTCCGGCTCTTTGTGACCCTATTTGGGGTTTTCTTGAAGTGGTTTGCCATTTCCTTCTCTAGCTCATTGTACAGATAAGGAAACTGAGGCAAGCAGGGTTAAGTGACTTGCCCAGGGTCAAGGTAGTAAGTTTCTGAGCTCAGGTCTTCCTGATTCCAGGTCCAATATTCTATCCATTATTAGTTTCCCACCAGTAGACTACATTGATGTAATGCCTTTCCAGAAGGGGAAAATAAGGTAGCTGAAGGATTCACAGCTAAGAACAAAAAGGCTGCATGACCTAATGGAAAGAGACTAGGTTTGGAGTCAGGATACCTCGGTTCCCATCTCATCTCACATACTTAGTAACAGTGACTTCTGTGGGCCACAAGTCCTTAGACTCTTAGTTTAGACATCTGAAAATGTCTGATCCACTCCTGTCATATATAAAATAGTGATGTTAATGATCACTCTACCTACCTTCAAATGCTATAGAAATATGAAGTATAATTATATGAGAAACGAAGGACCTACAGTCCCCAGACTTCACAGAGCTTAACAGTTTTTGTACCATAATAATAACAACAACAGCATTTTGGGGCAGCTAGGTAGTGCAGTGAACAGAGCACTCGTGCTGGGGTCAGGAGGACCTGAGTTCAAATTTGACCTCAGTCACTTAATACTTACTAGCCGTATGACCTTGGGCAATTGACCCCAATTGTCCTGCCTTCTCCCTTCCAGAAAGGAAAAAAAAAAAACCACAATAGCATTTATGCAGCACTTTAAGGTTTGCTTTGCAAATATTATCTCATTTTCTCTCTATAATAACCCTGAGAGGGAGGTGTTACTATTAATACCCCCATTTGAAACATGAAGAAACTGAGGTAAACAAAGTTTAAGTCTTGCTCAAGGTATGTATAAGGCTGGATTTGAACTTAGGTCTTCCTGAATCCAGGTCCAGTCCTGTATCCTCAGTGTCACCTAGCTTCCCATCAAACTACTACACATAAAAATTCTGGATTTATTTCAGTATATTCATCTACATGCAAACAGTGAAAGCAAGCAAGATTTGTAAAATCTTAGAATAATGAACACACTTTTTAATCACCTATGCAAATTCTGCACCTGGTATCCAGCCCACTGTAGAACATACACATTCATTCATAAAGAAGTCCCCAGAGCTAAATTCTGACACTCTCTCTTCCTCATCCAGAGTTTAGCCTGAAGAAAGACATTGTGCTAACACAGAAAAGACAAATAAAAAGCCTCTCCCCACTGTAAACATAAAATACTACCCTAGGATCCTCTTTAAAATGGATAGCATTGGCAGCCTTGGGAATTTAGATTGGTGCCAGCAGCAGAGTTCAGGAAATGAGTTGGAAACCTAGTTCTGTTCTACAGTAAAAGTGCATTGGCTTTCTGGGTTTTCTGGAGGCTTTCCCCCTCCATCTTGTATCTTATTTTCATGGGAGAAAGAAGAGAGGAGTAAATTATCTCTCAGAAGCGAAGCTAAAAATAGCTCACCTGGCAAGAAAAGAATTAAGGAAAGATTGTCTTTATTGGCACTAAAAACAGATTGCTGTGTGTTTGAAGTGAATTCATAGTTATGGTTTAATGTTTTGAACTTAATCTTAAGATATGTTTTACATAAAAATTTCAATAGCCTGTTTCTTTTGGGGGCAAAAGTTAAGTAAAAAAATTTTTTGACAGGACATCATGATGTTTATACCTATGATCTCTATCATAAAAAAACATCTGATAGGAAAAGTCTAAGGAAATTGTCATAATGTCCAGGAATAAGAAGTGAGTGTGAAAAGGGAGCATTGCTTCTAAAATAGGTGTTGATCCTGACTGCCCATCAATGATTAGGGAGAATATGTGGTTTTGATTATGAAGAGTTTCAGTCCCTTAGGATTTAGACAGTGTGGGTGTAATGTATAGACCAGTGGTTCTCAACCTGTGGGTTATGTTCAATTTGTAACAATGAAAATACATCCTGCATATCAGATATTTACATTATGATTCATAACAGTAGCAAAATTACAGTTATGAAGTAGCAATGAAAATAATTTTATGGTTGGGGTCACCACAACATGATTAAAGGGTCACAGCATTAGGAAGGTTGAGAACCACTGGCACTGAACACATTAGGATAATAGATTTGGCATCAAGAAGATTTAGGTTCAAATCTTGCCTCTGATATTTACCACCTGTGTGACCAAAGGTATGTCACTTCACCTGAGTCTTAGCTTCTTAATCTGTAAAATGGGAATAATAACAATATAAGTACCTACTTCACGGGGTTGCTATGAAGCTCAAATGAAATAATACATATAAAATATTTTCAAATTTTGAAGTACTATATAAATGTCATTATTTTTATTAGGCCTGTGCTACAGAGAATAGTGAAAAGTAACAACAAAAAAGCTCACATTAGGGCAAGCACTGTGCATACAGTTAGTTATTAATAAATATTTGATGAAAGAATACCATTTTAACCCAGTAAGTCTAAAACCTGACTGGTTGTATACAATTGTAGGACCATCCCAGGGATAAGAGGTGAAGGTATGTGGAACCCCAGGCAAATTACCAGGTAGGTCCCCAACACTTGCATGTGGGTGAAATCAGGATAGAACAAGCACATTATGCATTTATTCATGTCCTGTGAGACTGAGGTCTTTCTTGGCTCTTAGGGAGACACCTCGTTTTCACCCACTGGCTGCCTGCCTGAGCACCTCCAGGTGCCCAGTTTCTCTAACACTGTGAGGAGGTCCTAAAATGTGAAACTTGGGAAAATGTTTTATCTGGCTATAAAGTTAGAGATCCTGGGGAATGTGGGAAGAAGACGTGGAGGGAAACTAGAAAAAAAAATGCTATTTCCTCTTTTTATATCCCAAAGTAACACAACTATCCTTTGCTTTGGGACACAAAACATTCCTGGCCTCGAGGTCAAAAAGAGGAATAAGAGCCATAAATCTGACATTTACCAAAAGTTTTAAAGTTTGTGAATGTTTCTATACATCAGCTCATTCACACCTCCCAACAATTTTGCTAGTTAGGCATTATTATACTTTATTATTATATTATTATTATTATACCCATTTTATAGATAAGGAAACTGAAATTTAGAGAGTTTAAATGACATTCACAAAAGGCGTCAGAGATGGCATTTGAACCCAGGTCTTATTGACTCCAAGTCTGGCACTTTGTCTATCATGACAGTCAGTCAATAAACAAGCATTTATTAAGGGACTACTACATGCCAGGTATGGTGCTATGTGCTAAGGGTACGTAGAAAGGTAAAAATGGGATACCTGCCTTTGAGGAGGTCACACTCTAAAGGGGGACATGACATGTGAATAACTATGTGCCTACAAGATATAGAATTGGAGCTAATATCAGAGGGAAGGCACTAACTAGCAAACGTAGGATTTAAGTTGAGTCTTGAAGGAATTCAGGAGGTAGAGGTGTGAAGAAAAGCCACAAAAACAAGATATCTTTTCATAAGTTTTTCATTCACCCATACAATAGGGAAAGGAGTTCCTTTATTGTTTGCATTTTCTGCTTATTATGTTTATCTTAATAAACTTTAGAATATTTTAAAAGAAAATTTTCACTCTTTTGAGAAAGGTAGAAACTGCCTTGATCACATAGAAATGGCTTCTGGTCCCTGGACAACCAAAGTGGGATAAGATCACTTCCCAAGATGCATCATTGTGTTCCGCTCCAATAGATAAAGGTTATCTCATTCAGGTCATACTGGGTCTCAGGTTACAGTGGCTCTCATTTCTAGTGACCTTTGGGTTCTGGGTTATATTGCTTCTAACATTTCTTAACCTAGCATATTAAAATGAAGCTATGGTATGGAATAGTGCAAAAACAATAAATTTGGATTCTAATTTGGGTTCAAAACCTAGCTCTGACACTAACTACCTTGGATAAAGCTTCATCTTCCTGAGACTGTCTCCTCATCTGTAAAATAAGGGAGCTGGACTATATGATCTACACTTAAGGTGTAAAGGGGCAGGGTGGAGTTCCTATCTGTATCAGTATACATGTATACTCATCAGTACCCATATCAATGAAATTATGAATATATGGAATCTTGAAGAATGGGTGATTATCCAAGATTTTACTGAAATCTCCCTTGAACCTATATTGACCCCACTTTTAAAAATCAAAGAATCTTAAGCTTAAAGAGGGAACTTTGATGTTATGTAAACCAATCCCTTCATTTTACAATTGAAGAAACTAGGATCTAGGCTACTTGTATGACCTTGGGCAAGTCAAGTTAAGTGACTTGCCCAAGGTCACACAGTAGGAAGTGGTAGAGCCCACATCTGAACCCAGTTCTTTTGACTCCAAATCCAGTGTTCTTTATACTGCACCATAATGCATACAAGGAAGCAAATTTCAAGGAGTGACACTTATAATATGTATATATAAACAGCAACGATAAATGACATGATCAGCATAAGTGGTGGGTTTTTTTTAGATAAATCTCCCTTATCCCACTTATTCTAATTAGTTGCAAAATCCTGTGTATTCCCTCCATCTGCTAGCACAAAATCATCTCTTCCTTTTTCAATGCATACAGCCTATATCAAGCAGAAAATATAAGCTATATGGATCCCCAACTCTTGGCTAATTTGAAGAGCACTGATGATTACAAAGTACTGAAGATTCATGAGTGAGCTTGTCTTTCCTGGCTCAGATGAACAGTCTAACCCGCTATCCATAATAACCCCTTTCTATGTACCGTGCAAGAGGATAGTTTTCCAGAACCACATCTCTATTGCTTTGCAGTATCAAAAATACTTTGCATTATGTTGACAGATAATTTCTAGCAACCGTAAGATGGAAATGGCTTCCTTAGACCCTTTATGAACTAGAATGATTTTATTTCTGTTTTTTGGATGGAATTACTTCTAAAACATATCAGACATAATTCCTTGTATCTTAAGTATAGCTAATACATGGAACATAAATCTGATTCTGATTCCTCTTTATAGCATTATTCTAATACTGGATTTTCAAAGGCTACTGGAGTGCATGCCATGACAATCCATGAAGCAAAGGAAAGCACTAGAATACCTCCAGTATAGATCTTGATAAGTATCCCCAAATATGTCAACATGAAGATAATTGCAGCTTAAATGCCAACTTCTCTTATAGAAGATGAGAAAACAGTGAAGTTATATGAAGAACTTGATAAAAATCCTCCAGACAAAATAAACATGTACATGGTACTTGTGATTTCAATGCAAAGGTGGGCATAAGAAAGGAAAGAGAAAATACTTTGGAAAGTATGGTTCAGAAGTATAAAATGAGGGAGTCTAAAACATTGTATTTTAAATAGAAACTTAATAACTATATATCACGAGTACTTTCTTCAAGAAACAAATTGGGAAGTACTGAATAAGATGAGCAATAAATAATAAAAATGAAACAGATTACATTTTGACAAAGAAGAAATTATTCATTACTGAGATTATTTATCAGTATTTATTTATCACTGATATTATTTATCAGTATATAGTTATTCATTACTGAATTATTTCAGTTGTATCCTACTATTAGTGTCCCCACTTAGGGTTTTCTTGTCAAAGATATTAGAGTGGTTTACCATTTTCTTCAGATGGGGAATTGAGGCAAATAGCATTAAGTGGCTTGCCCAGGGTCATACAACTAATGTCTAAAGCCATATTTGAACTCATGAAGATGGATCTTCTTGACTTAAGACCAGGCACTGTGTCCACTGTGTGGTCTAGTTGCCCCTAATTGTGGGAGATATGCTTAGATCAGCTACCTGTGTAGTGAAACCACCAACATATTAAGAACAAAGATCACAAAAAGAGAAATATCATAATGAGAAAAAAAACAAAGTGAACAAAGACAAATCCATCCTAAAATATTCAAACAAACCGAGAATTAAAAAAAAGAGAAATAGATGGAGGAACAGACATAGACATAAATTTTAATCATTTCCTAAAGAAGTTTAACTGACATAGAACAATTGTCATAACAAGACCAAAAGAACTTGTAAACTACCTCAACCAGTCAGTCATTAAATGTTATTAAGTCCTTAATCTGTGCCAAGCACTGTGGTAAGTACTGAAAGTTACAAAAAGGGTGGGAGAGAGTGTGCAAAAACACAGTCTCTGACCTCAAGGAGTTCACAAGCAAGGAAACACAACCTCTTTATTAAGAAGAAACACAAATATGTAATATAAATTCATTTGGAAAAAAAAAAAGATTATATTGCCTCAAAGAACAGTGAGAGGCATTAAAGGTGAAAACAAGTTTAATGAAAGCATAGTACGATAAATCACCCTGAGGGCATTTAAGAATGAAACTGAAGCACAACAAAAGATAATTCCCTCTGATTATATCCTTTACGATATTTCTGCACAATTCTTCATAGTGATATGCTAGTTTATTCACGTCTACTGTGAGCTTTGTATCCATTGTAATTTAGTTGACAATCTTAATTCTTTGGGTACTATGATATCGAATCACTTACAACCAGTCATAGAGCATTACCAAAAGGATATGAATATAAAAAAAAAAAAGATAGGCCTTTGTTTCAGGAAGAATTTTGGGGTCATATAAAGTACTAGACCATATTTCCTTAAAGAAATATCGCCTGCTTTCCTTATTCCTTCAAAAAGAATATGAGTTTCATTAGACTGAATTGGCCTATTTTAAGTGAACCTTGGAGATGGTGCTATGTTAAATTTTTGCTTTTGTAAAATATTGCTTGTTCTCCTTCTCTTATTCAATTTAAGGGTCAATTCACTTTCCATCCTGGGTAGATCTATAGACAATCTATAGATTGTCCATGCAAATGCATATCATAATTTTAACAATAGACATTCTTTATACACTTTGCTTTTCCTGTGTGGTTAGCTGGGTAAACCTTTTTTGAATGATTATGTATCTCATTTGCAAAGCTCTATAAAGTATTCTGTATTGATTATAAATACAATTATAAATAGTCAATTGAAGCATATAGTATCAGTGTTAAAATCTTGTTCTTATATAAAATAAAAATGAATACTAAGTGAAATTCCTGATGATTATTTTCCAATTATGAATAATGATTATAGATGAAATTCATTTCTTTTCAAACTACTTTGATATAATAACTTCTTAAAATAGTTGTTTAAACTTTCTGTTTCAGAAAAAGTATCTGATATATTCTACTAACTTAGATTTATTCTGGGGCTAAAAGAGATTTGATATTAAGTTTTATCTTGAAAAATAAAATCATAGAAAGTTGGCTCCTAAATTCTGAAAAGAATTTTTGAATTATCCTTTTTCACCTGAAAAAGATAAGGGGCCTACATTTCAATTTGTTCTGGAGATTTAGTCACTCTATAAATATTTATTATGTTATATGGGTGATGAATTAAGGTAAATTTTGGAGCAGAGGATAATATCATTGAAAATATTTATAAAAATCAAACATCATCTGAGGGGGAAAAAGAAAGCAATGTTTCAGCAGCATCTTTTCATTATTTATACAAAAGAATATTCTCTGTAAGGGTTATTCAATTCAGATAAATTACTATATCAAACACCCTAATTAACCAAATAATCAAAATTAATACTAATATAATAATAATCCAAAAATTAATACTAATGGAAATGATTTTCAAATTACACTTAAGGTTACAACCAAATAACCATGAAATTTTGGTGCATAGGCTTGATGAAACTTTTTTTTTCAATTAAAGGAATGAGTCCTTAAGCTTCTACCTACTTCAACATTAAAAGAACAAAAAGGCAAACATGTACAAAACACCAGGAAATTATACAGAAAGGTTTTGTCTAGAGGACTCTGGGGCAGATAGACATTATTCAAATTTAATCCAATCCTGTTAAGAGTTATGTTAGTCAAATCGCAAAGCATCAGGGGTTACAGTTTATTGCATAGAGCTAGACGTGCATGTAAAATGGGTGTTTTAGGGGGAAATGTTTACCTTCCATTTTGTGAATGAAAAAAATGGATCTAAAAATAAATGGCTCATCCAAGGTCATGCAGAAAATCAGACCTCATTAGCTTTCTGACTCCCCAATATGAGTTAGGAAGGAAAAAGGAAGAGAGCATCTCTAATGTTATTTAACTCAGCTCAACAAACATTTACCATTTATCATGTTTTCTTTGTATGGATCTACTTTCCCTATTCCTTCAAAAGGATATTGAGCATCATTAGACTGAATTAGTCTGTTTAAATTAACATTAGAGATATTGCTATGTTAAAACTTGCTTTTGTAAAATCTAGAGCACAAATTTGTTTTAAAATTATTTCTTCAATATCTTTCAATACAATTAACAAATTGAACTAAGTAGTAAGTTAAGCTTTTCATGCTTTTTTTTAAAGCATGAAAAAATTTCTCAAATTATTTGGTCCCAGTAATAAAAAAGCTAATTGCCACGTGGGAAAGACAACTGACACGATCATAAATTAAGGTTCTATTTCTGTTTTGAAGGAAAGTTATTTGTTAACTTAAGAACCTCCTTTTAATTTAAGATGCTTAAGAGATGTCTTAGCTTAAGCTTTGATTCCTTTGAATATGTCAACATATGATATTTATAATACTGAATGAGCCTGAATCCTTACTGTGAAATGCACAATTTATTGAAAATCAAACACATTATAACTTACTAATAGTTAGTAATGAAGCCAAAAGTACTGCGAGTCAGAAGAGCTGAGCTGAAATCCACCTAGAGTATCAGAGTTGAGGACAGAAATGCAAGCAGATGACTGATGGATTTGCTAATTGTTCTTTCCTGCCTGGACAGTCACTGAAATTTAGGATTTTTGGAAGCTTTCTTTCTCTTATCAACATAGTAACAGTGCCTGCTGTGGTTTTGAAGTTCAGCATGCTATTTTTTTAAAGAACTAATTGTGTTTATTCATTCTGAGTGGGTACTCACTGGTACTACAAGCATATGCTCATTTTCACAAACCACTATTTCTGCAAAACCTACATTGCTCCCCCCTTCCTACCATCGGTATCTTCCTTCCAGGGAGCAGGACCAAACTGGAAATTTGGACTAAACCAGTGTCTCATTTGTTGCTGAAAAAACAACACACATACTATCTTGGTTGATGGCACTACCATCTCTCAGGCACCCAGGCTCTCAATCTCCAGCTCATTTTTTTCTTTTCTCTCTCCCTCACATTCCCCATATCTAATCATTTGCCAGGTCCTATCCATTCTTTATCTGTTTTCTCTCGTATATCTGTCCTCTCCTTCCACTCATATTGTCACCACCTTAGTCTGAGCCCTCATTACCTCCCATCTGGTCTACTGTAATAGCCTCCTGCCTAGTATTCCTTCTTCTAATATCTTCCCTCTTCAACCTTCACACAGCTACAAAATAATCTTAGAAAGGTATCGGGCTGACTTTACACTCTCCTGCTCAAAATCCTTCAATAGCTAATCACCTCATATAGAAAAAAAATATTAACTCCTAAACCTGGCGTTTAAGGTCCTAAAAACGTTAATCCTAACCTTCCCTTTCTCTCTTTTTTAAAAATAATATTTTTTTCCCAATTGCATGTAAAGACAATTTTTAGCATTCATTTTAAAAAATTTGAGTTCCAAATATTCTCTTTCCCTGTCTTTCCTCCTTCTCTCCAAGAGACAGTAAGCAATTTGATATAGTTAAGCTACCTTTTCATAATACTACCCTACACAATCTTCATGCTTGCCAAAGGACTACCAGATATTCCCAGAACTAAACACACCATCTCTCAGCCTGTCACTGCAGGACATCTCCCATGTCTGGAATTCACTCTCCCCATTTTTTCCTGTTGAAATCCTTTTCTATCTTCAAGGCATAACTCAGGTGTCACTTTGTCCATGAAGATTTTTTTTAATACAGCAGTTGAAAATGAGGTCTGAAAATGACCCTCCTAAGAAGCTTCTTAAATTGCTTTGTTCAGGCTTCTCCTTTGCACTAACTAAATTCTACCTTATATCATTCTTACTGTGTATATATCTTAATGAAATTTTAAGATCCTTCAAGACAGGAATTGTGTCATCCCCCCCTCTAGAATTTGACCCAGTATTTGAACATATTAAGCTCTCAATAGATTTTTATTGATTTGCTGGCTTCTAGGTGGTGCATTGGATAGAGATCGAGCTTAGAATCAGGAAAATCTGAGTTCAAATCCTGCCTCGGGCACTTACTAGCTATATGACCCTGGGGAAGTCATTTAACCCTATTTGCCTCAATTTCCTTTCTGTAAAATGGGGATAATAATAGCATCTACCTCCCAGGATTCTAGTAAAGATGAAATAAGATAATATTAGTAAAGTATTTAGCACAATGTCTAGCACAAAGTAAACAACATATAAATGTTTGCTGTCATCACCACCACCATTATCATCACTTGAGCATCAAACATGCCTGTTCATGTTGTCTCTGGACTTTTTGTCAGATGCAATCCATTCTGATCACTCCCTCAAATAGCTGTAGTATTATATTCGATTGACTTTTTTTTCAAAATTGAAGACCAAAATGTATATATTTAATATGCACTTGTTAATCTTAACTTACATTATAAAAACTATTTTTCCTGAAGAAATGGAGGGCAGCTAATATTAATCAATATCTAATTTGCCTATTTTTAAGGACTGAAATAAATTCATTCAAACACAATTGTAATGGTTCAAACTGCTCAAATTAATTCCAGATCAGCAGTGAATTCTGCTCCAGTCAAATCCCTACAACCTATCCATGACCTTCAAAGAAGGAAGGAAATATTTCTGGTGAGTTGGTACAGACTTAAAATGAAATATGATGGAGGAATGTTGGGATACCTGGTAGCTTGTATGGCACTGCCTTCAAATAGATGCTTGCTAGTGTTACATAAGTAGGTGATTAATAAGGGGAGGTCCTTGTTCACCTTGATGAGCTATAGCTTAGGAAGTCTTTGTTTGGGTTTTTGAGAGGGTGGGCATGCCTTTTGTTACCTTTTATTGAGGAGGTTATAGACTGCTCTTATAATGGGGTTACTTGGGTAGTTCCATGATCAACCTGACAATCTTACTCTGATGGTTTTTGTTGGGTATTGCTGATAATGGGACTAAGAGAATATAGATGAATTTTGTGACTCAGACTGGTGGGACAGACTGTTATGGGAGAAACTACTTCCTTTGTCCTGGCCTATGAAATGGAAATTTTCAGTCATAAACTTGGGGAATTTTCTCCTTTTCCAAGACAAGACTGGAACATAGCAGAATGGACTTGAATTCTTAGACTGGTGATGATTAGAGTTAGATGTTCTTCACCTAAGAACCATTACTGGCTGTCTTGAGACAGAGGCACACGGAAGGTACGTAGCCACAAAACCCAAAAGGGGTTTTGGATTTCAAATTCTTAGCCGTAGACTTGGAAAGGAAGTAGTATAACCTCTCAGCCCACGAGGTCTCAGCCAGAGAGAACCACATGATCAAATGGCAAGAGTTCTTGAACCCCAGTCTTCTGAAAAGAAGACGGAGCAGTTTCTCAGAAGCATAATATTGGAATCCAGTTTTCTAGAGAGAGAAAGAATTCCCAGGCAGTATCAACCAACAGGTTATTTATTAGCAATCCAAAGGTGTATAGTTCAGGGATTTAATTTTCTAGAGAAAGAATGAGAGTTTCTAAGAAGCACCAAACTACTAGAAAGAAAGAAAAAAAAAGGTTCATGCACATGACCTTTTGAGGCTAGAGAAGCCACTGTATGAAGAGAAGTTCTGAACTTTGCCTTTGGTCCGGATTACATTATCCTGCTATCACAAATTCAATGGGAAAAAAGGCTACCTGAATAGTAACTATAAATCATTTTCTTTCTGGGAAAAATTTAGACCATAGGTTGGATAACTATCCATACAGTGGTTCTCAACCTGTGGGTCGCGATCCCTTTGGGCACTGAGCGACCCTTTCACAGGGGTCACAGGGGTCACCTAAGACCATTGGAAAACACATATTTCTGATGGTCTTAGGAACCGAGACACTGTTCTTCTATCCGTCTCCAGGCAGGTCTGCCCACATGCAGATACACCCACATACAAATATTAAAGGGTCACAGCATTAGGAAGGTTGAGAACCACTGATCTAGAATAAAGTGGAACCCACCCGAGTGGCACCCTGAGGTCATTTCCCTTCCAAGAGAATTCTAAATCCTGGACTTGAAGACTTGAAAACCCTGAGGAAAGATAGGATCCACCAGAATGGGACTTATATTGATAGTCTGTGAGTCTGTAATGCCAAGCAAAGGCAACTTCCAAGGTTCAGATTACCAGCATAGCAAACCCCATTTATTCAGTGACAGATTAAGGCAAACATTCACAGAACAAAGAAAATCAAAATACAATGTAACTCATTCATTTAGCAAGTAAGTTCTCAATTCAATCCAGGTACTACTCTATCCCTGAACAGTACATTCATTTAGTCAGTCAAAGTCTCTCTTCTCAAATGGAGATTAGTTTTCAATCACAAACAAAGTACATTCATTTGGTCAATCACAGAGCACAAAAAAGTCAAAGGTTTCCCACCCCTGGATCACAACTGAATTACAATACCATCCATTAATGCCAAGCACTTTCTCAAAAGGGGCAGGAGAGCACAAAAGACCATCCACCCTTAAGCTATAACAAGGTTAAGATATCATCACAGCA
>CM053588.1:121087731-121166465 GCA_028646515.1 Pseudochirops corinnae | reverse complement strand
GAAAGATGGGGAGAAAATTTGTAACTCAAAGTTTCATGGAAATGAATGATGTAAACTAAAATTTAAAAAAATTTAAAAAAATAAAAATAAAAAATATTAAGGTTCTGAATAGTCACTTGGTTCTTTTCCTTCTTCGGAATGTTAGTAGTAAATCATCATATAGTGCCTTCCTATTGCTCAAATAACTTTACCTTCCTAGGTTTCTCAAGACTTTTGTATTTGTATTTCAAAGTTTTTATTCAGTGCTGGCTTTTTCAACAGAAATGCTTAGAAGTTCTCTCTTCCTTTAAAGATGCATTTTTCCCCTATAGGATTATAGTCACCTTTTGTAAGCCTCTATTTTTTGCCATTTAGAATATTGTATTCCAGGATCTCTTCTGTTCTTTAGTAAAAGCTGACAAGTTTTATGTGATCATGACACTTGTTCCTTGGCACATCAGCTTCTTTCTGGATGCTTTCAATGTTTTCTTTGACATGTGTGCTCTGCACATTCCTGGGATTTTTCCTTTTAGTGTTCCTTTCAGGAGGTGGTGGGTGATTCTGTCTTCATTTTGTCTTTTAGTTCTAATAGATCTCTTCAGTTTTTATTCATGACTTCTTGAAATATAATGTCAAGACTTTTTTTTATCATGATTTTCAGAGAGTCCAATGATTTTTTAATTATTCCTCTTTGACCTGTTTTCCCAGCTCTCTTATTTTTGATATAAGTATCTTACATTTTCTTTTATCATTTTCAATCTTTTGACTTTGTTCTAATATGTCTTGTCTCATGATGTTATTGATTTCTGATTGATCTATTGTAGTTTCCAAGGAGTCCATTTCTCAGGTGAGTTTTACTACTTTCTCCTTTCAATTCTTTCCTCCAGTGCTTTCATTTCATCTTTTGTATTTTGCTTTATTTCTTCTAGGAATTCACATTGTGTAAAGTCCATTTTTACTATGAACCTAAATTAGCAATTGTTATGAAATTATTTGTTTCTTCTTTCAGGGGCTCTCTAGATTTACATTATTTTTTTTTTCACATTGACTGGTCTTTTCTTTGTTTTGCATATATTTCCAGCTTTACCTACTGAAGTAAATCTTTGTTCCAGGGCTATGCTGCACTTTTGTTGGAGTGATTTACCTGGCTTGATCTTGCTCCGGGTCCTCTAGATTTCTGTACTTACCCTACATTTCATGAGATAAGGCCTCTGTGTATCTTTGAGGTTCAGAGTGCTCAATCTTCAGGGTATTCTCTGGAGTCTCAGGATAGAGTGTGTTAGGAACATCAAAACCCAATGTGTCCTAGTGCTGCATGATTCCATAGCCACCAGCATGCCCCAAAGCTTCCAAGGTCCCCACCTTGAGGCTTTTGGGGGGGAGCTTTCTAATCTTTCTGCCTCTAGACTCAGAGTCTTGTAGGTTACGTGTGTCCCTAGACCATCTCTGATGGTGAAAGCCTACCCTGCACTGATGGGAACACCTTTGATGTACCTTTTGCTGGTGGGAATTACCATCAGGCTTCTGGTTGACTTTTTGCACCATTCTGGAGTTAAAGAAATAACTTACTGTAGTGGATTTCTTGAATATTATTCAGTCTGTTGTAAACCAGGGTTTTGCCAGAATAGGTATATGGGCAGTGATTGATTTGGCATATCTCCCATTCGGACAGCTATCTTGGTCTGAATTACATGGTTTGGTTTAAGGTTTTAGGGTAGCATCTAAGAGTGAATTTGTAGCAAAAGTGGGGATGTATGTCAGTAGCTCACAAGAGATGCCAGGACTAGACTTAGAGATTTGGAAGTCACAAAGATGGTAGCTGAAACTGAAGGAGTGAATAATTGTCAAGGAACAAAATGTGGAAGATGGAAGAGAGTGAAGGTAAGACTCTTAGGAAACACCTAAATTAAGGAACTGAGAAGAGACTGAGGAGCCATCATAAGGTTTAGAGGAATGGCTGAAAAGGTTAGCAGGAAGATCACTCCGATATGGTGTTACTGCAATTAAGTGAGGAGTGAATATCCAATTAATTTAAGAGCATAATTAATGATGTCAAAAACTAAAGAGAGGCCTAAGAGAACAGCCACCCATTTATAAAAAAATATTAATTAAAATATGAAGATATACCATTACCCAAATCCAAGGTTTAAGGTTTATACCTTCAAGAAATTTATACTGTAGTAGGAGAAATTACAGACACAGACACAAACGCAAACTATAATATAAATGGAGCATAAATGCATAAGAAAGATATGAACAAAATCTTTGTGGGATTTGAGGAGGGAATGATTATTGCCTAATGGGAGAATTCAGGAAATCTTTTTGGAGGATGTGCCGTTTGAATTGGACTTTGGAAGACAGCATTCAACAATAATGGCCTGGGTTGGGGAGCAGGAAAGATGAGATAGGGCATGGCATAGTAGGGGTTAGGGAGCACCAGAACTTATTTAGAAACCGAGTTACTAAAATATTGATGATCATTTATCCATAGTTCAAATATTTCTTTGCAGATAGTAGGTCCTCAACAAGAATGTGCTGGTTGATTCATTTTGCTTTCAAAAAATGTGTGTAGACCGCTGGATACAAGCATTTTTGATTCATTGAGTCTACTTTGCATTTTCTCATTTCTAAATCTTTCAGAAGAATTTCCTATCCTAACCCATATCATTGATGATCTTGATCTAGGTATAGAATTAGAAGATGGAAAAAATCTGAAAGGAGTCCAAAGTCTTTCTCCTAAGACTCCTGAATACAACGTATACTCTACTTCCTTGCCCTGCTTAGGTTTCTCTAGTTAAGCACCTAAGATGACTTCAATTACTTTAAGAAAAATTATTTCAATAGTTTCTATTCTAGGATTCTTTCCCCTCTTTGCCACGATTCCTTAATGTTTGTTTCTTCATATTATCCTTCTTTGGAGCCCCCAGCATTCACTGATGCTCTGGTTTATGCTGTGAAGATGTCTCTTTGATACATTTATAAAATCTTAGAATTATGAAACCTCTTGTGATGTCATTCATTAAATAGGCTTATAGCAGTGGTTCTCAACCTTCCTAATGCTGTGACCCTTTAATACAGTTCCTCATGTTGCGGAGACCCCCAACCATAAAATTATTTTTGTTGCTACTTCATAACTGTAATTTTGCTACTGTTATGAATCATAATGTAAATATCTGATATGCAGGATGTATTTAAATTGTTACAAATTGGACATAACTCACAGGTTGAGAACCACTGGCTTATAGGGTTTGGTATTCTTTTTGTTATACAGAGCATGTCTCAATCTGACTGTGTTAGCTGTGGAAAAATTTTTTAAATGATCACAGGAATATTTGACAGGATAGAACATGCCCTGACATGCTCTTTAGTTGCTATGGTAATTACTCCAGATGGTTTTTATGTTAATGAAAAATTGATCATTTTGAATTCCTTCTAAATGTGAGCCTAGTCTCTTTCCATGACAAGATTAGACTAATAGAAAACTTTGGTGTCTAAAGATGGAACTCAGAAATAAATTCAGGACCTTCAACAGAGTGTGTGGCAAAAATTAAATTTTTTTTTTCCTATGGAGTTGTTTGGTTTTCATTTTCTTTTAAAGCTCAGCCACCTTGAAACCAACCTACTTGTGAGCAAAAGTTAAAATTGTTTCTGGCATTATCACTGCACAGTCTGCTGTTTGCCAGAGGAAATTTCACAAAACTGAAAGGCCATAGTTGTGTGCAGCAGGATTCAATCCAAGAAGAATAATATGAAGAAATATTTATTAAGCTCCTACTGTGTGCCAGGAATGGTACTAAGCTAAGTTCTGGAAATGATATTAAACTTTTTTTCTTCCTACAATCTTCTTTTTGCATCCCAAATTGTAGTTCTCTTACTTTTAACTTTCTACCCTGTAGTACTTTCAGATTGACACAGCACTTCATATGCCTTATCAGACTTGATTCTCAGCATATTTCTGTGAGGTAGATGTCATTTTAGAGATGAAGAAATTGGCTGCATGAGGCAAAGGCATTTATTTGTTCAGAGTCACAATGGTAGTTAGCACCTAAAGTGAAATTTGAACCCAGATCTTCCCCACTCTGCATCTAGTATTCTCTCTGGTAAGCCATACTTGTCTAATATCATACTATCCTCAGTGCTTGTGTAGATTGTTCCCTCTTTGCTTCCTTTGCAAGTTCAATCAACCTTGAGCCAGGCATGGTGGCATATTCCCATAACCCCTGCTACTGGGAGAGAATGAGGTTGGGGAATCATGTAAGCATGGGAATTCTGAGTTGCAGCAAGCCTAAGTCAATCAGGTATCTGCACTTAGACCCCCACCAATATGGGGATCCCACTCCCAAGAACAGGGGAATGGCAGGCTCCCTAAGGAATGGTGAGTCCACCCAGGATGGAACAGGTCAAGACTGAATAATAGTGGGAATGGAACACAAATAACCTTACATTTCCAGCCCGGGGAAGATAGGGAGAACTAGCCTAAAAAATTGATAATTAAATCAACATTGAATATACCATATATTTTCGTATCACAAATAGCAAAGGAAATTTAATTTCATACATGGAGTAGAAAGGATTGTTGTTCTGACAGGGGAGTGGGTGGAACCGATTGACCTCGGAGTGAGGTGCTTTTCAGCTCTTAGTTTCTATTGCTAAACTGAAAAGATTCACTGCTGTTCCTTAGCAGGAGACCACAGTATATTTGAACCAATTAGAATGCAATGATTTAATCTTGGCACAGTGAATGGACATCCATCACTGTGATACTATGTTCCAGTAGGAAGAATGATGAGCTCATTTCATCCTTAGTCATTTTTTTTCCCTTTTATCTTGAAATTGGTTATTTGTTTAAAAACACAGAACAAGAAAAACATGTTAACATAATAAGGAAGATATTCTGGCATTTGCAGAGAATTGATATTAAAATGGTAAAAGGACCTAAATTTAGACATTGCTGTTGAGTGCCAAACTAAAAGCACATCAATATATTCAACGTTAAACCTTTGATGCTCACAGAAATGCAACATTGCATACTGGAAAGCTGAACTTGGGGTACATGAACAACCGGGTTCAACTCTCACCTTTCATATTAACTAGATGAGTGACCATTTCATCCCCTCTAAGACTGTTTTCTAACCTGCAAAATGTAACTGATGTCTAAATGTACTCAAGACTAAAGTATCTGCCTCAGCAGGTTTTTAAATTCTCAAATGAAGTGATGCAAAGCACTTTGCAAACCTCAAAGTACCACACAAATACTACCTATTTATAGATATTGATCTATTGAGATGGGGAGACACACGAGTATATGCAGGTATGTATGTATGTATGTATGGGATGTCAACAGGGATAGGAACTGGACCTACAAATTCGGATCAGCACCTTTTCTGCAACTTATAGCCTCAGAGTTGCCCAAAACATTGAAAGCTTAAGTGACTTCCCAGGCTTACAAAGCTAGTGTGTGTCAGTAGTTGGACTTAAATCTTTTTCTTTCTAGTTTTGAGGCCAGCTCTCTAACCACTACTCCAAGCCAACTCTCATGTATCCATCAATGAGTACATACAAATACATACTCTTGTTTTTGAAGATCTAAAAATTTTAAGAAATGAGAGCTGGAAGCATGACGTTGACCTTACAGATCCTATTTAATAGGTTGATCTCTGTATTCTACAGGGGTAACTAAGTGGCACAGTAGATAAGAGCACTGGGCCTGAAGTCAGGAGGACTCATCTTCCTGAGTTCAAATCTGGCCTCAGACACTTACTAGCTGTGTGACCCTGGGCAAGTCACTTAACTCTGTTGGTCTCACTTTCCTCATCTGTAAAATAAACTGGAGAAGGAAATGACAAGCTACTTCAGTATCTTTGCCAAGGAAACTCCAAATGGGAGCATGAAGAGTCAGACACAATTGAAAAACAACTGAAAAACTGTACCTTATAGTATCTTACCAGAAATAGACAATTTTGGAAGTCTTTCTCTTGTAAAAAGAAAAGCTAATAGTTATATCCTGAATAAATCAGATGTTCATTTCTGTGTTCAGTGGGTACATTGTGAAGGATTAGTCATGGGCTTCTACCTAAAAGAATTGCAACATTATCTAGACAGTCTAACAATTATTTGATCTCTAAGATGCTTTTAGATCTGAGAGGAATACAGAGCTCCTAAGCAAGGTTAGTCTAAAGAAACCAGACTGGGAGCAAGTATAAATTTAAAATGCAAACCACAACATTAATACCATTTATCTTTAATATGATTAGTCTCCATGGCCATAGTAGGCTCATAGACTCTTTGACCTGGAAGAGATCTTTGAAGATCATCTAATTCAGGCCTCAAGCCAGTGCATCAATACTTATTTAAGACATCCCAGACAAGTGGTTCTCTCACTTCGTCTTAAATACCTTCAAGGATAAGGATCCATTAAAACATCAGTCACTTCATTCCAGTTCTGGATTCCTCTAAGTTGCTAGAAAGTTCATTCTTATACTGAAATCAAATTTAGTTCTGCAGACTCACACCTATTGACTACAGATTTCACTTCTGGGAGTACATAGGACAAGGCCCTTCCATCTGACAACCCTTCAACTGTTTAATGAGATTTCTGATGTAGCCTGAAAACCTGTCCTTCTCCAAGATAAGCATCCCTACTTCCTTCAGACAATCATCATAATTGATTTTTGTTTGTTTGTTTTGCTTTTTGGAGGGGGGGAAGGTAGGGCAATTGAGCTTAAGTGACTTGCCCAAGGTCACACAGCTAGTTTTGTGTTAAGTGTCTGAGGTTAGTTTTGAACTCAGGTCCTCTTCACTCCAGGGCGGGTGCTCTATTCACTGCACCACCTAGCCGCCCCTATTATAATTTATTTTTATAGCCTACATCATCTTGGTCACCCTCCTCTAGAGAATTAGGGGATGGAGTATTATGAAGCATACAAGTGAACATAATACTTAAGATGTAGTCTAAACAGGACAGAGTACAATGAGGCAGCCCGACACTGCTTTAGCTTTTTGAACAATAAAGCATTACTGTTGATTCATAGGAAGCTTGTAGTGAATCATTCAAGAATCAGCAAGCATTTATTAAACACAACATACTAGGCACTGTGCTAAGTACTAGAAATTAAAAAAAAATGTGTCCTGTACTCAAAGGAGTTTATATTCTAATGGGAGATATTATGTAAAGTAGAACATAAGATAAATATAGTATAGATGGGAGGCAACCTTAGAGGGGAGGTCCCCAGCAGATGGAGGAACCAGAAAAGGCTTCCTGAAGGAAGTAGCCCTGGAGCTGAGTCTTAAAGGAAGCTAGGGATTCTAAGATCCAGAAACTGCGAGGGAGAGCAGGCATGAGGAATAAAAACCTCAGGTCTTTCATATGGACTCCTGTCTCTCTCGTCTTTTGCTTGTTCAGTTGATACTTTTAAAACTAAATACAGGATTCCATATTTCATCCTGATGATATTTCAGCTTGTCAAGTTTGACACATTATTGTAGTTAATTTATTTTGTCAGAACCTGATTCCATCATCCAAAGTGTTAGTTCTCCTTTCTAGTTTTGTGTCACTTAGGAATTTGATAAAGATATCTGACTCCAAAGACTTCATCTAAATCATTGATAAAACTATTTGGGCAGAACAAGAAAGAGACTAGATCCCTGCGACACATCCCTAGAAATATGCCATGATGCTGACCTCAATCCATAAAAGGACTATCTTTTAATTCATTCAGTCATTCAATCAATTTTGAATTCATCTCATTCTAATATAATTCAGCCCACATTTATCCAGAAGAGTATTCTAACACTTTGTCATGTGCTTTGCTGAAATCCAAATAAATATACCATGGCTATAGTATGCCCCTGATTTTCTGGTAACTCTTCCAAAAAAGGAACTGAGGTTCATCTGGCCTGACTTCTTAGAAAATCCATTCCAACTCCTCATGACCATTGCTTTCTAAGTTTTTATAACTGCTCCATTTAACAATCCACTGTAGAATTGCTCAATATATGAATGTCAAGCTCATTGGTCTGTGATTTACAGAATCCATCTTCTTATTCCAAATGTATTATTGCTACAACAATGGGAAGATAAGAAACGTTTGTGAATTTTTATTTTCTATGACTGATATCAGGATACCTTAAAATACCTTATATTAACTATAAAAGCTCATGACAGAAGTAGCCATAACATAGTTTATTTTATATTATCTAATATAAAATTAGTTTTCACTAACCCTTCTTATAATTCCCAGCATCATAGTAATAAAACTTCTGAGGGAAGATGATGGATCTCATAAACTATAAACCAGTAACTTCCATAAACTTTGAAATTTATTTCTAGCAAAGTATATCCCATAGCGCCAACTATAATGACTGAATGGAAAGGTATTCCCTTGAAAAAAAAAGTGCCATATCTCTCCCTAAGGGAAAAGAAGAGGCATCCATATTTAATAAAAATGTGTTGAATGTATTTATTGCAATTGAACTCAAGGTTGCTTTAATACATTTTGATTTAGTACAAACAGAAAAATGTTCATTTTTAAAATTGCAATTTGGGGAGTACTTTAGGTATGTATAGTAAGTAAGATCACTCAAGTTAACATTTGTCATGCTGCCACAGTTTGGCAATCAGTGCAGGAAAAGGGAAGAAATGGGATGGGGGAGGAGAATGTGTGGATTTAGAAAAGGGCATGGTTCTGACCTTCACAAGGCTCTGGGTCTTTCATCTTTATTTTTTGACAGAGTCATAGAATTAGAGGAACTACAATAGTGTGTGACATATCTCTTTTCTACAACTCCAGGACTTAAATCCTAAAATAGTTATAGTAATGAAGACGGTTTCACACTGTCCTCAGATAAGCAATTCTGGAATGCATAACCTGACCTTTCCCAGAATCATATCCTAAACTCCTCCTGTTGTCTTCGGAACTCATTCCTGATATTCCTTCCCGACGGTAAGTGACTTGTCCATGTTTACACAAATCATTAATGTCTGAGCTAGAACCACCTGAATTTCTGACTTTTCCACACTACCACTCAGCTTTCTAAATTTTAGTAGAAATTTTCTACATTTAAAAGTTCGTTCAAACGGGTTCCTCTTCCTTGCCCTTGTAAGAAGATATGATCCTTTGACAGGAGACACTTGCCTAGAGCTCTGTTTAGAGACTCGTGTACAGTCTTCTCCTAGCATCTTTCCTCATAAGGAAACCTCATTAGAGTCAGTGCACTGGGCTAGACTCACAGAGGAGAAGGAATTCATGCTGAGTTGCCAGCATCACTTAATGAAGAGCTTAAATGGAAGACAGCTTCCCTGTAACTAAAATAACATGGTGGTTTCAAAACACTGTATGAGACAATGAAGGCCCTGGAGAGCATGAGATTTCCTCTTGCCCCCTACACACAGAGTGATTTCATTGTGGAACCTCTGGTGGTTATGGAAACAAAATGGAAATTCCTCATTGTCATCTGCGTTTTACCATATCTGCTTGTTGTTTCTATATTGTTAACCCTAATCTTCAATAGTTTACTTTTTATTTATTACAGGATTTCTTCAAGCAAGAGTTAATTTCCATTAGCGCATTTATTGAAACTGTTCAAAATAAGCCATTTTTCTTTTGATGTCGCAAAAGGCGATGTCACTCACCCACACATAAGGTGGAGGCGTAGTATTCCATTACAGGTACCAGCAATTCCCTTTCCTCTCCCAATCCCACCACCCTTGCACTTGCTATCAGTCCTGGCTTTTGCTCTCTTGTCCTTTTCAACAGACTCACTCCTACAGAAAATGCTGTCTTAACCAAGTGCCTCACAATCGAAGATTAGCTTGTCTCTTCTTATGTAGCAGCCATGTGATCCATTTTGAATAATTTGCTTTGGGTAGCTATTCTAGGTACAAGCTGGAGGATGAATGTTAAATAATAAAAAATGAACATCATGATGACCAGAGAGCCCTGCTGGGAACTCCTGATAGAGGCATAAGTCATCTTCTTTACTGAGCTGCACCTTCTGGGAACGTACAGCAGGAACATGAAAGCATGCCAATTGAGTTTGGCCTAGATTAAAAAAAAGAATACATCGAATCAGACTCTGCAAATGCATAATTGAGGTCGACCCTTGAGGGATAGAGAGTAGTTCTTTTTAAAATAATATTCTCCCAGTATTTAGATCAGTAGCTTTCAAAATTATTTTGTTTATATGTAAGCAGTGTGGCAGAGTGGATAGAAAAAGACCTTTGGAATTAGGAAAGCCCAAATTCAAGTCTGTTACTGGTTGTGTGACTTTGGGAAAAGTCTCTTCATTGCTCACTGCATCAGGTAACTGTCATGACTCTCAGCATGTCATGATTCTTTATTGCAAGTGGGAGTTTCTTCACTAACAGTGAAATCATAGGTCCAGACCTAAATGTGTATAGCACGGCATAGTACTGAGAGTACTGGGTTTGGAGTCATGAAGATCTGGGTCCAAATCAAGGCTCTGATACTTTACAAACCAGGAGCAAGGCACTTAATCTCTGTCTATCTCAGGCAATTTGTTGAAACTCACATATTACATCATAGGTTGGATATGCAATCTCAAAATTGCAAAACTTTCTTATATTTTGACATATATTTAACCCAACACGTAATTAGACAGTGTTTTTGGTTTGCTGCATACTTCATATTCACCATCTTGTGAATGTGAAAACCCTATAGGTATAGCTTATTTTATTCTCATTTTACAAATGAGAAGGCTGAGGTCAAAGAATTGAAGTGGCTTGCCCAAAGTCACACAGCGAAGAAAGAGCAAAGTTTGTTCGGTCTCAGACCTTCTCATTCAAAAAGGCACTGCCCTTTCCACTCCACCACAGCAGCCTTCCCCCATGTTTGTTTTTAATGTGGGGATATAAGATAGCTAAGCATTTTCTACCTGGACATCGAGCATTTATTTATAATCCTGCAATCACACAGAATATTTTATTGAGTGAAGTGAGAATCTTTCCATAGAACTAAGAAGCTTAAGCCTAGAACTGAGAAATGTAAAACAACTAAACCCCCAAATATGTATGTATATATATATATATATATACTTGTGTATATAATATGTTTATATATACATAATATATGCACATCCTTGCATATGTATGTGGATATATGTTGTGTATGTATGCACCTGACTGACTAGAAGTGGTAACCAGAGCAATAAGGAAGGAAAGGAATTTATATTTATATAAACCTATTATGTGCCAAGTATTGTGTGCTTAGCATTTTTTATAAATATTTCATTTGATACTCACAACAACTCTGGGAAGTAGGTGATATTATTATCTTTACTTTATAGTTGGGGAAACTTAGGTAAACAGAAGTTAAGTGACTTGCCCAGTGTCAAACTGCTAGTAAGTGTCTGAGGTCAAATTTGAACATAGATCTTCCTGACTCCTGGCCCAGCACTCTGTCCACTGCATTACCAGCAAAGAATAGCCAATTATCTCCTGTTTGTTCTTAGAATGTGCAATCAGTGTGTAGAGTAGAGGTAGAAGAAAAAAAGAGTGGGGAAGTGAGTGAATGAAATCAACATTTATTGAGCACCTCTTAGTAGATGTATAAGACACATATTTGGAGTTTATGGTTGTGTATGTGACTTAAAGAATCCAGATGGAGAGAATGTATGACTACAATGTAAAAGAAAAAAAACAGCTTTTCTTTCTAATGGCATTAGAAGAGTCAGCTGATTTGCTTTGCCCATGGTAGGTGTCTTTGCCAAGATTAAGTGATCAATTCAAATTAAACGAACATAATTAAGCATCTACTATTAAAGTAGGCATGGTGATAAATTGTGAGAGAAAAGAGGCAGAAATCAAATAGTCCTTGCCCTCAGGAAGCCTATAATGTGCTAGTTGAATACAACACGGACGCAAATAAATGAAGACAAGATAATTTCAGAAAAGAGTAAGCATTAATGGAAGGGAATCAGGAAAGATGTAGAGTAGGAGACAGAGCCTTGAAGCCTTGAAGGAAGCTAGAGATTGTAAGGGACAGAAATGAGGAGGAAGTATATTTTAGGTTTGGGGAAAAGGCTATGCAAAGAATGAAGTTAGGAGATGAAATGATAAGTCTGGAGTCTAGGTAGTGGGTCAGTTTCAGAGAAGCAATAGAATATAACAAAAGAAATAACTTTTAAAATAAGTTTTATTTATTTTTTTAATTGTTTTTATGTCCCCTGGATTTCTCCTTGTGTTTTTCTCCCTCCTCTCTCCCAGAGAGCCATCACCAAAGGGAATAATCTGAAATAAGTCTGAAATGGTAGGTGAGAACAAAACTTCAGAGGGCTTTAAATACCAGGGAGAAGTTTGCATTTTTTCTTAGAAGATGTTTGCAGCTTCTTGAGCAGCGGAGTGAATTTGTCAGATCTGTGTCTTGGGAATATTAATTAAGCAGCCCTGTTCAGAATGGCTTAGAAAGGGGAAGGAATAACTGAAAATTGTGGAGCTCATTTAGGAAGTTAATGAAATAAACCCAAGAGAAAAGGAATTAAATAGGGGAGGAGATCCGTGAGTAGAGAGGAAGGAGCTAAATATGTGAAGTTTCTGGTAATCTGAGACTTGATAAGTTATTAGATATGGCAGTGGGGGAGAGGTGAGAGAGAAGAAAGAGTTGAGAGTGACTCCATTTTTTTCAAAACTGGGTGACTGAAAAGATAGTGGTGTTCTTGATAGAAATAGGAAAATTTGGAGGATAGGATGGGCTTGGGGGAAAATAAGAGTTCTAATTTGGTTGTGTTGAGTTTAGGAGACCTATAGAATATCCATTTGCAAATGGTTCAACAGGCAGTTGATAGTGCATTACTAGATTTTAAGAGAGATTAGCACTGGTGAAATAGGTGTGAGTCTTTTGAAAAGAAATGACAATTAAATATATATGGGCTGATGAGCTCACCAAGACAAGAGTATTCAGGGAAAACAGGAGCAAACACTAGGGCTTTGGGGGACATCCATCCTTAATAGTAAGTAGTTGACCCAGAAGAGGAGACCTTGGAGTAATCAGGCCAGTAGGAAAAAAAAACCAAGTAAGAAAAAAGTCACAGAAGCTAAGATAATATTTCAAAAGAGAGAAAGATCAACAGTGTTAAAATCTCTAAAGAAAACAAGTAGAATTAAGACTAAGAAAAGTCCATATGATTTAGTAGTTATGGGATCGTTGATTAACATAGGAAGAGATGTTTCATTGGAGTGTTGAGGTCAGAATCCAATTGATGGTGTTAGGGGAATCTAAAGATCTTCCCTGCCCCTACGCTCTTTGATAGGATTTTAAGTGACTCTAAGAACCTTCCCTGATTTGAAAATATACTCTGCTCCCTAATAGGCTGAATGTGGTCACATGGAGCCTGTGGTGGGAGGCTTGTTCTTCAGGAATGTCCACACCTTATTACTTTGTGATTGAGCAGTGGGTCAAGAGGACTGTAACATTCTCTGATCCAGGAGAAGGCTATATATACCCTGAGTTTTTGCTTTGGGGCTCACTTTGGAAAGAGTTGTGTGATTTGGCCCAGATGAGTTTGAACCCCCCCGGCTTTGAAAACCTAGATGTTGATGCTTCCCTCTCTGGTAACTAACTAGGTATGGATGTAATGGTCAGACGGCCAGCCGTCTGCTGATCTGTTTTTTTGTCTGCTTATAACTTCTGTTTGTATTCTCTGAAGTTCAAGGTGCTAACTTTTACCCCTGAACTAGGTAAATGATATATGTTTGATTGATTAAAGTAAGATTGTTAACCCATTTTGAGTTGCTTTCCTTTAGAAAAGCAGATCTAAGAACTGATGCTAGTAGCCATCCTAGGTATGCTAGCGTGCTTGCTGATACAGGCGGAAAAATCAGAAATCAGTGGGAATCAAAGAAATGGAGCTAATGAATACAAATGACTCTTTCTAAGAGTTTCACTATGAGAAAAAGGAAAAATTGTTTGAGGACATGGAAAGGTTAAGTGAAGGAATTTTTTGTTTGGTTTACTTTTATGGATGATGGAGAATAGGGTATATTTGTAGCAACAGGGAAAAAGACAATGGATAAGAACAGATTGAAGATGAAAAGGAAGGAATTATGGGTAGGGAAAGTTTCCAGAAAAGATGGGATCAGGAATACAAGTATAGCTTGGTCTAGGCATAAAGACCATTTCTTCTTTAGAGACTGGAGGAAAGAAGAAGAGAATGGAGGATAATACAGTGGGGTTTTGAAATCTGGATTAAGAAAGAAGGAGTTCATGACAAATGATGTCTATATTCTCAGTAAACTGGGGGAGAAGTCCACTTCTATGAGAGATATTGGTGGGATAGATGATGTAAGTAGAGAAGAAAAGGTTTGGAATACCTGGTGTGGCGAGTTTGGTAGTCATTGTCAAAGAATAGAAGTGTTGTTGCCATGCAGCAGTGAGGACCCAAATAAAATTCAATAGAACAAATTTACCCAGGTGATGTGATTCTGTGACTTCTTCCATTATCGCATATGGGAGTAGAGAAGGTAGCTGGGGGAGGTTGACAAAATGTGCCTAGTAGCAAGACAAAGAGGGAAGTTGTCATTGCTTGTCACCTGCTCTGCCCATTTTCCCAGGTTATTTTCTGATGGCTTTTCTGAGTTAAATGCTTGCCTCATCCCCAGAGAACAGTCTCCAAGAATCCCATCTTTATAATTTTGCCATTTCCCATATAGTGATAATGTGGACATTAATAGTAAGAGGGTCATTTTCTCACAATTCCAAAAGAGATCCATGAACCAATCTTAGCGGAGTGCAAAGAAACAACAAATCATACTGAATTTAACTGTAAAAAAAAAAAGTGAAATTAGGTTAAATGAATCACAAAGGCAACTTGAGGGGATTGTAGAAGCAGAAAAGGACAGTCTCACTTCTTTGTCTTAGTAAATGTAGAATGTGAGCTCTCTGAGGGCAAAGACTGTTGGATTTTTTTTTATCCCTACTTCTTAGCAAAAGACCTTGTACAAAGTTAGTGCTTCATCAGCATTTATTGAAATTATTTAGTGATGGGAAGTTTTTATGGGCTGTACATATATATGGATAGGTAAGAAGACCAGTTGTTTTGTTGTTGTTTTTAAGCAGCAGCAACTTACAAAAGCATCATTTCCTTCTTCCTCATTAGCTGCCTTCCTGAGTAACTGCTCTGCCCCTAACAATATACAAAGCCTCCCAAAGGACCAGAGTCTAGTTTATCCTAATTTACCATTCCCTAAAGCCAATAACATTCAAAAGATATATTACCTAATTTAAACTAGTAGACTTAAACATTCTTCTCTTTTTTCTTGAAACCAGATTTTGTCAATAAAAATAAATTGCACTTCATAATTGAAGAGATGAATTTGTTGGTCTTTCAAGATGGCTTTTTCTTAGTCAACATACCATAAAATATTTCTGTAATATGGTCAATCAATATATGTGTAACACACACATACATACACACACAGAGTGTTGCTAAGGGATTGAATTTGCCATAGTGCAAATCCTTACTGGACCTTTCTCCATCTTTTAGAAAAAAAGGTGATCTCTGTAGATTCCCAGTAACCAAGGCCAAGCATGAATAATTGGATGATTCCTGAAAGACATTGTGATGTGATGGATATAACTGGCCTTGGAGCCAGGATCTCTTTGAATCTGAATCTTTCATTCAATAAATTAGCTATCCCTCATATCTGAATATTCATTTACTTGTATTCTCACTTAGACCACATTTCTCCATTTTTTATGGACATATTGTATTGTATGGAGCATATTGTGAGAGATTATGAAAGTACTTGCTGAATCTAGGTAATCTTTGTTATGGAATTCCGTGGGCCAACAGTCCAGGTACATTCCTGTATCTACCACTTGCCACCTGTGAGAATTTGATTAAGAAATGTCACCTTTTGAGGCAGCTTGGTGGCACAGTGGATAGAGCATTGGCCCTAGAGTCAGGAGGACCTGAGCTGCCATCCAGCCTCAGACACTTACTAGCTATGTGACCCTGAGCAAGTCACTTAACTCCAATTGCTTCCAAAGAAAAAAGAAATGTCACCTTTCACTGCCTTCCTTATTTGTAAAATGGGAGGTTGGACTAACTAACTAGCTCTAAATCTGTAACCCCCTGAATCCTGTGTAAAAAAAGGGAAGGAGACATCCAGAAAAAGAACCATGGAATCAGAATGCATAGTGAAGCTATTTTCTTTGGTTTTGTTTTATTTTTTTTTTTCTTTCTCATGATTTCTCCCACTCATAATTCTATGCAGCATGACTAATGTGAAAATGTGTTTAATAGGAATGTATGTGTAGAACCTATATCAGATTGCATGCCATCTTGGGGAGGGAGGGCTATTTAAAGAGCACTTTAAAGTTTACAAAACATTGTACATCCATTATATCCTTTGATTCTCATAAAAACTCTGTTGCATAGAAGCTATCATTGTCCCTATCTGTATCCTTAATTGAAGTCTTTTGGCATGGTGGATAAAGAGCCTGCCTTGGAGCCAGGATAGACCTGGGCTCAAATCTTCTTTCTGGCACACCCCTGGATATATTGTTTAACCCCTTAGAGCAGTGTTTCTCAACCTGTGGGTTATGTTCAATTTAAATACATCCTGCATATCAGATATTTACATTACGATTCATAACAGTAGCAAAATTACCGTTATGAAGTAGCAATGAAAATAATTTTATGGTTGAGGGTTACCACAACATGAGGAACTGTATTAAAGGGTCATGGCATTAAGGAGGTTGAGAACCACTGCCTTAGAGGTCTAGGCAACTCTATAAGACTCTAAGTTGCAGAGAAGGCTCTGACTTACATGGAAACATCCTTATCTGGGAGTTCTCTGCCAAAGAAATCACAGATCCATTCCCTGTTGCTATCACTACTATAATCTGTCTCTCTATCAACTTTGTTATCTGCTTCTTCAACTCATCATCCATTTCTTTCCTCTGGCTGAGTGATCAATACTAAAAGCCCATTGTAGTATTACTTCTGTTTCTCCATTCTTTGATCTTCACCTAAATGAATAGTAGAAACACTGTGTTTTCACAATCTAGTTTGTCATTTCCAAGGAGGAATATGCCTTCCTGGCATACAATGTTTCCTTTAACTTAATCTATTCCTTTTGAAGAGCGTATGCCCTTTTGTTGCTCTATTCCAGTCATGCACTGTCAATGATACAGAAATTAAATAGTCCTTGCCTACGAGGTTGACAAGCCTATTGGTGGCAATGCTTTTCTATATAAAGTGCTGTCCCAAGATTTGCAGAAAAAGACATTCTGAACCAGAACTAGTATCTTCCCCAAGCATTCTGGTTGAATAGGGTTCAATTGCACAGATAGATTCTTCACTTCTATAGGGCATTGGTTTTGTCCTTTATTCCCTTGAACCACTGGTAACTGAATCTTAGGCACCCATATGCCTTGTGTATCCATGCAGATTTTAAAGCCTTGTAGTTGGTGAGGTTTTAGTTGTATAAGTTGGCATGTAGTTGAAGAGAAAGAGAAAAGCAGAAATCTGATCATTGAGCCATTTCAGCTGTGTCTGACTCTTCATTTGGGGTTGGTGAAGATACTAGAAGGGTTTGCCATTTCCTTCTCCAGTTCATTTTACAGATGAGGAAACTGAGACAAACAGGATAAATGACTTGCCCAGGGTCACACAGCTATTAAGTGTCTGGGGCTAGATTTGAACTTGGGAAGATGAGTCTTCCTGATTCTAGGTCTGGCACTCTATCCACTGTACCACATAGCTTCCCTAAAAAGCCTGATGACCAGCTGTCCAAGAGTAGCAAAAGGATTTGTGACTAGGGTGGAAAGTAGAATTTAAGATCCCTTTTCAACTCAAGGTGCCATCTGGAAAAATCTGTGCAACTCAAGGTCTCAAGAACAAATGTTATAAGAGGATGATTTAAAGAAATTGTGGATATTAACCTGGAGAAAAGAAGACGTTGAGTAAATGGCATCACGTTCTCAGTCTTCTAGCACTTGGTAGAATTGAACTCACTCTGCTTGGTCCCATTGGGCAGAATTATGATTGACAAATGGACATTTAAGAGATGGATTTAAGCATGATAGAGAGCAAAATTTCATGACAATAAAAGCTATCTGAAAGTGTGTCAAGCTGCTTCCAAGGGGAGTGGAATTTCTGTCACCTTTGAGCTGAAGTTGGCAGTTTTTTGTATTCTGGATTGTTGCTGAGCTAAGAGGTAAGCCAGGTAACCTCTCAGGTCCTTTCTTTACTTTTAAACTCTGTGATTCTGTTTCTTTGACATGCTTAGAAATTCTAATGTCTCACGTTTAGCCTTCCTTGCAGTAGTGGCTTATTTTCCTGTTGGTGGTGGTGCTTTTCCACAGCAATCATTATGGTTTCACTGTTTCATTCAAAGTCTGGGGCTTTCTTCCCCCTTCTTTCTAGGATGTTGATCCAGGTTTGTGTGTATTTTTACTGCAAGTGTCTGTGGCGCTGTATGAAATTTGTGGTGAGGAAGCTAACAGGACGGTGTGAGCTACAAAGAATTTGTTATAATAACAAGCCAGGAGCCGGCAGAACCATGAAAATAGGTAAGTTAAAAAAAATTAACAACATAATAGACAAACTACAATGAAGTTGGAGAGGGTGGGAAGAGTTATATGGGGTCATGGGCAAGTAATTTTACACCTAAAGTGCATAAAATATCTTAGAAAAATAATTGTTGAATCACATTTTCATTTATTGCTTTAACAGAATCATCACTGAGGGATTCAAAAAGTAAGGTGAGTCAAGTCTTACATCTCTTTGTGGAGTTCCTGGTAGCTTTTCGCTTGATGCTCGTTTTCTGCCTTCAAAATGAAATGTGGCTAAGAAACCCTCAGGACTCAATGAGCATGTTTGTCTGCTTCATACCATAGCACTGTATCCAGTTGCAGGTCCTCTGCGTGGACTTTTTTTTCTAGAAATACACAAAATGTTTGGTACAACCAAGTAGGGAAGTTTATATTCCTGACTGCTGTTTTTCTACATTGGCAAAGTGCTTCATTGAAATTTTCCTCTCACATATTTTTCCAAAATACAAAATTAATATCCTTGAAAATGCTTTTATAATGCTTTCTTTACAACAGAAGGGAGGAAGAAATTACCCTTCACAGAGGAGTGGTAGGCAGTAGGTATGGACACATACATTAGCAGAAATGGAAAATATGATGATCTGTTTGCCTATGCTTCATTGATACAAGGGAGGTTTCTGTGGACAGTAGAGAGGGATCACTGAGAAATAACAGCAATGCAAAAAAAAAAGTATGACGGAACTGTTTTTAAAGACGCAAGTGAAAATGGGAAATACGGCTGAAATTCCTTTTTTTCTTCTAACTAGAATTTCCTGTACATCCAACTCCACTCACTACATAATCAGAATTTACCAGTAATAAAAACCTTTACCTGTGAACAAGCCACTAGCCTTTTAATAGAATTTAACACTTCTTGTGAAGCAAGAAATCAATGATTGCTTTTTGAAAGATGACTTCTGAGTCTGTTCTGGTTTTTTATTATGAATCTGGATTTTTTATCCCATTCCCTAATTTAATTATCTGTTAAATGAGTTTTCCCACGTGCCTCTTTTTAAACATTAAATATTTTGGTTCTATTAGAAGTCATTTCTCTTTAAAAGATGAATCATTAGTTTTGCAAAGTTTGATTGTGAATATAGGGTTTAGAGCTGGAAGGAACATTAGAAGTAATCAAGTCCAGTCCTCAGGGCAGCTGGGTGACCCAGTGGATGGAGTATAAGGCCTGGAATCAGGAAGACCTGAGTTCACATCTGGCCTAATTATCCATGTGACTCTAGGCAAGTCACAACCCAGTTTGCCTCAGTTTTCTCATCCATAAAATGAGCCGGGGATGGAAATGGCAGACTACTCTAGTATCTTTGCCAAGAAAACCCCAAAAGGGTTCACAAAGAGTCAGACACAACTGCAAAACGACTAAATAACAAGTCCAACCCTCTTGTTCTACACATGAGGTAAACTAAGGCCTGGAGAAAAGAAATGACTCACTCAAGGTAACAAGCATTCAGTAGCAGTGCTTGGATTAAAATCCAGGTCTTGTGATTCCAAACTGAAAGTCCTTTCCACAGCACCATGCTGCCTTTTATTAGTTAGAGAAAATAATTCGTTAACGAAAAGGTCTATTAATTGAAACAAAAGTAGAAAGAAACTGGGCAGGGAATTGTCAAAAAAAATCCTCTCAGAATTCATAAAAGCCTTTTCTACTGTTTACATCATTAATGCTACCTAAAATTTTTATAGAGAATTTCTCTAGAGAATTTTAGATAAGTTTTCTTTAGGGAAAACACTATTATTTCTTGCATAGATCTTAACTTCCTGAGCATTCACATGGATTATTTGTAGTTATTTTTTTGCTATTAAACATTGCAATTTCATATGCAATAGAAAAATTGGATACCCCAGCCTCCAGTGTGGTCTTGGAGATGGAGGACCTGGATGCGAATCCTGACTTTTCTGTGACCATGGGCCAAGTCATTTCACCTGCTGGCATCACAGCTTCGTCATTTGTACAATGAGGGAGTTGGACTAGACCCTTCATTTCTTCTAGTTCAAAATCCTGAATATTGTTTAAATTACCATCATTGTTTAAGCTCTTAAAGAAAAGTGATTGACCAAAGAATGTAACTGGCTTCAACATGCTTTCCAGCTATTGCAGACTTCAGTAAGTGTTCACCCTGATGCAATTGAAAAGACTGTCGATGACATCATGGAGCTGAAAAAAATCAATCCCGACGTAAATCCACAGTAAGCATGTGTTGTATCAAATGTAAAAGATGGTTACCATAGTCTTCTGCATAAATGATGTCAAGCAGTTCTTGGCACACAATAAGCTCTTAGATACTTTTCATTTATTCTACTCATGCTCATAACAATAACTCACATATATGTGTCACCTTTAGGTTTTCAAAGTGTTTTCTATAACATGACCAGTGTCTATATAGTGCTTTAATGTTTGCAAGTGCTTTACAAATATTACTTCATTTGATTCTCACAACAATTCTGGGAGATAGATGCTGCTGTTAGCCCCATTTTACAGATGAGGAGACTGAGGCAGGCTGAAGTTGGGTGACTCTCTAGGGTCACACCAGTAAGTGCTTTAGGTCCTATTTGAACACAGATCTTCCCGACACTAGGTTCAGTGCTCTATTCATTTTTCCACCTAACTTCACAACAGCCCTGTGACATAATTGCTACAGCTTTTATCATCTTCACTTTACAGAATAGGAAACTGAGGCTCAGCCAGGATAAGTGACTTGTCCATGATCACACAGCTATTGTCACAGACAGGATTAAACCCCAGATCTTTCTAGTTTAAAAACTACCTTTTTATCTCCTACAGGAGACATGTCAAACACCTGGCCCCTCAACTACATTCATTCCAGAGTACCGCCAGATTAAAGCCAAAATAAATAAAGATTCAGTAGGATATGGACAATGTTAATATGTGTTTTTCTAAGTCAGTATGCATCCACAGGGATCCTTACATCATTTCTATTTGAGTTCAACTCTACTGCATGACATGATGCTGCCTCTCAAGATAGAAAATTGACCTATTAACTTTCCATTTTTTTGCAGAGGCTACCATGGTGATTCTCAGTGTTCTGATTGTCAAAACAAATAGTCCCAGCAGACCACTGAAAATGAACACATTTCACTGATGTACTTTCATAAATGGCAGTGGGCATAGGGGATAAAGTTAGGAAAACTTGGTTTTCAGTCCTGCTTTCAACACATATAAAGAAGTTATTTAAAATCTTAGTGTTCTGGACAGTTAAGACTGAAAGTTTAAGATGAATCAATGATTTCATATTCGTCCTCTAGGGGGTGAGCACTGGTGCTTCTGACACAGAAGAGTGTCACACAAGTCGTTTCATACACAGACGGAGGGATAAGAACATTTGCATGGCTTCCTTATCTGGTGTCTTCTTCCCATTAACAGCGAATGCTCGCATTGTCAATGCACCTGATCGCCCTCAGCTCTATCAAGGGATGAGCCTTTAGTTCAGGAGAAGCTGATAATCTGGTGGACAGCTCCTCCTGCTTCAGTAGCACTTGGGAGGTGCTGTCTGGAAAGCTGCTTGATTCCCAGTCTTAGCTAGTTCACATTAACCCTTCATTTTCCATGACTTTCAAGTGAGATTTTGGCAAGGACACCTGGAAAAGGGAGTTTCAGTTTTATAAAGAGTCCAAGATTGTTGAGCCAAAACCTCTTTCCTTTCTGACGAACAGCTAGCACTTCTTTAAAGTGGGGAGCATGGCAAGCACCACCAGCACCCAAGAGTTGCAGCCAATAGGGATCTGAGGGAGCATTTTTTAAAAGGAATTGATTTTGGAGTCATTCACCGTCCTGGAGCTTTTTTGTTTTTAAACGGAATTCCAGTTCTTCTTAGTCTTGGTTATATGACATCCTTTTACTTAGTTTCCTTTTCCTTTTTTCCCCTTTCTGATTCAAATCTATCATTTCATCTGGATAGGAAACTAACTCCTTGGGTGGAAATTCCTGCTACCAAAAACAACACTCCTCAACTTGTAATCTTAGAGAGGTACTTGGGAAGTTAAGTGCACTGAGCTAGGAGGTGTCAGAGAAAGCACCTCAACCTAGGTCTTCCTGATTCCAGCTTTCTATATACACCATCATGCTGCCTTTCTTCCTTTTCCTTATGTACACTTATAAATAGTGAATTAATGTCATGGTAGAAAGAATTTTGGGACAGTTAGGTGGCACATTTGATCGAGCACCGGGCCTGGAGTCAGGAAGACCTCAGTTTGAATCCAGCCTCAGACACTTACTAGCTGTGTGAGCCTGGGCAAGTCACTTAACCCTGTTTGCCTCAGTTTCCTCATCTACAAAATGAGCTGGAGAAGGAAATTGTAAATCACTCCAGTATCTTTGCCAAGAAAACCCCAAATGGGGTCACGAAGAGTCAAACACAACTGAAATAACCGAACAACAACAACAACAGAGAGAATACTGGGCCGAGAGTCAGGAAGACTTGAGTACAAATCTGACCGCAGACACTTCCTAGCTGTATGACCCTAGGCAAGTCACTTAACCTGTTTGCCTTAGTTTCCTCAACTGTGAAAAGAGGAAAAATAACATCTACTTCCCAGGATTGTTGTGAGGATCAAATGAGATAATATATGCAAGGCACTGAGGACAGTGCCTAGAACACAGTAGGTGCTTAGTAAGTGCTTATTCCCTTACTTTATTATTATAATGTGGTATATGCTATATCAAAACTGCATGACCAGTATATTTCCTGAAGAAATAAGGGAGGATCTCAATTCATTTTCAATCAAGTTGACCTAAGAATTTAAGACACAAAACTATAACTGATCCTGTATGTGTATAATGGCCCAATAAGCACTGATGGAGACTGAATTTGATTGAGCTTATCATAGTCTATGGAAATTATTGTATGAATCAGTCAGTCAATAAGCATTTACTACATTATGTGCCAAAGCACTGTGCTGGGCACTACGAATACAAATACAATAAAAGAAACACTTCTTACAAGGAGATTCTATTTTAATGAGAGGCAGCAAATACAGATATGTGCATGCAAATATACATATATGTGTACATGTACATAGATATGTGTGTGTACACATGATCCCTTGCTGGCCATTTCATTGAAATACACTGGGAAGATCCCTTATGAGGGCATGAGTCAGTGTGATCAGAACTGGTTCCTTTGTTGCTTTTTCCTGCCTCTTCTAGTTTTTCTCCCCTTGGCAGAGAAGTTGTGAGTCAAAGTACAAAGATACAGAATTTAGGTTTAAATCTTGGTTTTACTACTTACTCATTATGTGACCTTACACAAGTCATTTTACTTTCCTGAACTTCGATTTCCTCAGACGTGAAATGAGAAGGACAAATATTTGTATGGCTTTCCTCATAGCTCTGTTATATGAATCTGAGGAGACAAAGTATGAGAAGGTATCATAGCCATAAAGTACTATGTAAGCTTTGTGTTTTAAACATGGACCCCACACAACTCGATATTCTCAGTGTTATTTACATTTCCTGGATAAACACTGTGAGTCTGTTACTCGTCCATAATTTGGAAATTGGTACAATATGCCAGTGTTGTGCAAATGAACATGAGTGTTATTCAATTAAATATTGATGGACTCCCCACAAGGATAAATAACAGTAATAAGGACAAGTGATATTTGCATATTGTTTCACAGCTTACAAAGCCATTGAGCATGTATGGTCTTATATGATGCTCACAAAAACCCTGGAAAGCAGGAGATCTCCCCATGACAGATGAGATAAACTAAAAGAGGAGAAGTGATTTATCCAAGGTCACAGAACTCATAAGTAGAATAGCTGGAATTCAAACCCAGGTCTTCTGACTCTGCCTTGTGCTCTCCAACAACTACAAATAGCACTATCCTAGGAACTTTGGGTACTGTGGCAGTTCAATGGCTTAGAAATAGTACAGACAATGTAAGGAATTAATTGAATTCCATTTCTGCCTTCAAATTAGGACATCACTTAATCTTTCTGCTCGTTTAGCTGGTCCATAAAAGTGGAGATTAATATATTATACTTACTACTCATTGCTTTCACCATCACAAATATTCAGTGCCTCAAAGTAGGTGTAACAAGATGCTTAGCAGCATGGGCAGAGAACTGTATTTAAAATTGGGAAGATCTACTCTCAAATCCTGCCTCAGACACTGAATAGTTAGGTATGTGACCATAAGCAAGTCATTTAACTTTTCTGGTTTCCTAATTTAGAAAATTAGGGTAATAATACCTATCATATCATCTAAAGTAATGAGATAATGTTTTTAAAGCACATTGCAAACTTTAAGTCTCCATGTAAATGTCAAATATTATTATTATTGACAGTAATAATTCAAATAAAATGATGAATTAAAGAATTTTGAGGATTAAAGTGTTTGAGGGCTATAAAGACTTGCTAAATGATATTGACATCTATCTTCTTTTTATGTGAATTAATTTAATATTCATAAGCACTTGCCATCTGAGTAAACAAACAAATTGCAGAATGGTAATAGACTTTTGATGTCAGATAATCATGCCTCCTACCTGATAATATCAACCTGTACCCATAATATAACTAAAAATGGTTGTGCAAAATCCATTTAAGGTTCTTAAGTGATGGGTAATGCATGCTCTTTCAAGGAAACTTGTCCCATTTTTTAAAAGCTCTGATTATTTGAAAGTTATTTTAATATGAAACTGAAATCTAATTACATGTAATTTATATCCACTGAAGCCACAAAACATGTCCAGCCTTCCTTCCTCATGAAAAACCTTCAGATTGTTGAAAATGACTACTATATCACCCCTAAATCTTACTTTCTCCAAGCTAAACATTCCAAATTCCTTTAACAGATCTTTGTATAACATAGTTTGTAACTATGTTATAGTTTGTAACTACTAACATAACTATGTTTGTATAACATAGCATTTAAGTCTCTTACACATTTGATAGCTCAGTTTGCTTTGTAAATCTCTAATTTTGCCATCCTGGGATTAAACAAAGAATTCCAGATATAATCTGATCAGAGCACAGTTTGGTAGACCATTATTGTCCTTGCCATAGACATCTCACTTTAATTGCTGCAGAATAAGGTAGAAATTTTTTAAATGGCCATCTCACATGATTGACTCACATGGGACTTGCAATCCACTAAAACCTCTATGTATTTCTATGTGAACTGTTGTCTAGCCACATCTTTTTCATATAGTTGGATTTCGAGCCTAAGTGCTAGACTTAACAATTATCTCTATTTAGTTTCATCTTATTAGTGGTAGAATTTTAAACCTATGTCATCCATTAATGGTTCTATACCATCCTGAATGAGATTCCTAGTGTAGTACCATAAAATTCTTTGTCCTGTCACTCAACAATTTTGTCAGTAACTTGGAAGAGGACAAAAAGGGACAACCAATATTGTGGATAAACATACCATATGTTCTCAGTAGACTAGAAAATGAGCCTGAAACCAAGATGGTAAAATTTATTGGGGATGACTTTAAAGTCCTGTGTTTAGGTCTTATAAAAATGTCCTAAACTGATGCAAAGTGCAGTAAGAAGAACTAGGAAAACATATATATATATGTATGTATGTATGTATGATGACCTCAACAAAGTAAAGGGAAAAACAACCACAATTTTGTTAAACTGTAAAGAGTAAGCTTTTCCCTAAAGAAGAGATGCAAGAAGATACCTCTTCTTGCCTCTTTGTAGAGGTTGTGGTCTATAAATGAAGAATAATACATATAACCATATTTTTTTTTTTGGTGTATTGATCAGTTTACTGAATATTTTCTCTTCCTTTTTTTCCTAAAAAATTTTTGTTTTAAGGGATAGTTTTCTTGGGAATAGCAAGGAGATATTGATCTGGGCAAAACTAGGCAAAGTACAAATGAAAATATCAATAAAAACCTATTTTAAAAAAGAATGTGCAAATATAGGATGAAAGAGATCAGTCTGGTTTGGCAACTGTTCATAAGAAAAAAAATCTTAGAAAATTTTGGGCTACATTAATAAAAATATGAAAAAATAATAGTCTCACTTTATGCTTGCCATATCTTGAGTCTTGTGTTCAGTTCTGCAAGTCACATTTTCAAAGGGAAATTGACAAACTAGACTGCATTAAGGAACTGAGTAGGAAGGTGAAATTATCGTGAAATATGAGGAAGCCAACAGAACTGAGCATGTTTAATCTGGAGAAGACTGGAGAGAGATGTGATATCTGTCTCCAAGATGTAAGGCTAGGTGGTGCAGTGAATAGAGCACCAGCCCTGGACTCAGGAGGAACTCAGTCCAAATCCAGCCTCAGACACTTAACACTTAACTAGCCGTGTGACATTGGGCAAGTCACTTAACCCCAATTGCCCTGCCTTACAACCTCCAAAAAGAAAAAAAATGTAAAGGAGTTTTAATGGAACATAAGCTTGATTAATATGGACAAAGCAGGTATCTAAAACTCTTAGAAAATTTTGGGCTACATTAATAAAAATCTGAGAAAATAATAGTCTCACTTTATGCTTGCCATATCTTGAGTCTTGTGTTCAGTTCTGCAAGTCACATTTTCAAAGGGAAACTGACAAACTAGACTGCATTAAGGAACTGAGTAGGAAGGTGAAATGATCATGAAATATGAGGAAGCCAACAGAACTGAGCATGTTTAATCTGGAGAAGACTGGAGAGAGACGTGATATCTGTCTCCAAGATGTAAAGGGCTGTCACATAAAATGTGGCAGTATCTCTGTTGCTCCAGAGGGCAGAAGTACAGTACAATCAATCAGTGGGAATTATAAAAGCTCAACATAAGAAAGACCTTTCTTTTGACTACAACTGTCTACCAGTGGAGTAGACTATCTTGTTGGCTAGTGAACTCCCCATTATTAAAAATATTCACACAAAACTTGGATAAGTTTATGTCTGCCTTATTTGCTATATGAGAAATTTTTGCATCATGTAGATGGTTGGACCACATAGCCAATATAGAATTTTCTGCCTCTAAGATTTTCTGATCTTATCATTAGTGTAATACCCCAAGCACATTGTAGAAAGGACCAACAAAACCACCAGTAGCATTTTTCAAGTTGTCTTTTTTTCTATAAGATCAATCATTTGAAACACCTTGGCTTAAGTGAAAGTCAAAATTAGATGTACTTTTTAATCAATTTTCATATTGCTAAAGTAGTTACAATAACAGATTTCAAACTATGTGAAAAATTCTTCTGATAGTTTTTTTATTCATGAAAATGATCCTACTGTAGATAAATTTAATGAACAGATATCACCAAAATATCAACCTCTCTTGTTTTTTATTGTTCTTTTTCCATCTGTGAATATTTTAGGTTGGGGATCTCTCTCCAGGCTTGTCTTCTGCAAATTGTAGGGTATCGAAACCTCATTGCAGAGGTTGAAAAGCTGCGTAGAGAACCATATGATTCAGATAATCCTCAGCATGAAGAAATGCTTTTGAAGGTTAGTACTTGGATGGCATTTGGAACTTGTTATAATAAGCCTCTTATGATTTCCAGTCATTTTCCTGATGCTAGAAGAATCATTTATATTTCTTTCTCAACTTTCTTTTCTCATGCATTTTCTCAAAAATGGGTCCTAGTTTTGAATAGTTAAACCAACTGAGAAAAAAGCTGGGGTCTTTTCTTTGAGTCTTGGACACTTGGAAGCTCAGGCTGGTTAAGCGGTTTTAAATGCTAAAACAAGAAATACTGTTTGCCAAGTAGTGACCTGGAATTTTCATTTATCACTCTTTATACACATCAAAGAAGATGAAGTTGGTTTCTGCCTTAAGCAATAGCTCCCTTGGGAAATTACTCAAGATCCTAATGGTGATTATTTATTCATGCGACTAGAAGGATATTAAAAGAGGAAGTCACAATTTGTGTCTGGTGTGTTTGAACTGTTGGAAAAAGGTACAAAATAGCACTGGACAGTATTTGAGCAGTGTATGACTTGAGAGCGTAAAATGAAACATTAATAAATTATGCTTCAAAACATTAAATTTTGCATTAAAAACTACAATTTCCTAGAAGAAGGTAAAGTATGGCTATTTCATTACCTATGAAAATGGCTTCTATGTAATATAAATTGATTTTTTAATAAATGGCGTATTTGGGCTGCTAACAACCTGTCCTAGAATAAAAAGTGAAAGCAGAACGATAGAAAACATTTGCTTACCAGCTGGAAATTTGTCTAATTGAAAAAAACCAGGAATCTAAATTTAAAAAATATTTATCCTTTTGCAATTTGTGACTATATGAGTATGTAGACATATACAGTTGACTTAGTTGTCCATGATAATGCATATTGGGTATGAAGTAGATTATTAAATACTATCCAATGAATTGGAGATCAGGAGCTCCACTCAGTGTTGTGTGAGAGAGCACAGCACTTCTTGTGTTCTCTGTTCTAGAAAATCCTTTGGAGCTTTCTGAGTAGGATAACAAGATTATTTGCATGCACAGGTTTTCAATCCTTGGAAGTAAGTCCATTCTTCCTTTGGAAGTAGGTCCATCATTCTTCTGATTTTTGCTGCTAGTTCATGTTTGTCTTCTGTAGAGTCCCACAGAAGAAGGCTCTCTCTTCAATTGACACCCTTTTATATGTCCAGCACAAAGGAGTGACTCTAACCCCCAAGAATGTGAGCCTACCATTCCATCCCCAACTGATCTGTAATATCCCAGGCCAATCAATACATTCCTAATCACTGAGATTCAATCACTCATCTTCAGTGGGATAAACATGATTTTACAAGTGTTAATTTTACAAGTGCCAAAGTCCCAAATAAAGGCTTACCTATTATTAAGCTTTTACTGGAGCTAAAGTGACTGACTATTCAATAATGGCAAACCATTCCAGTGCCTTTGCCAAGAAAACCCTAAATGGAGTTACGAAGAGTCAGACATGACTGAAACAACTGAACAACAAAAACAACATTCAATAATTATCTATCCTAAGGGCTCTACTGAAATGAGATCTAATTTCTGTTTTGATGACTATGAAAAACTGGTGAATTGTGGAGACTGTAATTAAGTAACTAAGATCCAAAGGTATTTTCTCATACCAACACATGAAAATTTGCCTTGAGCATGAGCAAACTAGTTTATTTCAAATGCCTTGTCTTTCTGCCATTTTCTAGGCTCATTATATTTACCATATATGCCAGAAAGATAAAATATCATATTAGATGAATTTTTGGATCAGGTCCCAGAATAACTGGGACAAGTTACATCTTTTTTTGTTTGAATTTTCATTAGTTAATTATTATACTTTAATTCACATATATGTCATGTATAGGATTTTGTAGCTCAACTGTAGATTGATATATTTGTATTACAATTATTTGTGCTTTCTCCATGTAAATTCCATCTCTTATGTCACCTTGTGAGAGTGGTCTGGGCCCTCAAAAGCTACTATACCAGTTCTTATGAACCCAGTAATGAACTACATGTCTTATCCCAGTGTCAGATCAGTCACCCCAAAATGAAACTAGCCAACTTCAAAGAGGCTCATCACCAGATTGACTTCAGAAGGATGAATTGATTTCCATACCAAAGTACTCTTTATTAAGGAAATCATAGTGTATTGAGAGAATAGCCACATATAGATCCTTGAAGTATTCAAATATAGTTTGTGTTTGAAATTGTACTTAAGCATGAAAATGGATTAGTTATTTCCAAGGAGGAAGTATGGGAATGAGGCAGAGGGGGAGCCTCATGAAGCAATAAATGGTAGAAGGGAAATTGTTTCTTCAGTCAATCACTTAGCATATATTAGACACCTTTTATGTGCCAGGCACTTGGGATAGACCTTGGATGTGGAAAGAATAAAGTGAAATAGCTCCTGTTCACAAGAAGTTTACATTCTAATGGGAAAAACTATAAGGATGGATGTAAATATATATAGAATATATAAAGAGCATGAATACAAATAAATACAAAGTATTTAAATAAAAAGTAGTTTGAAAGTGAGGACATTAGCACGTCAGGGATTGGAAAAGGCTTCATGATGATGGTGCTCCTTGCATTTTGTCTTGAAGGAATAGAGTCTTTGAGGTGGAGGTGGGATAGGGATGCATCCCAGGGCTGGAAAGCCAGGGCAAAGGCTGGATCACAGAAGGAAGAGAAGTCATAACTGATGAGATTGAGGCCAGGCTGTGGAGGGAGGAGTTTATGTTTCATTCTAGAGGCAATGGAAAACCAGTGGAGAGTAGGAGAGTGGAATGATGAAACACAGATTTAAGGTAAATCACCTTAGGAGCAGTGTGGAGGATGGAATAAAGTGGGAAAAGATTGAGGAGTGGAGACCAATTGGGAAGCCACTGTAATGATGGCCTGAACCAAGGTTGTAGGAAATGAGTAAGGAAGAAGAGGTTGGATATGAGAGAAATCTTGTAGGCTGAAATGGCAAGATTTGAAAACTAATTGGATATAGGCATTTAATATTGATTGATTGATATGTGAGAGAAGAATGAGTCCTGAATATTACCAAAGTTACAGACCTAAAAAACTATAAAACTGGCAATGCTTTCTACAGAAATGAGGAAGCCTAGAAAAGGAAGGGTTTAGGAAAAGATAATGAGTTCCGTTTTGGACATGTTGAGCTTAAGATGTATCCAAGACATCCAATTTGAAATGTACAATAAACAATTGATGATGCTGAACTGAATCTCAGAGGAGAGACTGAGACTGGGTACATAGATGAGAGAATCCTCACCATAGAGATAGTTAAACTCATGGGAGCTGATGAGGTCGGTGAAAGACAGAATAAAGAACCTAGGATGGAACCTTGGGGAACAGCCACACTGAGACAGTTCTAATGTGATCTAGGTGACTCATCAGCAAAAAGAAAAGAGGAAGAAAGAAAGGTTAGAAAGGTAGGAGAATCAGGATGGATTAGGGCTTTGAAAGACCTTCATTTGTGTTAGTGCACAAATTTAAAAATATTATCATCTTTAGCTCAGGTAGTTGAGTTATAGGAAACATTGGGAACTAATCAGATATTAAGAGTATTATAGTGCTAAGAGTTAAGTTATTATATTGCTAAGATTTTAAGAGTATTATATGTTGCCTGATTTCCTTGACTGAAAAAGATCATTTGGATTATCAAGACTCTCAAAGTAATGATTGTTAATTTTTCTTTTTAATTTTTATTAAGTTGTAATTATTTCATTGTAAACATGATAACATGTCTTTAAATTTATTTATTTATTTATTGTTTTTTGGATGGGAGAGGGCAGGGCAATTGGGGTTAAATGACTTGCCCAAGGTCACACAGCTAGTAAGTGTTAGGCATCGGAGGTCATATTTGAACTCAGATCCTCCTGACTCCAGGGCCGGTGCTCTATTATTCACTGGGCCACCTAGCTGCCCCAATGTCTTTAAATTTAAATGAAAGGAAGAACAAGAAGAAAATTGGGAAGTATTTTATAAAAGTATGAAGAGAATTATATTTAAAATGGTAGTTCCTCTTAAAGTTTATTTTTTATTAATGTAAAAAATGGGTAATTACCATTGTTTCTATAACCCTTGACTATCTGAGGGAGCAGGCATATCATTTGAGGATTATTCATTATTCTTACCTCCCTTCCCTTTGTCCTCTAGCTACAAACTACTAGCAGCTCCATCAGAAATTGATTTAGCCTAACAGATTTCACCTAAAAGCTTTTGACTGCTGATTAAAGAGAGATTTGAAGATTATCTATAGATTTCAGTTTTCCATACTATCCTATCCTGATTTCTCAATACTATAAATAACTAAAAGTAATTCTTCTCAAGAAGAATATAATCTGTTACATACAACTCCTCTTAATACAGTTTTTTTTTAAATCTCAATAAAGAAGGTTTCAGACTTTGAAAAACTTTTTCAAAGTGTGTTACATATATTCATCAATAAATTATGTTGGTCTCTCATCTCCAGTTATGGAAATTCCTGAAGCCTGATACTCCTCTGGAAGCTCGGATTTCTAAGCAGTGGTGTGAAATTGGTTTCCAAGGTGATGATCCTAAAACAGATTTTCGAGGGATGGGACTTCTGGGACTGTATAATTTGGAGTAAGTATGTGAAGGGTCAGCCGTATTTAAAAGTAAAATGACAGCCCCAGTATTCTATTTTTTAAATGTTTACTTGAGCAGACTTGAGAAGTTCAAGTTCTCCTTAACACAACTTCAGGGTGTTTCTTAGAGAACACATGGGAAAACATTTAGACCTTTTGTTTTAATTGCACAACTGGCCACACCTTCCTTACCTTTATTGTTGCATATCCCATGTGATTCTTTGTTAATTCACTGAATCTTAGTGGGAGAAGAAGTCTTAGAAATTATGTAGTCCAACCTTTTCATTTTACAGAAAACTAAAACTCACTAGAGATCAAATGATCGACCTAGGTTCCCACAGCTAGTTATTGACAAAATTGAGCCTAGTACCCAAGGTTCTTGATTTCCAGACCAGCACTCAATTCCCTATATGATGAGTAGATATCTGTGAGACTCAATCCCAAAATGTGTTTCGGAGTTTTAAAATGGACTTGCATTTTTCTCTTATTTTTAATGATATGTTTTTCATCCTGAACTTTTTTGGTATTGTATATTTGAGGGGTTTAAAATCATAGACCATGTTATAAATTGTTTAAATGAGATTAGATTTATTGGAATGTAAAATAAAAAACAAATAAAAACCAGAGGAGCCAGAAAAGTGACATGAAAATATATTCTACCTTATAATAGCTCACTTTTTTTTTTAGTACTTTAAAGATTTAAAAATAAAAGTATAAACCAAACAGCATCTGAACCTTAGCATCACCTATAAATCACACTCAGGTTGTGGCCTGCATATCTGCAGCCCCATCAGATTAAACTGCAAAATAATCAATCCTACTTATTAAGGTTAATTTCCCAGGAAAGCTGCAAAATTGAGGCATAGACATAACAGTACCATTATTTATTTAGATCCCTAGTAAATGAGGCCAGTTTCATTTTTAGCTATGGTGCTATTTCTGTACATGTTCTTTCATAACTAGTTGTGTGACCTCGACAAATGATTTCACTTTTCAGAGGATCACCTGTTTTCTTTTCTGTCTTGCCATCTGTAGAATTCATGTAATAGGTATAAAAGGATAGTTGTGGGAATCTAATATGAGACAATATATTTAAAGCAATATAAAGATTTTTATTTATTATTTGTTATTAGGGTTGTTTAAAACTAGCATTAATTGCTGGGACACAGGAGAGACATCTGGCTCAAAGGACAAGAGTGGAGCCCTGGCTAACACATAAAATGGGGATGAAAAAATCCTCTTACCCATTCTCTCATTCCACCAGGAGTCCTACTTCTGTCCCCAGACTGTGGTCTACAAAAATCATAGATATGTAGACTGTGATTCTCCTTTAGAATAATTCCTCAAGCTTCCAGGAATCCAGTGGAATGAAATTGCCTTAAAAAAAAAATATGCCACCTTCTTTCCTCTTACTTGTAAACATCGGTTGCTAAGAGACAATTGCTGACATTCTGCATGGCACCCCCTGGTGTTCAGGACTATCACTGCAATCTTATGAATGTTAACTCTTTGCCAAGAACATGTTGAAAATCCTTCTGGTCTACAGGCCAGAGATGGGAGAGGGGAGAAAGGCAGAAGATGTACTGTCACCTGATGACTATTTTCTGATCCTACTTCTGAGTTGTAACTGGTTATGTTTCATAATCTTCTGTCACCAGACCTTTTCCTTCATTACCTAGATTAGAAGGAAAGCAAAATAGCATCTAGCTATATCTTTTTCCTAAAAAAAAAAAAAAATTTAATTAATATTGTTTTATTTTCAGTTTTGAAATCTCTCCCTTCCTGCTCAGCCTCCTTCAATTTAGAAGGCAAGAAAAGCAAACCCATTACAAATATATATAGATATGAAAAATTCCTTCATTCTGGCTAAATCTTTGAATCAAAACCTCTGAACTCTGATGTTGAAATCATTTTCAGCTGTTAGAAAACTTCAAAATATTTTTCACCTTTTTCATTCAGCCAAATATGCACATGAAACATACTAAATAGCTGTGTCTCTGTGTAAAAGAGGTATAATATAGCTCTCTGTAGCGAGAGATATACATCTATATGTAAAATATAAAAAGATTCATCTGCTTTCCTCTCCCAGTTACATAAAGATATAGCTATGGAGTACACAGAATTAAAAACTATATAATGTTTTGTTTTAAAAATCTGTTTGTGAATCATTTATTTTGAATATTTGGAAGTTTGAAAGCATTTCGTATATTTGTGTGATCTAAATGGTGAAGTTTCAATACAATACCACTCCCATCACAAAGTGTATATTTTCAAATGTTTCCAGCTTCCTCTTTTGTTCCAAAGTTCAAATGATCAATGCATATTCTTTAAGAAATGTTTTCAGGGCTTCTCAACACCACGGTTCAAAAAGAGAAGATTACTCAGTGCTTCAGTCACAGCATGAAATTTGAATATAGAACACGGAACACATGAAACCTGACCTAGTCCTCTTTCTCTTGGTCTAATCCAGGGGTGGGCAATCCATGACCTTGAGGCCACATGTGGCCCTCTAGCTCCTCAGATATGTCTTTTTGACTGAATGCAAACTTCACAGAACAAATCCCCTTAATAAAAGAATTTGTTCCATAAAACTTAGACTCAGTCAAGGCCTCAAGGTCATGGGTTCCCCACCTCTGAATTAAACCTGAGTAGAATAAATTCCCTTCCATCTCTAAGGAATACCAAATTTATGTCATATTTTTCAAGGTATTGGAGAAATTCCTGAATCTACACAGTCAAATAGCATACCTATTTTAGTACTGCGTTTAAAAGCAATTATCATTGTCCTCCTGAAAAACTACTCTTTAAAGAAGCTAAAGTGGATGAAACTTTTGTGCCAACATCAACCCCTAAAATGAAAATGTTCTTAAATTTTGTGAAGTGCACATTCACTCAATATTTTTCTTCAACAACAGGTATTTCGCTGAATGGGATGTCGTAACAGCTCAGCAGGTGCTCTCTGATTCCCTTCATCCAAAATACAGGTGATTCTTGAGGCCAAAGTAACCTGGAATTGATACCATTGTTTTACCATAAACTTTGGTTATAATTCTATTCTTGTGTGGCTTGTACATTTGATAAAATTATTTCAGAAATGTCTTGCAGATTGAAATTGCCAGTTTATCTAGAGCTAGAGGTAGATGCTGTGCATAGGTGCCTGTGGCTTATCTATCATCACAGAAACCACAGCAGTGACTGGAACCATGGGGTGGGATTGGGATAGGTCTAAAACTAGGCAGAAATAGCTTTTGAGGCCAATTTCAGATAAAGTGGGTAAGTTCTAGATAATCTTTTGATTCTACAGCATCTTCTGAAAGAGGGGGGAAATTTGAAATGTTTGTTGTGTCCCAAATGTTATGGGAGGTAGCCCAGAGTGGACAAGGAAAAGAGCAACAGAGTCTGACCTTTCCAGTGAGTTTGGCTAGAGCAAAAAGAATAGAATGTCTGGGAGGGTAGAGGGAATAAAAAGAGGGTCAGAGAATCTTGCGTTTGCTTGTTTTTGTTTTATTCAATATTCTGGTTTTCAGTTCATTTGTATTTTTTTAATTTACCTTTTAAAAATTTTCTTTCTTTGTACACATAAAGGGAGGTCACTAAAGAAGAAATAAGGTATTTTTCTTCGCATTTTAAGTTATATTTATTTTATTTCATTTCTAGAAATTTTATTTACAGCAAGATTTTTTAAATTGTCTGATTAAAAATCTTAACAAAAGTGAGTAGTTCCAAATTGCTTGCCTAACATATTTATCTTGGGCTTCATCTTAGCATACTTGGCAAGCTTGCTTAGGATGAAATTCAAGGGACTGGCAGAAAATATGTCAAAGATATTTTGCACAACCTTAATTCAAAATGGAAGATGAAAGTTTAAAAAATCTCCCCTAGGAGAATGAAAATTCCACCATTTGCTGCTATAATCCAACCCAAAATAACGAATTCATTCTGAAAGTTATGGTGGATGGTGGGGACAGGGGGCAATGATAGAGGGTGCAGAGATGAGGAAAATCTAACCCTTTACATTTTATCTGCCCTCCCTGGGGAATTCTCTTATTCAAGCACTGGCCAAACTGAGTATGTTTCATGTTTATCAAAGGAACTACCGGTATTATTAATGTGTCAGTAATCTTTATAGAGACTAGATGGTGGTTATAGATACTGGTCACTGCATTTAAAAGAAGCTCCAATGTTTTATGACCACAAAATTCCCCATTTTTTTCTGCTCTACATCTTAAAGGAGCTGACAATTTGTGTTTGTTAAACAAAGTCAAATTATACCATAGCATTTTCTCCCAAGTGCATGGATACAGTATTTTTATTTCCTCAGTATAATACTCATTTTAGTTTCAGTCTGACTAATAGATCCAACTGGCCAGGGTTCGTTAAATTATATGGCATTTCACAAATATAAAATGCCACAGCGAATTACTTTCTTTCTCTTGCTCCCTTTAGCAAAAACACTATAAAAATATAGCTTTCTCTTAACCTCATGTGACCAAGATCTAGCCACTTCTATAGAATGTATTCTAAATTGCATGTTATTGGCACATAAGGACTCTAAATCCCCCAATGATAAAACTAATTAGGGAGGCGCTCCGTGAACACATGGGTGGCATTGCCAAAGGGAGCATCTGGTAGAAAATGAAGGACCTTATAATGGTTTGTGCTAGGGGGATGATGGAAAATACATTATACATATTTTTTAAACAGCCCTTTTTGGGTTTTATTGTTTTGTATGTAAGCCATTCAACAAAGTGAGGCATCCTAAAATTGTGTTACCTAAGGCTGCAATCAGCTGTATATACATACCCACATTCTGGTCAAAATCTCTTTCCTCTGACCCTCAAGTTTTTGTGAAATCTTGCAGGTGAAAATAATGTATGGATTGTATAGACAGGTTTCTGAGTATGACCAAATGCAAAATAGAAGATTGCCTTTTAAGAGTCATTACACTTTTGTTACCATTGGGAATAAGGATATCCAGGCTGTCAACACTAGTATTAGGTCACAAACCACGAGGGTTTTGGACAGGGAGACAATAGTCTAGCCATGAAAAACCATTGCTTTGGATGCATATGGTCCTTCGTAAGTAGCCATTGTGCAAGACTACTCTGTGTGCTTCCATCCCTCAGATTCTATTGTAACTTGAGAAATGAGAGTAAGAGATTTATGTCCTTCTAGAGGAAATTTTCCTCCCAGCCGTTGTTTGATGACTGAACAGAATGAGAGAAATCAAAAGATAGTCTTCCTGACTGACACTCATGTTTGGTTTATGGCATTTTAGAGTTGTACAATGGGTTTTCTCAGCTTGTTTTTCCAGTGTTAACAGAACTTCAATTTGATAACTGTGGTGGGGGCCACACTGCTTATTTATATGATTTTTCCACAGAGGAAGGGAATTATATATACAAATCTTTACTCAAGTTGCTTCTCTAAATTTCAGCCAAATTTTATTTTATTTTTTATTTAACTTAGAACAAGAGCTTCCTTTGCTCATTTTCTGTTTACGATGTAGGTGCTTCTGCTCTGAAACGCTATAGCATGTTTTGACACATGTTATAAATTTACTTTAAATTGTAGTTAGCAGTTCGCTCACAGGAATAGAAAGTGAATATGTTAAAGTAGTGTGACAAAATATTGCTTTACTCACCACTTGAGAGTGTGCTGCTGCTGGTTTGTTTATAGTCTTGTGTGTGTGTATGTGTGTGTGCATATGTGTTTGTATATGGGTGTATTATGTATATGGATGTGGGTGTGGGTGTGTACATATGTCTATGTATGTGTGTCTGTCTATGTGTATGTGTTCTAAAATGTGGGTTGTTTAAGAGTCTCTGTTAACACCTTCCTCTAATGCCTCATTGTGATAGAGGAAACTCTGGGTTCTCAGAGCCAAAAGAATGCAGACTGAGGCAGATCTTACCAGAAAGGCTCTATACTGAATGGAAAGAAGGCCAGATTTGGAATAAATGGATCTGGGATCAAATACCAGCCTTGGACTTAGTAACTTTATAACCTTGAACACATCATTTTAACCTCGCTAGGCCTCCATTTCCTTATCTATAAAACCATGGATTTGTTCCAGATCATTTCTAGTGGTCCCTTCCAGCTTTAACCAATGATCCTATTATTCCTGATAGTATATGCCCCAGCAATTGGCTACATGCCTGTCACCCAAAGACCAGTCTAGTTAAGTCCAAAAGGGTTCATTATCACCGGAAGTAAAGCTAATAGGTTATGAATTATTTTGGACAAAGCAACTCATGAAAACATCTATTAAGGCATAAAAAGAATGTTGGTTGAAGAAATAGCCACACTAGTGAAAATTGAAATGTTGAATTGTTTCAGGGAACAATACCAACTCCATGCCTTCTCACTGTTAAGTAAAAGCTATGCATAGCTGTTTTGTTTAACTACAATAATTCAGTCCAAGTCACGAAGCATTTGTCAGGTGCCTACTATGTGCCAAGCACCCTATTAGCTGTTATAGAACAAACTGTCATCTTCTGAGAGAATAATTTAATAGGTGGGCATCAGGATTGTTTTTTTATCCCACACTATAGAGAATTCAATATCTGTATTAGAAGTGTGAGATGTATCTCCTTGCAGATTTCCATTGAAATTAATCGTGAATTTTAAAGTACATTCAATTCCAAATGGAAAATTAAAGATTTTGTGGTAGGGTTGCAGACACCACAAGAGTACTTTGGTTAATATTTTAATGTGAAGAACATTGGAAAAAGACATATATCAATTAGAGACAATTTAATTTTTCAGCAAATTCAGCAAAGCAGAATGGGAAAAGAAAAGGTTGGATAAAGCAATTGGGTAAGTCTATAATTTTGTACAAAAGTTATTAGTTTATGGAATCAGGAGCCATGTGCTTGTTTCTTGAGAACCTACTACATATAAGGTACTATACTAGAGACTATAGAGGTTAAAAAAGAAGTTCAAAACCAGGTCCTGGTCCTTAGAAACTAAGAGAATTACAAAAGTCCATTAAAAGGTTTTGAAAACATTTTTAGTAGCATATTATACTTTTCCTTTGCTTAGGTAGAAATACACAGAAAGTTATAAATGTTATAAAAGTTCATTTTTTTTTCAAAAACCACTCTTTTGAATTTGCATAACTCAAATTTAGGTTGCTAGTAAATAAAATTGGGCTGCTTGTAAATTTCATTTCAAGAGGTTGTCAGGCTATTAGGTTTTGATTACAATGACTTTGGAATGGTCCTTAACTCTATTGTTTGTCCTTAGTTCCAGAAGAGGACCATGACATCAGGAAGGTGATGCCATAACTTGCAAGTAAATTGGCTTTAAGTGAGGGAGGGCTAAGCAAAGTGACCAGCCTCACTTTTGCCTCCAGAGCCATCTGGGTCCATGGCTAGATATAGATCAGGATGATTGGAGATGGCCCTGCCCTTAACCCTAAAGTTATTCTTGAAGGGGAAATTTTTGGTCTTGTGTGGACTGATATAGTCACGGAACATTTGAGGCTCTCAAAGTTAGTTTCCTTTTAGTTTCAATGGACAGAGGCCAAGAAGCAAAAACATGTCTTCAGCAGACATGTTGGAACAAAGTCTGTTTGTTAAATCCATAGTGTTTGCCAAAGGAGGCATCTGTCCACCTGAGAAATAAGTTTAACTATATTGCCTTTAAAAGGAAAAAAAAAAAAAGTCATGCTATCCTTTTCAGATGTGCTAAACCCCAACATTTAATGTAAAGTAAATAGTGTGGTTGACTTTTTACAGGTACTCTTTTGCCATCGTGGGCATTAATATTACTGACTTGGCCTATAATCTGCTGGTAAGCGGCGCTCTGAAAACCCATTTCTACAATGTTGCACCTGAAGCCCCAACCTTGTCTCACTTCCAGCAAACTTTCTGTAAGTTGACTTTTTACACTGCTTATTAAAGTTGGTTGCTACTTTATTTGAGCTACTTTATTGCTTAAATTTGTCAAAGACTAACCTCCAAGTTGGGTGCTAGCCAAAAGCCAGTGGGTACTGTGGACCAGTGTTGAATAGCTCCCAAAGGAAGAGAGGCATCTAACAAGGAGCATTAAACTTTTCCAGTTGCCTCTGGGCTACATTTTCTTTTCTTATTTTTAAACATTGAGTTCCTGGTCTTTTTTTTTTCTCTGTTTTGGACCCTTTTGGGGAATCTGGTGAAGACTATGGATACTTTCTCAGAATGCTATTTTTAAGTGAATAAATTTCAAATGCATAGGACTGCAAAGGAAAGCAATTATACTGAAATATAGTTGTTAAAATATTTTAAAAATTAATTCCGTGGACACCAGATTGAGGACTTCTAAAAGTATTTTTTAAAAATATATACTAGCTCCAGTTAGCCACTTAACCCTGTTTGCCTCAGTTTCCTCATCTGTCAAATGACCTAGAGAAGGAAATAGCAAACCACTTCAATATCTTTGCCAAGAAAACCCCAAAAGTGGTCACAAAGAGCTAGACATGACTGAAGATGACTAAAAAACAAACAAAAAGCTCCAGTTTCTCTCTGTTAGTCTTCACCCTCATTCTTGGGGGAGTGGGGGAAATCTGACTTTCAGATCATAGAAAGCTTATGAGTTTCTGCCTTCTTGAGATTTGTGACCTGTGTATATTTTCTGCTTTATCTGGACTAGAGAACTGTGTGATCATAGATTGGAAGTTGGAAGATATTTCAGAAGCCTTTGATTTCATGCCATATCTCAATAGGAATCTTTTTTTACAAATCATTCCCAACAAGTGGTTATCCAGACTTTGCTTGAAGAACTCTAGTAAGGAAGAACCCACTTACCTTCCCAAATTGCCCATTCTGATTATAGATAGCTCTAATTCAGCGATTCTCTACCTGTGGGTTATGTTCAATTTGTAACAATGAAAATACATTTTGCATATCAGGTATTTATATTACGATTCATAACAGTAGCAAAATTACAGTTATGAAGTAGCAATGAAAATAATTTTATGGTTGGGGGTCACCACAACATGAGAAACTATATTAAAGGGTCACGGCATTAGGAAGGTTGAGAACCACTGCTCTAATTGCTAGAAAATTTTTCTTTAAATTTAGCCCGAGTCTACTTCTCTGCGACCTCTACCCAGTGCTTAGTTCTGACCTTATAGCATAAGCAAAACCTTCTTTCACATAGCATCCTTTCAAAAACTTAAGACAGGTATCATGTCCCCCAAAGTTCTTTCAGTTGTGTCTCATATGGCACAATCTTAGGGACATTTACTATCTTGGTTGTCCTTCTCTGGTGCTCTACAGTTTATCAAAGCCCTTACTAAAATCATGACAAGAGATTAGAAACATTTTCTATAATTTGATAACTATTTTAGTAAAATTAGTACCTTTATTCAAAGAATTTGAGAGACTACATGGCATAATGCTTACAGGTCTAGCCTCAGTGTCAAGAAGACCTGGGTTCAAGTCCTACCTCTGATGCATACTTGGCTATGTGACCTTAAGCAGGTCACTCACTTAACCTCTCAGTGCATTAGACAGCTCTCTAAAACTATAAGTTGTTAAGTAGGTATAGATCTACATTAATAGACAAAATCTATATTTTTCACTACACTAATGAAATCATAAGCCCAGGACCAGTACTACCCCTATTTTTTTATTTTAATTTTTTGTCTTTGGGCGCATTATAAATCCAACTTTTTGTCTCTCCAAATAAGACTTGTCAGCTGTCACTGCCTTTAGTACAAACTCCTTAGGTCTTCTAGTTTGCTCCACTTTTGGTGATAATGGTCATAATGGTATGGTTCATCTCATTCAGTAATATTTCACACACACACACGTATGTGTCTGCATACACAAAATATACATGTGTATGCACATGTGTAAGGATACATGTGTACATATATTCACATGTGCATGAGTACATATACTGTGTATATTGTGTGTATATATGTAGATTGTGCATATGTGTGTATACACACATACACATACATATATATATATATATATATATATATATACACACATTTTTCAAAAAATTTTGTTTCATGATCTCTATAGCCAAAGAATTCATGATCTAGAGGCCAATTTACTAAGGTTAAATCCCTTCATGACTATGAAGGCTTCTCACTGGACAACAGACAATCAGTCTCAGGGACTACAATGGAAGCCTTTCTAGCATGGTGAATGCTTCCTCTGACCTAGGATTTCACTAGAGTAGCACTTCTCAAGTTTTTTGCTTTCAAGATCCCCCTACACATGTTAAAATTATGGATAACTTCCCCAAATAACTTTCGTTTATGTGGGCAACATCTATGAATATTTACCATGTTAGAAGTTTAAATATCTTAACATTATTATAAAACAGTTTTGACCTAGACCCCTCTGAAAAGGATCCCTAGAGATTGACAGACCACATTTAAGAACCACTGCACCAGGATATAGTCTTTAAGGAGTCTGAGTCACCTCTATACCATAATGTTTTCTTGGAAGTTCTAACTAGGATAATTTCTTAAAATGAAAACTTCTGAAGTGGTTAAAATTATGTAAATATTCTGTAAGTTTACTAAGTAAAATGCCTTTATCCTTAACTACTCACATATGAATTTTAAATTTAAAAAAGCAACAAAATGAAAAGACTCTTTTGTTAAGTATTTATAATGTATTCTTCTAAGAGGTTTTCTAATCTAGATCATGATTTTATAAGTAATTTTTTTTTTCAACCAAAAGGGTAATTGAGAATGAACAAATGATTCTTTTTTTTAAATTTTTTTTATTTACTTATTTACTTTTAATTTACAAGATTCAGTTCCACAATCACTTGAGTTTCAGATTTTCTCCCCTCCCTCCCCCCCTCCATGGTGGTGTGCAATCATGTATAGGATCTGCAAATACTTTCACATTGTACAATAGTTTGGTCATATAGAAGGGTTGTAATGAGTGATCACTGGGAAAAGAAAAAAAAAAAAAGCAAAACCAGACATGAAAGAGAACGATAATATGTTTTGCTTCAGTCTCCATTTAAACTATAGTCTTTCCATATCTTTCTCTGAGTTTAGTATCTCCTTCCATCCTGAGGCTTGTAGAGTTGTCTTTAGCTGTGTGTGAACAAATGATTCTTTACAGTGATGATGTCTTGCTAGCAATTATGTGTTTCTTCATGACTGCTCTGTACTGTTCATGGTGGAAGTACCTCTTATTTTCTCTTAATGGATTGTCAGAATGATTTTTTATCTGTCTGAGTATAATTTAAAATTTCAATCAAGCAAATGTCAAGAGAGAAAACTAATTGTAATAAATTAGACCATTATGTTCATTTAGATAGGATGAAAAAGATGAAATAGAGTTGTTAGTTCTTCAAAAGTTATTTCAAATATAATCCATAGTCCAGAGATCACAAAATATGTGCCCTTCTACTGTAAAAGAAATTATAATAATTTTACAACTTCCTGTAAAGGCAATGTTCAATTTTTTTTTTAGAATCTGCGTTTTAAATAATTGTGTTTAAAGGTCTTCATTAAGTCATTCTCTGCTATATCCTTTCAAGAAGTTTACCCTGAGTTCTCCTTGACCATGTCAATGAAACACAAATACCACTATGAAGGCTTCAAAACAGAATGTTTTCTGAGCATTGACCTACATATGTATGGAGAGATATCACCAGTAGGCCAATGACTTAGTGATAAATTCTTTGGCCTTGGCAACTATGAAAAGAAAGACAAAATTACCCTCATATCTGTTGCAGTCACCTTTTGTTTCTGTGTTGATGATAGCAGAAAGGGGACAGAGAATGCTAAGAATCACAGATTTTAAATCATCTACAAATGTAACAAAAATGAGGGACATAATTTCTGAGTAATTAATCATTTTATCAATTATGTCTAGTGAATAATAAAAGGATTGATCATTTGATCATCTCTCATGAACCAAAGATGGATCATGGTGGCTTCTCGATACTTATATATATGCCTTTAGAAAAGTGGGTCTTTATGACAGATGGCAATTAACTCGGATTGTTTAACAATTAATAAGAAGAATGAATATTATAATGAGAGGTGGATCCACTGGGGGAACATGCCTTTGATTATGTCACTTTTAGTCTCAGACCACCCCCAGCCCCTGACAATCTAGACAAAGGATCTAACAACACCCCTCTCCCCAAGCCTCAGTAAAAGACAATGCCTCCACTTGGGTGTGATCTGAACACAACTGAAAAGAAAGTTAATCCAATCTCATTATCAGCAATATCTTTCAGATGCTGACTGAATAACCTACAAGGGGGTTGATTTCTGAATGAGGAGATGGAAAGGGGAAAACTTAGTTCTAACTGAATAATTTATTATTAATATATGAAAAAAATAATCATTTCTCTCAATATTAATTTAACTGTTGAAACTCTAAGTGTGAAAAGTTTGTCTAATAAGTGGAAATGTTACTGCAAAAACAGAATCGTATTGATTTTTGCATTCTTGCTATGAATGAAACCAGAAAGCCAGAAGAGAATTTCCAGTAAATGGAAGAATGATTCACAGCTTCTACTGGAAAGGAAAATAAAGGAGCTGGTAGAGTTGATCATATCTTGCACCTAAAGGCAACAAGAAACATTTCATGGGCATTTAGTCATATCATATTGCAATGTTCATAATAACTATTTTCCAAAAAGCCACTATGAAAATAATGCAAGTTATGTCAACATCTGATGGATAGGGTAAGGAGGGAGAGAAATTCTATAAAGAACTTGGTAAGAATCTCTAAATTATATTAATAAGCTCAATGATAATTACTTCAAAGGAAAGATGGACATAGGGGAAGATGGTGGAAGATACATTGAAAATCATGTTTTAGGAATAAGAAATGAGAGAGCAAGTGTTTAGGAATAAGAAATGGAAGGGCAAGTTCAGAAGCCTCATGCTTATATATCATGAATATTTTCTTCAAGAGTCAGGAGTCACTGAATATGGTGTGCACCAAATATTATCACAAAAATTAAATTGATTCTATTTTAATGAACAAGAAATAACTGGTTACCAATGTGGTAGTTAATTCCAATAAAGCTGTTGGTATACCATCAGACTACCAACTTAATTAGAGCAAAGATTAAAATAAACATCAAGTTAGAAGAAACAATACAAAAAGAATCTAAGATATGGCATGCAGGTGATGTGACTCTTATGTGTTTAAATAAACTGTTGACAATGAAAATTGGGAAATAGAGAATAAAACAGATATTGACACAGACCATCATCATTTCCTAAGGAAATTAAATGGATAAAAATCAATTGACACAAAGATTAAGACTAAAAAAATCCCCAAATTACATCCATCTACTGACATTTTATCTCCTTGTCAAGCACAGACATGTGTCAGCCAAGGGCAATTATCAGTTTAGAATTTAAACTTATTAAAGAGAATTATGGAAGACTATTAGTAATACTACCCTACAAAAAGGTGAAAAAGCTTAAAAGAGAAAAAAAAAAGCTCATAGAAAACTTGATGAAAGATTGAATTAAACCGTTTTCACAAAAACGTTTAAGAATGAAATTAGAAGGATAATGAACAAAATAACATTAGAAAGATCTGTAAATATTCATATAACAAACTCATTTCACTATCAGTAACAGTGGGGCTACCTCAGATGGACTCTAAACACCACTGTCTATGAAGAGGTTTTATTAAAGGAAATTAGTTTCCACTTAAGGAAATCAAGATGGTGTAAGCTGCTAGATAAGTCCATTTTAAGGGAATTGAGGAATTGATTCATAAGATTTCTGAAATGAAAAGTACAATATACTTGGGAACAATCATGGACCTTATTTTTATCTTAAAAGGGTAGCCAAGAGAATATCTTTAACCATTGACCCACATGCATACTTTCTATCCCTGTAAGATCTTTATGGCAATGATCTCTACACATATCAAGAACATCTAATAAAAGTATGAGAAAGGAATAGAAAGTTATTTGAAAATGACATTTACAGCAGGCCACGTCTTTATAGTTACAAAATTTGCTGCAAGATTTGGAGAACAGAAGATCACATGATGTTTATTGTTCAGAAGCTTTTCTTTTCTTTTTTAAGTTTGATTGCATAGCATGAAATGCTGCCTTAGAGGCTTTCCTACAAAAATAAAATAATAGAAAGACTTTTTAATATTTTCCTAGTGTAAAAATAAACAAGCACATCTACTTCATTAGAATGTAAATTTGTTTTCTTCTTTAATAAATGATAAAATTATATGTATCAAAGAATTGTTTTAAAATGAATTTCTTTATGACTTACTATCAGTAAATATGTGATTTGTATACCTATTTTATATACCTAGGGTCACGTAAAAATTTCTTGGGTGAAAAAGGGTCACAAGTAGAAAAAGTTTAAGAAACCCTGCTATAGAATACCACAGAGCTTGCTAAATTATAATCCACGATCACTAAAGAATTTGACTGCTCTATACAGAAAAAAATAAGTGAATGAAGAGTGCATATTGTTGAGAATATGATATGCATATGGATAGCCTGTAAAAATGTTTTATCAGAACATATATCTCGAGCAGGCACGGTGATGAACGGTGAGCTGGCCCCAGGATTGAACAAGAGGAGAATGGGCTGGATTACTTTTAATGACTCCAGACTCTTGGGGGCAGCTAGGTGACACAATAGATAGAGCACTGGTCCTGGAGTTAGGAGGACCTGAGTTCAAATCCAGCCTCAGACACTTGCTAGCTGTGTGACCCTGGGCAAATCACTTAACCCTCACTACCTCCAAAAAAATGACTTTAGATTATCATCTGAAAGAAAAAATTCATCTTTTTAATATCACTAGTCTTCTGATAATGTGATATGGTAATAGGCAAGTATAGTGTAATGCAGTGGTTCTCAGAGTGTCTCCAAGACCCTTTCAGGAAGTGCACAAGGTCAAGACCATGTTCACAATAATGCTAAGATGCTACTTACCTATTAACATAATCCTCCCTTTTCCAACTACATATCTATATGAGGCCAGATTTTCTTCATATACTTCAACCAAAGAAATGGCTAGCATTTACATGATACTTAAAGATTTGCCAAGCACTGCTTGTGCATTGTCTTAGTTCATCTTCATAACAGCCCTATGGGATGTGTTATTATTATCCCCATTTTATAGATGAGGAGACTGAAACTGAGAGGAAGTAACTGACTTGCCCAGGATCACACAGAAAATAAGTATCTGAGGCTGAATTTGAACTCAAGTCTTTTTGATTCCAAGTCCAACATTCTTACCCACTGTACCACATGCATTAAAATAATGCTATTTTTTTTAATTTTGGTAAACTTAAATTATTTTTAACTTAAAATATGTTATTTTTGTTAACATGGAATGAGTTTATTGTTATTTTAAATAAATTTGTAAGTATTTTAATGTTATTCATTTCTATTTCTAATGTAGCAATATCAATAGATATATAATACATATAAATAAGATTTCCTTTCAGGGTCCTCAATAATTTTAAGAATGTGAAAAGGTCCTGAGACCAAAAAGTTTGCGAACCATTATTATAGAGGAAAATCTACTGGGGATCATTTGTGGGAGGACATAGACAAGTCATGTGGGATGAAAAGACATGGATGAATTGTAGCCTGTACCTTTGATCTATATGATCACAGATCCATTTAAGGGCTCATAAAGTTGTATTTGATACCTCATGAGAATTTTTTTTTTTTTTAATAAAAGACCTTCCATATATTTAGTACAATTTTTTTAGAGGATTTATAGGGAATCCACGAGTAAGACTTGTATAGGTAGGCATGGTAGTAGGGAAGTTACCCTTCATGATGAATTCATGGATCAGTCCATGTAAGTCCAACAGTAACTCTTTATTCCTTGGTGCATTCTGATCCATTATATCAGTGGTTCTCAACATGTGGGTCGCAACCCCTTTGGGGGTCGAACAACCTTTTCACAGGGGTCACAGGGGTCGCCTAAGACCATCGGAAAACACATATTTCTGATGGTCTTAGGAACTGAGACATGGCTCCTCTATCTGTCTCCAGGCGGGTCCGCCCACATACAGATACACCCACATATGAGTATTAAAGGGTTGCGGCATTAGCAAGGTTGAGAACCACTGCATTATGTGAATAAGTCCCATACTATGAAAGAAATATACTGTCATTGCGGTTTTATCCCCCATCTTGGGCAAACCAGATGATTTTGAATTAGAGATTAATGAGGGGATTTTCCCCCATTTTCTTAACATTGTTTTTTCTCTTCCAGGTTATTTGATGCATGAATTTCATAAGTTTTGGATTGAAGAGGACCCCATGGATATAATGGAGTTCAATCGTGTGCGGGAAAAATTCCGCAAGAGAATCTTAAAACAGCTGCAGAATCCAGACATGGCATTATGCCCCCATTTTGCTGCCTCAGAAGGTTTAATCAATATGTAGTCAGTCACTATTATTCTACTGGAAAATACTGGAACACTGCCTCACTTATTGTATTAGAGCTCTGCCTAAGTCACAACTCCCATACTGAATGAACATGGCAATTATATGCATGCTTTTTGGTGCAGTATTTTTATCTATTTTGGTTATTATACGTATCAGATCCCCAGATACATTTCTGAAGGATCTGCCATCAAATTTGTGCTCATATTGTGGCAATTTGCAGTGTTACATCTTGACATCCAAGTATGAAGAGAGTTTTTTCTATTTTTTTAGATTATTCCCCCCTCATAATTCATCATCAAAGAATTGTATTTCTCTATAGCTGTGTTTTGTAAATGTGAATAATTAGCTGAATCTTGTACTGTGAAAGCCTTTTAACTTATTGAATTTTTTTTTTTTTGACTGCTGCTATTGGCATTTCAAGCCAAGTCCATGCTTGGGCCTCATTCCAGTGAAGTATATCACTTTAATGTAATGCAGGCAGACACATGATAAGCCAAACTCTTCCTCACAAGCTTAGTTGCGCTTCATGAAAATGTAATGAGGCATACCAGACACAAGCTTTTTTGTAGGGAGCATCATTCAAAAGACAGCAGAATTCCATGGTGACATCTCCTAGTCACGATCCATATTATAGCCATCTAAATATCAAAGTATCTTACTTCATAGGCTGAGAGGCCTACATCCATCTGTGAAGCCTGAACACTAACAAAAGATGTAACCCTTCCAAAGGATTTTTCCACTGCCTGCCTCCTGTTGACACTTAGGCTTAGTCTACAGCCTGGTTCTGATCCAAACTCCTGTATTTGGGGAACTGAGTGCTGAATGGGACAGCTCACTGTGTGTCAGGAGGGAGCGCACACTAATACTATGCGTGGAAATTGGTGGCAAAGGAGAAACCTAAAAGATTCCTTTCTGCAGTTTTTGCTTTAAATTAGAAGTTTAATCCTTTATCATGGGATGGAAAGAGGGGGAAAAACAGATTCCCAAATTGGTAGCAATTAAAAGGAGAAAATTAAAATCATTTTAAAAAATAACAAACGCTCCCTTCCCCCATTTAGTTTGGAATGATGATTGTGTAGTCTGTCAACTGGTGTTTACCATGGCATTTCATACCCATGGTATTTTATACCTTCTATCAATTTTAGTATTATTAGAAGTTTGTGTAATCACTGGCATATGAAAATGACTTTTGAGTACTGACTAATTGTCAGTTATATGAATAAATTACATGTCATTCTAAAAGACAGCTTAGTGGATTTGGTTTTTGTTCATTTGTTCACACGGGAGTTCTGGATATGCATGTGGGCAAGGGGTGGGGGTTCCAAAGGAAGGAAACTTGGAGCTAACCCTACATCACATAGTAATTCTCACAGGCGAAATGTCTCTGTTTCAGAGAGAGCTCTTTTTTCCAACTGTGATCCAGGCCAGGTGATGACTTTACTTTTCATCACATCTGTTACTGCCCTATGACCTTCTGAGACTGGGCAAGGGAAGGAGACAGTAATAGGCACTGCTACCTGAGTAGGCCAGCACACATAGGAGGTCATTAGGAAGTGGGTGCACGCTGTGAACAATCCACCTTGGGAGTACATATCCTCAGTATCTCTAGTTCCTACAACTTCCCTGTGAGAACCAAGGTATCACTTCATATACACATTCAGCTCTTGACAGTCACATGTGTCTGTTGTCCTTTCCAATTTCTTGCTGACCTGTTTCAGTGTGAAATGGTTCTTATCTTGTTTGTCACTTTAACAAGTTCTTGTCTTTCTCTGTTCAGATTTCTGTAGCTGATGACATGAAAGACTCAGGTTCATTCCCATTTTTTCCCCCTCTGGCTCCTTGAGTGGGGCCTTTCTATTGTTCCTTAACAGGACTGTGCATATTTTGAAATGAATGGAGACTGATTCCTGGTGGATAATTAGAATTATTAGAATTTTCATTCACACCTCTTGGGGGAAGTTGAATTTTCACCAACAACTGGGGCAGGGGAAGGGTGGAAGGGGGATGAGAAGGTGGGAATGTAAAAGGCAAAAAGCGTTGAAAATGTGTGACTTTGTTCTTTCCGAGTATCCGAAATGAGTCTGTTTCCATGGCCACATTCTCTTAGTGGAGGATGTCCATTTAAAATTTTAATTATGGGCCAAAAAAGAGGAGAGTTTTGTCCAAACAGCCCTAGCTATACTATAAGCACATTTTATCTCCCTCCATAGAAGACAAACACATTTATTCTTATACTAAAGATCTTGCACTACAAGTCCCCCATATGTGCAGAAAGGCAAATATAACCAGAGACTTTGAGGCACGTCCTCCCTCTTTAGACACAGTCATTATCAATCATTTTATTCTTTTGGACCCATGGTTGTTGAACATTATGACAGTGAAGAGCCATCAAATATGAAAATTAGTAACGTTTCTTGCTTACCAAATAGCCCGTCCATAGTTTTTGTGTGTTTGCTTGCTAGCTTGTTCCTTTGTTTGTTTGGGGAAGGGGATTGAGATTGAGTCTCCCTGTCTCACCCAAGCTGGAGGTGCAGTGACCACTCTCAGGCCTGGTTTCATTGCTGAAATTTTTACCTGCTCTATTCCTGATCAGGACTGGTTCACCTCCTCCTTAGGCAGCCTGGTAACCTCACTGTTCCCTGAGACTTAACAATATTAGTGCCAGACAGTGAATTCACCCAAGTCGACTTTAGATCTACTGCTCAAAACGTCTGGGTATGTGATTTACCAGCCTCGACTTTTCCATTAGTGGTGTTTACAGGCATATACTACCATACCCCTGGCCTGGTCATCTTTTATTGCATCTGGTTTCTTAGCCATGAACTTTGCAGCAGATCATTCAGCTTGTTGCGTTCTTTATGTCACTGGAGACAAACACGTAAAATCTTTCTCAATGGACCTCCATGTGAACTCATCCAGCTCAAGCAAAGGCCATTCCACTCCTCTGCCCTCTGGCAAGAGAACAGCTAGGCTTCTTGATATGGTGATTTTCACAGGCACCAAGCTGGATTGAATGCTGGCCTACCCAGCTAGACACAGAAAACAGAATGGTTTCGTTTCTATGAAGCATACTTTCCACTTCCTAACCCCTAGCAAGACTGGTGGGAGGGGCCTCTACAGAGGCTCAAGTTTTGCCTTAATGGCCATTAAAGGCAAGCACCTGAGAATTTAGAAAACCATCAAAATGTGGGTTTAGCCTAGATAGGAAAGCTTAGGTACATCCTAGACTCAGGAATTATCCATTGTCATAGATGCTACTTTAACTTCTTCACCCTCTTAACTCCTCTTCGCTTCCTACCCCCTTTCTCTCTCCCACCTCCCCCCCACTTCTGCCCTATCTATATACAATTTTGTTGGGGCTAGAGGGAGTTGAGAAAAGTTTACTTTAGATCCATTCTTTAATCTTATCTTTCCTGTACATTACAAGCCCTGAGGCAATGAATTTGCCTAAGTTACACTTAGAGCTATATAAATACTATGGCATTTCAATCAGCCACTTTAGGTGTCTGTGGTATCCCTAATTGCCTCTGACCCTGCTTCTGGGTTGGGGCAAGGCCCCAAACAAAGATCTATTGCTCTTACCATGACTGGCCAGCCCACTTCTTCAGTGAAAATCCTAGTGCAATAGCCTCCTAACTGACCTCCTTACCTCTGATCTTCTCACTTTCTAAGGCTTCATTCACACAGCTGCCAAAATAGTCTCCCTGTAGCTTTCCTGCAGCTAAGTGGAACAGTGGATAGAGTGTCAGGGCTAGAGACAGGAAGATCTGTGTTCAAATCCAGCCTCAAACACTATTTGTGTGGTCCCAGATAAGTCACTTAACCTCTGTTTGTCTCAGTTATCTCAACTGTAGAATTGGGATAATAATAGCTCCTACCTCTCAGGGTTGTTGAGAGGATAAAACGAGGTCATATCTGTAAAGTGCTCAGCACAGTACTTGGCACAGTGGGTGTTTCGTAACTATATCATTCCATTCCTCAAATACCTTCAGTGGTTCCCTACTGTATAGAATAAAACACAAACCTCCTAGCTTGACATCTAAGGTCCTTTCACAATATGATTCCCACCTACCTTCCTAACTTCTTACTAGGCTTTTCCCCTTCACACATGGCATTTGTAGGCAATTGGAGCTCCTAGCTCTTGCTTGATCTTGTTCTGATTCCTACAGAGGACATCTCTTGGGGTGAAATGTCCTTCCTCCTCACCTGTCTGTTGAAATCCTTGCCTTCCTTCAAGTCCTAATTTAGGTGCCCTTTCCTCCATGAAGCCTTCCCAGCTCAAGTGATCAATCACCTCTTCAAATTAATAAGTGGCACTTATGACAAAGAGTTTTACATACATTATCTTATTTGAATTTTGGAGCAACCCAGTAAGGCAAAGACTGCAGGTGTTAATTATTATTCCCATTTGCGATGAGAAAACTGAGATTAAGAGGAGAGTGATTTTTCTATGATCACAGCTCTAGTGATTATCAGAGGCAGTATTGGAACCCAACACTTCCTTACTCCAGATTGATTGTACCATAATGCCCCCCAAATTTCCTTACATCATTTTGTCTTGAGCTTTTTTTCTCTTATCACCTGCCTTATATCAGAGTACATATTGTGTCTACCCCCACTGAGCTATAAACTTTTTGAAGGATCTGGACTGCATCCTTTTCTGTCTGTGTTACTATGGTGGCTTCTACCTGCACCCCAATCAAAGAAAACACAGAAGGCCTAGACTTCTTCACTGAATCAATAAAAGGTATAAATTAGGTGCAAAAAAGTCCTTAACCAATTTGGGAGGAATAAAGTACTTTTGTTATTGGATAAAGAGATTTGATACTACAGGAAAAAAATTTCTCATGATTGCCTGGGGGGAAAAATCAGACATATTCCTGGACCTATTTGTAACATAGCAACCCAGTTCACAAGCAAACGCTCCAACACCAGGCCAGTCTAGTAGTAGATCAGCTCTAGTCCAGCTCCTGAGGGTTAGGAAGGTGATTCTTGGGAGCCATCATAGGTCCCGTTGTTAATGGGAGTTGGTAGCTGTGTCCCCAGAGCAGAAGTGGCTGGTGGCAGTTTCTGTATCTGGAGCTGAGAGACACACTACAAACAGATTAAACACTCTGAGAAAAGCAGCTGCAGAATTCTCCAAGGACTCCAACCCTCAGAACTCAGCAGAGAACTAAACTTAAAGGAAACTTCATGAGGACTCCATGAAAGGAGAAAAAGACACCTAATTACCAAGAGCTGTGAATTTATCTTTTGGCTAGATGTGTTCTCTTAAGTTTGGACCAGCTATCCCCAGAGAACTTATTATGTGAGGGGAGAGTGTACACTTGACTTAGGGGGAGGGGATATTTATGTAATAAGTGGCCTTCTTATGCCTGCTTAGTGACTCCTTTTCCTAAAATGCATTAACTCTAGATAATAACCAGTGGAGAGTACACTGAATTGGGGTTCATGAACTCTCTCAGGGCTACCTCTAGACACCTCAGGACAGAAGTAGTGCATGATCCTCTGGGAACTTGTCCCACTAAAGAGAGTGAAAGTTGGGGAAAAGCACACTCTGGAATTGTTCTAAATTTGTATCCTCAGAAACTATCACTCAAGTGTGAATTAAATTGAATTCCTTTTTTTTCCCCGCAGGGAGGCTTAAGATAGATTAATTTTCCTATAACTATAGCACAGAATGACAGCAAGGAAAGACGTTCTCACAACAAAACTGACTGAACTTTAAAAGCAAGTTGAAAAGGTACCCAATAGATTTAGTTAGAGTGAAAATGAGATTTCCAAGTCTAGGAGGTTGCAAGATTCCCTCCTTGGAAATTAATGTGGTAATATGGTATATCTATATGATGGTGAGTCTGACAAGGCACAGGAGAGCAACACTAACAGACCAATGAAGTGGCTACAATGGTCCATTTGCTTGTTCACAGAGACAGGAAGAATTTTTTCTCCTTGACGCAAAGAAAACAACATTTAAGCCCAGGATATGAAGTTGTTAATCATGACCAATGTAATTGTCCTTCAAGGACATAGAAAAGTTATACATAACCCTGACAATTCTCTGTGCTCAGATAATTTTGAGGATATTTTGTGACAATGTGTGAAGAAAAAAAAACCATGGGGGTGGGGGAGAGCCACCTTTAAGTTTCAATCTATGATACTCAAAAGCCCAAGTCAGAGTCAGAATTTTAATAAAAGATGGGAAGGAAATTTATTCCTTATGTGGATTTATGAGTTGAATGAACATAAAATTCTAGTCATAGGAGAGAAAAAAACATATTCAACAAGAGTAAAGAAAGACAGAGAAGAAATTAATTATAATATCAATATTCCCACAAACACAGAACTTGAAAATTTGTTAATTTCCTATCAACCCTTTCAACAACCCAACAACCCTTCAAGTTCAGAGCTGGCAACAAGGAGACCAATAATCTGAAATAATAAAAAGCTATGGGTTGTATATTTACTTAAATCCCCAAGGACCTGTTATTCATTGGGGTGGGTGTTACTTCTAGAACTACAAGTGACAACACACAGTTCTTTCCTCAAGTCTAATGGGTAACCAAAAAAATAAGATCAGACATCAAAGAATTCATCCCCTTCTTCCCATGCTATTATGTGGTTTCTCTCCACTTACAATGAGAGCACAGCTGAGCAAGTAGCTTCATTGAGAAGCTTAAAAACCATGGTCCAGAATCTCCCCAGGATTCAAATTTTACTTCCTAGGTCCATTCATGAAATGTCCTGTGAGACACCCAGAAGGGAGAAAGAGTGAGTCATCCTTGGGGAACTTGACCCCCTAATGAGAGTCCTGAGCTCATGGATGACCTTCACAGTGCAACAGATATGAAATCTACTATTCCCAGGGAGCATTCTTGATAACAGATAGAATCATAAGCTGTGAGGGCTCCTTGAGAACAAGGACAATGTTTTGCTTTTTTTCTGCTTGCCCCCCACTTTTTTGTGTCCCCAACACTTAGCACAGTGCCTGGCACCTAGTAGGTATTTGATAAATCTGTATTAACTGAATGAATGAATTAGGTAAAATGTTGGGTTGTGTGGTAGATATAAAAGCATGAGTGTACTGGGGTTTCTTTTGGCTCTCAAGAAAAAAGAATGTACAAAGGACACACCTCTAAATTTAATCTTCATTATTATCATTTTCTTCATCACCTGCTTAAGTCTAGATAATTAAGAAAATAATAAATTAAACTCTGATTTCTAACCAGTTCATTCCTATATAGGAATCAAAGTCAGGACACTCCTATATAGGAATCATAATTAACTTTCCCCTCCAGGATCAGGAGTGGGGCTTGAGTAGAGAATTCTGAGAGCTATCTATTTCTCTTTCTTGTTGTTGTTGTTTGTCCTTCATTCTAGAAGAGGACCAATGACATTAGAAAGGTGATGTCTAGACTGGCAAGTGAATTGGATTTAAGTGAGGCAGAGCTGTGCAAAGTCATCAGCCTCACTCTCTCCTCTAGAGTCATCTGAGTTCAGAGCTAAGACATAGATCAGGATGACTGAGATAGCCCCAGATGCAGTGGGAGTCCTTGGCCTTTTTAAGCTAAAGTCTTTCACAGGTGTCAGTTTGTCTGAGGCAACATCCATTCAGTGATTTAAGGCTAGGCAAGAAATGAGGCAAAAGTTGGCCTCTTTTACCTAGTAAAAAAAAAATCATTCTCTGGGGGGAAGACCCTCAGAATTTCTAGCCAAACAATGACCAACTAAGGCTTGGGCTGGTACCTATTATTAACCCATCAGTGAGAGCCAGAGTGTTTTGGGTTCCACTCACAATCAAGTAGCTCCATTTGAATCCCAATGGGCTTTATCAAAGCCTGGTTTTCCAGAGCTCATTTTCAAGAAAATTATATTCCTTTGGGCAGAGCACCCACATATAAGGGTATGATTCCTCATGTAGACAGAGGAAAGAAGGAAGGCACCTATTTTCACCAGAAGGACTCCTGCTCCAGATCATTTCTAATTTTGCAAACTTCTGTGTCCTCATAAGTGATAATCTGGCTCTTCTACTTGCTACCTATGTGATCTTAGGCAAGTTACGTCTCTAGTACTCAGTTTGCTCAGTTGTTTCAGTCATGTCCAACTCTTCGTGACTTCTATTCAATTTGGATAATGATAATATCTCATATTTGTATAGTTCTTTATGCTCGTAATGCCATTGTACAAATTATCTCATTTGTGGTCTTTATAACAATGCTTTAAAGTAGGTAGTACAGGAATTATTAGACTCATTTCACAGATAAGGAATGGAAGCTGGGAAGCAAGTGGCAGACAGAGAACTTGAGCCCATATCTCTTAAATCCAAATTTGGGGCCACACCCCACCAATGCTATCAAAACCACCCTCTCCTTGAACATTCTTCAAAACAAATTGGCATGTCTGAACTGAACTGCAGAAACTGAGGAGATGGGATTTCCTTTACCCTTTTGACTTTGTTGGGAAGAGCTCTCTTCTCAGTTTTTTCATGGCAGGCTTATTAAGAGTTGCACCTTTAATTATTCTAATATGCATGGTTACAGCCTTATCCCTTCTAGGCCTTTGTCAGCTTTGATCAAGAAAGGGACACCACTGAAGGGCTCATCATGAACCCCACCCATCATGTTCAATGTGTTGTAGATAGGGGGCATTCAATAAATGTTGGAGGGATTAATTTTTTTTCATTTTGACAACATTGAGTGAAGCCTCAGGACTGAACTTCTGTGACCTTCCCCATAGACATTCTATTTAAAATCTGGAGATCTCTCTAAGGGCCTGAGGTTTGGAATTAATAGTCCTATGATCCCATACTCTTCTTCCAAGAATAACCCAAAAGATCAGTGGAAGCAAGTATATCCCCCTGATAATCCAACCATGTAGTTTCTGCCTCTGTTTTAAGGAAGTGATTAGTAAATTTGAAGACTGAAGCAGAGTGCATCCTTAAAGCAATAGAGAAGTTGACTGAACACAAGGCAAAAACTGGCTGAAATGAACATTTTTTAAATTACCTAGTATAAAGACAATGAATTACAGTCAGTTTGGAGAATCGGTCGATGAGAAGGGAAGCTACAGGAATATTGTACACAACAATAGGCCTTTCGAATGTATGTGCCTTCCCAATTGTAAAAATGTAAGTCTGAGAGTTTTCTAGCATAAGAAGACTTTTTTCAGTCTGACAGTGAATGGAATGCTAGCATTATAGTCAGGAGACCAGGGTTCAAATACTATGTCAAGCCTTTACTGTGTTATCCTTGACAAGTCTCTTGACCTCTTCCACACAACCTCAGTTTTCTCATCTTTAAAAAGAATACAATGTCTATAAGCCTTGTAAGTGCAAGCAAGGTGGGATTTTTGTTGTTCTCTTTTTGGAGTTCAGTTTCCCAGGCTCAGGCTAAATTGTAAACATCTGAAGGATTAATCTCCTTTGAACCCTGATAATTTTGTAGCTGTGCTGAGTCAAGTAGGTTTGGTTCCTTCTGGTTCTGAGCCAATCAGGGGCTGAGTCTTTGTTATATATTCTGGGAGGTTGGCATTTTGTTTGGGGGGTTTGCTCACAAGAAGGATCTTTTGATCTCCTGGTCAAGACTGAGTGGCCATTTGTTAAGAGCCAACCCCTCCCCACCCCCCCCCAACTGCTCAGAGGTCTGTGCTCCCTTGATCCAGTGAGGTATGTAAAGTATATAGCAATATTGCTTTACTCAGACAGTTAGTCTATCTGTTGATTTTTGTGCTAATTTCTCTGCTTATATTTTCTCCACCTTCAGGGTGCTAACTCTTCCCCTGAACTAGTGAATGTAATTAAAAGTAGGATTGTTAATCCCTTTTTGAGTAGTCTTTCCTTTAAAAGCAAAACAAAGAGCCATTTGCTAGCAGGCCATCCTGGATGTGTGCTAGAGTGCTTGCTTCTACAAGTCTTTACTCCAGAGGGACTGTTATGAAGATAAAAGGAAATAATACATTAAAGTGCTTTGTAAATCTTAAAGCACTATGTAAATGTCAACTATTGTTATCTCATTTTTCTTATCTTTTTCAGTGAGGCTCATATAGAAATAGTAGAGTAAGTCATCTTGCTATTATTCTTTTGTATTCAATGTTCTGTGGGCTATTATACAGAGAGATAAAGTAACTTGTTCTTTAGAGTTGAGTAAAAGTATTCAGATGTAAGCTACTTCTCCACAGGCTCACTCAAAACATCCTTTCTACAATTTTGGTAGCAGACAAGACAACAGATGATATGCCCCTAATTCTATTTCCTCATAATTTTGATCTAAACCAAATCTATTTCAAAAGTTTTTCATTCCGTGTAGCTTGGAGACTGTAAGTATTTGAGAGATGGCATCTATTAAAAACATTGGACTTATACTTTATGAATCAGTGTTATATGTAGTCAATTATGAGGCAGACTTTGGACAGTAAGTCTGGTTCTAATACAGTTTATTGGTCGGTTTCCCCAAGATATTTTGGGGGTCTATATTTATAGCATTGATTTCTTTGTCAGGCCATTAAAGATAGTGGCTTTCTGATGTCCAATTATATCCACCAGATCATGTCTTAGGTAGTAATACTAAATTTTGGTGGCCTGCAGTTACATATTGCACTGTCCCAACCATTATCTTTGTATAATCTATATTGGTCACTAAGCCTGGGTTCCTTAAGGATAACCCTACTATAAATTCTGGTAGCAATAACCTGATCCTGAATTGCCATCATAAACCCCTCTATTTCCACAAACAAATCCACATGACTCAGCCAATTATTCAGTGCTTCGCTTGTCAACACACATGGGCTAAATTCAAACACGTGTTATTCAGAAAAGGACTTTTTGAATCCACTCTTGGATCTTAATCATTTCTTGAGCTTCATTGGGAGATAATCTACTTAGGGCTATTTTTGAAAGATCCAGTTGTATGATGCTCAATGAAAGAAAGTATGGGTAAGTGAATTACAAAACAAAGAATTTATTAAACACATACTATGTGCCAAGCACAATGCTAAGTGCTGGAAATACAAATACAAAATTAGAGATAGTCTTTGCCCCCAAAGAGTTCATATCTCAATGGAAGTGACAGCTCCCTGATGGCAAGGTAGAGTTTTTTTTGTTTGAGAACTTTTGAGATGATGAGTAGAGCCATAGGGAAATGGATTGAAACAACCTCTCAGGTAGAAATGGCAATAACGATTTGAATATGATCCCACAACTGGAAATTGAGAGGTGTGGATGAGAAGGGATTATGGTTATCAATATGAATTAAATTTGAAGCCCATTAGATATGGAGGATCAGATAAGGTACTCATTAATCAGGATTAGAGTTTGGTAAGAGAAAAAGGGAAAGAGTTCCAAGGTTGAAAAGGTAAAAGCAAACTGATGTTTGCTTATTCCAAAAGTATTTCTGAAGCTATTTTGATTTGTTTGTTATGTGCTTTAAGAAGTTCTATCAATCATTTTCTTCCTTTCTTTGGAATGGAAGTATTATTCTTTCCATAGCTGCCCCAAGGAGATGGATCCTGTGTTTTATTTCTATTATGTGGATTTTTTTAAACTTCCCAAAGCAGCTCTGAAGATATACATGAAGCCTGGTATTGTATATGTGTTAATAGCTTTGAATGTGTTCTTTCCATTCAGCTTTGATTCCCACACGCCACTTACTCTCTTAATAAATTCAACCACATTATGCTAGATATCTCTTGCCTAGAAGAGATCAAACTACTTGTAGGCATCATCTTTATTTATTGGCTCAATATGACCTCAACGTGAATTCAAGATTAAAGTCTTCAATCTCTATCTTTTCTTGATATACATTAAGAATTGTATACTTTTTTGAGTCCAAACAATATTTTGATAGAATTGGAAAAAGTTTTCACAATTCAGACTTATTTAATTTGTCTTTTAGTAGAACCGTATAGCTTAATGTTATACATATTCATCAACTGGTTAATGACATCACAGGATAACAAATTTAGATCTAAGAGCCATTGGAGGTCACCAAGAACAGTTAACAATCATTTTTATAGAAAAGGAAATCAAGGTATAGAGAGCTTAAATGACTTGCTCAGAATCACATAATCACTGTGTATCCCAAATGGGATTTGAACCCAGGTCTTCCTAATTTCAGGCCAGTATACTACCTACTATACAATTCTGACTCTTGGTATATTCAGAATCCATACTTAGTTCTATTTAGGAGACATGATACTAGATTTAAGACTAGCCCATAATGGACTTAAAGTGTCTCCCTGAAGAATGCCACATTTTATATGAGTTGTTCTTGACGTTATTATATTGGTAGCATGTTTTATATATTGAACAATTTTCCATGTAGCCATCAAATAAATACTCTTAGCACTCTATGCCTGAATCTGTTTTATATACTTGCATTTTGTTATTAAGCCATAAGAGTGGAACTGTGTCAAAGGCTTTGTGATGATCAGCAAAGGTAGTACATATGTCATGAGGTTTGGGACAAGCTTGTTCAATAACGAAAGAACCCACAATAAGGTTCCCTTTATACTCTAAGGACTTTTGGGCAGACCCTTTTTGCTCTTCAACCACTACAGTGTTTTCTTCTAAGTTCTTGTAAATATCTTCACTATACAGGCCATGATTTCTTGGTGGTGTTCTCATCCTTTGTCAGAGATCATGTACAGATTTCTTTAAAGATAGGTGTGATTTGGCTTATGTCTGAGAGGAGGCTGGTAAAGTGTTCTTATTACCCCTCTTCCTGACTTACATTTGTGGTTCCAGGGAAAATAATAATAGTATTATTGCATTAATGCCTTAAATCAATTGATTTATTAATGCAATTAATTATTAACAATTATTTAATCATAATTTACTTAATTATTCAGTCATTCTTTTATTTAGCTAATTAATATTGATGCAGTTGATGCATGAATAAATTGATTCTCACAGAAGTCCTGTGAGGCAAATACTATTACTCTCCCCACTTTGCAGATGAGGAAACTGAAACACAGAGAGGTTAAGGGACTTGTCCAGGGTCACACAACTGGTAATTGTCTGAGGTAAGATTTGAACCCTGATTGTGCAGACTCTGGTCCATTGCATCACTTAGCTAAATTTGGACAAATTGAACCAATTTTGAGGGATAGGAAGGGAGAACTGACTAAGGATCTTCCTTCCTCCCTTTCTTCCTTCCTTCTTCCTTCCTCCTTCCTCCCCTCCTTCCTTCCTTCTTTTCTTCCTTTCTTCCTTTCTTCCTTCCTTCTTTCCTTCCTTTCTCCTACCTTCCCTCCCTCCATCCCTTCCTTCCTTCCTTCCTCCCCTCCTTCCTTCCTTCTTTCCTTCCTTCCTTCTTCCTTCCTCTTTCCTCCCCTCCTTCCTTCCTTCTTTCCTTCCTTCCTTCCTTCCTTCTTCCTTCCTCTTTCATCCCCTCCTTCCTTCCTTCTTTCCTTCCTTCCTCCTACCCTCCCTCCTTCCATCCCTTCCTTCCTTCCTTTCTTCTGGGCTACCTATTGTCATTCAGAAGATAGAAGAATGTCCATGCAAGGTGGTTTTAAAGTTAAGATAATAACAATTCATACAGTAGTTTGATTTGACGTGTGTAAAACTTTTAGTATGGATTATTTGCTCTTCAACATCTCAGACAGTCTCTACCTGAACACTTTTAAAGATGAGGAACACATTATTTTCAGAAATACCATATCCCACTTTGGATCAATTGGATCAACAAATACTTATTTAGTATATATTAGTTGCTCAGCACTTTTGTTTTTGTTTTTTGGAGGGGGGAGGGCAGGACAATTGGGGTTAAGTGACTTGCTCAAGGTCACACTGCTAGTAAGTGTTAAGTGTCTGAGGCCTGATTTGAACTTAGGTCCTCCTGACTCCAGGGCTGGTGCTCTATTCACTGTGCCACCTAGCTACCCCATGCTCAGCACTTTAGAGGAGATGAAGGGAGATATCTGAGAGGAAAAGAAGATACAAAAGAATCATAAGGCATAGTTCTTGCCCTCAGAAAACTTACAGTCCCAATAAGAAGATAATCAGAAGTTATATGAAACAGAGACAAGTGAAAAACCATGCATGATCAGTAGTATGGTACAGATAAGAGCACTGGAAATGCCACAAGAAAGAGGTATGGCCTGGGAATCAGGAGGCCTGGGTTCTAGTCCCTGTTCTTCTACTAATTCATTGTGTGTCTCTGACAAGTCACCTCGCCTCTTTGGGCCTCACTGAACTTATATTTAAAATGAGAAGGTTGGATTAGATGATTCTAAGGTCTTCCCCAGCTCTGTGGTTCAGTAAGAGAGGAAATTTAACTGAGATAGTCACTAACGTTCATTTCAGCACTGTGGCCAGCTCTCTGACTGGTTGATGAGGGAGTCAGCAAGCCATCATCATCACAAAACTGAAAGGTAAAGGAATTCACACTGAATTTCCAATGTTATAAAAAGAATGACCTTTGAGCTATTGACTTTTTCAGGAGATATTTCACATTGGTTAAAAAGGACAATGAGGAAAATTCAATTTTTTTTCTAGAGTAAAAATGGCCAAACAATTCTTTCCCCTTGGATTGTCGTGAAAGAAAGACAAAGGAGTGTTGTGGATACTTGAAGTAAAAGGTACCTAGTCTCAGCTTATGCCTCCAACATTTGCTGTGTGATCTTGGGTGAACTACTTAAATTCTCAAGGCTTCAGTTTCTTCATCCATAAAATAGGAATAATAAAAATATCACTTACCACATTGGGTTGTTTTTGAGGGTCTGAGGAGATAATACCCTTAGAACACTTTGCAAACCTTAAAATGGTTTATAAATTTGATCTTTTATGACATAATGGGATGAACACCAATTGGAAATGGAAGACCCAAGCTCTAGTCCTATCTTTGCCATTTCCTTGTTAATTGTACTCAGGTCACTAGGTCATTTCATTTCTCTGAACCACAGTGTTTCATTTATAAAATTTGAATAATCACACTGACATTACAATAGAAATGTGAGTTCTTACTATTCTCTATAAAGCACTTGTTGCTTAAACAAATGCTTGTTCAAATCAGAAATTTGTAACTCAATATATTCCAGGAATGAGGACCTTCACCGGAGTGGTGTCAGAAGAGAGAATCAAGAGATTGTTGCCAAAGGTGAAATCAGCAAGCCTTGACAACAGCTTGGATATGGGAAGCAAGAGATAGTGAGAAGTCAAGGATGACACCTAGGTTGTGAGCCTGGTGACTGGGAGAATGATGTTGTCTCTACAGTAATTGAGAAGGTAAGGAGGTGAAGGATTTAGGAGGAAAGATAATAAGTTTAGATATTGAGATTAAGATGTCTACTGAGTGTCCAGTTTGAGATGTCTGAAAGGCAATTGGATATGCAAGATCAACAGAGAGGGTGAGACAGGATAGGTAGGTTGAAGAATCATCAGCACAGAGATGGTAACTAAATTCATGGGAGCTGCTGAGATCACCAAGCGAAATGGAAAAAAAGAGAAAAGAGAAGAAGGTCCAGACAAATGCAATTTTTTGTTTTCTTTGGAGAGAAAATTAAAAACTGAACAATTCTATCTTCTCTCTGTTTTCAGTTATCATCATCTCATCTACCCAAAGTTCTAATTCTTTCTTTTATTCTTTTATTTCAATATAGCTAAAACCTTAGCTTAACTTTGCCCTTAGATTCCTTCCACAGCCTCAGCTTTTTATAAGATTTAACATTTCTGACACTATTTTTAAAAGATCATATCAGGCCATACTCTTATTCTTATTTTCTGTTACCTGACTTTGCTTCTTATATCCTCTACATATTTCTTTTTAAAAAATGGATTGATTGTTGAGTTACTTAACCATTCACATTAGGTTTTTTCCCCCAGACAAATGTAATCTTTTGTCTTCGTTGGAATTGTTTTTCTTTGTGTCTTCAGAATTTCATTGTTAAGTATCTCTCATCCTTCTCAAGCTAACTTCCCATGAAGCATTTAGTCCGTGGGATTCTACCTGTCTTTCCTTTGAACCACTTGACATCTGCTTTCCTAACATATAGAATGCATATCACAGTATTCCCAGATTGCTTTGGGGGGAAAGTCTTTATATTTTTTTTTTCTTATTACAGGTAAAAGTAATTCTTAACTTTTTTTTTTTTAATTTTGAGTTCCAAATTCTCTCCTTCCCTCTCTCCTCTCACTCCTCCCTGAAAAAACAATTTGATATAGATCATACATGTGCAGTCACGCACCTAGATTTCTTCTGGTTCTATATCACAGACTAAACTGGAGAACTCATTTCCCTCTAAGGTTCTCATCATTTCCATAAGAGCAATCAGTTCTTTCATGTTAGTGAGAACCAAATTAAGAATAGAATGTCCCTTTATTGGTTCTTCTACCTTTATAGAGGATGAAATTCTCACTAATGCAAATCAAGAAGTTATTATGTGCTCTGCTTTTGACAAAGAGAACTCCAGCAGATGTCTGAATAATTGAAGTTTTTCCATCATCACTACTTAATGCTTCTCTGTCAGTCTTGTGTTTTATTTCCCAAGTTCATCTGTTTTCTCTTTCTGTCACTGTCATAGTGGATTCCAATAACAAAATTACATCCATCTCTCTCTCCTTTGACTTTCACTCAAATATTCTCCATCATGTTTCTCCTCTCAGGTCCTTTATGGGAACAGACTTTGATGAGGAATGGGCAAGGATGTGGCAAGGAAAGTAAGAAGATATTGGATCCCTGAATGATAATGGGCTATCAGAGAAAGGGAGCTAAGGGAGGCTGTGGGCACTAAGGAAAATTTGACTGACCACAATTTTCTCTGGACTGAACTTGATTCCTATTGATGCAAAACAATGCAAAGAAAAGACATATATTCACTAAATTTTCAATATAACCAATTAATCCATGTAACTCCATTTAAAACATACACTTTGTAGGCATCATTAGGCATGTTGCTGATCTATATTGCTCAAATTAACTTCGATCAAATGAATTTAACTACAACTTTTTCTTCTCTCTCCTCCCCATATTCACTCCACCACTATATCCAGTCATCTCTACTTCCAAGATCCCTCTTTTCCTTCCCATGGCTATAAATTCCACCTTCTTCTTCAGGTCCTTAATAACTACTTCAACAGCCTTGCAACTTACTTCGGTCTATTGTCCTACAATCTACCCATGACTGCCAGATGAATCTTCTTAATACATAGTTCCGATCATGTCATCATTTTACTTGAAAATCTTCAATGACCTCCTACATCCTACTGAACACGGTTCAAGTCTTCCAACATCTGTCCCCAGTCTATCCTACAAGCCTCATTTCCTACGACTCCTCTTTAGGGTCTTTATATTCTAGCCTATTGTTCAAGAGACAATTGAATATTGGACTTGAAGTCAGAAGACCTGGTTTCAAAATCTGTCTCTCATTCACACAATCTATGCGAATTGGACAAATCATTTAAACTCTCTGAGCCTCATCTTCCTCATCTATAAAATCGGAATAACAATCCCAGTAGTATCTACTTCAGAGTACTATTGTGAAGTTCAAAGGAAATAATGTATGTTTGTACCTTTGCAAACTTATTAGTGCTACATCAGTTGTTATCACTATTAAATTTGCTATTCTCCATACATATCTTGTGCTTTCCTATCTCTGTCTCTACTCTCAGGATTCTTTCTACATGAAGTTCCCTTTCCCCATAAATATCATCTACCCGATTCTTATTCAAACGTAGGCTAGCACTCAGACCTGGACAAGACCTCCAAAAGGCAAAGTGCCTTGTCCAAAGTCACTCAGATAGTAAGGATTCAAATGTAGGCCCCCTGATTCAAATCAGTATTAAGACCCAAATTAAATGCTGATTTCTCTCAGTCTAAGGAGAGGAGAGAAAATTAAAGGCAGAACTGAATTTATGCCCTTTTCAAAATGTGTAGTTTGATTTAAAGTAAAATAAGAATTCTGATGGAAATAGAGAACCATAATAATAATAATGACAACAACAACAACAACAGCTAACATTTATATAGTGCTTAGTATGTGCCAAACACTACACTAAGCACTTCACAATTATTGTCTCATCTGATCGTCACAACAACCCTATTATCACCCCCATTTTAGAGATGAGAAAACTGAGGCACATAGGAGTTAAATGACGTGCCTGCTGTCACACAGCAAGTAAATGTCTGAGACTGGATTTGAACTTAGGTCTTCCTGATTCTAGGGTCAATGTTCTCTGTATTGTGCCACCTAGATGACCAGCTATCTACTGGCTGACTAACAGGATAAGCAATCCCCATTGTAGATCTTTTTAAAATGATAAGACACACTCCAAGGAGATACAGACACAGAGGTTCATAGGTGGAAATCACCTTCAGAGAGTAGAAGATAACTGGCTTTAGATTCAAGAGATCTTCCCCTGGCACTAGAGAGTAGAGCTGTGGAAAGAAGCAGACCCAAGGAGCTCAGCCGACTGACCCACCCAGAAAAATGTTGCCTGCAGAATGAGACAGTATGAGAACAGAATGAGAAGGGTAAAGAAATCAGGGCCCCTTCAGTGCCAAAGGAGTGAGTCTTCTTGGCTACATATGTTCCCTCCACATTTGCCTCTTTACCAGTATACTTTAAGTTTGTGCCCATTGGACCAATTGATATGTATATATATATATATATATATATGTATATATGTATATGTATATATGTATATATTTGTGGGAAAGTGTACCCCAGTTTTATGGGGGAAATACTGTGTACCTATTATTCTTACTAGATCATCTTAGAAAAGGTCTTTGCTTTGAGCTTATTATGACTATTGGCTGACTGACTATTTAAGATAAACATACTGGTGAGGGGTAAATTGACTATAGTTTTAGGAATGTGGACTCACAGAGTACCCCTCAACCATGGAATTTGAGAGAGTAGTCACTTTCATGGGGGCCCACTCTGAAAACTCATTACTATCTCCAAGGTGGGTAGCCCAGAAGAACTGCTACACATCACATTGTCCCTTTCCCATTAGATTCTGAGCTCCATGAGGACAGGGTCAAATGATCTTCGTATCTACCTAGACCATTAGCATGGTACTCAGCAAACAGCACTTCATAAATGCTGTGTTTGCACCTTTGCAATAGATGAAGTCTTAGTGAAAATGGCAAGCTGTGCACTTGTAGCAAGAGTAAAGCAATACTGTGTCTTTAAGAGCATAAAGTAGAGGCTGAGATGACCCAGTTAGAGACTTTTGCAATTTCAACAGGAATTAGTCCCTTTTTTCTTCTCTGTTCCTGCTAGAGTTGTACGACAGATTCCCTGCAGTTGTTTTGACAAGAATTGACAGCTTGTACCAGCTAGGAAGTAGTGGAAGGTTAATAACTGCAGTAGCAGATTGGGGTTCTTTTATTTTTATGTTTGGGTTTTTTTAATCATTCTCTGAGCTGAGTGACAAGGCTTTGAGAACGATTATTTTCAGACCCAGGAGGACAAGTGGAACAGAGGCAAACAGATGAAAGAGAAGCACAAAGAAGAGAGTTAAACAGATCCAAAACAAACTTCCAAAGGGTAGCTAGGTAGTGCAGTGAATAGAGAGCCAGGTCTGGAGTCAGGAAGACCTGTGTTCAAATCTTGTTTCAGACACTAGCTGTGTGACCCTAAGCAAGTCTCTTAACCTTGTTTTCCTCATTTCTTCATCTGGAAAATAAGCTGAAGACCACTCCTGTATCTTTGCCAAGAAAACCGCCATCATAGGTTCCCAAAGTGGATTGTACCACCCCCTGGGGGCCGCTTAATCCTTCCAGGCAGGTGCTTTTGGTGCAATTGGGAGGTGTTGAATAAAAATAAGAGTTAATCTAATCCAACCCCAGGGGGATGCTGAGTAAATTTTTTTAAAGGGGGTAGTAGGCCAAATAAGTTTGGGAACCCCTGCCCCAAATGGACTCACAAAGAGCTGGACATAACTGAGACAGCACAACACATACACAAAGCAAACCAGCAAGAAAGTAAGGTGAGAAAATTGTGTTCCAGTAGAATTTGATCTCCTTGATGGGAACTAGAAACATGCAAGGACTGTTTTTCATTTTATCTTTTTATCCTCAATACGTCCCACATTTTGGAGGGAATTAGACCTGTGATTTCAATGATACAAGAAACTCCCTCCCCCAATGCAAATCATCAATTACTCTGTCACTTAGAGACTAGTCTGGGTCATACAACCAGTTAAGATTGTTAAGAAGTTAAGTGACTTGCCCAGGGTCACAACAATCAGCATGGGAATGTTGTAGGACTTTTGAACCAAAGTCTTCCCAACTCTGAGACTTGTTTCAACTGCACTACAATATACCAGCTTTCAATTCCTTAGATGTGGTAATGGCTTATTGGATTGCGTTGGAGGAAAGATGACCAGAATAAATTTGGCTTCCAGATAGTATATTTAAGCTACCCAGAAACCAGCAGAAATGTTTCTAATGTGTAAATCAGGTTTAAGATTTATATCGATGTACAAAGGCAAATTTGCCCTATCAAACCTGTGCCAAATGCAGTTGTCCTTAACTAATCACAATAATAGGTAACATTTATACAGCACCTACTATGCTAAGCACTTTACAAATGTTATCTCGTTCGATCCTCACAACAATTCTGGGAGGTAAGTGTTGTTATTGCCTTCATTTTACGAATGAGGAAACTGAGGCAAACAAAGGTTATGTGACCTGCTCAGAGTCACACACCTGGTAAATATCTGGGGCCAGACATGAACTGAGGTCTTCCTGACTCCAGATCCAGCACCACCTAGCTGCCCCAAACTATTTGCTTATCTTCCTTGTTTAAGGGCAGGCTCAGGTCAGGATTAATTGAATCCATGGATTCCAGAATGATGAAGGGAAAGGAAGTGTCAGTAGGGAGCTAAGGCTTCATTCTGGCAGTCAAGTCCATTTTCCACTCTTCAGTAAGGGGAAGCTGTGGAAAGAATTCTTTTGGCTCCTTAAGGGAGAAAAGATACTGTTTCACTGGGAAGCATGCTTGGCCAAGACTGCAGGACTCCAAATGGTTCACATTTAGATCATATTCCTTGAGAGCAAGGGGGGCGGGGGGAGAGAACCAGCTACTAGCTAACAATTTTAGCACCTCCAATTTGTGAAGATAGATCCATGTCCCTCCTCTTCCTCCTCCTTTCAAAACAATCCAATTTCCTAATGTCCTGTGGTGTTCAACAAACAAATGAAAAAATACTGGCATGGAGGAAAGGGCCTGACATTCTGTCCCATCTCCTTCGGCCGTGATGGGACTTTGGGCAAGTCATAGTCTCCATTTCTTCATCTGAAAAATAAGAGGGCTTGATTAGATGATCTCCAGGGTTCCTTTCAGAGCTTTCTTTCAGGTTACCCTTGCCACTAGGAACATCCTTGTTTAGTAACTTATCTAAGAGCTCTGAGTCAGGAGAGCTGGGTCTTGATCCAAATTCTGACACTGAGTAGTTAGTTGTGTAACTTTAAATAAATTGGGTCAACATTTGTCTTTCTCCAAATCTGCAGTAAATCTTCCATTTTCCGTGATCTTTCCAAGATTCCTAATGATGACTTATCAATCAAATCTGGCAATTCTAAGCTTCATAGTGGCTAGAGTAGTGAACTTGGGGTTCACAAAGATCTGAGTTCAAATCTTACCCCAGACACTTACTGTCTGTGAATCTGGACAAGTCATAACCACTCTGAGCCTCGGTTTTCTTGCCTGTAAAATGGAGATAATAATTGCACCTACGTTACAGGGTTGTAGTAAGCATCAAATGGGATACTATAGTAAAGTATTTCATAGAATAAAGCTCCATATAGATGTTAGTTGTCTAATGTTATTGTTATAATCATTATCGTTATTACCCAAGGATATAATTCATCTGGGCTAGGTGACTGAAACTCCTCATTGGCAACTTTTCATCCAAATAGAAGTAAAGATTGACATCATGAGAATGCAAAAGATCAGAGGATCATCAATGAACAAGCACTTAATAAATTTCTAAATAATAAATGTTCTGTGTACTGTGCTAGGTACTGGGAATATAAATACAGAAAGAAAGAAATGAGTCTCACTTTCAAGGAGCTTGCCTTCTAGTTTTAGAACTAGAAGGGAGTCTAAAGGTCCTCTAGTTAATCTCCTGATTTTACAGATAAGAAAATTGAAGTGTAACAAGTTGAAATGACCCATCCAAGGTCATATAGCTAATCCCAAAGGTAGGATCTGAAGTCAGGTCCTCTGACTCCAGATCTCTCCAGAATTCTCTATTGAACCCTAACTCCCTCACTAAAGGAGAGTGTGATGAGATTAGAATGCCCAGAAAAGCGTTTTGGGGAAAATCCATCGTTAGAATGAAACATAAGAAAAATATAGAAGACATAGACAAATAGAAAGGTGGGTAACCAAGAGAGATATTACAGGTGTTTTAAGAATAGGGGGCCGTTAACACCAGCAAATAATGAAGAGAGGTCAGGTAGGATGGAGACTGGGAAAAGGTCATTGGATTTGACCCAGAAGTCACAAGGATAGTGGTGACTTTGGAAAAATAGTTTCCATAGAAACTTTCACTAGAAAGTTTAGCAGGATAGAATCTCAGTTAAGAAGTGAGTGGGTGATGAATAAGAGGAAGCAGAGAACAGACTAATCATGAAGGAAGTTTAGCAGTGAGGAGAGAGATTTAGGATGATAGCTGGAGGGGGTGGTAAGGTTCTTTGAAGATAAGGGAAGCCTTAGCAAGTTTCTTGGCTATAGGAAGAGGTCAGAAAAGTTAACTCAATTCAATTTTACAGTCATTCAAGTACCTACTTTGTGAAGGACTCCATAACAATTCAACAAGTCCAGAAAACAAACATTAATTAAGGCCTTACTCAAAGCCAGGCTCTATCCTGAGTGCTGGGGTGATGAAGAAAGGCAAAAATGGCTCCTGATACCAGGAGCTCACAATCCAATGGGAGAGATGAGACATAAATAAGTGGGATTAATGTAGATGGGGTAAAACAGAAGCAATCTCAGAAAGAAAGAACTAGTATTTAGGGTGACTAAGAAAGGCTCCATACAGAAGATGAGGTTTTTAGTAGTTGAGCTTTAAAGGAAACCAGGGAAGACAGGAGGCAAAGATGAGGAGAGAGATTGCTCTAGCACAGCTGTTCTCAACCTGTGGATCACGACCCCTTTGGGGGTCGAATGACCCAGTCATGAGGGTCGCCTAAGACCATCAGAAAACACATATTTCTGATGGTCTTAGGAACTGAGACATTGCTCTTCTATCTGTCTCCAGGTGGGTCCACCCACATGCAGATACTCCTACACACGAGTATTAAAGGGTCGCGGCATTAGGAAGGTTGAGAACCACTGCTCTAGCATGTGAAACAGCCAATAAAAACACAATTGAGAGATAGAGTGTCTTGTGTGAGAAACAGTCCTGTGTCACTTGCTCATAGAGCATGTGCAGGGGAATAAGGTAATAAGGTATGAGAAGACTAAAAAAGTAGGAAGGGACCAGGTTATAAGGGACATTAAAAGCCAAGCAGGGGATATTGTATGTGACTCCAGAGGCAATAGGAAGCCTCTGAAGTTTATTAAGTGGTGGGATGACATGGTCAGATCTGCCTCTTAGAAAAATCAATATGACAGCTGAGTGAAGGACAGACTGGAATGGGGATAGACAACTTAGGGAGGTCATCCAGCAGGCTATTGCAATAGTCCATGTGTGAGGTGATGAAGGATAGGATGGTGGCAGCTTCAGAGGAGAGATGGGACATAATACGAGAGATATTGTAAATGTAGATGTAATAGCATTTGACAATTGATTAGCCATTGGGAGGGGGGAGCATGAAAAAGAGTGAAGAGTCACACACCTGGGTACCTGGGAGAATGGTGGTTCCTTTGATAGTAATAGGGAATAAAGGAATAGGAGAGTGTTTGAGAGAGAAGTATCTTTCCAGATATACTCCTCTCCTTCCTGGTCTCCTTGACATTCCCTGAACCTAGCACTGTATATCTGGCTTCTATGTTGACAGGCTGCCCTGCTGACCTGAATGCATTCTCATAATCACCATACTTAGAACTGGAAGGAACCTTAGATATCATCCCTAGGTTCTTAACCTTTTTTTGTATCCATGGATCTCTTTGGCAACATGGTGAAGCATATGGAGCCATTTTCAAAATAATGTTTTTAAATGCATAAAATAAAACTAATCATGTTGAAATATAGTTCTTAATTTTTTAGGCCAACTTTTATAATAGCTAGCATTTACATAGTACTTTAAGGTTTGTGTAGTGCTTTACAAAATCTGATCTCATTTTATCCTTGCAACAGTCCTAGGAGGGAAGTGCTATTTTATCCTCATGTTGTGGGTGAGGACACTGAGGCAGACAGAGGTTAAATGACTTTACCATGGTCCCACAGTTAGTAAGTGTTTGAGGCCACATTTGAACTCAGGTCTGTCTGACCCCAGGGTCCAGCATTTGATCCATTGTACCACCTAGCTAGTTCAAGAATTCAAGTTCAAGAATCCTTGATCTAGTCCAATCTCTTCATTTTACAGATGAGAAAACCAAGGTCCAAAGAGAATAAATAGATGATTTACCAAAGGTCACAAATAACAGAGCTGAGATTTGAACACATATCCTCTGACTCCAAATTAGGGCTCTTTCTACTATTACATAAAACCTCAAAGGTTTCAGAGGCTATGCCAGTGGAAGTTTCTACTAAACTAGAAAGACTTTGAGTGTAACACTTAAGAAATTTTCACTTGACCTAGTCATCCCCTCAAAGCTATTGTTTTAGATCCCTTTTTTCTTTCATAGCCAAACTCCTAGAAAAGGTCATCTATACTCCTTATCTCCATTACTTCTCCATTCCTTTAAGAAGAAAACCATTAATTCAGGCCTACCACTCCCTCAAGACATTGTTCTATATTTCCTCTCCCTATTACAATAAATTTCTAGAAAAAACTAATACTCTTTAACCTCCACATTTTCTTCTTTCACTCTCTTTTTAATCCTCTGGTTTCCAATCTCATAACTCAACTGACCTCCCCTCTCCAAGGTAACCAACGACCTTTTAAATGCCAAATGAATGGCCAATAAATTCAGCCCATGACCAACAGATTGGTATTCCATCAGATTGGACTTTTTACTTTCCCTAAATCCTATTGCTTTTTGATAAAAGTGCTTTATTCTGAAATCTTGTCAGTCAACACCCATGGATTTGTTTATCTCAGACTAGAAGACTTGTGCTCTTACTTTTTACAGTAGGTTAAGAAGTTGGAAAGAATGCATATTTATTTTGGAGAGCCAATTGGCTACAGATAAAAGAGCCTTGGCTTGAAAGGAGAGCCGGTTAAAGGCAGTTTTAACCCCATGGTATTAGACTAAACATATTTCAGGCAACTGAAATGTCAAGGTGATGAAAGAAAAGAGAGAAGGAGAGAAGGCAATAAGTGCAGAGGACCTTAAGGAAATGTATTTTGATATGCAAATCTTATTTCAGAAGTGTGTTATTATATACAAGGAACTATATATAGGAAACTGTTTCAAATTTAGAGAAAACGAGAGCCATTCCCCAATAGATAAATGATCAAAGGATATCAACAGACAGTTTTCAAAAGAAGAAATTCAGGCTATCAATGGCCAAATTTTTAAAAGTTCCAAATCACAAGTAGAGAAATGTGAATTAAACCAGCTCTGAATTTCTACTTAATGCACATCAATTTGGCAAAGATGACATAAAAAGAGAATGACATGTTGAAAGGGATGCAAAAAAATAGATATACTACTGTGAATTAGTCCAGCTTTTGGGAAAGCAAATAAAAACTATACCCCCAAATTCACTAAACTGTGCATACTCTTTGACTTAGAAATACCACTGCTACATCTATATACCAAGAAGATCAAAGAAAGAAAAAAGGATCCATATGTTCAAAAATATTTGTAGCAGTTCTTTTTGTAGTAGAATAAGCAACTATTTTTTAAAAAATTCTATCACATACATTCAAAAGAAACAGAAGAAATCTGTGCTGGATAAAGCATATTTTAAAGACTCTTGAATCAAAGGCAATTAATTTTCAAGATTCTCCAAGAGGAAAAAAATTTAAAAAAAAAACAGAAAAGGTCAGTAATAGTACTACCACCAGAGAGAGACAGACAGACAGACAGACAGACAGACTAAAATGACATCAGCAATTACCTACTCTTGTAACTATTTATTATTCTCTACAAAATCTTTATGAGAATGATCTGTTCATTTATTGAGGGTACCTCTGATGCAAGATGCTTATATTCTCTTGAAATGTTTTTAATTTCACAATTGTCTTAGAGGTATAGTGACTATAAAATTCCACTGTTTATTATTTGTGGATTTTAAAATAACCTTTAAGTCAGCCAAACAAAATGCAGCCTTAAAATCTTTCTTGAAAGGTTTCTAATATGCACACATTAATATCATGCAATCTTTCATGACAGGTGCAACCATGGAAATAATCTTAACAATTCACTGAGTACCAACATCAATCAAAGCATAAAACAGGGAGATATGAAATATTCAGCTGTGTCATGAGAGTCAATATAGTAAAGTGGAAAAAACAAGGTCTTAGAGTCAGAAGACCTGAGCTTCAGGTCTTGCTGCAGTCTTTGCTAGCTATGTGATCCTGGGTGAGTAACTTAATTTCTCTGACACTCAGTTTCTTCGTATATAAAATGGCAATAATAATAACAATACTAACACCTGCCTCATAGGGTCATTGTGGTAAAAAAAAACAAAAAAACACAACACTTTGTAAACCTTGAAGTCATAGAAATGTGAGCTTCATCATCATCATCATCATCATCATCATTGCATCTGCTCAGGGATAACAGCATGTTGATTTCGCTAAACCCTAGAACATTGGAACGCCTGCCAGTGAAATCCACAGTCAGTCAAAATAGATCAGCTTAGTCATCCACATTGGAAAAATAAACCAAATGAAAAAGCATATTGCCTAGATTATGGCACCCTCTTAGCTGAATAGGCCATTGAGTTAGTCCATCTTGTTCAGACGCTACAGAGAGTTAATAAGAAGAATCCATAACTGAATAAGAAGAAGAGATTGGGTGGATTGCTCATGGGAAAGTGCATAGCATTTTCAATGAGCCTAATGTGATCTCTGTTGCAAAAGCCAATTTTTTTTTTAGCATGAACTTGGATTTATGGGGGAAAAATCAGAAGGACAATTATTTTGATGTACTAAACTCCCACACACGGAGGCCAAATACTTGAAAGTCCCCAACCCCTATTGAATGAGAAAGAAAACATCTACAAGCTATTCAAGGACACATAAAAGGTGACTGCCCCACCTTCCACTGTAACATATACTTGTCCTTGGATAAGAGACTCTGCCTAAAAGGACTTCTTTCTCAATTATTAAAGTACTTGATCACCTTGTGTCTTCTGCCCTTAAACAGGGACTGTTTTCTTATTCTGATAGTTAAGTCCACTGATTGAATTCCAAATACTTCCTTTTCCTTCCTTGGCTGATCTCTTTCTCTCCTTCCCCTTCTCCTTTGAAATGCTTTACCTACCCATCTTAAGTTGCTCCCCAATGTTGCTGATTTGCTATAGTCTCTAAGAAGGCCTGAAAGATTATAAAAATCAAATCTCTACCATAAGAAACTGAAGTACTATTCAATATAAATAGCCTTTCCTAGCGTGCTAATAAATTCTCTGCTTTTAATTTGGTCTTCTCTCTTTAAAAATTACTTTGCATTTATTTTGTGTATAATTATTTCATGAATATTTATAGGTATGTATTGCCTCCTAATATTGTATGTGGAAGTCTCTTGGAGCAAAGATCTTTCATTTTTGTTTTTGTAACTTCAGCATGCAGTGTAGTGCCTAGCACATAATAGCTGCTTATCAAATGTTTATTGATCAGTTGATGGATTGACACTCTATGCCTATGAAATGTGGATTGCTATGAACTCATAGGAATCAAAATTGCTGGCAACTCAAAGAGTCATGGGAAGTTGGACAACTAGAGCATGTTATCATCTTGAAGTACTGTGAAAGGCATTACTAAGGACAAACATGGCAAAAGGAAGCAGGCCAATCAGGTAGCAAGAATGAGAGATAGTAGATGGACAGCCTGAGTGGCTCACTAAGATCCACAAACTAGTCAAAGAATCAAAGGAGGTCCCCTGATGTTTTGGGTAGATCCTTTAAATTCCTCATCTTTTCTGTGCCCTGAACCCCTATGGTGATCTGGTGAATGAAGACCATGGACCCCTTCTCAGAATAATGTTTTTAAATGTACAAGACTTAAAATTACAAAGAAATCCAATTATATTAAAACATATTTATTAAAAATATTTTTAAAACAAGTACATAGATCTCAGGTTAAGAATCTCTGCTCTAAGGTTATTTTCAATATTTCTTGAGCAAAAAATGCCCCCAAATGAATAGGCATAGATGGACTGTGATTAGCACTAGTGAAGGAAATAGCCACAATGATGTTGTCACAGTCACAGTTAGAATAAACTATCAACCTAGTCCAACCCATATCTGAATAAGAAGTTGTACTATGACATTTCCAACAAGTTATTATCTAGCCTTTGATTAAAGACTTCCCAAGAGGGGTAACACACTACCTCCTTAGGCAACACATTCTACTTTAGCTGTAGTTGCTGGGTAGTTTTCCCTTATATCAAGCCTAAGTTTGCCTCTTTGATCCCTACTTCTGTCCTCTGAGGCCAATAGGAATAACCCTGATCTGGTGGCTACATGAGGGGTGGAGCCAAGATGGCAGCATAGGAGCAGCAACATATCGCAGCATTCACATAGGCACCCCAAAATACCCATAAAATATGACTGTAAACTAATTCTAGAACTCCAAAACGCACACAAATATACTTTCCACTAAAGTCAGTTTGGCTACGAGGTACTATATCAGCCCTGAGAACCAAAACCAGCCTGGCCTGAAGCCATGGCTGTGCCCCAGGGGTGGCTGGACGAAAGGAGCCAAGCCCCAGCTGGAGCTTCGGGTGAGCAGATTGGCGGCAGCTGCAGCAGTATCCAGAACTAGATCAGTGGGGCTTGTGAGGTCATGGGAGAAAAGCACTCCAGCCAGACTGCCTCCAGGGCTAGGAAGCAGAAAGCGGAGGTCCTGCACCTGCCTCCGCATTGTGTCTTTGGAGCTCTTGGCCTGCAGACTGCAGGGGGACCAAGTGATCATTCAGAGACCAAGTGCTCTCGCGTTGAGCAGCCTGGATCCGGATCGCGGTCTTGGGCTTTGCTCCTGTGGTTCTTTTTCTTCAGTGAGCCGGAAGTGGGGGAGGGACCCAGCAACTTCTTAAGAGCTCTGGCAGCTGGGAGGACTCCAGCAATTTGGGACAGAGCTTTCCCCTCTGGAAGCAGAGCTCCACAGAGATTTATTTAAAAAAAATCACGGACTGACCAACCATGAATAAGAATAAGCATAAGAAGCAAAGTAAGAATAGCAACCAAACCCTAGATTCCTTCTTTGGGGAAAAGAAGGACCAAGTCAGAGAGAGGGAGGAGGATAGCGCAGCCAGAGCTCCCGCACCAAAAGCTTCCAATAAACATGAAGATTGCCTTAAAGCTAGAGATCAGCTGAAGAAGGATTTTGAAAACCAAATGAGAGAAATGGAAGAAAAATTGGGAAGAGAAATAAGAATGTTGCAAGAAAATCATGAAAAGAGAGTCAGCAATCTGACTGAAGAAATTAACACCCTAAAAAACAGATTAACTCAAATGACAAAAGAGGCCCAAAAAGCCAATGAGGAAAATAATGCCTTAAAAAGTTGACTTTGCCAGATGGAGAAAGAATCTCAAAAGCACTCTGAAGAGAATAATTC
>CM053588.1:121065084-121087231 GCA_028646515.1 Pseudochirops corinnae | reverse complement strand
TTTTTTATCTTTAAGAGCAGTATTGGGCTTAGAATTATATAGATCTAATACACATCAGATATTTAAAGTCTAGGGGCATGATTCTTTGTGGTGGTTAAGATTAAAACTGCTTTCCCTGGTCACTATAGGGCAGGAAGTGCTTCTACCCCAGACCTTGGGGAAAATTGACCTAATTTCAGCCATGTTAGGGTTCCCTTCTTACTGCATAAGGCAGCAAGGTGGTAAAGTGGATGGAGTACAGGCCTGAAGTCAGGAAGACTCATCTTTGTGAGTTCACATCTGACTTCAGACCCTTACTATCTACATGACCCTAGGCAAGTCACTTAACCCTGTTTGCCTCAGTTTCCTCATCTGTAAAATGAGCTGGAGAAGGAAATGGCCAACCACTCCAATATCTCTGTCAAGAAAACCCCAAATTGGGTCATGAAGAGTTGGACATGACTGAAATAACTGAACAAACTTACCATATGCTTGTTACACAAAAAGCAATCACAAATAATGAATATGTACATGTACATATACATACATATGTTCATGTGTGTATATATCAAACTAAGTAAAATAATAATTGAGGAAGCCGTGAAGAGTAGTTTAGATGACAAACTACAGAAGAGTTAGGGGGCCCTGACCTAGGAGTGAAATGAAATCTCAGCTCAGCTACGGAGAAAATTATCTTACCCAATTTATCCACTCTTAGCCATCTCTGGGACACACACTGTGAATCAAGGGACATGCTGATTGCTGACTTTTCCCCACGTACTTGTAACTTTGGAGGCCTCCCATTTGCCATTCAAAGTCAATGCCCTCTCTCTTACCATCCCTTTCTCTTTTCCTCCATTTCTCCATACCAGAAATCTCTCTGCCAATCAAGAATCATATCTTCCTGCACATATCCAGGGCCACAGGTCTATTTTTCAGGGGACTTCTAAACCCACCTGGGACTACATTAAAATGAGTTTTAATGTCAAATTCCCAATCACTAGGTGCAAAGTGGACTCTAAAATTATGTGATAAAAGAAGTAGATGGGGAAACTGAAGTCAGAAATCAGAAAGAACTATGTTTTAATCAGTTCCAATTGAGACACCAATTCTGAATGTCAAAGCCAGTAACTTCCTTGAAAACATCATTCCCAAGTATGTGCCCTGCTGGATATTTTTACCAAAGAGGACTTACATTCAACATATTGTTTAAAGGGTCTAGGTGCATAAAAAAAGCTAGAAAAGGAGGTAGAGTCATCATATTTCAAAAGCAAGGGACTACAGTTAAAGAGTCCAAGTGCTGTATTAGGATCCATGTAATACTAAACAACCCCAAAAAGAAGGCCCCTAGCACACTCCTTAAGAGAAATTATGAGAAGATATGGACAAGAATCTCACAAAATGAAAAGGCAGAAATGAGCTATCATCTGCACACAACCAGAGTATCCCCCCAAAGATGATATCATGAATCCATTATAGCCCTCTTCTACGATGCATGAACATTTTCTAATGTAATACAGAAAAGCACACATTGGAAATATGTCCTTGGGTAAAATCATTCTTGTTCCATGCTGTCTTAAAGAGACCTTGGTGGGGACAACAGAAGAAGGCATCAATACCAGTGTGGTCACTGTGTTAATTGGTTTGGCTTAAATGTATTTTAAATGTATTTTAGTTGGGAAGTGAATGACATAAAAAACATCAAACAATTTTTAAAAGCTGTTGGTTGAATTGAATTTGTTTGTTAGTGTACTCTGAGATAAATAAACCAAACTTGGGGCTCTTTTAGAACAGTATACAGTTAAGATTAAGAAAGTCTATACTATGGCATAGGCAAAAATTGTCCAATCTACTTTTTAGCAATAATTTGACCCTAATTTGGCACAATAATCCAGTTCCACTCATTGCGCCTTTTTGATGGCTAACCTTCAAAGTCCAACCAACTCATCAGGCCATGGTGAGTGGTTTATAAACACTGTCAACGGTAGGCAAGCTGATAATGACTAAGAGATCAAAAGAAAGTGAATAATCCATATTTCATGAAGATAGCTGTTAGATATACAAGCTGTCTTTCTTTTGCAAAGATTAAATGAGAAGTCAGCATCTGAACATCTTTCCATTGATGTTAAGAACTAAGCAAGCTATGCCTCCTTTACTGTTACTGTTCAAAAACATTAATTGTCCACCCCAGCACAGACCACGCATCATGGCCCTGAACAAATGAAAACCCTTCCAAAATATGTATGCATCTACATAGGCAATAAAACAAGAAAAACACCCCAGGATGAGGTTAAAATCTAGGATAAAGAAGGAACCAAACCAGCTTTCCTGGATATTCCATCAACTAATAGATATACAGATATATACATATCTATACACACACACATATATGTGTGTATTATATATATAATTTTTTTCTAATTACATGTAAAGACAAATTTTAACATCCATTTAAAAATTTTGAGTTCCAAATTTTCTTCCTCCCTCCTCCCTAAGATGATAAGCAAATCTGATATAGGTTATATACGTGCAATCAGGCAAAACATAGTTCCATGTTAGTCATGTTATGAAAAAAGAAATAGACCAAAAGAAAAAAAACATGAAAAAATAAAGAAAATTTAAATATATGATTCAATCTACATTCAGACACTGTCAGTTTTTTCTCTGGAAATGAACAACATTTTTCCTAAGACCTTTGGAATTGTCTTGGATCATTACATTGATGAGAATAGCTAAGTCATTTATAGCTGACCATCCTACAATGTTGCTGTTACCATGAACAATATTTTCCTGGTTCTGCTCACCTCACTTTGCATCAGTTCGTGGAATTCTTTCCAGGTTTTTCTAAAATCCACAATTTTTCACTTCTTATAGCATAACAATATTCCATTATATTCATATGCCACAACTTGTTCAGCCTCTTCCCAATTGATGGGCATCCCCTCAATTTCCAATTCTTTGCCATCACAAAAAGAGCTACTATAAATATTTTTGCATAAATATGTCCTTTCCCCTTTTTTCATCAATGACTTTCAACATAATATCATTATCCAGATGGGATTGTGCTGGGCTAGAGCAAAGGGAGATATTAGATAATAAAAAAAAATTAGAGGAGATAGAGAAAAGTCCATTTGGAGATAAAGTGTAGATTGATTGGTTCCTAAGGATAATAGAAAAATTCAAACATGGAATTATTCAGTGAAAGAATTGGACGTGTATTCTCAGAAAAGAGAGAGACTGAAGTATTTGGGGGAGGGAGGTAGGAAGGCGTTTAAAATGTAGTGACACAGTGGCGGGAACTGCCATGGGCAAATAAAGGATACTATCTACAAGTCTTTCTATGAAACTTTAACTGTGTCCAATAGACACAGAAAAACTGCCCTGAACAACTAACTAGTGTATTGGATCATTGGGAATAAGTGATCTGAAGTATTTCAGAGTTTGTTTTCGCAATAATTGTGTGATTTGAGACCTGAATTATCCACGTAATTTCTAATTTTTTTTTCATTTTTTGTTTATATAGATATGGCCTTGTTGATAATTCTTGGCAATATTGTTGTTTTTGTTGTTGTTCAGTCATTTCAGTCATGTCCGACTCTTTGTGACTTCATTTTAGCATTTTCTTGGCAAAAATACTGAAGTGGTTTGCCATTTCTTTCTCCAGTTCATTTTACAGATAAGCAACTGAAGTAAAAAGGATTAACAATGACTTGCCCAGAGTCACATACCTAGTAAATGTCTGAGGCCACATTTAATTGCAGGAAGATGAGTCTTCTTGACTTCAGGCCTGGCATTCTATCCACTGTGCCACCCAGCTGCCCTGTGTAATGGCTATCTCACAAATGGAAGAAGAAATCTAATGATCCTTGGGTTGTGTCTTTAGTCATGACCAAGAGTCAAGCGTAACTAATAAACGTGTTCTCGGTGGTTTCAACTTAGCTACACCATGTAATGAGAATCCAAAATGACAAGTTTCTCTTACTTCTATAAATGTGTATGTAAGGTTCTCTTTAATATTTCATTTCCAGCTTACAGAACTTTTATTCAGCCAGTGATTAACTTTATTTACATAATGATAGCAAATAACCATGGGTGTAAAGTATTTTTTAATTCATACATATAAATTAATAGAAATGTAGTCTTGATGCTCCAGGTTGACTTCAGCTCAAATCCTGGGCAGCTGACAAAACCTGACTGATGTGAAATGTTATGTTGCACAGTGGATCATGGGACGACAAAATTTAGAGCTAGGAAGGAAGCTTAGAGATCATCTTCTTGTCCAACCTTCTCATTTTACAGTAAAAGAAAATGAGACCTAGAGAGATGGTCGTTTTCTTAAAACACAAAACTGATAGTGTCCTTTTCCTACTCAAAACTTTCCAGTGGCCCCAAATTCACCCAACACTCAGTCAAAAAACATTGATTAAGTACCTACTATGTGCAAATATCTGTGAAAGTGGCTTAGCAGGTAGCTAATGGATAGAACTCTTGGCCTATGGTCACAAATACCTGAGTTCAAATTCAACCTCAGAAACTCAGGAGCTCTGGGCAAATCACTAAACCTCTGCTTGCCTTGGTTTCTTCAACTGTTAATTGGAGATAATAATAGCACCTACTTCATAGTTTTTGTAAGGATCAAATGAGCTAACATTTATAAAGCACTTAATATAGTTCCTGGCTCATACCAGAAACTTAATAAAATGCTTATTCCCTCTCCCTCCTTTGTCATCCAGCATACAAAGACAAAAGGGAGATAATTCATGTCTATTGGGAGTTTACATTCTATTTGGATTCTATTGCCAATAGGATAAAATTTTAAATCCTGGCATTTAGTGTCCTCCATAGTCTAGCTCCCACCAGCCTTTACAGTCCTATTTCATATAAAACCTTTCCTGATGCTCCCAGTATTTAGTACTCTCTGCCTCGTGAAATTACTGCAATCAGTTAGTCAGTCAGTCAATAAGCACTTAGTAAGCCCCTACTATGTCAAGCACTTTACTAAGTGCTGTGGATACAAAAAGAAGCAAAAGACAACCCCTGTCCTCAAGGAGCTCACGACATGATCACAACATGATGGGGAAATCAACAAGCAAACTGTTGAGATACTATTAGGAGACACCTGTGCCTTGAGCTTGGCATAACAACAATCCCCCATGCTTGTAACTGTCAAGTGAACCAAACCAAACGTTCTACGGTTGCTATGCAGCCATGATAACCCCGGGAATAAGATTCAAGGACCCTAACACCTTGAGGACCGTTTGTTGTGGTCCAGTTGTGGACTTGGAGACTTTTTACTCAAGAGCCAGGAATGCTGCATTTGTGGTCAAGGGGATGGTGGTTTTCATGCTTAAAAATCCTACCCGTGCCATAAGCAGGTGAGCACCTTTCTTAGGAGGGAAGACTTGGCTTGCAAGCTATTTCCTTCATTGTGAAATTAAACTTCTGTTTGATTCCTAACTCTCCTGTCTGCTCTGTTTGGCTCTGGACATCCACAGATTAGAGGCCAGTTTGGTCCAGCTGACAAAACAAATATGTACAAACAAGCTATATACAGGATAGATGGGAATAATTAGCAGAGGGAAGGTACTAGAATTTATATATATACATATATTCCCTGTGTTTATGAGTAGCAGTGTGGAATAGTGGGAAAAATGCTGGAGTTGAAATCAGATGACATGGGTTTGGACCCTGGCTCTGCCATTCACTACCTGTTTGACCTTAGGCAGCCTCTCTGGGCCTCTGTTCTATAAAATGAAGGGACTGGGCCAAATGACCTATGGCTCTCTCCAGTCCTCACACTCCCACTCCCAACTGGGTGCTTTTGCACTGGTTGTCCCACATACCTAGAATGCTCTGTTTCTTCCTCTCCACATCTTAGAATCCCTGGCTTCCTTTCAAAACCCACCCTATACAAGAAACCTTCCTCTACTCTGGATACTTTCTATCTCTCAGGTCACCTTCCTTCTACTGTGTGCATTCTCTATGTACCTGATTATTCAGATATTTTCAGCTCTGAATGTAGGTTCTACAGGAGCATGGGCTGTTTTTGCCTTTCTTCTTATCCCCAATATGTAGTCATTTGCCTAATGTGTTATTGTTGTTCAATTGTTTCAGTCACGTCCAATTCTTTGTGACCCCATTTGGACTTGGCAAGGATACTAGAGTGGTTTGCCATTTCCTTCTCTGGCTCATTTTACAGATGAAGAAACTGAGGCAAACAGGATTAAGTGACTTGCCCAGGGTCACACAGCTAGTAAGTGTCTGAGGCCAGTTTTGAATTCAAGAAGATGAGTCTGGGGTGGCTAGGTTGTGCAGCGGGTAGAACACTGGCCCTGGAGTCAGGAGGACCTGAATTCAAATCTGGCCTCAGACACAACACAAAGTAACTGTCTGACCTTGAGCAAGTCACTTAAGCCCAATCGCCCTGCCTCCGCCCTCCAAAAAGCAAAAAAAAATTTTTAATAAAAAAAAGATGAGTCTTTCTGTCTACAGGCCTGGCACTGTATACATTGCACCACCTAGCCAGCATGCCCAATGCATAGTAAGTATTTAATAAATGCTTATTGGTTGATTGATTTTATCTGCCTATTAAATATAAGCTCCTTTTACCGTAGGGATTATCTCTTTTTTGGGTTTTTTTTTTTTCATCACTAGCACATAGTACAATGAAGTCAAAAAGAAAAAGTAGGTGTTTAATCAATACTGGGTAATTGAATGAGTTGAACAAATAAGTACAGAGCGCACAGTAGGTGCTTAACAAATGCTTATTGGTTGATTGATTGAATATGGAATCACTGAAAATTTTTGAATATAGCAAACACTTTAGACAAGTTATTTTTTTTTCCAACTTAACAGAAGTGACTTGTCTATGCCCACTCAAGACCAGATCCCAGTTCTTTTCCAAGTGTAAAGCCCTCTCCACTGACTAATCCCAGTTTGTCAGAAATGATGTTAGTAGAGGATAAAGAATATTCCAAATGATGTTTTTCAATGTTTTAATTTTTTTTATTTAAATGACAGCCATAGTGACTAATTACATCACATTTCTTTCTACCAGAGAGTTGATTTTTAATTTGATTTATAAACAACATTGAGGATAGAGGCTGGCATAGGGGCTAACAGGGAGTTATGGAGGGATAGAGACAGCACATGGTACAATCCGGTTTCACAATGATCCCCATTTCAAACAGGTGGTTTTATTAACATCTGTAGTGTCAGGAAACATATCCAGTGCCCACTTGAAAACAACGTTTGCCAAACTTTTGACAAAGGAATTTTGGGAAAACACAAAATCACGTTGCCACAGATCACAAAACTGTGGGATCACAGAGCTAGAGCCCTAAAACACAGCATTAGCACAGGACAGAAATGATTCTGCAAAGTGAAAACCCTCATCCTATCCTAGCTACATCTGGGTATAAGTAATTGCACACAAGGACATCCCAAGGCAGGGGATGCAGCACAGGAGAGCTCCCATGCTCCTGAGGGTTCTTCTGTGCTGGTTGACGGCAGGATCTCCACCTTCATCTTCTTAGTATTGATACGATCTCACTAGTAGCCACATGAGGATCACAGTTATGAGAACCACGGTAAAGTTGAGAAACAGCTCCCTTGTAGATCGCTCCATGCTCAAGATAGGTCAACAGGAAACTTGGGGGAGCCTTCCTGGGCAACTGCCTGTCCTCGGCCTCCTGTTTGTGAGCAAAGAAAGAAACAGACACTGAGCCTGTAAAGCTCCTTAATTTGCTTGGAGTGAATGCTATTTCTTTCTTAGAGGTTTATGGATGCAGTTCCAAAGGCAGGAGTATAGAGAAGCTTCCCACCTTCTCCAGTGTCCACAATTTTGCAAATATCACGTCCATATAATCCTAAAAACACCTCTCACATAATAGCCAATCCTAGGGAGTAAGTGCTAAATTTAGATGTACTGCTATTTTAATAAGAACTTGTGCCACCTAATTTTAGCCATGCTGTGTTAAGATTATAAGCTTCTCAAAAAAAAATAAGGATCATATCTTGATATCACATCTTGCACAGTGCCTGACACATTTTGGGGTTCTCAAAAAGTATTAAAGGATAGTATCATACTAATACATTTTATGAATTTGATCAGATGCAATCACTAACCACATATGATATAGCTGTGGCTATATAGTCTCTCCACATAAACTAAATAAATTGGAACAGCTATAATTAGGTAATGTTAGAAGCAGGACTTGAATCCAGGTCCTCTGAGTCTAGAATGATGATGGCTCTCTTTATAGACCACCAAAAAAACCACCTCAGGTCAGTTTTTTTAATCAATTAGATAAAGATATACAGGGGAACTTTAAAACAATGTAAAAATAAAAGGTATCAATAAATATTTAGATTTCATTAGATTTTTTTCTTCTGGTCAATTAACTGATAGAAGAATGGAGGGGAGAGAAAATTGGATTTCAAGTCAGAAAACCTATGTTCAAATCCTAGCCTTCCATTTTACAAACTATATACCTAAGGCACATCACTTTAACTCTCTAAGCCTTCATTTTTATATGAAGAATAATAAGACCTGCCCTTCCTACCTAACAGGATGGTTGTGTGACTCAAATAAAAACATTTTTGTAAAGTTCTACTGAATATCTGCTGCCATTATTATTCTGCCATTTTAGAGATAGAATTATACACAGCAGTGGGTGAGCAGAACTTCCTGGAGATGAAGGAAATAATTCTAATACCTTACATGTGTGGAGCAATTTATAGTTTTCAGAGAATTTTTACATGCTTTACCTCTTTTAGTACTCATGATAACCCTATAATACAAGCTGGCCAAGTATCATCCCACCTTTCCAGTTGAGGAAACAGAAGCTCAGGGAGATTTAATAATGTCCAAAGATCATTCATTTAGTAAGAGAGACAATGTAACACGGGAAGGACACTGGATTTGATGTCACAGGGACCTGGATGACCTTGGGCAAAGAATTTTGCTTTTCTGGGTCTCTGTTTCTTCCATTGTAAATTAAATGGAATTAGAGAAATGATTTTAAGGTCCCTTTCAGCTCTGTATCCTGAGTCTAAGCACTGAGCTTGAACCAAGCCCACTTCTTGAACAGAACTGTATACAACAATAGTGAATCTAAAAGAAAGGTTTAGGGTCAGATAAACCATGAGAGCCTTTCCAGCTCTGAAATGCTATGATGACTGACTATGGGGAGTAACAGGTTTAGTAGAACAAAATAACTGTAAATTCCCAACAGAGCATTCTCTTCTGATAGACTGGCCGACATATTGCCTCTCTTGATGTCTATCTTGCAGAATTACTTGCACTTTAAGGGAGACCTTGAATAGACTTGTTACCTTGTATCATAAAGCACCTTGCATTCTCATACTTAAAAACAAATTTTAAAGTATTTTCATCATTAAACCTAAGAAAATGTAGTACAAGGGCACTTTCCTTAAAAAAAAAATTTTTTAAGGTTATCAGCCTCTGACAGTTCTTAAGAACTCCTCAGGTCATTTTTACATAGCCAGCATCCCTTAGGGGCCATGAAGCAAAGTTTGTAAGAACCAGAACAGCTAACTTTTATTTCTCAGCAGATTACTTTCAAGGGTTTAGCACCATTCCTGGCACACAGACTTGGAGATTAAACATGTGTTATCATTGGTTTGCTGTTTTTATTCAGTCATTTCTGCCATAATCCAATTCTTCTTGACCTCATTTAGGATTTTCTTGGCAAAGATGCTGGAGTAGTTGGCCATTTTCTTCTCCAGCTCATTTTACAGAAGAGGAAACTGAGGCAAACAGGATTAAGTCACTTGCCCAGGGTCACACTGCTAGTAAGTGTCTCAGGCCAGATCTGAACTCAGGAGAATGTGTCTTACTGACTCCAGGTGCAGCACTCTAGCCACTGTGCCACATAGCTGCCCATCACTGGTATAAGGAATTCCTAGATGAGGAAACTCCCCTTGCCAATGTAGGATCACTCTCTCTCTCTGCAATTTATAGTCTTAGAGAGTTGCTTAGATTACCATTCAAGGTCAGATAGCCAATATGTATCACAGTCAGGACTAGAACCCAAGGCTTCCTGTCTCTGGGGGCAGTGGTTCTCTATGCACTAGACCATTCTGTCTCTAATCTGACATATATAAGTGCTTAATAAACATTTCTTGATTGACTGAGATAAGGCCAATTTTCACCACCTTTCGAATCCCATCCAGAGTCGAGTTCACAGTCTTCGTGCCTGTTGCCAAACCATCCAATTTCATTTGAGTGTCTTATCATGGGCTCATAGATTTAAGGTTGGAAGGGGCCTTAGAGGTCATGTAGTCCAACTCCCTCATTTTCCAGGGGAAGAAAAGGGTCCAAAAGTAACACAGGTGCAGAACCAGCAATAAAACCCACAAATTTCCCCCTCAAATCTTTTTCACAATACCTTACTGCCTCTTGATGTAGTGTTGCCCCCAAAAAGGCTCCAGATTTAGAACTGGAAGGAACTCAGAGGTCTAATCTAATGTTGCCATTTTGTAGAGGAGGAAATGAGACCCAGAGGAGTAGAATGATTGCCCAAGGACACAAGTGGCAGATCCAGGATTCAAATGTTCTTTCTAGTGAACCACACTGCCTCTCATGAAATATGGATGAAAGGGAAATTCAGGAAACCTTGATTAGTAAAGCAAAGCAGACACTAAATGCTTTTGCATGGAAATTTTCAGGAGATTATCATTTATACTCTTGAGGCAAAACTCCAAAGGAGAAAAGGACTAAAAAAGAGAAAAGGGAAAAATAACCATACACCATGTGGAAAAAAACCAAAGTTGCTATTCACCGTATATTATAAGGAATATTAAGTGTATAATGTTTATTTCCTCTAAGCACATTTTTCAAAATCAGTAACCTTTTGTCATTTTCATCACACACACACACACACACACACACACACACACACACACATGCATACAGACATTCAACATAAACATTAAGTGACAACTCTTCATTACCAGGAGAAGATAAATGATCAACTAGGTCTTGGTCCTGAGCCTTTGGTCTGCTCTCACTGTCCTTCCAGTGCAGTCTGGACTCCCAGTCTCTGAGCTGCAACTAAAGTAGTCAGCCCCAGGGAGGAGGGCCACAAGGGTGGTGGCAATCAGAGTGATGTCATTAACCAAGCATTTCCAAGGAATAACCTGGACAGATGGGTGGCTATTTGTGCTTTGGGGGGCCAGAGGGTTGTACTGACTTACACATGACAGTTCTGTTCTTTGCGATCAATTGCTATTAAAATCATGAAGACTTCAAAAATGCTATGTTTCCCACTGACTTTTGCAGTCCTTGATTCCTACTGTAGAAAGTTTTAACAAATAGAGATTGCTGAGTCTGCTTTCAAGACTCATGAACTAAGAAAAGAATTAAGATTAACCCTGAAACAGGCATTTGGGAGTCATGCACCAGCACTGACACAGGAATCAACTGAGCATTAGAGCACCATCCCAGGATAGAGCTATTTGAAATAGAAAATTCTCTCCTGGTCCTGAACAAAGTCATCTTTAGCTTTTTCAGAACTGACTAGAGGCCAGACAGTATAATGAATGTACTAGCATTTGCACCTGTTGCTGCATGATATGTCAACTATGGTTTTCTCTGTGGATCATCACACTAGTATATATTTTAATCTAAGACAACTGTGGAAGATGTGATTGGTAGCTTTCTGGAACAAGAAAAGTTATTAGTATATCTCTGTACTAAAAACTCACTTAATTGGACAAGTTGGAAAAAAAGCCAGCCAAGACTCATAAAAAGAATGTTTTCTTCTCAATCAGTATAGGGAATTTCCAGATCTTTCTCCACAAGATGCAGATTGACAATTTATAATCTTAGAGGTTTGCCCGGCACACTGTGAAGTTAAATGACTTAGGAATGGTCATGCAGCTGGAATGTGTCTGAAGAAGGACTTATACCCAAATCTTTCTGAATCTAAAACCAACCCTCTACCTACTACAACAAGCTGCCTCTCAGAGAGAACTATGAATTGTAGAGTATCTCTTCAAATAATACCTTTTATTATTTTTAAATGACTAGAGAGAGTAGTCTATTGGTTACTTAGATTATCTGACTGGCCCTCACCACAACCCTTAAATAGTTCATTTGGCTATGGAAAGGACAGTGAGACAAGTAACTTTACCCAGGGAATAGATCTCTTTAATACCTTTACTCCCAGCTACTCATCTATATAAGATCCAATGGGAATATGACTGATCATCATAAATAAAGACAGAGACTAAAATTTAAGGAAGTCACCCATAAACCAGGAAGAAATAATAAACAGGGGAGGTTAAAACCTCTCCTATGTCTTTCCTGGAGGTTAGAGTACTGGCTGTGAATGAGTTAACTCAGAGAGGCTTCTGTCAATCCTAGGCTAAGAATCATGGCTCTTTATGAAAGATACTCATGGAACTCCAGCTAAAAAGATCATTGTAGCACTCCAGCTGAACAATGTATAGTACCACCCAGCCAAGCTTGTGGCTGAAGGTGGTAAGAGACTGTAACTATCCAAGAGAAAGCAATTGCTGGGTGTCCAACAGCTTGACTGGTCCAGCAGAGATGGTATGGTTTGTGAAGAGTTCAGTGGTCATGCTAGCCACCAAAGCCACTCTGAAAGCAGCTGCCTAGGAGCTAAATGACTTGCCCATTTCTGCCAAGGAGCAGATGGGTCTAGTAGCCAAGCAAGCTGCCTGGTCTTTCCCAGCAGTCACTGACCCCCCATGAGGAACCAGCTCAGTAGCCAAGCAACCTGCTTGACCCATTCCAGCAGTGAATTGACCTATTCATCTAAGACACCATACTTTGAGAGGAATCACTTCCATTGAGTAGGGTAGCAACTTTTCATCATCAATGCTATGCTCTACAAGCAGACTTCATGAGGAACCTCCAGAAGTCAAAGCAAACAAAACAGACAAAAACAAACAAAAAATCATGACCATGCAGATCCAGATTGGTGAGTTGACCTGGCTATCTATGCATATGCTCTGCACATGTACCCCACTACCACTATACTTTAAATTGATGCTTATTCCTTCCCCTCCCAGACTCTGTGTGTCTTTGTGGGATAGTATACACCATGCTTTAAAGGAAATGCTTTGTAACTTTTCTTCTTATTGTCTCTGAGTAAATGTTTTTTGTTGTTTTGTTTTTTGCTAAAGAATTGATTTTGTCTAATTGTTAAAGCACACAAGTGAGAGCTTATGAGCTAGAGGTCATGTAAAGAGGATAGCCATCCTCAGGACCCCCCAAAAACCATCCTCAGAAGCCCCTAAAACCATCCTCAGGATTGCCTCTAGAACCCTGAAAGTAGGAGCAGCTTCCCCTCTGGATACCCAACCTGCTTAATACCAGTGTGAGTTGAGGGAATGATGCCAGATGGATTGTCATATAATGATTAGATACAACTGACAACCATCATAGCTCTTTTCTGTATTTAAATGGTTGATTCTAAAGAGTTTGAGTGTTGTTGAAAGAAGTTTGTTCTCTTAAATACTCTAAAGAGCCTCCTTATAATCATGTATATATTATAATTTTATTCAACAAAGCCTTTATTCATTGATAATACCGAACAAACCAATAAGGTTTCTACATAATCACAAATTTATTCTATCCAAATTGCCATAATGGATAACCCCTGAATATAGATGACATCTTGAAAATGCAGTCTCTCTGAAAAGAGATGTATGTATGTATGTGTGATAGGCTGTGTGAGTAATAAAGAGAGCTGGCCTCAGGGCTTAGAAGACCCAAGTTCAAGTCTCACCTCTAACATATACTGAATGTATGACCCTAAGCAAATCAGTTAACCTCTAAATGTTCTAGACAACTAAGATTACAAATGGCAGAGAACTAAATCTGGAGGGGAATTTCCTCTTTGAGAATATCAATAAAATGGCAGATCTAGTCCATATCTATATATTTCTAAATATGCTTATGTATAAAGTATATGTACCTATACTTTCATGTGGAAATATCACACTAAATTAACACGAAATGTATTCATTATCAAAGTGTTTTTTTTTTACGTTTCTTTCCACTTAAATGAATGTTTTCTTTATTTTTACCATCACTCTTTCTCTCTTGAACAGTTTGTTCAACATCCAGATTATTGACAAAGATGACATCTACCATCTGGACACCATTCTCCTTTCCAAGGAAAGCTTCTAACCTCACTCCACCGTCCCATCTGCCACATTAGGGCTACCTCTTTCATTACTGTTTTCTAAACTGTTCACGGAATCATAGTTTTAGATCAAGAAGCAATCTTAGAAGAAATCTAGCCCAATTCTCTAATTTAATAGATAAGGAAACTTGAGGCCCAAAGAGGTTAAATGACTTATCCAAGATCACACAAGTAGCAAGAGATAGGGTTCGTATTTGAACCTCTGTCCTCTGACTCTAAATCCAGCATCCATTCCACTACACCATTCTGTCTCCGTGCTTCCAATAACACTACATGTTGACATTAAAAAAATTCACAACGGATAGTATACCATCTGCCAGAATCACTTTATTCCTGACCATCCTACCAAGGATGCTATTATTGTAGGCTCCACTCGGGTTTTTTGCAAGGCCAGATTAGGAGGAGAGGAATTGTGATCTATATTTGGACCAATATGGTAATGAAAGTTCTCTCTAATTCATGCACAGAGAAACTTGCATATGTTTGTATTCACAGATGCACATTTTTCATTATTCTTCAAAGCTCTGTGACATTATTAAAGGGAACATACTACTCTCTGTGTCTCCATTATAACATAAGCCCAACATGGCCCAATGAATTTATTTTTCCTCCAGCAATGGGCAAATCTTGATACAGCTTCTGTCACCACATGCCTTGTAACAAGATAGCATCCTGGAGTGACAGAGAGTGAGTAATAATTTTAGTACAGTCAAACATTCACAACTAGTTGGTTGCCATCTGGCAGATTCCTCACATATAGTCTTCATCTTTTGACTCTGAGCCTTTGCCTGGCTGTTCCAAATTCAAGTAGTAACCTCCTTCCTCCTCCCCACAAAATCCTACCCCTTTTCTTTTTTATATTACTTTTTATCCCAATCTTTTCTCTTTGTATAAAGTTATGGTAAACCAGGATTTATGAAGGAAATGACAAACTTCTCTTGATCACTGTCCATACAAATTGTTTACACTATAACATGTTTACATAGGTAGCGCTTATATTGTGGCTATCTGAATACAAATTATTGGTGTATTATATTCAACGTATAATACAGTATGGTTGTATGTATGATGCAAAAACAATGGATAATTTTATCAATTTAACCAAAAAGCTGCTCAATTCAATGTGTCTTGGGGAAAAAAAACTATCAAACTGATGGTCATATCAAATGAATGAGTCAATTAAGTTTAAAATTATCTATCTAATTGCCCCTCTAAATATTTGTCCAAATCTGAGCCAGAGACATTAAAGTCACCTACTATTATTGTGCTACTCTCTATGTCTTCCTGTAATTCAGTAAATTTTTCCTTTGTAAATTTGTATGTCATGGCATTTAGAACATATGTTTAATATTGGTATTGGTTTATTCAATTTGGTTCCTTTCAGCACAATGTGTTTTCCTTGCTTGTCCCTTTTTATATGATGAATTTTTGTCTTTTTCTTTATGTGATAACATGATTGCAACTCCTGCCCTTTTGGATTTACCTAAGGCGTATAAATTTTTTCCTATCTCCTCATTTTAATATTTTGTATGTCTTTGCTTTTTAGGTATGGTGGTTTTTTTTCCCTAAGCAACAGATTGTAAGTTATCACTCTATCCAATCTATCACTCTCTTTAATTCTAATGGATTTTTAAAGTCTCTTCACACTTAAAGTTATGAGAATTAGGTTTATGGCTTCCTCCATTTTTGCTTTATGATTGCTTTCTTATGAATTGGGATTTTGTTGTTATTTTTCTCTTACAAGATAATATTTTATCTTTACAATTATTTTTACTTAACCTACTTTAAGATGACCCTATTCTCACAGATAGTCTTCCCCTCACCCTCAATCTCACCTCCTATTTGTCAATCCTTTCCTTAGTACTGTAAATTAACCTAATTGATTGGTTCCTTTTTATTTGGTTATTTCATACTTTTCTTCTTCCCTCCCTTCTTTTCCTCCTTATCAGCAAAGTAATTAATTAAAAATCCCTTTTTCTCTTCCTTTTCAACTTCTTTTGTTTGTTAGATATTTTTTTAAAATTTTCTGTACCTTTCTCTAAAAGGGATTTCTTTACCTTGTTCTTTTCAGTAATTCTCTTCCCTTTCTGTCTATTCTAAATTTTTATTATTGGATTCATGGTCCTTATATTTCTTTATTCCTTCTTTAGTCTCCTTTTATTCAGCATGGAATTAAAGTTTCTAAAGTGCAAAGTTTGAGTTCCCTCTTCCAAACAATTTGTGTTACTGTCTTTTAGATCTTACTCCCTCTGCCCTTATTTCTATTGTGTTCCAGTCAAAATAGCAATTCATGATTGGACTCCCTTGGATTCCCCATGATTATATTCTATCCCATCTGCTATGGAATCTCCTCTGTGGATCCATACTTTCCCACCATTCTGGATGCTGGTTGTTCCCAGGAACTCAGAATCTCCTTATCCTGAGGCAGGGTGTTATCTAAAAAGGAACGATTCCAGCCTCAAATTTATGTTTGTGCGTACAGGTTACCTGTAGGAAGTCTTGCTAGCCAAAAAATATATATGCTGGATGAAGAAAGTACTATGGAGTGCTTAGAGCTTGATCGGATATGGAAGACATCAAGTCACCCACTGCATCCTGGGCCATCACCCGTCCTCTTGACTTTTCTCTTGCCACTGGCCTTCAATGACTCTGGAAGAGTAAAGTTGATGACTTTGTGCAACTCTGCCTCACTTAAATCCAGTTCATGCACAAGGCAAGACATGACCCCATGATGCCATTGATCCTCTTCAAAAACCACCACCACCACCAACAATAACTCTCTCAAAGGAAGTGCACACAATCCCTGCAAGTTACACCAATTATAAGGTCCCTATTTCCCATTACGTATCACATCGTTCCTCCCTTGGGTGTCTTCTTCAGTGTGGCCCCTTCCTACCAGTGAGTCGAGATGTTCCCTTTTCTTCCTCCCTTGCTCAATTCCTCATTTTTCCACCATGGTCATTCTCCTGTGGCTCCTCTTCTTTCTGAAAGACGATATGAAGTTATTTTTCCTTTGTTCTTTACCATTGGCTTAATAAAAGTACATCACGTATTCCCATCTATCGTCTACCTTCCCTCTCTCCTTTTATGTACTCTCCCATTCTGCTGCTTAGTTCTACAAAATACATTGATTCACTTGAGGGTTAGGGAGTGGAGGCTGGTTAATCTATGATTTTTCAGGCCTACTCTTCTGCTATGTTATTCCTTTTCCTTCAAGTTCCAACTTCAATTTATCCCTTTGTGAATGTTTCGAAAGAAAAGTGTTCATGGGTCCTCTGCTGGCATTTCTTTTTGGAGGTAGTCAGGGTTAAGTGACTTGCCTAGGGTCACACAGCTAGTATGTGTCAAGTGTCTGAGGTTGGATTTGAACTCATGTCCTCCTGACTCCAGGGTCAGTGCTCTATCTGTTGCTTTTTTTTTTTTAACTGATAGATGTCTTTCTTTTTCTGTATATTTTTTGTTTTGTTGTCTCTAGTGATGGTTGTATCATTACTGGAGATTTCCTTAATAATTGATTTATTTACCTTTTTGTTGTTTCTGTTGGTGAGTACTTGCTATTTGGATATTCTGACTATATCTTTTTAAGGAATGTTTCAAAGGCCTCTCTTTTTTACATTGTTCATCTTTTTTCAGCATTAAGCCCAGGTTTGCAGGGTATGCCATTTTGACTTCTATCTTGGTTCCTTTACTCATCAGAACACATTATTCCATTCCTTTCTGGTATTTCTGACAGGTGCAAAAAAGTTGTGTTGTTTGAATTTCCTTTTTCTTATATTTGAAGGTCTTTTTTCCTGGTCACTTGCAGAAGACAAAATTCTATTTGTTACTGAAATTGTCACAAAAATTGAAAACACTATGTTTCTTGGAGCTTGAAGCAAACAAAGGTTTTTTTGTTTGTTTGTTTTGGTTTGGTTTTGGAGGCGTCCTTTGGATCCTTTTGATTAAAGTTTTGTTTTCTGTATTCATAAGTTCTGAACTTTTCTTGTATTCTTTCTTGCATTATGGTGTTCAGGTTTTTTTTTATTTTTCATGTTATTCTAGGAGGTCTGTGGTCGTTAAGTTGTCTCTACTCCTTCCATCTTAATGATCAATGTATTTGTTTTGTTTGTATAAAGTTCAGACGCTATTTTAAAGTTATTGCTTTTTGTTTCTGTTCTTCCAGATTGTCCTTCACTTCAGTATATTGTATTCCTAATCAATTGTTCTCTTTCACTTCTTTGGAAAGACTCACCACCATGGATTCATGTTTTTCTATTCTACTAATTATTTTTGTTGTGTAAGTCATAAATTTTGCCATTTTTCCCCTTCTGTCTTCCTTCAAGATTCTGATATCTCTTTGGAACCCTTTTGAAACATCTCATGGTTTAATGCTCTCTTGATAGTCCACAAGGTCCTGTCTTTCATTAGGTGTTGGTTCAATTTGCTTTGCCTTGGAGTATTTATTAGAGAAACTTGCAGCCATCTTCCTTTCTGATTTTGGTATCTTTCCTATTGATTTATCTCCTTGAAGTCTAGGTTTTTAACTGTGTTTCCTTTCTCCTAATAGATTTGGTGATTTTGGGAATTTTTTTCCTTTTATTTCCTTATCACTCATTTTCTAACTTTTTCAGTGGGTTTACTTCTGGAGACTGGAACACAAAGTCTGTCTCATCCTCCTTTCGTGAGTTAATTTTTCATGGACCTCAATCCCAGTCCCATGGGACTTCTTGGAGGACAGGCCTAGCCTGAGCTGCATTCTAAGTACCCTTTCCGTCAAGGCTAGGCAGCCTCACATAGTGATGCCCTGCCCTATTTCTCTTTATTCTTTAGTTCTCTGGATGAGTAAGGTCACTCCAAGTAGAGCAAGGTCCCACTCTCCTATACCTTCCCTTCTTCTGCAAGCTACTATGACAAAATTGAGGTCCACTACTTATTGTTACAGATGTTGGGATGGGAAAGAATCTGCTGTCACTGACTGCAGCAGCTTCAGGGAAATTAACAAGTGGGTCCCAGGGCACAATATATTGGGTCAGATTGTGAACCATGATGGATTATGGAAGTTGTTGGGGGCTAGGGATTTTAAGTGAATAGGTTAGGGATTACTGTTCTACATTGTTAATTGATAAGACTGTTACCTTGTTTGGCTTCTTGGTTTCTTGTCCTGTAGAGACAACTATAATTGCTCCAGCTCTAGTGTATAAATTCCTCTTTCAGAGGTTTTTGAGAGTTTGAATTAGAGCAAATATCTACTCATCCATCTTATTAGTCATGCGACCTGGAAGTTTGCCCCTTTAAATATAAACTGAGTTAGATTACTCTGTCCAAAGAGATGTGAGAAATTCCAATAATGACAAGCCATTGCATAGAATTGACAAAAGGGTATTGATGACTGTGTCATAATGTCACTAGAAGCTGGTGTTCAAGGCAGGACAGATGCAAAATCCTACAATCTTCTATCACTTCATCCTTTTTCCCTTCAGCAGAAAAATGCAACTTACCCACAAGTCACATGAAAAACATTTGAGTGTTCTCTGGGCCTGTCAGAGGATCATAGAGGCTAATTTAGCCCAGAATATAAGAATCAAATCCCAATTCTACTACATCCATACTACCTTGTGACCTTGGGCAAGTCATTCAACATCTTTGGGCCTCAGTTCCTTCCACTATCTCTAGATCTAGGATGTTATTAAATGTTAAAACACCTAAAGTAAGATCTTTAATATTATTGGTGTGGGTTGTTGATCTATATCAGTGGAGGGAGTGTTCCCTTAAGTCCACTTAAGTGATTTCTCCACCCATCAAAGTATTTGTGTTAATTATCTAAGGGTACATGCACAATTTAACTGCATTAACTCTATTTACTATCCTTCACAGAAGCTTGGAAATAGATTAAACAGGCTCTGCCCTCCTTTTTCAAGCTATGAATCCTAAACCTTAGATAAACCCTGGAAAGCATCAAGAATCATCAGTTGACTTTGAAGTTCTAACTGGCTCCTCTCCCAGTGTTAATAGATTTAACATCTTTTATGGTAAAACACTATACCCTTGGGGAAGTGTTTTACAAGATTAGAAACTGAAACAGCTCCATCCCATTCCCCGCCCCCCCCCACCTTGGTTTTCAAAATAAGAGTCCAAGTTTATTTGAGTCTGTGAATTCTACAATTTTATGACTTGCTGGGAAATTTCAGTGGTGACTTTTCGAGAGGTGTTAAGCTTCTGACATATCACTGGTAATTGACAGCATCGAGTTCCATTCTTAGAGTCACATCTTCATACCCAGTACCAAGACAGCTATTGTGTTTGCCTGGATGGAAGATCTCTACCACCCTCCCTAACTCTCTGCCCCATTAACAAAGAAAAATCATTAAAGAAAATCAACCAATACAATGATCATGTTCAACCATGTGTGCAGTGCTCTATAACCATAGTCCTCTTCCTCTCCTCCAAGGGAAGGAAGAAAGAATATTTCCTCACCTTTTTCCCAGAGCCAAGATTTAGCCATGCCTTCTTTCTGCACTGAGTAGGCAAGGTATTTCTTATTTATTCTTTTCCTTCCCCTTCCTACATCCCTAAGGTTGTACCTAGATACTGAAGACATACTTGTGTATTACAGAAGTCTGAAAGTCAGGCCCCATAGTTAGAATATCATGCTAACTGATCCCTGTCCTGGTCTCACTATATTGGGAGTATTATGTTCAGTTCTTGGCACTGCATTTTAGGAAGGACACTGAGGGACTGGAGGGTGTATAGAGGAAGGCAGGCAGGAATAAGAGGCCTAGAATTCATAAGGCAAGAATAAGAGGCCTAGAATGTGAACTGGTTGAGAGAACTGTGAATGTTTTGCCTGGAGAAGAGAAGACTAAATGATGTCATGATGACTGCCTTCAAGTGTATGACTAGCTCTCCTATGGAAGAAATGGACTCACTCCTCTTAGCCCCAGAGAGGAGAGCTAGAAAAAAATGGGTAAAATTGGAGGTAAAGAGAAACTTTCTAAGTTTTTGAACTTGTAACTCTCCAAGGGTTAAAAGGTTTTCTTACTAGGTGCTCTCCCTAATCTCTGTAGATTTTCAGGCAAAGCCTAGATGACCAAAAATGGCAATGAATTGGATTAGATGGCCTTTGGGGTACCTTCCAACTCCAAGATTTGGTGACCCAGTACTGGCAGACCTCATACAATTCTAGCCCTGCAAACATCTCCAGTTCCTTACAAAGATTTCTGCCTATTTCTCCCTTTGTGGCAAGGAATGCAAAGTGTGTCTATAAAGTAATGTGACTGATATTTTAACCATAACCCTAGTTTAAATGGTGACTTCCAAGGATGAAGATTAGCTGACTCAGTCTAATGTTTGCAACTTTTTCCTTGACGTATTTTTGGAAGAAGAAGTAGAGTCATTACTACATCCCTCCTCCCTTCTACCCCCATTCTCCAACACTCATGGATAGCATAACCATTTAAGAGATGTAGAATATCATGTCTTGGTGGCTAGTTAGCAAGATAATACTGCTAGGGAAAACCATAGAAGAATGCTATAATGGTAATGTAATTTGAATTTGAAGACCCCTTTGTATTGGCAAGTAAGCAGGTACTTAGCATTTAGTAATTAATCAAGCCTCTATGAAAGAAACAGAAGGTATGAATCCCTGTTCTTGATGTAACAAGAAGGGGTTGGCTGAAACAGGAAGCAGCTGATGCTGTGTGTATATAAGGAAAATCTCCAGAAGGGGATGATCAGAATTTCTTGGGACAAGAATCTGGTGGCAGAAGCTGTTCTGCTGGAGAGAGAGAGTCTCTCAGCAGAATCTGGAGGCTGGGCTGCTACTGCTGGACTTTGAGAAGAGAAATGAGAATTGAGAACTGAGTTAGAATTTCTTAGAACATTGTGGAGGCAGAAGCAGCTGCTGGGAGGTGGCTGAAGAGGAAAGCCTCTTCCCCTTCCCCTGCCCTATTCCCCTGAAGAGGAAAGCCTCTTCCCCTCCCCCTTCTCCC
>CM053588.1:121043756-121064584 GCA_028646515.1 Pseudochirops corinnae | reverse complement strand
CCCCCCGCCCCAGTCTGAAGAGAATGGTTTTGATTTTGAAAACCTGGATGGAGTGATTTTTTATTCTGGGAGCTAGCTGAGACTTCTTCTAGGTCCGAGGGCCAGCAGGAGTTGCCAAGGGACTGAGGAAGCATGACTGATGCTGAGACTTTGTTTGTGGCTTTGTTGGGCCTTGACTTCCTGGGAGCAGAGACTGTGAGGGATTTGAGATGGACTGGACACTGTGAACTTCAATATGGAATGGGAACTGCCCGGAGAACTGGACAAGGACCTGGGAGCTGTCTGTCTTTGAAGCCAGGTGACAGTTTGGTGAATCCAGGTAGGATCTGGGACCATGGAAGGGGATCCAGGGAATCTGAGGGACCACCTCGAGTCAAGCTGAAAGAAGACTTTACTTGGATACTGTGTACTGACTGAGGAGATTATAATTTACTAGTGACCTAGGGGTGGAGGATCTGTATATTTTCTGATGATTGAATAGTGAATAATGAAGGATGATTGATTGACTAAATGGTTGTACTTAGTGATTGATGACTGAATAAGTAATTGATTTGTAACCTAGTATGCCCCATGAGTGGAAAACTTTGATTATTGTACTTTGTGATTGAATTAAGGATTTTGTGAATGCTTGAGTTACTAAATGATTGTTCTTTGTTCAAAACTGTGTGACCATTGCAGTGGAAACTATGTGGCCATTTTCTGTGATAAGTTGTAGTGAATGCTATATTTTGATTTTCTGAGATAAACTGTAACATTGTGAATGCTGTACTTTGATTTACTGTAAATGTTTTGCTTTGATTTGTTATGGAATAAACAGAGTGCTCACTATACTGTGTAATCACAACCTTAAAAGCTATTCACAGTAGCATTCTTCTGAAAAGCTGCTAGTGTGTGGCTTTACAAATGCCCATCCCCTCTCTACCCAAGAAGATCTAGGAATAGAGCTGCTCAAGCTTCAGGAGGAATTCCCTGCCAGAACATCTTTGTAAACCAACAGAAAACTTCTTTCTGTCAAGCTGGCACTAAAATGTCCAGCCTGAGGTCCAGAGAAGCAAGTTCATTGACTTTGTTTCCAGAAAGAATATGTGTGTGTGTACACACGTGCAAGTTTATGTTACCAAACAAAAGCCTAAGAAATCCTGGTCTAGAATTGTGTAGCCTTTGCAGATCTACAGCATCTTGGCCCTTATATGCAATTCCAACATCAAGGACTTTAGAGGACATGAATACCTGCTGGTAATGAATGATTGCTAAGCTCTAGAGTTAGAGCTAGACTGAAATAACAGAAGTCCCTAAGGAACCCAAAAAAGAAAAAACATCACAGAAAAGGTGGGGAATATTACTCCTCAGGCCAGCCTTCTTGACCAAGGCTCTTGAGAACCTTGGAAAAAGCTTTTTCAATAACATCTCAGCATTGGTGACATGTAATCATTTAATTAGTAGTTAGATAATTTGTTAACAATAAGGCTGAATTTAAATAGAATGATATGATTAAGTCTAATTTAATAGAGGAACATGCATCAAGAGGCTGAATTTTAGGATGGTCTTGGGAATGTGAAGAAGAGTAAATTACATTTGCATAATAATTTAAGGCTTACAATGCACTCTCCTCACAACAATGCAATGAAGCAGGTAATAGAAGTAGGATTATCTCCATTTTATAAATGAAGAAATTGAGGCTGTGCAAGTTGAAATAAATTTTTCATAAATACATAGCTAAATAAGTAGTTGAAGTGAAGAGAGTAAATCAGTCCAACGTTTCCTGTGTGCCAATTGAGTGAATAAGCATTTATTAAGTGCCTACTATGAAGAACGCTGTTCTTTATGCTAGAGATATAAAGAAAGGCAAAAACATGGTCCCTGCCCTCAAAGAACTCACATTGTAAAGAGAAGAACAACATGCAAATAAGTAGATAAATCTAGATAGATAGATAGATGATAGATAGATAAATAGATAGATAGATAGATAGATAGATAGATAGATAGATAGATAGAGGAAAGGAGAGAGAGAGAGAGAGAAATATCAAAGGGAAGGTACTTGCTGGGGAGAGGAAGTATCTTCCCTTAGGAGACAGAGAAAAGTCTCCTGCAAAAGGTAGGATTTGAACTGTGTATTCAAAGAATTCAGGAAAGCTAGAAGACAGAAATGAGAAGGGAAAACATTCCAAGTATGGTGAGCAGCCACTGAAAATGAATTTGGAGGTGGAGTGCTATGTCTGAGGGACAGCAAGTAGATCAGTGTGGATGAATTTTTGAATGTGTGGAAGAGAGTAAACTAAGAAGAGTGAAAAAGTAGAAAGGGTCCATGTGGTCAAGGTTTTAAATACCAAACAGAAGAATTTCTACTTTATCCTGGAGGTAATAAAGAGCCATTGGAATTTGTTGAGAGTGGAGAAAAAGGGCAATATGGTTGAATCTATGTTTTAGGAAAATCACTTTGGCAGTTGAGACCAATTGAAGGTTATTGCGATAGTCCGAGCAAAAGTTGGTGAGGGCCTATAACTAGTGTGGTCATTGTGTAAGGGAGAGAAGGGAATGTATAAAGAAGAAATATTGCAAAGGTTAAAGTAACTTGTCTATAATTATACAACTAATGAGTAGATAGGAATCCTGAAAATAAGTACAGAGTTCTATCCATTATACCACACTGTCTAATAAAGCTGAGAAAGATAATACTTCCCTTAAGGATTTATTCTAACGGATGCCTACTATGCTTAGAAAATCACAAATTCAAATGAATTTCAAACCTAAGGTTTCCTAGATAGATCGAAGGCAGCATCAAAATGGACCAAGTATGACAGAAGAATAATATTCTTATATGTCAAAATGATGGACCATAAAAAAGTGTCTCTAGAGACATTCTCCCCATTGTCACTAGAAGATATAGACTAGTTGCTCTATTACTTATATTTTATCTGCTTTTCTTTCTTAAGCCTTCAATGAGTCCCTAATAACAGAGCCTTTGCTTCTGTGCACCCTGTTAAATAAGTCTTCTGCCTTCTAATATGACTTAAAAATAAAAATTAAAAAAATCCTTCAAAGGCAATCTTCCCTAATCAAACTCCCCTCAAAAGGGACAGTAATTATAATAGAAACTCAAAAAAAATCATATAAATTACTCTCTGATCTAATGCATTTACAGGACATATCACAAAATTTAATACTAGATTACAACATTGACCTGTGATGATGCTAATATATGGGAACTTTCTCTACCCATGCAGATGAAGAATATGTCATTTGTATTAGGTTCCCATAGCTCAGATCAATTATGTGACTTGTCCATGGTCACACAGCAACTAAGTGTCATGGGAAGAACTTGAATCTAAGATATTCTGACTCAGGGCCAAGACACTCTCCATTAGTCTTTGCTTGTAGTATCTCATAGCTACTGTCCTATATTGTTATCTCATTATTACAAGTGTATGAAATTTGTCTCCAAATGTACACTTTTGGAGGGCAGAGAGAGCTGATATTTTGCTGCTTTTGTCTCTCCTGCTGTGCCCAACCTAGGACTGACCCCACAATAGATGCTTGTTCAAATACTTCTTTATTTTACTGATTTTACAACTTTATCTTTTTATTTTTTTTCTTTCTATCTAAAACTTTTTTTCATTAAACATAAACAAAATCTTTAAGAGGTGGTATCATGAAACGGGGGTGGGAAGGATGACAGGAGAATAAACTTGGCTTCTAGCTCAGAAACTTTCTAATTATATCACCCTGGTTGTTACTTAACATCTCTGAGCCACAGTTTCCTCATCTGCAAAATAAAATAATCATTTTGTACTGCCTATCTCACAAGATGTTAAATAAAAGTGAATTTATTACTTTGAGAAGAGCATGAAAGAGAAGATTTGCTTATATCTTTATTCTTTTCTGGAACAAACATATCATTGTTCTAAAGTAAAATGTTGTAAGTAATTGATTTTCTCACAATACGATGAACATAGCTACTGAAGAAAAAGGAGCCAGGAATGTGTTTACTACTAAGGTAATACCATCTGGCCCCAAAACACTCCCAGATTTAAAATTCATGGTTAATTTTTTTCTGATAGATAAAAATAGTTCCATTCCCTTTTTTAATATTCTCCTTCTGAATCATTATGAAATTCTGGCCAGAAATTGCTACGGGAAACATTAATCTTATCATGGCTTGGGTTGAGGAGTTGTTGCTGTTTAGTAGTTTTCAATTGTTTCCGAATCTTCATGACCCCATTTAGCGTTTTCTTGGCAAAGATATTAGACTGGTTTGCCATTTCTTTCTCCACCTCATTTTATGGATGAGGAAACTGAGGCGAACAGTGTTAAGTGACTTACCCATCGTCGTGCAGCTAGTAAATGTCTGAGGCCAGATTTGAACTCACAGAGAGCAGTCTTCCTGACTCCTCTATCCATTGCACCACCTAGCTGCCCCTAGCTCTCTTTTGGACATTGATCAGATTAGAAAATACATCCATAATTTAGCAAAGATAACAAGAAACAGGCAAAAATAGTCTTTGCTGTTTCTGAATGATTTGATTCGGTCTTAGCCTCTGGTCCCAAGAACAAAAGCTATAAAAATGAACATACATGGTCTGGATGTGAAAATAAATGAATGACATTAACTACCAAAATATTAATAACTATGTTCTTTGTGATAGAAAAAGTCTGAAATACAGGGATAATTTAGTTGAACAAATTGTAGTATGAATATAATGAATATAATATAATTGTTCTGAATAAAATGAGGAATATGAACAATTTTGAAAAGCATGGGAAGACTTAATTAACTTAAGCCAAAGAAAACAGAATGAGGAGAACAATATACAGAATGACTACAAATGAAGACAGCACTAAAGGTAGCTGACCTTCAGATTAGATGCAGAGGACAGAAGACAAAACCCACTTTCTTCCTCCCTCTCTAGGAGGGGTGGCTTACAGGTGCAGAATGGTGCATTTGTTAAAAATCAAACATAGTCACTGTGTTGTTTGGTTTTGCTTAACTTTTTCTTTATGTGCTAGTGTTGGGTGAGAGAAATATTTTAGGAAATGAAGATAGAGGTAAGAAAAAAAGGTGATAATGCCTTTTTCAAAGTAAATGGATAAAGAAGTTAAGGAATAACATAGTTACAGCAGTGGGGGGGAGGGGCAACCAAAGAGATGTAAGCTATGGGTTCATTTTTCCCTGGGCTCAGAGCTGCAATTCCTCAAAGGGTAACTGGACACTCATAATTAGGTCTAGGAAATAAGTTAACTTTTTTGCACATTTACGAGGTGAACAACGACAGCTTTGCCTGGGGGACAGTATCCTGGGTATTCATATAGGCCTGCCCACTATGATCTCTGGATCCTTAAATGAACAATGCTGCAAATAAAGGTGCCTATTGATTTTCAGAGAATTTCCTATCTTGAAACTGGGTTTAGGATAGGAAATTTCTACTCTGCCTTCCAAATACAACATACAGTTTCCCTACTTGAACCTGACAGTCACGGGCAACTAAATATTTCAAAAACCTTATATTCTTTAAAATATACATATATACCTTTCTGACCTTTTATCTGTAGGGAAAAATGATGTTTACAGGAGTCATTGTAACTTGACCTACTTCTGTTTTCTAGATCTAAGAATAGTACATTCTAGGCTTCTTCCCACTGAGCAGGACTAACAGCTGTTTATGACATTAGCACATAACATACTTGGAGGGGATTTTTTTCCCTGCTAAAGAAGTTAAGCAATGAGCAATGTATTTATTTTCTTTTTTTTTTTTTTTAGCTACTATAGAAAACAAAACAAAATTTTTAAAAATTTGACAAAAAATAAAAGTTTTGAACTTGTATACTTTCCTTGTTCTCCCTCTCTTGTCCTTATGCCCAGTGTCACAATGATAACAATAATAGGAATACTGTCAAACAAACAACAAAAACAACAAAAAAAAACAATTTGGAGTCAGAGGACCTGTGGTCAAATCTTAACTTTGTCATTCACTACTATCTTTGTGACTTTGGACAAGTCACTTTATTCTTATAAGGTTTAGTTTCCCCATTCGTAAAATGAGGAAATTGGAATGGATGATTTTCTATGTCTCTATAGTTGTTTTGGTTGTTTTTTTATCTTTTCAGTGGATTTTTAAATCTTATGTAGACAACACTTCCATCCACACCTTCTAATCCTGTGTGTCTCACCCATATTCTCCTGTAAGCCTTTCACAGGAGGTCCCATCCAAAGGGTTGGGACCTGTCTCTTTGAAATTGAAGGCATATCAATGGAGCACACATGGATTGTCCACTGATTCTCTATCACTCGCTACATGACCAGTATACCTTCTTTTCAGCCATACAATTCTGTTGTGATGTGATAAAATTTTTTTCCTCAGAGTACTTGATCCTTACACCTCCTTATGGAATAAAAATAATGTAGGTGATAATGTATGTAAAGAGTTTTGTAAAACTTAAAGCACTATGTAAATGTCAATTAAAGAGACCTGGGAGAGACCAAACTATGAGGCGTTGTTGGTGGGGAGGGTTTGGGAGGAGGGAAGTAGAAGAAGGTCACTTGACCTGTCAGTCATCGAGCCAACCCATCTATTGCTATTTACATAGAAAAGAGGAGCATAGTGGGGGGAGTTACACACACACACACACACACACACACACACACACACACGTATATACATATACACCCCATTTTCTCCACAGTAGAACCTTGAGCATGTTTACCTAAGAGGGGATATCATAAGACCTAAGAACTAAAATGGATTTCTAATCAGAAGTCAAAAGAAATTTGAACTAAAGGACTCAGGAGAAAACAGTAGAATTCTAAAACAAATTCAAAGATGAAACCCGATCTTAGTTAGGCCTTTTTTGCCTTCAGGTACAATCTGGATAAAGGAAAGAGCTTCCTAATGTTTAGTTAAGAGGGTTGAGGGAGGGGAAAAGGGAGAGAAATAAAAGGAGAAAGGTAGAAAAAAAAAGGAGGGAAGGAGTCAAGGAAAAGAGAGAGATAAGGAAGGAAGAGGGGCAGGAAGGGAATTATATAGTATCTACTTTATGCCAGGCAATGAGCTAAGCACTTTTTTTTTTAACAAATACCATATTTTTTGGTTCTTATGGCAATCATGTAAGGTAGGCACTAGTATGATCCCCATTTATGATAAAAAAAAAAAATTGAGGCAAAAAGAATTTAAGTGATTTTCCCAGGGTAATGCAACTAGTAAGTATATGACACTGGGTAGCCCAGGGCTACCCAGGGCTGAGTAACATCCCTTGATAAGGAGAGAGGCTGACTATTCATAATAGCTCCAGTAGAAGCTGACACTCGTGTAACATTTTAAAGCTGGCAAAGTATTTTAAAGACATTATTTAATTTGAACCTCATAATAGCCCTATGAAATAAGAACTGTAGCTATTATTATCATTTTACAAATGAGGCAATCTTCTCCTGGGCCCCAAACTAGTAAATGTTACAGGTATGATTTCAACCCAGATCTCTCTGAAAAACAGAGAGCATGCTGGTTTCCTAGACTGGCCTCTTCCCATTTGCAGGGGACTCTTCCTTCCTGCAAGGAACAGAGAGATGCCATTCCATCCTGTTCACTCCACCTGTCTCTTGGCCTGGTCTGCCTGGAGAGAAAGGAAATCAACACTCATTCCATCAGCTCCCCACACTGATCCCCTCAACTGAGCTGGCTGACACCCTGAGAGAACTGTACCCTGAAAGCAAACCCCTAGTGATGTTGATAACCAATCTGAACTCATTTATCAATGAATAACAAACACCCACCCTCCCTACATACCTTCCCTAACCTGCTTGTCTATGTATCTCTATCCTGGCTGTCATTATTCAAAACCTATTTTCCATCCACCAGGCTCCGTTATCATTAGCTCCTTTAATCTAAATCTCCCTGCCTGTTAGAGTGCTGAGCCTGGAATCAGGAAGACTTATCTACCTGAGTTCAAATCTGGCCTCAGTCACTTACTAACTATGTGACCCTGGGCAAGTCACTTAACCCTGTTTGCCTCTGTTCCTCAACTGTAAAATGAGTTGGAGAAGAAAATGGTAAACCACTCCAGTATCTTTGCCAAGAAAACCTCAGATAGGGTCACAAAGAGTGAAATGACTGAACAACAACCTTGCCACTGTCTTACTCTAAAGCAGCCTACTCCTTTGCTGTTGAATGGTTGCTCCATAGGTAACACATGTGCTTCCATCTTAAATCTTTCCTTTTTCATTCCTTTCATCTTCTTACTGCTCATTGAGACCTAGATCCCTTCCAATGGTAGTTTCCCTGACTACCCTTTTTAGCATCGATTGCATTTTCATTCATTTCCCCCCTCCCCAATTCACTAGCTTAGATAGAGGAATTGGAATACTCCTTGCTTCCCACTGTCACTTTCAATCTCACACTCTATCACCATCACTCTCTCTCTCCTCCTTTGAGGTTCACTAAATCCATATCTACTACCCAGTCACAATTCTGATCACTCTTGTTACCCACCTCTAGGACATTTCCCTTTTGCTTCAACAAGTTTAATGCCTGGGTCACAGGTTTTCTCTCCTTCTTCCTGTCCCTAATACTAGGTAATTTCAGTATACATAATGATGCTCCTCAAACACTCTATCCTCACATGTATTCAAATTAGTCATTTCCCATGACCTATTCCTCCAACCCACTTCAACTATAAACAGAGAAGGTCATACCATTGATCTTGCCATTGCCCATAAATGTACCACTTCCATGTTCAGAATCTCTGAAATTCTCTTATTTGATCACAATCTGTTGTCATTTCACCTGTTCCTCTGCTTTGACACCTCAAACCCTATTCATCATTACCATGACTGTGAACTCACAATTCTTTTCCAGGCTATTACCCCTGTATTGGCTATTCTCTCTACCCTTCCCCGTCTTGACCCTTTGGTAAGCCAGTTCCACTCAATACATTCTCTTCCCTTGAATCCCTTGCCACATTATCTGATAGCCAATCTTTTCCTGCTAAACCTCAGCCCCATAATACTCTTAATATCCTCTGTCTTCTTTCCTAATCACACACTGCTAAACAAAACTAGAGAAAATCATAAAACTATGCTGACTGGATCTGCTACAAATTCATGTTTCATAATCTCAAGTGGGCCCTCAATGTTGCAAGGTTATCCTTTTATCCCTCCCTAAGTAATCTTCATTATCCCACTCACCAGTGACTTTTCCAAATGTTTTCATTCCTCCTCAAATTTCCCACAATTCCTCTCCTCCCACTCTCTGAGCTGAGAGTTTCTCCTCATATTTTTTCAATTTTTAAACATTTTTACTTAAAGTTTTGAGCTCCGAATCCTATCTTTCTCTCTCCTACCCCCTCCCTGAGATAATAAGCAATCAGATATAGGTTATATATGTGCAATTATGCACATTTCCATATTAGTCATTTAGTCCAAGTAGACTCAAAAAAAAGAAAGAATTAAAGAAAGTAAAAAATAGCGTGCTTCAGTCTGTATTTAATCAATATTAGTTCTTTCTCAGGAGGCAAGACAGTAGGCTTCATCATTAGTCCTATGGGATTGTCTTGGATCATTGTATGTCTGAGAATAGCTAAGTCATTCACAATTCTTCATCAAACAATATTGTTGTTACTGTGTACAATGCTCTTCTGGTTCTGTTCACTTCACTATGTTCATGTAAGCTCTTTGTAAGTTCATGTAAGTCTTTTCAGGTTTTTCTGAAATCATCCTTCTTGTCATTTCTTACAGTACAATAATATTCCATTACAATCATATATCACAGCTTGTTTAGCAATTCTCTAATTGATGGGTATCCCCTTGATTTCTAATTCTTAGCAACCACAAAAAGAACTGCTATAAATATTTTTGTGCAGATAGGTTCTTTTCACTTTTTGGGGGGCTAGGGAATGTCTTTGGGATATAGATGTAGCAGTGGTATTGCTAGATCAAAGGGTATGCTCAGTTTCATACACTTTGGGCGTGATTCCAAATTGCTATCCAGAATGACTGGATCAGTTCAAAACTCCACCAACAGTGCATTAGTGTCCTAGCTTTCCCACATCCCCTCCAACATCTGATATTTACCTTTTTGGTCATATTAGCCACTCTGATAGGTGTGAGGTGGTACCTCAGGGTTGTTTTAATTTGCATTTCTCTGATCAATAGCGTAATGGTAAGGGAATTAGAAGATCTTCCCTGCCCCTTAATGGGCCTCAATGGAATCCAACAGGAGGAGCTTGATTGGAGGGAGGTTTGTTTTTCAAGAAGGCCCGCAGCTTTTGTTACTTTGTAATTAGGCAGTGGATCACAAAGTTTGTTATGCCCTCTGACCTTGAAGAAGGGTATATATACTCTGAGGTGGTTTTGCTTTGGGGTTCACTTATGGGAAGAGTTGTATGATTTAGCCAGATGAGACTCTGGGTAGCTGTTGAGGCCCTCAGCTTTGAAAACCCGGATGTTGGTGCTTCTCTCTCTGGTAACTAACTATATATGTATATATTTGTCAGACAACTAAAAGCCTTGTCTGTTGGTCTGTTGAATTGTGTTTTTTTCTCAGTCTGTATTTTTTGTCTGCTTGTAATTTAATTTCTGTTTGTATTTTCTGAAGTTCAGTGTGCTTTTCCCCCTGAACTAAGTGAATTATATATATATGCACATATACATACACATACATACACACACACACACACACACATATATACATATATTTGCTTAATTAAAGATTGTTGACCCCTTTAAAATTGCTTTCCTTTAGTAAAGCAGATCAAAGAGCCTGTGCTAGCACTCATCCTGGGTATGCTAGGGTGCTTGCTGTTACAAATAGTGAGTTAGAGCATTTTTTTTTTTACCATAGATAGCTTTGATTTCTTTGTCTGAAAGCTGCCTGTTCATATCATTTGATCATTTATCAACTGGGGAATGACTTGTGTTTTACAGATTTGACTCAGTTCTCAATACATTTGAGAAATCAGGTCTTTATTAGAGATACTTGTTGCAAAAATTTTTTTCCCAATTTTCTGCTTTCCTTATAATTTTGGTTGCATTGGCTTGGTTTGTGCAAAAGCTTTTAAAATTTTAAGCAAATTAGATTAGTGATTTAAATTAAATTAATCAAAATCATCTTTTCTACATTTTGTAATGCTCTCTCTATCTTCTTTGGTTATAAATTCTTCCTTTATCCATAAATCTGACAGATAAACTATTCCATGCTCTCTTAATTTGCTTATGGTATCACTCTTTATATGTAACCCATTTTGACCTTTTCTTGGTACATGGTGTGAAATGCTGATCCACTCTGTATCTAGTTTCTGCCATACTGTTTTCCAATTTTTCCAGCAGTTTTTGTCAAATAATGAGTTTTTGTTCCAAAAGCTTGGATCTTTGGGGTTTATCATATATTAGAATACTATGATCATTTGCTACAATGCAATTTGTACCTGATCTTTCCACTGATCCACCACTCTATTTCTTAACCACTACCAGATTGTTTTGACAATTACCACTTTATAATACAGTTTGAGATCTGGTAGAATTAGACTACCTTCTTTCACATTTTTTTTGTTGTTGTTGATTCCCTTGATATCCTTGAGCATTTTTTTGCCCAGATGAAGTTTGTTATTATTTTTTCTAGTTCAATAAGATAATTTTTTGATAGTTTGATTGGTATGGCACTAAATAAAGAGATTCATTTAGATAGAATTGACATTTTTATTATATTGTCTCAGCCTACCCATAAGCAATTAATATTTTTTTCAGTTGTTTATATCTGACTTTATTTGTGTGAAGAGTGTTTTATAGTTGTGTTCATATAGATTCTGGATTTGTCTTGGCAGTAGATTCCCTAGTATTTTATCTTTTCATATTTCAATTGAAAATTCAAGCCAAGAGCTCCCTCTCCTCTCTTCCTCATATCACATTATCCAGATGCTTTCTATCAGTATATCCATCACCCTTGTCTCAAATGAAGAGGTATCTTTACTCCTTTCCAAAATATAACCCTTTAAATGAACAAGCAATCCCATTCCATCTTTTCCGGAAGATCCCCTCTCTGTCATCCCATTCTCCCCCTTATCTTCAATCTCTCTGCGTCTACTGATGGCTTCCCTATCACCTACAAATATGCCCACATTTTCCACATGCTCAAAGAATCCTCACTTGATCCATCCAGCTTCACTATCATCCCTGCATCTCTCCTCTCTTTGGGGGCTAAACTCCTTAAGAAGCCTGTCTACAATCAATGATTCCACTTCCTTTTCTCTCACTGTCTTCTTAACTTTGTAGTCTGTCTTCCAACTTTATCATTCAACTGAAACTGCTCTCTCCAAAAATCACTGATGATCCCTTATTTGTCAGATCTAATAACCTTTTCCCCACCTTTGTCTTTGATTTCTCTGCAGCCTTTGACACTATTGATATCCCTTTTCTCTTCAATACTCTTTTATAAGTTTTGGTGACCCTGCTCTATCCCAGTTTTCCTCCTACCTATCAGATCACTCCTTCTCAGTCTCCTTTACTAGATCTTCATCCAGATCATGGTCACTAATTCTGGGATTCTCCAAGGTTCATTTCTGGGCCCTCTTCTCTTCTCCCTCTATATTACTTCATTTAATAATTTCATCCGTTCCCATGAATTCAGTTATCATCTCTACGCTGAAGATTCTCAAATCTACCTATTTAATCAGCTGCCCTAAGTTTTGTGCTGACCTCTAGTCTCTTGTGTCCAATTGTCTATCGGACACCTCAAACTGGATAGCCTGTTGGTGGGTCTGCCTGCCTCAAATCTCTCCCCACTCCAACTCATCCTCCACTTAGCTGCCAAAATGATCTTTCTAAATATCAGATCTAATCATGTTGCTCTCTTCCTAAATAAATTCCGGTGACTCTCTAACAATTCCAGGATTAAATATAAATTTCTCTATTTGGCATTCAAAGCTTTCCTATCTACCTCTACCATCTTTCCAGGCTTCTTACACCTTACTTCCCCTGATCCCTAGCCATACTCTCTGATACAAATACTAGTTTCCTTTCAGTTCCTCAAACAAAACACTCTATCTCCCAGCTTCGGGCTAGCTTCCAACTGCCTGAAATTTTCTTGCTCCTCATCTCTATCTCCTGGCTTCCTTGGCTTCCTTCAAGTCTCAGCTAAAATCCCACTTTCTATAAGAAGCCTTTACTTATCCCCCTTAAGGTGAATGCCTTCTCTCCATTGATCATCTCAATTTATATTGTATATATCTGGTTTGTACATAGCTCTTTTCATATCATTATTCTCATTAGACTGAAAACTCCTTGAGAACAGGGACAGTCTTTTGTCTTCCTTTTTATCTCCAGAGCTTAACCTAGTGCCTAGAAGATAATAGGTAGTTTAAAAATGATTACTGATGACTAACTGAAGTCTTGATGACTCTTAAGTCAGACAGTTCCTCTATTATGTCATGCTGTCTGCTAACATATTAGAACAGTAAGAGGATTATCAATATCTATTCTTGGTTGCCAGTTTCAGTCTTTTATCTATATTTTAGCTGGATCTTTTAAATCTCAAATTTTGCTTTACAAATGATTTTCTTCCCAATATTTTTTGCCCATGCTAGTTCTTTGGGAAGTAAGGAGGAGAGAACAGAAGTTTCTGCCTGCCATGTTTTGTCTTTGTCCCTCCCCCTCATCCTATTCCCCTTCTTCATGAAAGCCCCAATCCTTGGAAATCCGTGAAAACATCCCCATGCTATTCAAAGAACTAGCACAATTCCCATACCATACATTTGATGGTAGTAGTGATGATTGATAATAATGAGGGGAGCGTGGGGGCATCATCAAAGGAATAACTTTGGCCTCACAGTTTTATTATTTGAAAATTCATTCAGTAGACATATGGTCATTAGGTGGGGGAAAAATCCTCATTCTGCACATACATACCCCCTCCCACACACACACACATACACTGACCTTTTGATGATCCTTAGAAGAGAATAGAAGAACAAAATGAGGCCAAGTTAAAAGAAGAAAATTAGACAAGACGGGGGTAAGACATAAGATATAATCTTCCTTCCCTTTTCCAAAAGGCTAATGAACTCCTAAGAATTTGATCGACATTTCTAATAAGAGGTTGCATCATGTTAAAGTACTTTCCCCCGAGATGTTAGCACTCAAACCTAGCCCTGAACTCATTACAACAAGAAAAAACTTTAAAGATAAAGGCCAGTACTGACTTTTATGAATATTTTATATGGATATCAGAGATTGATAGAAGATCTAGGAGGGAAATAAAGAAACTACTGCTAGAATAAAATTTCATGAGCTCAGATTTTTGTGTGCATTTTTTTTTTGCAGTAAACCATAATTACTAGCTAGAAAAATATATTACCATGTCAGTTTTTAATCAGAGGTATTACCCTCACCTCTCTTTAGGAGAAAGGCTAAGATGTGAGCAATCTTCATCATGAATAGGAACAAATTTGTAACACAATGCCAGGATAATTTATTTGAGTAGCACAACATCTAAAGCTCAGTTTAGCTCAATGAAAGCAGAAGGAATCATTTTTAATAACAACACTGAAACAAGCTCAACTTCTTCTGCATCCTTATAGAAATGGGACTAGCTCCGTAAGAAACAGCCAGGAGCCAAAGGGGATATTGCCCCCCAGATGATGAACTGGGAGTATGTGTTATCTGAGTAGAAATATTCAAACCTGTAAATATACCCAGAGCTAGTAACTGTTTCTATGTTACTTTTATTAGAGTTGTCTCATATACAATACTTGAAGGAAGGCAGGACTGAATAGATCCTATATAATTTAGTACTGGAAAGGACCCTTGGCATCACTTAGTCTATCACCCTATTTTACAGAAAAAAGAAACCAAGGCCCAGAAAAGTTCATTGACCTGCCTATTGCCAAAATAGCTAACATTTTCCACACTTGGGCAACACCCTAGATGCAATGGTTCTCAACCTTCCTAATGCCACAACCCTTTAATACAGTTCCTCATGTTGTGGTGACCCCCAACCATAAAATTATTTTCGTTGCTACTTCATAACTGTAATTTTGCTACTGTTATGAATCTATCTGATATGCAGGATGTATTTTCATTGTTACAAATTGAACATAACCCACAGGTTGAGAACCACTGAGCCTAGAGCAAGCCTCCCCAAAACTACATTGGTCAAGCAGCATGAGAAGTGCCCTCAAATAAATGTGTCAAGATAAATTCACCTGTGGAGAGAGAAGATAGGAAGCCTAGGGCACAAGGTTGTTCTGACACTCCCGTAGGGGTAGAGAGTAAAATAACCATTGGAGAGAAGGAACATGTCTATTTTAACTAATTATTCTTTCTAACTTGGTGCCAATCTTAGTTGGTTCTATGTTACAACGAAAGTACAAATGCCATTAGCACCCTCTGAATTTCAATACAATAAGACAAAGTACTATTTTCCCAGCCCTGGTTATAGTTCTGGGAAGCAAAAAAATGAGGATCCTCTTACTCCAAATCCAGAGCTCTTTCAACTACACATGATATTTGAGACGATGTATGTCGGATAAATAAGAGCAGAACCTTACCAAGACAGTGCTCTAAATGGGGGTAGATGAGAGTGGAAGGGATGAATTGCCCAACGTGGGAACACAGAAACACTGCAAATGAATCAATTCCAAACTCATGCCCAGAGAAGGTGTTTAATTAAAATTGTATTTCTAAACTCAAATGTGTTAGAAATATATTATATTCTCTCACCAGAGGGTATGTGAAATTTGCACTTTAATTTCAGGGATGAGGAAAATCAGCCCTGAGAAGGTAAATATTTCACTGACTAAAGTTATGGTCAAGCAGACACGAGCTATGTGACTGGTTTTTGACCAAGGAATGTGACAACCATTTAAGGACTACCCAGTTTACTTTATAACATGTCAGTAACCAAACTGTCATAAGACTGGAAGATGGCTGGAAACAGATGTAAACAACACCATCTTCTCTCATCCATAAGGCGATGTTTTGACATGGGAGGAAAAAAGCAGAATTTTTAGCCAGAGCCAAGCATGCTTAATTGGAGTGCACTTTTTTAGAACCCATCACTTTGATAATATGCAAATTTCATCATTCTTCTGTGGCTTCAGACTCTGCAGTAAAGAATTTGTGATGTCTCTTGTGACACATTACCCTCAGCATTTGGTCCTTTAAACTGCAGAAACCTAGTTATTTTCTATTTTTACCGTTACAGAGCCAAATGCCACAGAAGGGACTATTGATTCCTGCACTGTATCCAAAAGAATGAAATTTCTATCTATATATTATGAAGAATTTAAGATTTTTTGGAGTGGGGAGGAATGCTCATTTTTTTCAAGTCCTATTTTTCCCCATGAAAGTCCTACTCACAAAACTCATCCCAGCTCATTTCACTCTCTAAACTACTTTACCTCCTCAGAAACAGTCTTGTCCCCCTCAAAATCCCACCACTCCTGGGGCCTGCTCTTCCAGTCAGTGAGTTCCTAGGTCAGACCTCCATTGTATTAGGGACCAGAGTCATGCTTACTTCTCCTAGCTGAACTCATTCTCCTAACTTGTCTATCATCTCTGAAAGTCTCCTATCTCTTTTCCCTAACCCTACCCATACTTTCCAGCTTCCCTTTACATACTGACTTCCCCCATTAAAATGTAAACTCCCTGTGGATAGTGAATGGCTTGTTGGCTCGTGTTTATTAAGGAAGCAGCTAGGTCTACAGAGTATTGGACTTGGAGTCCAGACAGACCTTAGTTCAATCCTTGCCTCAGACACTTTCCAGTTGTGTGAAAAAGTCACCTGACTTCTCTGTGCCTCAATTTCCTCTCTAAAATTGAGATAATAATAGCATCTATTTCAAGAGGTTTTTGTGAGGATCAAAAGAGTAACATAAGTAAAGCACTTTGCAAAACTTCAAAGCAGCATAAAAGGGCTAACTAGCAGTAGTAGTCGTATCCCCAGCTCTTGGCACAGAGTCTGGTTTTGCTCTGTCTCTCTCCCGGCTTTATCTTTCCTCTCCCATCTCTACTTCTAATTCTCTTGGCTTTACCACCTTAGCTACCTTGTCATACTGTAAATTCCCTCCGTGCCTGTGGCCTTCTCACCCTGGAACACTGCTCTGCCCCTGAAGCCCTACTTCTCCCATTGGTGATTTCCTCCTGAAACCTTCCTTTTGAAGAAGAGATGCCAGCCAGCCATCCTTCATTCCTTTCCCATCTTAGCTTCTGACTCTCTGGATTTCACTAAGTCCTGAGTAGGTACCATGCCCCTTCCCCCTTGTTTTTCAGTTCTCTTTCGTGGGTTGTCTTCCCCCGTTAAAATATAAGCTCTCTGAGGGCTGGGATTGTTTTTCCTTTTGGTTTTATTTGTATCTCTAGTGCTTAGCAAAGTGCCTGGCACATAGTAAGCCCTTAATAAATGCTTGTTTACAGACTATCCATCTACCTATCATCTATCTATCTATCTATCTATCCATCTGTCTGTCTATCTATCTGTCTGCTTGTCTGTCTGTCTGCCTGACTGCCTATCTGTCTATCTATCTATCCATCTGTCTATCTATCATCTCTCTATCTATCATCTATCACCTATCTATCTATTTATCCATCTGTCTGTCTATCTATCTATCATCCGTCTATCTATCTATCATCTGTCTGTCTGTCTATCTATCTATCTATCTATCTCAACATAATGTAAAGCTGCCCCTGGGATGCTAAAGGCCATAAGACTCTGGCAGTATATAGCTTCAAATATAGACAGCTGACCAAGGTCCAGCTTAGCTAAGTACAGAAAAGTTCATCACTAGAAAGTTGACCCTTGACTTTTTTTTTTTCCATATCAACCCACGAAGCCACAGGAGGCAATGTGGTATAACAGAGGACTGGACTTAGAGTTGTAGAAGTTGTAGAAGTGTTACCTCTGGCCAAACCTGGCTGTGTGAAGTTGGGCAAATCACTTAATTGTTTCTGCATCTCAGGCAATGCTCTAAGACAATATCACAAAATAGATGTGAATCTGCATTGAAAGAGCGATTTTCCTGTGTAAGTCATATAATTATAGATCGTGCAAAAAAAAAAAAATCACAAAACTAACAAAATGATAAAATGATCTTTGGCCCTGCCTGGTCTCTTCTGCTCTCTCAGTGATGGTGGCACTATGATAGAAATAGAGACCAGAGAGGTAAGAATCACATAGTTCTTGGTCCCCCTACAACATTCATTTAACTGTTCAAACCCTTTTAACATGTGGTCTTTGATTGACAATCTGACCCCACCCTCTTTTCAACTTCCTTTTGGGTGTTGTTTTCCTACATGAGACTGTAAGATTCTTGAGGGAAGAATTATTTCTTTTTCATGTTTGTATACCCAATGCTTGGTGCATAGTAGACACTTAGTTTATTGAATTGAACTGAACACTACTGTAAGTACTGAAACACATTCTGTTACTCACATAGTCCCTTGAACATGACTTAATACTTGTTAAATTTAACTAAATATTGATAGTTTTGCTATAAATGTAACCAGCAGACCTAAAGAAGAAAAAGAGTGAGACTCAGTCAGTCAACAAGCATTGTTATGCAAGGTACTATGCTGAGATTGGTAAACAAATAACCATTCTATCAAAAAACTCAGAGTTGTTATGGGTAATATGACATTCCTGAGGGTTTTCCTTAGTTCATTCATACACAGGTGTTCATGACTATAAATACACACACTAATCAAGGAAGCTAATCACATATGCATATTTTATCACTGACAAAAACCCTATAGATAGAAGAATTTTCCACCACCATGACTCATCCAACACAGTCCATTCAAAAGTCTAATTTTGTATTTCAGAGAACCAAAAAGTAGATACACAACAGTACGTCCTGTTATGGAAAAGCAACAGCTGCCAACTCATATAAAGGAACATCTAGATTTAGAAAACATCTTCTTGTTCCCACCCCATGTGTGCACTACAAGCAAGGAAAGGAAGCTCAATGATCCAGAAGCATTAAATTTGAATCTGTGCATCTCACTCAAAGAGAGGGACAGAGCTCCCTTGTCCATCTGCCCTAAAGCCACCATTCTAATATCTTCTGAAGAAAGAGAGGCCATGAGAATTTCTGGCCTTGCCATTTGGGACCAAAACTAAAGCCAGTTGTAGTGATCTGCTTGTCTCTACGGTATTCTCCTGTCTCTACCCCTTGGCCCCACCAAACTGGAAAAACACTGGGCAAGCCAACACTGAGGAAAAGTAGACATAAAGGACCAGATAGGAGGTCTTTTTTAAGTGGACAAGGTGGACAGTGCCTCTAATATCCTACAAATGCCCACTAAGGGACATGATTTTAGCTTACTTCCTTTTGGCTTACTCAAAAGAGAGGTTTGTGGTTTAATCACCTATCAAGAGGAGACGCTTGCATCAGATGAAAGGAGGTGAATTGGACAACTTGGAAGGTCCCTTTTAGCTTTAAGAAGCTGTGATTCTGCCCTGCTCCAAGTTAGGGCGATTCACTCACGATGTCGTGAAAAACTAGAGAGGAAAGAGAGAGGCAGACACAGAGTAGCTGGCACACAATCTTTCATCCATTCAGCTAAAGGGTATTAAGTGCCTACTATATGCCAGTTGGGCAGCTAGGTGGAATAGTGCTGGGCCTAGTGTCAGGAAGATCTGAGTTCAAATCCAGTCTCAGAAACTTACTAGCTGTGTGACACTGGGAAAGTCACTTACCCCTGTTTGTCTCTGTTTGTCTCTGTAAAGATGATCTGAGTTTAGAGCACCAGCCCTGGAGTCAGGAGGACCTGAGTTCAAATGTGACCTCAGATACTTAACACTTACTAGCTATGTGACCTTGGGCAAGTCACTTAACCCCAATTTCCCTGCCTTCCTCCCTCCAAAAAGAAAAAAAAATCTGGAGAAAGAAATGGCAAATCATGCCAATATCTTTGCCAAGAAAACCCCAAATGGTCATATAGAGTCAGACATAACTGAAAAACAATTGAAAATTTTTTTTAAAAATGCCAGCCACTGAGGATATAAAGACAAAAACGAAGCAGCACCTGACCTTAAGGAACTTATGTTCTACAGGGGGAAACAATAAGTACGAAATATATGCAAAGTAAATACAAACTAATTTTGGAGGGCAGAGCATAAGCAACTGGGAATCAGGAGAGGATCATATAGGAGATGGCACTTGAGTTTAACCTTGAAGGAATTAAGTATTTTATGAGATGGAGGTAAGAAAGAAAAACATTCCAGGCCCAGGGGATAGCCTGTGTGAAGGTACAAATGTTGTATACAGGGAAAATCAAGTAAGCCCATTGACTGGAATATAGAATTGTGAGGGACTGTAAGAGAAGTGATATTCCCTGGAAAAATCTAGATTTTAATTAAGGTCAGGAAATATGATCAACAGGGTTGCTGGGTCTAAAAAGTATCTCCCGAAAGGATAAAAGTAGCTGCCAATAGTCAGGCACTCACTTTGGGCCCATTCCACTGCTCAGAAAACCTGCCACCTCCTAACCAGGGCTCCCACCACACAGGGTTCATTCATACATTCCTTCTACAAGTAACTAAATGCTTATCCCATACCAGGAATTATTGTAGTCATGGAGCATACAAAGACAGAAACAAAAACAAACAAACAAAACTAATACCTGTCCCTGAGGAGCTTAGATTCTGTTTGGAAATTCAGAGATGAAAATGAATAGCTTCAATTTCACTCCAGGCATGCTTTAATTTAAAATTACACGCAAATATAAATATGAGAGAGACAAAAAGAAAGAGAGAGAAACAGAGAGACAGAGACAGGCACATATGTGAGGGGGAGAGAGGGAAGAGATGGAGAGAGAGAGAGAGAGAGAGAGAGAGAGAGAGAGAGAGAGA
>CM053588.1:121011414-121043256 GCA_028646515.1 Pseudochirops corinnae | reverse complement strand
GAGAAGAGACAGAGAGAGAGAGAGAGAGAGAGAGAGAGAGAGAGAAAGAGAGAGGAGAGAGACAGGAGACAGAGAGAGAGAGAGAGGAGAAAGAAAGAGAGAGAAGTCACAGCTTTTCAGAGTCATTGGAAGGATGAGCTGCTGAACATATTCCAAGACCAAATGTTCTAATGCCTTGCTGACTGAGGCTTCCATGCAAGTAGAACAGGGAAGTTCTTGCTTCCTGAAGGCTCACACAGGGCCCACTGATTTAGTTAGCTACCCATATTCTCTTCTCTCCTGGATCCCCTCCAGCTCTTGATACCTACAATGGAAAGTGTACCTATAAAGTCATTTACTCCCCACATTAAAAGCTGTGACTGATGTAATAAAATATCCATTTTGGTTTCTCTTGACTGATCCTATTTCATATGCAAATGAGGAAATGACTTATAATCTGGGGCAGCTAGGTGACATAGTAGATAGCGTACCAGGCCTAGTGTCAGGAAGACTCATCTTCCTGAGTTCAAATCTGGTCTCAGACACACTTAAGTCGTGCAACTCTGACTGAGTCACTTAACCCTGTTTGCCTCAGTTTCCTCTTCTGTAAAGTGAGCTGGAGGAGGGAATGGAAAACCACTCCAATATCTCTGCCAAGAAAACCCCAAATGAAGTCACAAAGAGCCAGACATCACTGAAAAAATGACTCCACGACAACAACGAATTTACCAATCTGGTCCCCAGCACTTATCAGTATTCAAGATTTGTTCAGATAGCTAACATCTCTATACTCATAACTGAAATGCTTTCTTGAATCTTTCCCCTCTCCCCCTAAAATAATCATAAATCTAACACCAATCAAATAATCCACTAGCTTTCAGGTTCTCCTAATCACCAGAGAAGGCGACTTATTTTAAATGTCATATTAGACAGCTCTCGTAAGTCTCTGGAATCTCAATGAGTCAATGAAAAAGTTCATTTCCCTCTTGAGACTCCACATGAATCCTCTGAAAAGTATGTGAGGAATTGGAATTCTGCTTTGGCCATAAAACAAGCCTTTCTGTGATTTATCCCATGCCTTTGCCAGGTGCCTCAGAGTGGCATATTTCTCTCCATTTATCACCTCCATAAAAGCTCTGCATAATGTTGTGCCTTGATGGATTATGTTTCCCCCAGCCTTTATCTGCTTTTATTTCCTTTCACCCTTTTTATTTCTACCAAATAGAAGACAGTTGTCAATGTTTGACCCCTAGGCCCCCAACCTACCTTTCTAGCCTTATTCAGCCTTGCTTGCCTTCATGGACTCTACAGTCCGGTCTGACTGGCCTTGCTGTTTGTCAAGCCTGACTCACCATCTCTTGTGTCTTTGGCTCCAGCTACCTCCCAGGCCTGAAGTGCATTCCCTTCTCACCATCACCTCTTTAAAGCCCTTCAAAACTCAGCTCAAGCACCACCTTCTACTCGAAGGCTTTTCTGATGCCCCCAACTTCGGTTATCTGTGTCCCGTCACCCCCAAAACACCTTGCAGTTATTCTGTATATACTTTTATGCAGGGGTGTGCCGGACCCAGCTCTTACTGGTTCTAGAAAGCTAGTTGTTAAATTTTCAGTGTCAACATTTACACCTCAGAAATTAGCAAACACTATAGATCAAAGTTTGATATACTGTTCTGTTGATTGCCTAGACTTTAAAAAGGGGGGGGAGGGGGTAGGTGGCATACAATGAATAGAGCAATGACCCTGGAGTCAGGAGGACCTGAGTTCAAAACCGACCTCAGACACTTGACACACTTACTAGCCATGTGGCCTTGGGCAAGTCATTACCCAAACTTACCCCTCCAAAAAAAATGATGGAGAAAATATTAATAATACAGATTAAACTTAAAAGTGTGTCAGGTATGTTTGTTTGGGAGAGCTAGTTGTTAGCACAGCATATCCCTGGCTCATATGTGCGTACATTGTCTCCTCCAAAAGAATCTAAGCTCCTTGACGGCAGATTGATTGATTTTTGTGCCTCCCATAGTTCCTAGCATGTAGTAGTAGGCTGTGTTTGACTGAGCCCTTGATCCTTAACTCAGATAAAGGAACCCCAAGCTCGGAGGATGAAAGGGCTTGCATAGAGTCATATATCTAATGCAAGTTCTGGAGGCAGAATGTGAACCCAAACCTTCTCATTCCAAATCCAGAGTTCTGCTATGCTATTGTCCCAATGTGCCATGCTGCCTCTGTAACAATAGTACCTTGGTGCTCAGAGGGGTGTCCAAACTGTACTTCCAAGCTGCCTTCACAAATGCCTATTGTACCTTTGTTCAAAACACAATAAATATTGAAATGTAGAAATTCGAAGTGATGAGAGAGAGAGGGAGGGAGGGAGAGGGAGAGAGAAGAGGGAGAGAAAGAGAGAGAGAGAGAGAGAGAGAGAGAGAGAGAGAGAGAGAGCAACTGTCCTAGAGACAAGATATAAGCCATTATAGGGCCCTAGGTCTAGAATGAGAATGGACCTCAGAGGCCATGTAGCCCAATACTCCCCCCCACCACCACCATTTTACAGTTGAGGAAACGAAGATGCATGGTAGTTAGATGATTTATTCAAGGTCACATCAAAGGTAGGAAAACATCAGAGATGAAATTTGAGTGTGGGTTGTCTGACTTAGGAATCAACTCTCTTTTCACAACACCCCACAGCTTCCTTATCTTCTGTGTAGGAAGAGAAAAGAACAAGGGGAAAAAGGAGAATTCTTACTGTGCATTTTAATCATGTTTCCAGTGGAAGAAAGCACCCACAACAAATGTATATTTCCCAGCTAGGTCTTAAAATTGAAGAAAGGTCAAGTGGAGAGTTGCAGATAGGTACAACTATCATATAGGGACAGTTCTGTCATTTTCATGTCAGAGAGAGCAAAGCACACTGAGTAGACAGAGTGGTAGATTTCAAGTCCAGAAAGCTTGGTTTCAAATCCTTTCTTTTAGCAGGTCTGTGATCATGGGCAAGTCACTCACTCATTCTGAGCCTACTTCCTAAGTCTGCTTATATTTAAATAGGAATAACCATCAATACCGATAGTAAGAAGCAGCCTGATATCTTAAAAATTACCCAGGCCCGTGGCTAGAAAGTCATGGGTTCAACTCTTGTTTCTGACATATACTAGCACTATAACCTCCAGCAAGTCACTTAAGACTCAGTGTTCCCTGGCAACTCTGTAAGACTCTAAATTATTGATGAGTTGCTGATCTGCTTCAATGAAAGGAGTTTCCATGTCAGGAGTTTCCCTATATCCACAAAATCACAGATCTAGAACTTGCCTCTTAGGGTTAAAGTGAGGCATAGGGCCTAATTCATAGTAGGTGCCTTACAAATGTTTATTGACTGAAATGAGATAACATTCATCAAACATTTTACAAACGTTAAGGCATCCAATCAGTGTCAGTTTTTATTATGCCCATAGCCAGGCTCCCTGTGCTGTTCCAGAGATGAGCTCAGGTATAATAAATACACCCTTTTCTCACAGCAGCTGCATGACTGGAGCCTGACATAAGCCCTAACATGCATCATTCACATTCAACATATTTACTCAGTGCCTGCAATGTGTGAGGCTCTGTGCTAGGAACTTTGGAAGACACAGAGATGAATGAGACCTGAGTGAAAATGTGCTACAGAAACGGCTACATTACCAAGAGAGAATGTCCTTTCTGGGAGCCCTGCGGCTTCTCTCTCCCTTCTTGCTGGGGACAGATTGTTGCTAGAGCTTTCCTGGGCTCGAGTTTTATTTCCCAATCTATGCTGTGGTATATGTGCTGCTCTGTACTTCACACAGCCCTTTATCAAGGGGAGCACAGAGTGGGGCAAGTAGCTGGCTAAACACCACACTGCTTGTACCTTTTCATATTAGCAGTCTTAGGTGGCACGGATACCCCACCTACCTCCCGGGGCTGTGATGAAAATGAAATGAGATTCCAAAGATTGAAAGGTTTTGAAAAAAGTAAATCAGTCTACCCTCCCACATGAGGTCTTCCCAGGTAACCCCCAGGTGCCAGAATTCAGTCCCTCTTAAAATTATTTTGCATATACTTTGCATTTATTTATCTGTGTTGACATATTCTATTGACCCTGTTAGAGGCCAGCTCACAGTAGGGGATCAGTGTAGAATCCAAGATTAATGAGGGGCGTGGAAATTGCCAGGGAAACTTCTCCCCCTGGGAAGATGGAATCTGCTGTACTTGTCCCTGTTCCCCTCCCTCCCAGTAAACTTCCTCATTTGTAGAATAGCGACAAAAATACTTGCATTATCAGAAGATGATTGGCAGCAAATTGTAATAGCATGACATAAATGTGAGTTTAATAATAACTGAATAATGTGTCATCCCCTCAGTTGGTGCCCAAAGTCCCAGAGCTTTTCTGGGAAAGAGCATGTATAGAAGAGTTATATGATGTATGAGTTACTTGAAAAGGGGCTGCTCAGCTTTATAAGTGACAGTGAAGGTATTTGGGGTGTTTAGGTGGACCTCAGAGAACATCTAGTCCATCTAGCGAAATGAAGAAACTGAGTCCCAGCAGGAAGATTGAATGTGTCGAATATTACCCAGCTACTCAGAGCATTGGACTTAAACCAAAGGTTCCCCACCCTTGGTTTAAACTCAGAGCACCCAGAATCTAATCCTGGCTCTACTGATCCTTAAGGATCCTCACCTTGTGAGGCACCTGTCACGGGACTGTCTTTTTCTTCGGTTGCTTGTGTATCTCTTATTTCTCCTCCTGAATGTTAAGAAGGATCAGGACCTGGCCCATAGAAGCTGCCCAATATATGTGTTTGATGAATGAAAATGGATAAATAATCAAGTAATGTGATATTTACTTCATATAATGTTTGTGAAGAGTCTGGGAGAAAAAAAAGATCATCTCATCCCACTTTAACTGAACACAATATAGAAGTGACTAGTTTTCCCTTTGTAACAGAGTGGGGTTGCTTCTTGTGTGAATCCTCAAAAAACACTCATTAAGAAGAGAGATGCATTCATCTTCAGGTTTGGGGTTGATCAAAGTTTCCTTTGATCTATTTCCTTCTTTTTCATTATTTCAACGTGTTGTTCATAAGATCATAGCTCTAGAGCTAGAAGGAACATCAGAGGCTCTAAGTCAAACCCCCTCAATTTATAGATGAGAAAACTGAGGACCAGGGAGGTTAAGTTAATCAATCAAGAAAATTTATTAATCATCTACAATGTGCCAAGCACTGGGCTAAGCACTGGGGATACTAAAAAAAAAAAAAAGGCAAAAGAGGCAGTCTCCTGCCCTTGAGGAGCTTACAAACTAATGGAACAGACAGCACTCAAACACATACAAAATAAGCTACATACACAAATAATTAACAAAGAAAAGGCACTGGAATTAAGAAGGTTGAGGAAACCTACCTATAGGGGGGATTTTAGTTGGGACTTGAAGCCAGAGAGATCCGTAGTCAGAGCAGAAAGGGGAGAGCATTGTAGGCATTGGAGACAGCCAAAGAGAAGGCCTAGAGCCTAGAAATGAAGTCTTTTTTGTGGAATAGCTGGAAGAGCAATATAACTGGATTGAAGAATACCTCTAGGGGAGTAAGGTATAAGGTAAAAGGGGAGGTAAGAGGGTGCTAGGTTATGAAGGGTTTTGAATGCTGAACAGAGCACTTTTTTTTTTTTGCTTTTTTTGGAGGGAGGAATTGGGGTTACGTGACTTGCCCAAAGTCACATGGTTAGTAATTGTTAAGAGTCTGTGGCCACATTTGAACTCAGGTCCTCCTGACTCAGCACCGGTGCTCTATTCACTGTGCCACCTAGCCACCCCAACAGAGCACTTTTCATCTGATATGACTTCCTTGAGATCTCGAGGGTGTGGTAACAACTGAAAGTTGGACCCAGGTCCTCTGACTCAGTGCTCTTTCCACTGCACACTGTGGGGTCAGAAAACCAGCATCACAGGAAATATTGACGGGCTTATTAGAAGAAATGGTTATTCTAATATTTCAAGGATCTCTGATTTCTTGATAAGGTAACCCTTTAACTGACTCTGATTGCAACCTCTCTGTAACTTCACTAGGAGATCTTTGAGAGTTGTTGTGAACAAAAAAAAAATTCATCACCCTAAGTCCCACCTGGTGATGAGTCTCCCTATACTTAGCTGAGCTAGTCCTCGGAACAGACAAGTATAATCCATCAACTAAGCAACTTCACGATGATGTTGCCTCATCAGAATCTGAGGGTGACTTTGTGCTCTGGAAACCTTTGCCAACAGAGTACAAGCTCCCACCAAAAGTTTCAAGCATGGGCCCAGTAACGATTAAAATGAATAACTAAGTAAAAATTCTAGAATCTCTGAGGTAATAGAGGCTCTCTAGAATTCATTAAATCTGTGCTTCCTCTGCCTCCAAACGGGATTCAATTTAAACTGTCCCATCCTGAAAGGTTTCTCTCTTAGATTTGATGGTCACTAGGGAAAGAGACCCCACAGCCTGCTATAGTTATTCATCTTCATTGCCATGATGCAAAATAGTGTGTGATACCTTGTGAGACTGTTGGAAGAGAGGAAGGTAATGCTATGTCTCTATCAGCAAAAAGAAGTGTAAAATTGAGAAGAGAAAAAATAGAAAAGTGAGGAAGAAAGGAAGTATTAAAAGGAAGTTCCTTGGGGCCAGGGCTGATTTATGTCCTAATACCCCCTTTGCCTGGCATATAATAAGCACTTGATTCATTTTAAACTGAATTGAACTGAGGGAAGATTGCGATTGTCTATAGACCTCCAACTTAACTCCTTCCTAATTTGTTTAGGTGCTGGTTCAGCCTTCTTCTCCCCACTAACCTCTGCCCCTTCACATATCCCGAACTCTCAGTCCTTCAAAATCCACAACCTCTATGCCTGCTGTCCATAGTCTACCCCAGCCATGCTTAGAAGTAATCATACTTTAAACCTCCAACTGACCCGCATCTCAATTTGCCCCAGGTGCCAGAATGCCTAGTTACAGCTCTGTGAATTAATCCAATTAACATCCACTGCTGCACCCTGCGTTTGCCCCACCTCCCCAAGGCTCCTGTAGTGACAATGATTGGCCCAAAGGTTGATGCAGCTGAAGTCAGGGCTTAGACGGTGTACTCTAATTAGGGCCTTTTGTTGATGTGCCTAGTGGATTCGCATAAGGCCAGCTCCCTAAGAAAGACCCCCTAGAGTCACACTTAAAAGATTTTTGTCTGAGACCCTGACTGCAACCAGGCCTTTTGCCCCCCATCTTCAGATATCTAAAAAAGATAAGTCTTTTATTAGATTTTCCATTCCCGTATTGGTTCCAAGGTACAGCATACTCAAGACAATGATTACATCTAAACAAACCTAAGTTACTTTGAAGTCTTATCTTTTCTGTCTCCTCTTTGTTAATGCCTTTAAGAATGCTCATTGACCTGTTGGTGCCCAGAAAAACCTGACTTTATTTAAAGTTACTTCCAGGAACTAACAACCTTAAGACAATGATAGTAAAACCTGAATCCTTTCATCTTTCTGTACAAAAATCTTGCTCAAAAAATCATTAAACGGAGTTCATGGTTCTTCCCTGAACTACCCACATGGGCTGTTCACTTCTTTTTTTATTCACATCTCTGATCATGCTTAATGCTGGACATTAAGCAGGTTCCCAAGAAAAGGTTCTACAGTGAAGCTTCTCTTCTGCTTTCTAGCCTCAGGCTTCCACATCCTACAAGAGGGTGGTGAATTTATTGTTACTAGAAGCTGAGTAGTGGGAGAGGTCCCCCCCCCCTCCGTCACAAACCTATTCATATTAGTAACATCTACCTCTTTAGAAGATAACATTTTTCTCCAATGGGGGAGAGAGGGAACTGTATATCCTTCTGTTTAAAAAATAACTCTCCTCATCTCCTCTAGGCTAGAAGTACAAGGGCTATACACATAGATCCACTTTGATTTGCTCTGTTTTCAACCTAAGTCAGCTCATTCCTTTATAAATGACCTGGTATCCCCTCACCCTGCTCCTGGGAGCTCATCATATCAATACCATATTTAATTCAAACACCTGATCATTATAGCCCAGTGCGGCTCAGACTACCTGAGTTCTAGAGATCCACTATCCTCAATCTGTCTAGTAGCTGTGATTACAGGGATGCACTAAAATGCCTAGCTGTCTTCCTTTCTGTGAAGAGTGTTTTACAGTTAGATTCATATACTTCCTGGATGAATCATGGAAGATGTACTTCAAACTCTTTTATAGCTTCTCTAGATCTTTTTTCGAAACCATTGGGGTTAAATAACTTGCCCAGGGTCACACAGCTAGGAAATGTCTGAGGTCACATTTCAACTCAGGTTCTCCTGACTCCAGGACTGGCACTTTATCCACTGTGCCACCCAGCTGCCCCTTCTCTAGATGTTTTTAATGAAATTTCTCTTACTAGCTCTAGTTGCTGAATTTTGTTATCTATACTTAGGAATGCTGATAATTTATATGGATCTATCTTATATTCTGCTACTTTACTGAAGTTATTATTTTAATTAATTTTAGGTAATTCTCTAGGGTTCTCTAAGTATATCATATCGTCTATAAAAAGTGATAATACTGTTTCCTCTTTGTCTATGCTTTTTCCATCAATTTCTTTTTGTGTTATTGCTATAGCTAGCACTTTGAGAACTGTGTCAAATAGTAGTGGTAATAAGGGACATACTTGTTTTATCTTGATCTTATTAGAAAGTCCTCTAGCTTTTCTCCATTAAATGTTTACTCTTGATTTTAAATAAATATTACTTACTATATTAAGGAAATATCTATTTATTCCGAATTTTAAGCAGTAGTTTTTTAATTGAAATGAGTGTTAAGTTTTGTCAAAAGCATCAAGTTTTTTTTAACTTATATTTTTAACATCATTTATAATATTTAAATGTTTCCTTATGTTGAATCAACCTGAATTTCTGGTAAAAATCCAGCCTGGACAGTGATTAATCTTTCTAATATTTTATATACATTTTTTTGCATCAGTATTCATTAAGGATCATAGTCTAAAACGTTTTTTTTCTGCTTTGTCTCTTACAAGTCTAGGTATGAAGACTATTTGAATCATGAAAAGATGTTGGAAGGGTGCCTTCTTTTCAAATTTGCAAGCAGTTTATCTATATTGGAATTAATTATTCATTGAATGCTTAATAGAATTCACATAAATCAATCTAGTCTTGGAATTTTGTCTGAGAATTCATTTATGACATGCTCAGTTTCCTTTTCTGATATTGTATTATTTAAATAATCTATTTCTTTTATTAATTTTAGAATTTTATATTTTATATTCATCTATTTCCTCTAATTTATCAGTATAATTAACATATAATTGGCCAAAATATTTCTTTCTTTTTTCCTTCTTCCTTCCTTTCTGACTTCCTTCTTTTCTTCCTTTTTTTTTTTTTTTTTTTTGTATCCTAGATCTTTTTAGCTCACCCAGGCTGGAAGTGCAGTGGCCATTCATGGCTCAATCCTATTGCTGATCAAAATGCAAATTTTGCCTTGCTCTATTTCCAACCTGGATTGGTTTGTCTCTGTGGGCAGCCTGTTAAAACTCTTCCCCCATTTCCTGGGGGCTCACTATATTGATTCTGAGCTTAATGAATGAAGCTAATTGACTTTAGCTCTAATGCTGCTCAGAAACTCTGAGCTCAAGATAAAAGGATAAAAAAAAGATAAGGAAGGAATCCATTTCAGTCACTGGAGAAGGACTCACTATATGACAAAAACTGTTGGGGAAGCTGGATAGCAACCTGGCAGAAATTAGGTTTAGACCAATGCCTCCTACCATATACCAAGTTCAGTTCCATATAGAAAAATAACCTAAATATTAAAAATTACATCATAAACAAGTTAGAAGAACAAGGAAGAAATTACATTTCAGATCTACAGATAGGGAAAGAGTTCATGGCTAAACAATTAGGCGATGCTGGTAAATGTTTTACAACTGTCATACCCCTGTAAACAAGTGATAAGATCACACCACATAAAAGGGACAAAATAAATCTAATATATTTAAATGAGAAGAGAAACTGGGGGGAAAATTGTTGCAGCAAGTTTTTCTGATAAAGATCTTTTATCAATCAATTAATAAATAAACATTTATTAAGTGCCTACTATAATGTACAAAACACTGGAAATACAAAAAGAGGCAAAAGACATTCTCTGCCCTCAAGGAGCTGCTAATCTAATGTAAGAGCTTACAGTCTAATCATGTAAATCCAAGACTTATAAGAAAATGATTCAAATTTTGAGAACTAAGAACTCATCACCCAATAGATAAGTGGCCAAAGGATATGAACAAATATGAATAGACCACAGGAAGAAAGCCAAACTATCAACAACCATGAAATGGTAGAAAATGACAGGAAAATGCTCTAAATCACAAAGAATTAGAGAAATGCAGATTAACTTTGAAGAACCTCCTCATACCTATCAGATTGGAAAAGATGACAATAGACGAAAATGGTGAATGTGAGAGGGACTATGGGAAAACAGGAGTTTTGGGGCATTACTATGAAGTGGTCCAACTGTTCTGAAAAACAATTTGGAACTATGCCCAGAAAGTTACCAAACTCTACATGCCCTTTGATTCAGTTATGCTACTAGACCTATATTCCAAGGAAATCAAAGGAAGAGGGAAAAATATACAGAAATGCTTAATAAAAGCTTTTTTTTTAGTAGCCAAAAATTCAGAACTAAGGGGCTGTCTTTCTATTGGGGAATGGCTAAACAAATTATGCTATGTTAATATAATATAATACAATTGTGCCATTGGGAAGACCCTTATGAACAGATGCAGAGCAAAGTAAGAAGAACTAGAACAATTTATACAACGATAACTTTATTAAAAGTAATTGGGGGCAACTTTAAAGAGAAAAACCTTTAAATACGTTTGTACTCAATGCAATGATAAACCACAAGGGCACAGAAATGAAGATGAAACCCGTCACTTATCTCCTGACAAACAGGTGATGAACTTAAAATGTGGAGTCACACTTTTGACGTGGCAAGCGTGGAGCTTTGTTTCACCAGGCTATGCACATACGTATTTAGGGACATATTTTCTGGGTGGTTGTTTTTTAAATATTATTTACTTAATAGGGATGGGTGTGAAATGGAGTAGGAGGGACCGATTAATTTTTTAAAATAGCTATTACTTGAAAATTTTAAATAAGAACAATTAGTTAAATATGTAAACTGATAAAGCTAGATAGGTAGATAAGAAAAAAAAGGAAGATAACCTTGTTTGCCAAATATTGTGAGTGCAGTCTCAGATACAAGTTGTGTGATCTTGGACAAGTCACTTATTCTCTGTCACAATTTCTTCATCTGGAAAATGGTAATAATAATAATAGTACCTACTTCTAGGGTTGTTGTAAGAATCAAATGAGATAGTGATAAAGCACAGTGCCTGGCGCATATTAGGTGGTGGTGGTGGTGATGGTAACAGTGATGGTGGTGGTGGTGGTGGTGGTAGTAGTAGTAGTAATAGTAGTAGTAGCAGCAACAGCAGCAGCAGCAGTAGCTGTAGTGGATAGGAAACTGGCTGGATTGAGTCCCACCTCTGATTCATGTTTGCCATATAACTCCAGGCAAGTCTCTTGACCTTTCAGTGTTCAAGGAAACTCTAGTCTTGAACTATAAATGGTAGAGAAGTTACCACTTACCAGGGGTAGAGAGAGTTGCTTCCTTAGAGGGAGTTCCTTAAATGGATGAAATTTTTAAAAAACAAACAAACAACTTTGCCTAAGACCGGATAGCTTTGCCTAAGGCTGCCCTGGTGTGTCTGCCCCTTTCTTGTACTGAAAATGTCTCCTCTCATACTCTCTTTTCTCCCACAAGAGGCCCCAGAATACAGGGAGCTCTGCTATCTGATAGGGATGACACTGTTAATTATTTGCAGTGTATCACAATTACCAGAACACTTGTGCTAAATAACTCAGCTGCTGATAGACTTGGGTCCATGTAACTGCCAGAAATTGCTCCCTTTTCTCCCTCAGTAAGTGTCGGGTTATATCCTGGCTTGGTTACCGAACAGGGAATATATTTGCTATGATCTCTTATGAGCTCTGTCAAGAAACCACTTGCTTCTTGCCAACACCTGTGAGGTTTTATTTGTCAGTACCACCTCCACCATGGTTACCGTTGTATTCGGCCTCCATGAAAAGACTCAAAGGGCCAAGGCAAATTTCAAAATTGTACATTTTTCATGGTATCTTAGATCTAAAGCCAGAAAGGACTTCAGAGGCCATCTAGCCCAAACTCATCATTTTATCAGTGAGGAAACTAAGGAGCAGGGAGATTGTGATTTACCCAGGGTCACACATCAGAAGCAGGATTTCAACCCACAGACCTCTAACTCCTAGATAAATTCTCTTTCCACTGTACCACACTAAGCCAAGAGTTCTTAACCTTTGGTGTGTCACAGACATCTCTGGTAGACTTGTGAAGGCTTCCTAAGAACAGTATTTTTTAAAAATTCATACTTGAAGGAAATTTTAAATTTCATTTAAAGGTGAGTGAAAATCAAGATGTATTTTTTTTCCAACATTTAAGATCCTGGATCCCCTGAAATCTTTCCAATAGTAAAAGAAGATTGTGGGTTTCCATTTCACATCTAAGTCTTGAATAAGTTCATAATAACCTAATTATTATAGATAGATTATTACTATGTAAGAGGAGAGAGACAATGAGAATTCTTTCCCCTAAGATTTAAGCCCTTAGTTTCTTCATGTGCAAAATAAGGAGGTTGGACAGAATGTTCTCTTAGAGCCCTTCCGGGGATCTCATGATCTCTTTGTCTATAACATCAGAGAGAAGCTAAAGAGATTGTAAATAAGTGACCTTTTCTTCCAGTGTGCCTTGAGAGGAGCTGAGAACACACTGTCAGCTGTTACAAGGAAGAGCCCATGCACCTTTTTTCAAACTACAAAATCACCTTTGTTTAATCATCATCTCAGAGGCATTCCCCAAATACCTCCCAAGTTGTGTTCCAGATATACCATATTATACTATACTATAATACTAAATTATATTAACATTTAAAGGTCTTCATATTGGTAAGGCCTGGTTCTCTGCTCCCCCAAATTAGACTAGTACCTAATTCCTCCTTTTTGGTGACTCTTATTTGACATTTAACATTAAATAGTGTGACTTGTATGTGTGATACTTCAATTTACCAAGAATTTTCCTTCCCAATCTTCCCTTTGAGGAAGGTAATAGAAACATCATCATCCTTATTTGTTATCATCCTTATGGGCTTAGCAGAGAGGTGAAGAGGCCAGTTCACAATCACACAAACAGTAAATGATAGAGCCAGTATTCAAACAGACTCTTGACCACGTGTCACCCTGGTCATCACCCTGCCATGCCCCCACATCTTTTCCTCTTTCCCATCTCTCCACCCCTGATTAAATACTATCTGTGTTTATGAAAGGGCCAGTCAATTGGCTGCCCTATGACTCTATCTATCATTCCTATGACACAATGGTAACAACAATAATAACTGTAGCTAACATTGATATCATTTTAAGATTTGAAAAACCCTTTACATGTATCTCATTTTATCTTCAGAACAGCACTAAAAGGTAGATGCTATTATTTTCATCCCCATTTTACAGATGAAGAAAATGAGGCAGACAAAAATGAAGTAACTTGCCCAAGTTCACACAGCTAGTAAGTATCTGAGGCCATAGTTTAACTCAGGACTTCCTGATTCCCGATCTAGCACTCTATCTAGCACACTCCCTAGCTACCTAGTTCTGGATTTCCCAAACCAAATACCCTTCTCTGGCCATCATTCTTTCATATATGTTGTCTTACTCTATTAGAATGTAAGTTCTTACATTAGAATGTAAGAACAGGGACTTTCTTACTTTTGTATTCATATAGATAGATATAGATTAGGTATAGATATAGATATAGATATAGACGTAGACATAGACGTAGACACATACACAGACACAGACACAGATACAGACATAGACATAGATATAGATATAGATATATCCCCAATGCTTAGCACAGTACCTGTCATATATTAAACACTTAATAAATTAGTTTCCATTCTATTCCTTAGTTCATCTAGTTCAGCCTCCTTGTTTTATAGGTAAGGAAGCTGAGGATCTCTGAGGAAAAGTAACTTATCCAAGATCACAGAGGTAATAAGGTGACGACTCCAAAATTCTGGATCCAGAATTCCCAGGTCTTAACGTTAACTCTAAGACCAAGTCTAGTGTTATAGAGAGCTATGCTGCCTCAGTGTTTTTGCATTTATTACATCATCCTGGTGAGACTCCAGTGATGCTCTTTCACCATCTAGTTATCCCCTAGAGATAAGGAAACTATGGTTAGGGCAGGGTTTAAGAGTAAGCCAGTTGGGACTCAGGTGTCATAGGAATAAAAAATTGTTAGTGGTTCTCCTACTAACTCAGTGTGAGGCCTTGGACAATTTCCTTTACCTCTGGGGGCCTCAGTTTCATCTTATGTAAAATGAGGAAGTTTGACTGGCTATCGTCAAGTACTAAATTTTTGGTCCTGTTATCTATAAAAAAAACATGGCATGCTCACATCAAAGAAGGTGCTGTAGTCTATGAGCAAAGCAGAATCGTAGTAGCTCAAAAGAAACATGAAATGCACAAATTTAGAATTGTCTCCTCTCCAAAAGTTCACATGGACTATTTGTTCCCAAACTGTGGTAGAAGCCTTCTAAACTCATATTAGTCTGATGAGCCTCAGTTGGACACACTGAACTTTGACCCTGACATGGTGATGTCATTTTGGTCCTCTTCGAGAACAAAGGACAACAAACCAACCAAATGACCTATAAAAATGAGGAAACTGGATAAGATAATCTCTAGGGTACTGTATTCACATTCTATGAACCTACAATTCTCTCTCTATAAAACATGTAAGAGAAGAGGCATGGTTTAATGAATGAGAAGTGACTCTGGAATCAGAGGACCTGGATTCAAATCCCATCTCTGATCATTATAAAATCATTTCATCTCTCTAAGCATTAATTTCCTCATCTGTAAAATGAGGGAGTTGGGCTAGATGGCCTCTTAGGTCACTTCCAGCCCATGTCTGGGCACCTCCTGAAATAGTGGTCTCAACCAGAAACTGATCAACCAGAAAAGAAGGCCACAGGAGCAGATATATCTTTTGCCTTTTTTTGACTTTTCTCCTCCACCCTTTACTGCTATTATTATCCCCTCCCCCTTTCAGGTGAGGAAACTAAGGCAGAAAAAGACTAAATAATTTGAGTTCGTCATATAACTAGGAAGTGTCTGAGGCTAGACTTGAACTCAGGTCTTCCTGATCCCAAATCCTCACTCTATCACTCTATTTAACAGCTACTTCACTGTCTCATTTTTTTTTCTTAACCTCTTTGAGCTTCACTTTTATTAACTCTAAAAGTAGGATAGTGTTAAAGAGTATGAAGAGGTTAAGGGACTTGCTCAAAGTCACATGGCCAGTATATATCAAAGATGGGACTTGAACTCAGGTCTTCCTAACTATAAGGCCAGATCATACTTACCATATCTATAAGTATGCTTCCTTTCAGGAAACTCTCTAAGAGTTTATGCTACATAACAATTACTGATCTGTACTGGTAGAGAGAGTTCACTTACTGGGAACTCTTTACTACATATGAAATCACAAATCTGATCCTTCTCTGCAAAATAAAATATGTAGGCTAATAATACTTTTATCACCTGTAGTGAGGAAAATATTATTGTTAGGACCAAATGAAATAAATATATGAAAAGTATTTTGTGAGTCTTAAAGTAGCATATAAATGGAATTATTTATTTGTACAATGGGGTAGGCTTCACAGAGTAAGTCCCATTTCAGTTGGGCTTTAAAAGGATAGAATTTGAATAGGCAAAGATTAAAAAGCACTCTGGCATTCTAAAAAGCCAAGGTATAGACTATACATAGAAGAATAATGGAAGGCATCCTGGAAAGGAGATTAGATTATAGAACCCCACTGTTTGACCTTGGTGATAGTAACAAGGAGAGATGGATCATAAACTGATATAGCAAGGGATACACATATGTCAGCTGGCAACCCCCAATTTCTCCACCCTTCTCCCTAAATCACTGCCTAACTGACTTGTTGGGTAGAAGGAAGGACAGGAGGGAAGGGTGATGCTCTTGTACCCTAGGGATGGCTCTAGCCACAAACTTCTCCCCAAAGGTAAACTCAGTCTGCCATCCCACAGTGGAGCCTACTGACCAAGAGGAAATCTGGTAAGAGATTTCAAATGGCTCAGCTCAAGCATTCCATTACCACTCCTGGAAAAGCTGCTGAGGCTCTGGCTCTTCTGAAGGTGGAATGTTTCTGACAAAATGATCCATCATCACATGAGCCTGGAGCGGGGCTGTCACAGTTGTTGTGGAAACCTGACCTTTGGATTTCCTGATTACATGCAGCTGAATTCTTCACCATATTCCCCCACAGGCGTGGTGGCAGTGTGCTAGCATTCCTTTCTGCTTCATGTTAATCTTTAATTTGGCCCTGCTCATCTCCTCTCCTTTCACTGTGAGTTATGTGACAAGGGAAAAGACATAGCAGGCATTACAAGGGACAGAATGGTCCAGGACATCTACTCCCACTGGGAGAGGATCTAGATTGTGGGTAGAAGCTGAAAATTTAACAACGTTCCCTTCAATCGATAATCAGTCAGAAGAGTACTTGGCATGCTACAAATACCACCCCCACCCCCCCCACCCCCAACGAACAAAGAATCCCCACTTGTCCAATCTTCAAATGTGGGGGTCAACATAGAGAGTAAAAAGAACATGGAATTTTAAGCCAGAGGATCTGGATTTCAATCCTGCATCTGCTTCTTCCTAACTGTGTGACCTTGAGCCAGTCTAAGGTAAACCTTGTAGTCTTGTGACTAGTGAACCTTGAGTTCACTTCTATGGACCTTCTATGTAAAATGAGAAGGTATAGCTGAATGCTCTCCTAACTTTGATTTCTTGACTCAGAAGCCACATTTGCAATCACCATACACCAAAATAACTACATGAGCACTTTGGATTTTTGACAGTGGGAGGAAAAGAGGGATGTACCTATGTTTGTATTGAAACTGATCAGTAATTTGTCTGTCATGTATAGGCTTTGAGAGATCCAGGAGATCCAAACACACCTGAAATCACAGATCCACTCCCCCAAAAAGACAGTTATCTGGAAACACTTACACACATCTAGTTTGTGTAAAAAAGAAGACTTGAACTCAGGTCTTCCTGACTCTGAGGCTTCCTCATACTTTGGAATATTATAATTTCTTCATCCAGATGTTTCCTATATCAATGAAATTGTAGATTCAAGCCCTATCCATGCAATAGCAGAATGTGGTCTAGCAGTGCCAGATTCTGTCCTTGTCAGTGACATGTGTAACTCATGTTGCCTAAGAATCCTTATTCCAAGAGGTATCACAACTCAGTTTAGGTAACATCAGTGGAAGATTTTAAAAAGTCCTTGAGTCACAGCCTGCATGAGAGATCAAATAGACCATACAGATCAGGGAATGAAGAGATAGAGCAGCAGTTCTCAACCTGCGGGTTATGTTCAATTTGTAACAATGAAAATACATCCTGCATATCAGATATTTACATTATGATTCATAACAGCAGCAAAATTACAGTTATGAAGTAGCAATGAAAATAATTTTATGGTTGGGAGTCACCACAACATGAGGTTATACATATATATATATATATATATATAAAAAACAACCATAACATATTAAAGGGTCATGGCATCAGGAAGGTTGAGAACCACTGAGATAGAGAGGTTCATCATCGCTTGACCCAGGTTTTGAGAATTCCTGTTTCCCTTCAAAGTAAGAGAAATTCTATATTCCAATTCCACATCCTCAGAATGGAGAATGGAGGGCTCCCACACTCCTGCTGAGAGGAAACTCCTTCATGCTCTGACCTAATTTCAGACTCTCTCCTTCCCTCCCTCCCACCCCCAGCAATATTCTTTCCATCAAGAGCTCATACATTTAGACTTGGAAAGGATCTTGGAGGTCACCAAAGAGAGGAGTCTGCTTTACCAAAGAAAAGGCATTCTTTCAATGAATATATTTAGTGATTAGCCAGATCAGGCAGTAGTCACTGAATTGTCACTCCAGGCTCTTGGATTAGATTGATGTCAGAAGTCATGAACAATTTGAGCTAATACACTTATTTACAGTAGTAAAAGGTACCCCTTAAGTGAATTACTTACTCAGATACCAATGAAGATGACAGTACATACCTAGTCAAAGGAATTCATCATTTTTGTTTTCAGAAACATGACAACACTCTGATAGTCTTAATAATAATAATGATAACTAAATTATAGTCCGTTATGGTTTGCAAAGTACTTTATGTACATTTTCTCATTTAATCCTCACAACAACCCCACTGGCATATGCTATTATTAATCCCATTTTACAGATGAGGAAATAGAGGCTAAGAGAGATTAAGTGACTTGCTCAGAGTCACACAGTCAATAAGAGTCTGGGGTAGAGGATGAATCCAGCTGTACTTTACTCCAAGTCTTCCTAGCAACTAGTTTTATGAGTTTCTTGCAACCAAGTCTCAGAAGGGAAAAAAGGATTGATTTGGGCAAATAGACCTTAGTTTCAGAAATCACTGGCTTTGTGTTAACATCATGCTTAACATCAATGTTAACACAACAATGATGTGTTAACATCATTGAATGTCCATCATGCTTACTTCTCCATTGGACTGTGTGGTTTCTAATGATCCATTTTCATCCCCTTTGGTTTCTTCAGTCTAAGCAGAAATTTGTCCCCATGGACTTGAGCCAAGAATATTTTTGGAAGAAGAGAGAAGGAAGACCGAGATTCAGAAATCAGCTATCTTTCAAAATAAGTGGTAGGACATGAATATAAGGCTTCAGAACAGAACTTAAGGGGAAGTAAAAATTATAGACTGTGGAAGCTACTGATGTGGTAATCAATGTTAGTTCTATAAAAACAAGGAAAGACTCACAGGAGCCAGAGGAGGAAGAGGAAGGGAAGGAGAAGGAGAACAGGAGGAAGAAGAAGAAGAAGAAGAAGAAGAAGAAGAAGAAGAAGAAGAGGAAGAGGAAGAGGAGGAGGACTTCAGGAGAAGCACCAAAAATTCAGGGTGTTGCAAAAATCTTAAGCTTGTAAGCTTGCAAACTTAAAACTACACTAAAACTTTGGGAATAAGCTGTATAACCACTCAAACAAGTGTGGCTAGCCATTCAGCAGGCAAAAAACTTTCTTTACCTTGATAAATGTTGGTTCTGTACATTGAATGCCAACTTATAATAGCAGTATAAATCATAGGAGATAATGATATGTAAGTTGTTGTTGCTCAGTCATTTCAGTCGTATTCAACTCTTCATGACTCCATTTGGAGCTTTCTTGCCAAAGTTACTACAGTGATTTGCCATTCCTTCTCCAGGTCATTTTACAGTTGAGGAAACTGAGGCATGACTTTGCCCAGGGTCATGCAGCTAGTAAGTTTCTGAGGCCAGATCTGAAGTCCCAAAAATGAGTCTTCCTGACTCCAGGCCCAGCACTCTGTCCACTATAGCACCTAACCTTCCAACCATATATAAGATCCTATGCTAATTGATGGGGACTACAAAAAGCAAAAGGCAGGAAAAACTGGCTTTGTCAGGTAATCAAGTCAACAAGAATTTGTTAAGCACCTACTATATGCCAGGTACTGAGCTAAACACTGGGAATAAAAAAAGAGAAAGAGAGATAAAGCATAATCCTTGCTCTCAAGGAGCTCACAAATAATGAGGAAGACAACTCTACAGAGAAGCTATGGACAGGATAAACCAGAGATAGTTAACAGAAGGCAGGTGCTAGAATTAAAGGGATTGGGCAAGACTTCTTGTAGAGGGCGAAGTTTGCGCCGGGACTTAAAACAAGCCAGGGAAGCCAGGAGGCAGAGTACGGGAATAAACAGAAACGAGCAGGGACAGAATTTTGGGCATGGGAGAAAGCCAACAAAAAATTATCAGGGCTAAGAGATGGAGCACCTTGCTCAGGGAACAGCAAAGAGATAGGGGTCATTGGATAAAAAATTATGATGGATAGTAGCGGTGTAAGGTCATTCAGTCAGTCAACAAACACTTGTTAAACACTTACTCTGTGTCAGGCACTACGCTAAACACTGGGAAGACACAGAAAGGCAAAAAAAGAGTCCCTGCTCTCAGGGAGTTCACAGTCTAATGAAGGAGATGACATACAAATAACTATGATCAAATAAACCATAAACAGGAAAATTTGGAGATAATCAACAAAGAGAAGGAATTAGAATTAAGGGGTATTGGAAAAGACTTCCCGTAGAAGGTGAGAATTTCGCTGGGACTCATAGAGTAAGGGCAGGGAATGGGGAAGGAGGGCCTAACAAGAGTGGAAAGGTGGAGAGGATATGTAATAAAGGGCTTTGAATGCCAAACAGCAGATTTTGCATTTAATTCTGGAGGTAACAGGGAGCCATTGGAATTTACTGTATAGGAGAATAATATGGTCAGATCTATCCTTTAGGAAGATCATTTTGGAAAAAAGAACAAAGTAAAAAGTGCATAGCAGAGAACAAAAGAAAATTTATGAGGAAGCAAAGAAAAGATAGACAACTCTCAACACAATGTGTAGCATTTGTTATATAGGCTTTGTTGAAATGGAAATTTATTGCTGTGTATTTTAAATCCTCTCACGTTCTGCTGCGCACATGGCAATGCTTTTTTTTCTTATTTTGTATTATTTTAGCTTTAGTTTTCAAGTTTGTTTCTTTTTTTCTTACTTTGTATTTAAGTTTTTTAAAAATTTAAAAAGAGAGAAAAAAAAAAAAGTTGAGTGGAAGATGGACTGAAAAAGGAAGAGATTTATGTCAAGGAGACCAACCAGTAGGTTATTGGTATAGTTCAGGCATAAGTTGACAAGGGCCTAAACAAGAGTAGCAGCCATGTCAGAAGAGAGAAGGAGGGGTACAAGAAATATTGCAAAGAGATATTGTAAAATTACAAAAATATTGAATGAGGAATCCAGGATGACACCAAGGTTGGGACTGTAGCTGTACCCTCAACAGTAACCAGAAAGTTTAGAAGCAGGGAGGGCTCAGGGGGAAAAGATAATGAATCCAGTTTGCAGTGTCCTACAGGACATTCTGTTGAAATGTTTAATAGGCAATTGGAGAAGCAAACTAGAGGTCGATAAAAATGTTAGGGCTAGATAAGTAGATTGAGGAATCATCAGCACAGAGATGATCATTGAATTCATGGAGGCTTGTGAGATCACAATGAAACAGTATAGAAGAAAAAAAGAGGATCTAGGAGGGAGAGCTAGGGGACATAGGTGAAGATGCAGCAAAGGAGACTGAGAAGGAGGGGTCAGATAGGTAGGTGAACCAAAAAAAGAGTAGTGTAATGGCAAGCAAACAAGTACTTAACACCTCGTTTCAGGTGAGCCTTGCCCATGATTATATCAAGCCTTAGTTGAGAAACAGAACTTGTGAAACCCACAATAGGAGGGACTTGCCAAAGACAAGAACAGGAAGGACCTAAGAGGTGGATGGAACAGGCAGGAGCTAATGACCAGATAAAAAGCTGAGGACAATCTGGGAGAGAGCAGAACTGAGAAGGGAACACTTGTGGTGGCAAAGATGAAACAGAGAAAACTTGTGGTATCCTGGCACTCTGTTTGTCTGCTCTGTCTGTATTGATTTGTGTTTGTAATACTTTATACAGAAGCCCTGGGACCTTACTGGAAGCCCTGAAAGAAGATTTTCTGGTTGTCTGTTTACCGAAGTCCTAGAGGAGAGTTTCAGAGGTCTTGGGACTATACTGACAATTTGTGTTGAGTTCTCAGACTTTGTGGGTCCATGTTGATTTCACAGGCAGAAAGTGAATTGATGATGGTGCTGGCAACATGTATAAATGTTGTTTTGGCTCTGTTAAGCTTTGTCTTCCCAGAAACAGAAATTGTGAAGGACTTGAGGTGGACCAGACACCATGAACTTCAATATGGAACGGGAAGTGGACGAGGAACTGGACAAGGAGCTGGACAAGGAGCTGGATGAGGAGCTGAGAGCTGCCTACCTTTGAATCCAGGTGACAGTTGGGTAGATTCAGCCAGGAGCTGGGACCACAGAAGAGAAACCATGGAATTTGGGAGCCAGCCTCAGGTCAAGATGAAAAGACCTCTTCTTGGGTGACTGATCATGATACTAGGGTGGTAACTGATCATGATACTAGGGTGGGAGAACTTTGTACTCTGTACCTTGTACCTCTAAAGGATGATTGAGTTAAGGATGATTGGAAACTAATCTCCAATCAAGAAGAAAAAAAGACTTTTGACTGATGAGATTAAGGCAATGTGACCTAGGGGTGGAGAACTTTGTACTTTGTGTCCCTTAAGGACTTTGTACTTTGTGTCCCTTGCTCCTTGAGGAGATTGATTTAAGGAATTACTGAATGATGTCTTTTGTTTAAACCTATGTGGCCACTTTGTTGAAAACTATGTGGACACTTTAGTGATAAATTGTTATGTTATAACATTGTGAATGCTGTACTTTGTTTTCTGTGAATATTTTTACTGCTGAATAAATAGAGAGCTCACTATACTATGTGATCAGAGCCTTAAAGCTGTTCACAGCAGCAGTCCTCTGGAGAGCTGCTCATGCTTGGCTTTACAAGTACAGACACAAAAACTCAAGAAGAGAGTATCAAAGAGAATATCTTCAAGATTGACTGTGGAGCCAATAATTTCTATTTTGCCAAAAAATGTTTTAGACATATGATATCTTGTCCTAGGAATTCTTAGCAATCTGAAAATTTGTCATTTCTACTTTCTCCTCCTTTTCTTTCTACTCTTTCACTGAATCCTCCCTTAACACTGTCCACAAAAAAGATATGTCATCTCCATATGCTTTGCATTAATGAATGAATGAATGAAAAAGCATTATTGCTGTTGTTCCATTATTTCAGTCATGTCCAATTCTTTGAGACCTCATTTGAGTTTTTCTTAGCAAAGACACTGGAGTAGTTTGGAAATTCCTTCTCCAGCTCATTTTACAGATGAAGAAACTGAGGCAAACAGAGTAAAGGGACTTGCCCAGGGACACACAGCTAATAAGTATCTAAAACCAGACTTGAACTCAGGAAGATGAGTCTTTCTAACTCCAGGCCTGGCTTTCTATCCACTGTGCCACCTAGCTGGCTGAAAAAACATTTATCAAGTGCTTATTATATACCAGACGCTATGGTAAATGACAGAAATAAAAATACAAAAATCAAATAATTCCTGCCCTTGAGGAATTTACCTTCTAATAGGAGGAGACAACACAATCAGGATAATGATGGCCAGGGAAGAAATTTTTGGCCTCGTGAGTCACGTGAATACAGAGTTAATCAATAGGGCAGTTGACTGGCATTCCCATTCTAGATCTGGTACCAGCAAGTTATAGTGGGCTAGGGACGTTTGTGCTCACTCACCAATCAAGACACTTAAAAGGAATTGGGGGAAATTTAAAACTGAGTAGATTTACTTCCCCAGGGACTTCCACAAGGTTACAGATGACCAATGCCCTAGAATATAGGCAGCCCTCTTTGGAGGGAGACAAAATAAGTTTCTGATAGCTTTTGGGTCAATGAAGTTTGTTTTTGTTTTGTTTTGTTTTTTTCAGTTTGTAGATAGCTAAAAATGGCCAATGGGGACCATGGTGTAAAGGGACCAAAGGAGCACCAGAATTGTGAATAATTTGTACCAGCATAGGTGACCTAGGAAGAAACATCACAAAACCACAGTGATGTTGTACCTATGCCCTATTCAACAGCAAATTTGGTGGTGTTGTTGAAAAGGAACAATAAATTATGCCAAAAGAAATCTGTGCATTAATGTGCCATTAGGTGCCAGAAAGATCACTACAGGAAGACTACTATTAAGGAATAAGTTCTATGACCCTTGTTCGTGGCAAAGATCTCCTGCTCCCCATTCAGTATGCTATAGCCTAGGAAGCTGTAAACAGTAAATAAACTGGGTCCAAAAAATCCTACAGGAACATTGCATGATCAGAGCAATCCCTAGCCAGTGTTGCATTTGGCAAGCCTCTCAGCCCTTGGAGGTTTGCAGTTGATTAGTAGGGCTTAAATAAAAACCACAGCTCCAGTCATATACCTGTTTCTTGAGCTGGTGTGATACTTTGCAAGCAAACATTCACTCTTTTCTGGACTAGATATGGACAATAGGTTGTGATTCATTCCTTTACTCAGAAGGAGCAATGGGGAAATAGCAGAACCAGGAGAACATACACACTGACTGTAAGGACGTAAATGAAAACAACGCTGAAAGGTAGTTGAACTCAGACTAAATTCACTGACCAGTCCTGGCACCAGATGAATGATGAAATCCACCCCAACCGTCTTGGTAGAGGAGCAAGAGACTATGAGTATGAATTGTTGTGAATTTTATTGGTGTCCTTCTATTGTTTTCCTTTGTAACAAGGGAGGTTTCTATGAGGTTAATGTATATGTGGAAGTAACCAAGTTGAAAAAAATGTCAATAAACAATTTACATAAAAAGAAAACTGCATTCTCAGGGTAAGGGCAATAGCAGGACGGGAACAAGACACCCCGGTGATTCCTTAGCTTCTCAACTGACATTTTAAAGAAGGTGTTTCAATATGTATCAAAAGGTTTTAAAATAACTTTTGACAATGGGTCAGATTCCAGAGAAATCCATTTACAGAACATTTACAGGATGAGACATCATGTAAGATAAGAGTTTATAACCTCTTAGTGTCATGGACTCCTTTGACAATCTGGTAGATTCCTATTTAAATGCATAAAGTAAAATATATAGGATTGCAAAGGGATCCAATATATAACGATACAATTATTTTTTTAAAAAAAATTTTTTAGGTTCAGGGGCCTAGTTAAAAACTGCTGGCTAATGAACTTGGGTTCCCTCCACCACTTTCAATTCAAGTAAATGAGCATTTATTAAATTCCTACTGTGCCAAGTACCATGCTAATAAGCTTAGCAGTGAGAGGAGCAGAAATTTAGGATGATACCTACAGGTGGTACCAGGGTTCTTTTAAGAGAGGGGAAGTCTTAGCATGTCAAGGAAGGAGTCAGAAAAATTCATTCAATTTGAATTAACAATCATTAAGGTATCTACTTTGTGAAAGGCACTATAATTCAACATATTAAGTCAACATTTATTAAGACTCTACTATTTGCCAGGCTCTATGGCAAGTCCTGGTGATACAAAGAAAGGCCAAAACAGTCCCTGCCTTCAGGGAGCTCACAGTCTAATGGGAGTCAACATGCAACAACGTGCAAAAAAGTCACACATAGGATCAATTGGAGATAATCAATAGGAGGAAAGAATTAGCCCTATTCAGCCTCTTACAAGCTGAATTAGAATTAAGGGAATAGGAAAAGGCTTCTTGAAGAACGTTGGACTTTAGGTGACTTGAAGGAAGCCAGGGAAGTCAGGAGGTAAAATGAGAATAGTGATACTTGTTTTGTCTACCTAGCAAGGTTATCCTGAGGAAAACACTTTGTAAATTGTAAAGTGCTATATGATTGTCTTCTCCTGTGAATTACTCAGTGGACTGAGAGAGTGAGAGAAAAGGGCAAGGGGGTTTAAAATCAGAGGGGTTAGGTTTAAAATCAGGTTCTGCTATTTCCTATCTACATGACATAAGGCAGTCATTTCACGTGTCTAAGCCTCAACATCTTCATCTATAAGATAAAGGAGTTGGAATAGATGACCTCTCAGGTACTTTCAGTTCTAAATTTATGATTCTGTCATCTTATTAAGGATTACAGAACAAACTCAGCTACTCTAAGATCAACTCCAGTATTTAGGAATAGAAATATATCTATGGAAGAGAAAAGGCATTTTTAAAAGGCAAAAATGTCACTTATTTAGCAAATGCCTCTAAGGCAGTTAAGTGGCTCAGTGGATAGAGGACTGGGCCTGTAGTCAGGAGGACCCGAGTTCAAATTTGACCTCAGATACTTATTAGCTGTGTGACTCTGGGCTAGTAACATCACACTGTTCACCTCAGTTTCCTCTTCTGTAAAATGAGCTGGAAAAGGAAATCGCAAACCATTCCAGTAACTTGAAGAGTGAGACATGACTAATCAACAAAACAACAATAAGTCTAAGTCCAACCTCAGACTTACTAGTTGTGTGGCCCTGGACAAGTCACTAAATCTCTGTCCTTCAAAATGGTGATAATAGTAGTACTTATTCATCTTAGAAGATTGTGATAAGAATTCAAAGAGATGATATTTGCAAACCTTAAAGCACTGTATAAAAACAAACTGTTATTATTGTCATCCTTAGTGAGGAAACAGTGGTTCTCAACCTTCCTAATGCCATGACCCTTTAATAGTCATATGTGGATATATCTACATGTGGGCGGACCGGGCTGGAGACGGATAGGGGAGCGGTGTCTCGGTTCCTAAGGCCATTGGAAATATGTGTTTTCCGATGGTCTTAGGCGACCTCTGTGACTCCTGTGAAAGGGTCGTTCGACCCCCAAAGGGGTTGCGACCCATAGGTTGAGAACCGCTGCAAGTTTAATCCCTTTTAGGTCGGTGGGATTTTGCTGGAAATTTACATAGGACTGAATGAGTGTAACCTCTGCCAAGGCTGTAGAGTGCTGTGGTCTGTGTTCCAAAACAGGAAACTAGTTGTCTAAACATAAAAGTAATAAAGGTTTCCTCCACTACCCCAGGATGGACCCCACCCAGCCCTGCAGTACGTTTCTGAAAGAAGCAACCGTTCCTAAAAGCAGCACCAGTGTGCCAACTGCAGAACACAGTTTTGTCCTTATTGATTTATGCTTCTTGGAAACGACCCAAAGCTGAGCATCCTACATGGGGAGTGTGACCGCCATCTACTGTACACTTTCTGGCACTGAAAAAAAAAGTAAACACCTGATTGAAGAAGAGCTAGTTTTCCAGACACACTATTTATGATCCTAAGTTGACTACAAAGAGGAGTAGGCACCAGCCAACTACATAACAGCCTTGGCTAATCCCATGTCAGCATTCACCTAGCTTGGAACAGCACATATGGCAAAGCAGCTGCCACATATTTATAATAAAGCTAAGACTGTGGGCCAGAACAAGGGTGAAAGACAGTGACCTCCTCCTTCTGGAATAGCTGTCAGCCCTGCTTGGCTTCATTTGCATGCCGCAGAGGATCTTGGGCTTCAGCCTAGCTTCAGCAGCTTCTGTCTTTATTAGGCCTGTCTGGAGCAACAAAGGCAGCCACAAAAACACCCTAACTTTTGTATTTATTATGACCAGGGCAAAACCTGACTCCTCCTTGCAGAAACATGACTGTGCCAATAAAAATCATAAATCTGCCAATTGAATTCTTGTGGTGGTGTGTGTGTGTGTGTATGTGTGTGTGTGTGCGTGTGTGTGTGTGGGTGGGTGGGTGGGTGTGGGTGTGGGTGTATGTGTGTGTGAATCAAGAAGGACTACCCAGTCTGGTAGAGATGGAAGTCAGTAGGAATAAGAAACAATAGAACAATAGCCTTTGCTATGGTGACACCAACTAGAAAGGAGGCGGTGTCAGGACTCTCCTAATATCATAGTTATTAATTGACACATTCATATCCTTCAGTCTTTGGAGTGGAGGTGTAATATTGTACTTCTGTCCATGACCACCCTCCTTCCCCTCCCCCCCCCCCACCTCCTATCTCCCAGCACCCTTTGCTCGGTCTTGGAGAACACGTAGTGGCTGAATTGCTGTCTGTGGTAAACTTTGAAGGCTCCTCTTTATTTAAAACTACCCTGTCTCTTAGACAACCATGAGACCAGAAACTGAGTCTGGACTGCAGAAGTTAAATCAATAGCTCAAAGGGGAAGGGGACTAGAAGGACATAGAGTTTCCATCAAGAGGGAAGGTACTTTTGTCAGACTTTCTTTTTTGTTTTGTTTTTTCAAGGCAATTCGGGTTAAGTGTCTTACCCAGAGTCACATAGCTAGTAATCGTCAAGTATCTGAGGTTGGATTTGAACTCAGGTCCTTATGACTCCAGGTCTGTGTGCTCTATCCACTGTACCACCTAGCTGCCCCTGTCAAACTTTCTTAGAGGCTGGGATGCCCTAGGGCCAGCATGGACCAGCTCTGGAGAAGCAAATTTTTTGTTTGTTTGGGGGTTTTTGGGAGAATTAATTCCTCTTTCTTCCTTTCTTTCCTTCTTTCTTGGAGGCACTCAGGGTCAAGTGACTTTCCCAGGGTCACACAGCTAGTAAGTGTCAAGTATCTGAGATCAGATCTAAACTCAGGTCCTCCTGACTCCAAGGCCAGTGCTCTATCCACTGCACCTACCTGCCCCAGTGAACCAGATGTTAAATTTTCATTGTGAACACTTTCATCTAAGAAATGAGTAAACACTACAAATTAGGACTTGACTTATTATTTTGTTAATTATCTAGAGTCTAGACTTTAAAAGTTATATAGAAAATGGTAACAATGCAGATTAAACTGAAAAGTGTGTCTTGCATACACAATTTTTTGAGATTCAGTTGTTAAACATTCATCAGAACCCCACTGTGTGGGGTTTATGGGTGATCTGAGAAATCTGGAAACAGTGAGAATAATGTAAGGCAGATGATGCCCATAGGACTTCTTCCCTCTCTATCCTATCCAATCCTGGACCTCACCTTTTCTGCCAGACTAGCACCCGGAGCACAACTCATCTTTCTTCTCCTCTTCTCCTTAGGCCTCATGCCTAGCTATGACTCAACTTTTCCCCACTCTTTTCACTTCTAAGGGTCCAGAGTTGGAAAAACCTTGTACTGAGCAAGCCAAGAAAGCCCAAAGAGGTACTCATCTGCAGCTGAGTCCTCTCTTTGCAAAAATGCACATTTATTCAGGTCATTGTTAGAAACAATATTCTTAATTTGTAGAAACTGTTTTCAATAGATTTACATATTCTTGTTTAGCTTAAATTCCTTCCTTCCTTGGAATCATAGATGTCATTAGAAGGCTATCATAATCCAACACTTCCCACACTCATATACACTTTACAAATGAGGAAATTGGGGCCCAAAGATGTTAATTGACTTGTCCAAGGTCACACAAGTAATAAACAGCAGAGCCAAAATTCCAGCCCAGAACTTCTGACTCTAAGCCCAGCCTTCTGTCACCTTCTGCCTGCCTCCGCCTTCTTCTTAGATGCTTACCTGTTGTTCAGCAGAGTCCAGCACTACATAACCCCATGGACAAAGTCTATGGAGCTTTCTTGGCAAAGATACTGGGGTGGTTTGCCATTTCCTTCTCCAGTATGTCCCCATTTTACAGATGAGGAACTAGAACAAACAGGGTTTAAGTGACTTTCCCAGGGACACACAGCTAGCAAGTGTCTAAGGCCATATTTTAACTCACATCTTTCTGACTCCAAATCTGGTGCTCTATCCTCTGTACTACCTAGCTGCCCTATTTATGCTTACTAGTTCTCTTTAAATGTTGTCGTTTGTCTCTCATTTTTAATAGGACCAATGACATAGCAAGGTTATGTCTTGACTTGCTCATGAATTGGATTTAAGTGAGTCAGAGTTGCACATCAGCCTCACTCTCTTTCAGAGCCATTGAAGTCCAGTGGCAGAACAAAAGTCAAAATGACTGGCAATGGCCTAGGATGGAACAAACAACCTTGGCATCTTTCATGTCTGACCAAGCTCTAATCACTTCACAGCACCTACTTCAGCTGCCTTCATGGCCACTGGAACAAACTGCTCTCTCATCTGCCCCTTCCTTGGGTGGGCAGTCTTCACATGCTTAGGGTAGACATTCCCCTGACTTACTGACTGGATCTGAAACCTGTTGGTTACTCTCAGTTTGGCTTAGCTAGCATACCTCTGCTCATGCTATAGCTTCTTGTACCCACAGTTAAGAGTTAGATGAAGGTGAACATCAAAGGTGAATGAGTGGCCCTGAAAAGGGCTCAGCAGCCCTCACACCAGGGGTGCTGGTCCTCCCAAACACTTCACTCACACCTCTCTTTAAATACTCCAATGTTTAAAGGAAGGTCAGTCATGTCTTATTGAGGAATTAGGCATAACAAAGGGGACCCTAACCCTAAATCACAATATTCATCATAGAGGTTTGTCTATTAGTCTTTACAGCCCAAAGGCCAAATTGTTAGAAGGTCAGCTAACCTGGACTCCAGATAAACATTAAGTAATGAATAGGAATGATGATATTTTCATAGGGGCCTCAGCTTTATTGACACAGTGGGCGACCAAAGGCTTTATGGAAAGCAAAGGGCCACACTGTTCTCCAGTTATAGGTTGGCACACTGTAGGTGTGAAGCCCTAGCTGCACTGTGAGACTACTTGCTTATTACCCTCTTCTCTCCCCAGACCCTACCACCACCTGATGAAGATCCTTATACCTGGACTATTGCAATAGCCTCAAATCCCTTCCCTCTCCAATTCGTCCTCCATTCTGTGGTCAAATTGATCTTCCTAAAGCTCGGGTCTGACCATGTCATTCCCCTAGTTAATCAATTCCAATGGATTCTTCCAGGATCAAGTATAAATTCATCTATTTGGCGAAAGCCCTTCATAAGCTGGATCATTCCTTCATTTCAAGCCTTCTTATAACTTTGTTCTTATTGCTATCGTTCAGTTGTATTGGACTCTGCATGACCTCATGGACAAAGTCTTTGGTGTTTTCTTGGCAAAGATATTGGAGTGGTTTGCCATTTCTTTTTCCAGGTTGTCCCTTATTTTACATGAGGTACTGAGGCAAATAGGGTTAAGTGACTTGCCTAGGTTCATACAGCTAGCAAGTGTCTAAGGCTGGATTTTAATTCAGTTCTTCCTGATTGCAGGCCCCGTGCTCTATTCATTGCACCACCTAGCTGCCTTCCCACATTTTACTCCCCTTCAAATACTCTGTGACATAGTGACAGTGACTGACCACCTCACTGTTCCTCAAATACAATATTCCATCTCCTGAATCCAAACACTTTCACTGGCTGTTCCCATTCTTGGAATTCTCCTGCTCCTCATCTCTGCCTCTTAGATTTCCAGGCTTCCCTCAAGTCTCAACTAAATAACTAGCTTTTGCAAGAAACTCTTTATCTGATATAAGCTACATTTTGCCTCCATGAAGGTGCTCAGATTCAATCTAGCTCATACTGGGCAGGGGCGGGGGGGGGGGGGGGGGGAGGCACTCCAGAGCCAAGATAGCATAGAAGCAGCAAGGTTTCACAGCTTGCACATAGCCACCTCAAATATCCATAAAATATGACTCTGAAAATTTTAAGGCTCTAAAACTCATAAAAATACACTTCCCACTGAAGGCAGCTCAGCAGGAAGGGATCACCTCAGTGCTGGGAGCCAAAACCAGCCCAGCCAGAAACTGCAGTGTGGCCCTGGGGTGGCCAGGACGAGCCGCAGCTGGAGCTTCAAGAGAGTGGATCAGTGGCAGCAGGAATAGTTTCCAGAATTATCAAGCCATAAGAAACAAGGACTAAGTGAAAGGTCAGTGGATCTCAGCTAAATGTGGGGGAGAAAAGTGGTCTTGCCAAACTGCCTCCAGGGCAAGGAAGCAGCAGCCCTGCAGCCACCTCCACATGGCTGCTTCAGAGCTCCCGGCCTGCAGACTACAGGGGCGCCAAGCAATCATTCAGAGGCTAAGTGTTCTTGTGTTGAGCAGCCTGGATCCAGATTGTGGTCTTGGGTGGTGGTCCTGGGGTGTGTTTTTAGTGAGCCAAAGCTGGTGGGGGCTGTAGCAGCCCCCCAATAACTCTAGCAGCTGTGAAAATGCCAGTGATTTGGGACAGAGCTTTCC
>CM053588.1:120985599-121010914 GCA_028646515.1 Pseudochirops corinnae | reverse complement strand
TGGTCTTTAACACATCCTGGTCTGACCCTGAGAAAGACATTTTACTTATCAGTCCTTTAGGGAAATCTTCAATAAGTAAGACCATACTGGACCATTTCCACTTATAGTGGGAGTTTCCTCATCTGTAAGTTCCCCAAACCAGTGAATCACAGATCCTATATGTATCTCTATTCCTTGTACTTGCTTCCATTTTTCTGAATATTCTTTAAAAATAAGTTGGTCGATGAGATGTCTGTATACTCATGTTGTTCTCTTTGGGTAACTCCCCCTATTCTTTGTTATAATTTTCTCTTTTTGTCTTCATAATTTCTTAGGAGCTTCTTTCCTATCTCTCCTCAGCTCACTTTCTCTAACATTTTAATCCGTGGAATCCTATCTATCCTTCCTCTGAACACTTTGGAATTTCCTTCCTAAAACTCTAGGTTTGTTTCTGGTTTTCCTCTCTCTGTATCACAGACTCTAAGCTGAAATGATCGCTTCTCCACAAAGTTCTTATTTCCAACTCAGTGGCCAGTGACTGCCCGGTGCTGAGAATCAAGTGCAGAATATAATTTTTCCTTGTTGAAATTATCAAGCAAGTCATGAATGTCTTAGCAGCTCTGGCTTCATCAGAGAGGGTTCTGGTAGGTGGCCAGGTAATTGAAGCCCCCTTCCACAGTTTCTGTGCTTCTGTGTTGGACTTGGGATCAGTTTCCTGAACATCACTCACAATGCTTTTCCACATGAGTTAGGGGAGTACTTTCTCTTTTCTTTCTAAATAGAGCAAAATTTTGTTTTTTAAAACATCATACTGATATTTTATCATATTGGTGTTTTAAAACAGGTATTTAAAACAGTTTTACTGCCTGTTTTTGTATAGCTTATGAGCTAAGAAAGCAACCAGGTGGCACAGTGGATAGAGTGCCAGGCCTGGAGTCAGGAAGACTCATCTTCCTGAGTTCAAATCTGGTCTCAGATACTTAAGCTATATGACTCTGGGCAAGTCCTTAACCCTGTTTGCCTCAGTTTCCTCATCCAGAAAATGAGCTGGAGAAGGAATTGGCCAACCACTTCAGTATCTTTGCCAAGAAAACTTCAATGGGGTTACAAAGAATCATACAAGACTGAAATGACTGAACAACAACATAAGCTAAGAGGGTTTTTAGATTTTTAAATAAAGTTTTATCATGTTTAAAAATGTAAAATACATTTTTAAGTTACCAGTTAAAGAAAAACAGGTAGTAGGCTGAATTTGACCTGAGTTTTATTTTGCCAGCCCTTGTTTAAAAGCATTCTTGAGGGAAACATGTGCTTCCAGACTTGCAGCAATTTAAAAATTATTCTCCAATACTCCAGTGAATTTGTTTGGGTTTCCTTTCAGTGATGAAGAATATAACCTATCTACACCTATCTATATTGTGCCACTCTCTCCAGGTTTCTTTTTCTTTGTAAATTTTGATTATCTTTTGTTTTTATATCACTTCCCCTTCCAGATTCCTCAGAATTATAGCTTGTAACAAAGAATAAAAAAGAGAAAAAAATTCAATTTGATAAACCTAGCCAACATATTGAAAAAGCCTATAATGTGCAGTTTTCCACATCCATAGTCTTCCAGAATGGGGGAAAGTACCTTCTCATAACCACCTTTTTGTTTTAATGATAGAAAAGAAATAGTTGGAGAAAAAAAGCTGGGACTGTCTACACATTCTTCAAAAGAAGAAAGACACTTCAATGTTCATAGAATCAAAAAAATAAGATGGTTGCTTTTGCAGCATAAGAAAGCCTTTACTTTTTCTGATTCTGATTCTCCTTTGGAAATTCATTGCAAGAGACCTATTATAAAGACAGTCACTAGGTGGAGTAAATTGTAACATTTGGTGAATCTACAAATCCTCAATAGAGAAACAGAGTCAAGGAAAGTGGAGAAAAGGAAAGAAAAAGAGCTTTGGAAAGAAGTGCCCCAAATGGACTTATGCAAGCACAGACTTGAAATAATTATGTTTCTGTATGCATTAAAAACATGGTAGAGAAAGATATAGGGAAATGTATCAGAAAAAGAAATAAAGAGATTGGTAAAGGAATCTTTAGGGCAGCTAGCTGGCCTTAAGTCAGGAGGAACCAAGTTGAAATTTGGCCTCCTACGTTACTAGCTGTATAACCCTGGGCAATTCACTTAATCTTGTTTGCCTAGTTTCCTCATCTGTAAAATGAACTGGAGAAGGAAATGACAAACCACTCTAGTATCTTTGCCTAGAAACCCGCGAATGGGACTGTGAAGAGTTAGATTTGGCTGAAAGGATTGAACAACAACCATAAGTCTGCCAGTGTTCAGTAATTATTAATTGTTGATACTGATTATTTTTCTCACTGCTGGGCACTTTTGTACATCTGCTTTTTGCTTTTTTTTTTTTTTTTTAAGAAAGAGAGTAGTGAGAAAAAAAAATCAAATAAATATTGGATCATTTAAAGAGACCAAATAAGGCTCAGAATATACCATCTCATAAGATATCAAAAGGCACTATATTCTGTTCACCTCAAGCCACTTTAGGAACCTTGAGTTGAATTGGGCTGGATTTCTCGGGGCCTATGCTGATACTGCATTTGTTCTGTTTTAAAGGGCCATCTCTTTACAAATGTTTCTGGATTGGGATGGACTGTTTCTGAGACTATAGCATTTCAACTTAAAGTTAGGTCCTATGTAGGCCGTGGGGTGCAGAGGAAAGAATTCTGAATTCAGAAGTCACAAGACCTTAGTTCAAATCCCAGCTTTGCTACTTATGGTTAACTTGACCTTCAGCAACTCATTTAACCTTTCTGGGCCTCAATTTCCTTGTCAGTAAATTGAAGGGAATAGAGAAAGTGACCTATGAGCCCTTTCAAGTCTAAATCTCCAATGCATAAAAATGCATAAGTAAATTTGCCACATACTTTTCTATAGCTTATGGGTTTGAGAAGGGGGGAGGTGTTTCAGGAACCCCAATAGCCAGAGTCCCTGAAAAGCAGTCTGGAAAGAATTCACAAGACTCAAGCATTCTCTAAGTCAGGATGGTGAAAGTTTATTGTTATGCTTTACAGAGGGCAAGAGTCCTTAGGGAATCTGCAACCGTAGAGAGGTATCTTTTAAGTTTATATAGGATAACAGTAATGAAACATATACCAATTATGCTAACTGGGTGAGCCAGGGTGGGATTAGGGAGGAGTTAAGGAGTGGTCAGTGCTTAAAGGAACATTACTTTTAACATCTACTGTGCAGGTATATTGCCCATAATACACTGTGAAATAGCCTAAGGCGGGAGAGGCTGCATGCAGGTGTAGTTTTAGACTTGAAACGTCACTAAGTCAGCTAGTAGTCAGGGCTGACTGAGAAAACTCAGTCTGCCACCCATCAATGTCCTGTTTGACAAGATGGATGTTGGGAGTATACATATGTCCCAAGCTAATGAGGGATTTAGGATGTATCTAATGGGCTAGGGAGTTACTTATAGATAGTCTAGTAAAGGATTCATAGGTGCCACTTGTTATCGTACCAAGGGGAGATAAACATTTGTCTGGGGCTTGATCTTGAATGGTTGCTAGGCAGAGTCCTGGCAAGAGAAAAGGGGCAGAGATAATGCTCTGAGGCTGGGGAGATTTGAGGCTAGGGAGAAATGTGATTTTACAAACTAGAGTTCAAGCACAGGCACCCAAGCACCCCATCAGGTTCATGAGTGAATACTGGGATGTTCTGTGTCATGTTAGGTTATACTGACTGGCAGGTCGGTATAGTGGGAAAAGTACTAAATTTGGAGTCAGGAGAAACCTGGGTTAAAATCCTGCCTCTGCTATTTATGAACTGTGTGATGACAGGCCAGTTACTTCATCTGTCTGAGCCTTAGTTTCCTAATCTGTAAAATGAGTATAATAATACTTGCAGTACTCACCTCATAGATTCTTATATAGCTCATATAAGTTCATAGAATCCTGCAAATAGAGAACTCTGGCTCTGCAAATCCAAAAGTGCTAAAAGAAAAATTTGGGTGAAGTGATGCTTTGGCAAAAGGCCACATGGAATAGTGTATTTAATAAGTCACAATTATATATTGGTTTAAGTTTTACAAAGCATTTTTTTCTTTTTTAAAAAATATTTATTTATTTACTTTTAATTTACAACATTCAGTTCTATAAACTTTTGAGTACAAAGCATTTTTCAAATATATCACCTTATTTTCATCTTCATAATCACCCCATAGGATGGTGTTCTTATTAACTCCATTGTTCAGATTAGGGACCTGAGACAGAAAAAGGTCTCATGTCACCCAGCTAGTGTTTGAGGTAGAATTTGAACTTGGCTCTTCTGCCTATATGTCTAGTGCTTTATCCTCAATGTCTGTATCAGCAAGCACCCTAGCATGCTCAGGATGGCTACTGCCACAGGTTCTTTGATCTGCTTTTCTAAGGGAAAGCAACTCAAAAGGGGTTAACAATCTTACTTTAGTCAAACATATATCATTTACCTAGTTCAGGGGAAAAAGTCAGCCCCCTGAACTTTAGAGAATACAAACGGAAGTTACAAGCAGACAAAAAATACAGACAAACAGGGCAGCAGACAGGACTTCCAGATGTCTGACTATTACATCCATACCTAGTCAGTTACCAGAGAAAGAAGCACCACCATCTGGGTGTTCAAAGCTGGGGGGGGCTCAATGGCTGCCCAGAGTCTCATCTGGCCAAGTCACACAACTCTTCCCATGAGCAAGCCCCAAAGCAAAACCTCATCTCAGGGTATATATAGCCTTCTCCAGGGTCAGACACCTTCACAACCCTCATGATCCACTGCCCAATCACAAAGTTCAGGGGAGTGTTCCTGGAAAACAAGCCTCCCACCATGGCTCCATGTGACCACATTCAGTCTGTTGGGGGCAGAGTATATTATCTTTTTTTTTGCTTTTTGGAGGGCAGTTGGGGTTAAGTGACTTGCCCAAGGTCACATGGCTAGTTTTTGTGTTAAGGGTCTGAGGCCAAATTTGAACTCTGGTCCTCCTGACTCCAGGGCCAGTGCTCTATTCACTGCACCACCTAACCACCCCCAGAGTATATTTTTAAATCAGAGAAGGTCCTCAAATTCACTTAAGCCTATCATGGAGCAGGGAAGCTCTTCAAATTCCCATTACCATTACAATGTCACAGTGCCCCTCTATGACTGTTGACAGTGAGCATGGTCAGAAGCCTAATGCCTCCTTCTTCCTTTCAGTTTTCAGGCCTCTACATTCTTGCCTTCAGTGTCATCATGGTGGGCTTCATCTTATATTGTTCTACTCCTACTCGAAATGTAGAGCCGCCCGAAAGCAACGTGCCACAACTGACCAGCTTTGGGTTTGATAATCTGGGACTAAAGATTGAGGAGAACAGCCAGGAAGTAAGCCCTGCTGCCATGTAGCCAAAGAAGCTGTGGTGTAAATGGACTCTGGATAACCACCAGATAAACTGGGTGTCACCCTCAGGTGTAGACTGAAACTCACTGTTGGATGGAACACTCTGAAATATCAATGAATTTGTCAAAATGTGAACACTGTGTCATTGTCTGTATATGTTGTATAGAATTGTATAAGAAATTTAAAACATTTTCTAAAAAAAAAAATAGAAATGACAACTAATACCTAGCAGAATTGAGTGTTCAGAACATGACCGAATATGTATGATGATCAAAACCCATCAGTGTCAGGATTGTAGATGGCAGGAAGCTGGGTCTGAGAGAGCCAGCATGAGGCTAGAAATGAAGAACAAAGAATGTTTATTGGGAGCAACTGAGAAACAAGTTGTAAACTGGAGGTCAAGATTAGAGCTGAGGTCAAGGCCAGTTGGGCAGTCCAGCCTAGTCCAGTTTCTCCGTCACCTAGTGGCTTCTCTATTCTTGCAAAGAAAGTATCCACTCCTAGGATGGGGTGATCTAGTGCCCCCAAGTAAGGACAGGTAAATGAATACACTTGCTTGGAAGGGGTAGTATATAAGGTATAGTTGACAGATCCTGACCGTACCATTTTCTGAATTAGACACTTCATTGATTCAGGAAAGCCTGGCTCTTTTTTACTTTGTTAAAACAGAGGTTAAGACTTGTTACCAAATATTTATAATGTGCTTTAAGTTTTTTTTTTTTAATTTATGAAAGGTATATGGACTACTGCTGCTACTTATAATTATCATGAAACCAGCTACCAATGTGTGTCCTACTTTAAGCAAGCCCAATATGCAAAAACTTTAATGTTTAAAATAAACAAATTAAGGGGCAAATATTTAAATTATAGAAGGCAGTGAGGTGGCTTAGTGGCTAGAGCTCTGGGCCTGGAGTCAGGCGGACGTGAGTTCAAAACTGGCCTTAGACACTAACTAGCTAGGTGACCTTGGGCAAGTCACTTAACTTGTGTTTGCCTGATTCATTGGGGAAGGAAATGGCAAAAATATTGGCCAAGAAAACCCCATGGACACTATAGTCTATGGGATCACAAAGAGTCAGCCATGATGAAACAACGAGTTATATTATAAAAAATTCTTTGTTCTACTAAATAATTTATTGTTGGATTCCTTTAGGATAGCATGATCCCCTACTAAATTTAAAATATGATCTAATTTCTAACATTTTATTGTTGCACTTGCTCCTCTGCCCTCCTAAGAATACATCTACTTTATAAAGTGAGGTATATTTAAATAGAAGTACTATTTGTGTAACAAGAGAAATCAGAACTGATTCGGAGATTATTTGGGAAAAATGAAAAGGTTTTTAATATTTTGAGTTATGCAAATTGTTTTTTCATTTAATTTTTAAAATGTAATGGTGTCTCAATTGAAATATTTCATTAAAAGTTCTTGGTAACCAATGCAGATTGCCATTTTAATTGCCAATTTAATTAATTGCCAAAGTAAAATGGCATTAAAATGGCTTAATTTCAACCACAATATGGTTTACGTGATTTTTTCCTAAGGATGTGATCACTAATTCTCAGGTTTTTTATTTTTTCCCACTTTGATGGATCTGGGATCTGTATGAGTACATCCTTTCCTGGTACAGGTTGTATTCTATTGATTCCTTATCATCCCATACTATTCTTGTCCATGTTTTTACCCAGTATGCTAGAGGCCTTCCTTGGTTGCTATTAATGCTGTATGGGTACCAATCCAATATACAAGCTATCCTATCTTTTATCCTTAAGCTTCTTACATTCCTAGCTCACTGTCTTTCTGTTTATGATAAAGATTTTTATACCACTTCTCACATACAGTTCATCTTTGTTAATGTGATACAGCACACTGCACCGTTTGGGTCATCTGCATTTTTGCTTGATCTGACATTTTAGCATTCCTTGGGGCATTTTATATAGAATCACTGTAGGATCTTGGATGGGAAAAAGTCCATGTTAAAACAAGCTGTTAATTTTGAAAAACAGCCAATTTGTAGGAAGGCAGAGGTTATAAAAAAAAGGCTAAATCAATAAGGATTAAGTACCTAATTAATAAGTACCTATGTTTCTGACCTCTGCTAAGTGCTGAGGATACAAAGAAAGATAATCATACACTTGCTGTGGGCACACGCGTGCACACATAAGTCCTAACTTAAGAAAACATGATGTTTAAATGATCCAGATAGCAATGGGCAACCTTTGAGTCTAAGTCTGGAGGCTTGGGAGGGACAGCAGGAAACCCCTCCTAGGAGGCAATCTTTCTTTGTTTCTCAATTCAGAATACCTGAGGATTGTGTCACCTACAAAGGTGACTTCTCCTTTGTACATTTAAAGTGGTTCCTGTTCTTATGCCAACAGAGAGCATTCATGCTATTGACGTTCAGGAATAGATATATTTCTGTCAGCTTAAGTCAGAATTTAGAATCCATTTTCCCATAGCAAAGCCACTTTAAAAATAGTAATTGGGTATAGCTGTAACAGTATTTTTACTACTAATCTTGAACTACAGTACTTGATTTCAAGTTAAATCTAATCAACAAGCAACGATTAAACGTATTATGTATTGGGCACTGTGCTAAGCTCAAAGGATTCAAAGTAAGGCAAAAATCCAGGCCCTATTCTCAAGAAGCTCACAGCTGAAGGGGATAAGAAGACAGGCAAACAACTAGATACAAACAAGATATTAGCAGGGTATATTGGAGATAATCTCCAATGGAAGGCCCTAAGATTAAGAGCTGGGAAAGGCTTCTTGCAGAAGGTGGGATTTTAGTTAGAACATGAAGGAAGCCAGAGAAACCAGAAGGCAAGAGTATGAGGAGGGGCGAGGAACAGTCTTTGAGTCGGTTTGGGAATCTGCTCCTTTAACATTGTTTCTATGGGAAACTACATCCAGAATTTAGAGACTTTTTACTCTAATTGTTGAGAGAGAGATAGTTCATAAATCTAGTAGTACCTATATCTTCATTTTAATTGAATATGAGCAAAACGTCACATTAATGTGCAATGCCAGTTTCATTTAAGAGGTATTTTTATGCCCTAGAAACCCTACCTCCAACATCTTCTGGGTTTCTGGAACCTCAGTATTCCTTCCACAACACAATAACTTAAGTTCTACAAAAAGGACAATTAACATTGGGAAAATGAGTCTGTTTAGAGAAGGCAATTCTCATTCTTTTTCTATATTTGCATTTTAAAAGTAGTCTTGGTCATGTGGACACTCTGCTAAATGGTTGAGGTTCCTCTTGCCATGTGGTGGATGCTCAATTTTACCAATGGAATGGCATTCCCAGAGTACCCCTGGAAACAGTCAGATTACAAAAAGTACAGAGATATGTAAACAGACAGTGAGTGGGCTGCTTTAAAATGCTAGACATTTATGTAGTGCCTAACATGGATTATTTTATTTGATCCTGTTACACATTTCCTGTACTCAGAGCACATTACTCCTAGCATATCCAAGGGTTTTATGGAGGCTCTCACAATAGCTCTAAGGAGCAGCTATGCTGGACTTGGAGTAAAGGAGATCTTAGTTTGAATCCTGTCTCAGATACTAGTTGTATAACCCTGGGAAACTAAGCTTCTCAGCCTCATGTTCCTCGTCTGTGAAATAAGGATGATAATCCTATCTCTGAGGTTTCTGTAATGTCCAAATGAGACAAGATACATAAAGTGCTTCACAAAATGAAGCACTGTATAAATGCTAGCTGTTAATATTATTGTTCTGCAAATGAGGAATTTTGTGGTTAGAGAGGGCAGAATAGCCCATCTTTCTTAAGATCCCTGAGTATGGAGTCAGCGGCTACGTTAAAGGCTCCAGCATTGGGTCTCTAGGTTTCTAATTTCTAGTGGCTGCTGGAAGACCCCTCTTCTCAAGAAAACCAACACTAGGTGGTTCTGCCAAGCTTGAGATGGCACCATGACCCTTTTGGTAGTTGATGAACACCAAGTGAAGGTATTCTTAAAATATAGAATCTGCCTATGTAGGAATGCTTTTATGACACCTTGCTATATTCCCAAGGAACCTCAGAGTTGGAAGGGACCTGAGAAGTCATTTAATTCAACTCATACCTGAGCTAGAATCCCTTCTGTAGCGCCCCTTATAAGTGCAGCTTTTGCATGCAGACCTTCAAAGAGGAGGAGCCCTCTGCCTCCCAGTGCATTTTTGGATCTCTCCTATGTAAGCCTCTCAGATATCTGATGCATGCACACTGTGCTCTTTTCTCTCATCATTATGTTAATTTGTGCTATCTGCATCAGCACTAAAACCATTTATCATCGGGTTTCTGGCTCAGGACCCAAAAGATATCAATAAATCAGGGACATTCTGAGGACAGCCACTTAGCTGATTAAAAGGTTGAGGGATTTATGAGGAAATTGTGTTAATGCTGAAACATGCAGTTTTACAATAAACCATTTAAAGTTTTCTCAGAGGGTGGGGAAGAAGTATATAAATAGCATAGCCTGGGGGTTGCAAGTCTTCAGGCATGCAAAAAATTTACTTGTCCACAGAAGACACTCAAGCAGAACAGGCTATTTCCTCCCTTGTATGATGTGAGGGTCACTTGGACGGCTGTCTGTCTCCACATTTCTTTTACTGATGCCCAGCATTCAACCATTAACAAATTAATTCTTTTGCTCTCTCTTTATTACATATTTGGAGTTTGCAACTACATATTAAGTCCCTAACATGGTTTTTACCTCCATTCAAAAATCTTCATGGGTTGTTTATTACCTGTATGGTATAATCCGTACTATTTTACTTTGATTCATAAGTTAGTATATTTAGAGCTGAAAAGGACCTTAGAGTTCTAGTCTAAACTTCTCATTTTACAGAGGTGGAAACTGAGGACAAGAGAGGTTATAAGTGAGTTGCCCAGGGTCAGAGAGATGTTAAGTGGTGAAGCTGGGATTTGACCTTATGGTTTCTTGGATGCAGACTCTGTGCTCTTTTCTCCATACCTTGGTGACTCCAGACCTTTTGAGATTTTTCTGCAACTTACCTAGCTACATCTCTCATTACTCTGTATGTTCATAAGTTCTAGGGGAAGCAACTTGAGAGATCATCTGTACCAATCCCTTCATTTTATATATGATGGTATCTAGTAAGGTGAAGTACTTGAACTATATCAGCCATGAGTAAGTAGCAGGGACTTCTAGTTTGCTGGAGAGCGTCCAGAGGAAGGCAACTAGAATAGTGAAAGACCTTCAAAGTGTGTCATATGAGGATCAGATAAAGGCACTAAGCATGTTTACCTGGAGGAGGACTCAAGGATAGTTGTCTTCAAACATTTTGAGGGCTGTCACGCGGAGGAAGGGTTAAATTTGTTCTGTTTGGCCCCAGAGCCATAGCCAGGAGCAATGGGTAGAGGTTACAGAGACAAACTTGGGTTTGGTCCAGGAAAAACCTGACAATTCAAGCTTCCCCAAAACAGTATAGGGTCCTTAGAGATGTGGTGGTTTTTCCTCCTTGGAAGTCTTTGAAGAGAGTCAGGATTGCAGCTTGTCAGTTAAGTTATGGTGGGGATTCCTTTTTTGTATGGGTTAGAATAAATAATTGCTGAGTTGTAATAGTTCTACCTGTACCTGAACAAGAAGTCTCTGTAGCTTAAAGATCTGTCATGTGGTTAACTGGCTTTTGATTGAAGACCTTCAATAAGCAGCAATCCACCCACTTGTGAGGCAGCTGATTCTACTTTTGCACAGCTCTAAGTGTTGGGAAGGTTTTCCTGAAATTCCGCCTAAATTTGCTTCTTTGCAACTTCCAACCCTTGTTCCTAGTTCTGCCCTTTAATGCCCAGTAGAACAAATCTAATCTCTTTTCCACATGGCAGCCCTATGAAATGGAATGGAAATAATGGGATTCAGTTAATTATATCCTCCTAAATCTTCTATTCTCCGGGCTGGAACCCTTGCAATTCCAACTCAGGCCTTCTGACTCCAAATTCAGTGCTCCCTTCTGTCCTTCCAGGCTGGTCACCTCACAGTCTCCATTTTTTTTTTAACTTCATAGCATTCTACCTTCTATTATACTTAGCTCTGTACATAACTTGTCTCTCCTACTATATTGTTACACTCCCTGAGGTCAGTGACTATGTTCCTTCTGTCCTATACCCAGCACAGCATCATATGTGTTACAGGTGCTTAATAGATTTTTAATGTGAGCTGAATTAAATGGGAGGAGGGAGTGACTCCTTGAATTGGACCTTGAAATAAAGAAGGGATATTATCAAGGCCAGGACCCATTTCACTTTTGTCTTTCTCATTTGCTGTTATCATGTAGGCCCCATCAAAAAGAGAAGTATCTCATTTGTGCCAAATGGAACATGAATACAACTCTGACTTGGATAATTTATACCTCAGGAAGATTATTTTGGTATCTATATAGAATAAGGATGAGAGAGAGATCAGAGTAGAATCAGGAAAATCAATTAATGAATCAAACTTGTTTCATTGTTGCTGTTACCCCTCATCATCAGTGTTCACTGTGGCTCACTATGTACCATTGATATAAGTATCAAGATTTAGCCACACTAAAGTGGGGTCCCCCTCCAGGGTGGGGCTCTGGTACATGTGTCTAGATCCCCTCCTTGCTTGCAAGCTATTTCCCTCACTTTGAAACGAAACTTCTGTTTGACTGCTGACCCTCCTGTCTCTAGCCTGCTCTTTCCTGGCTCTGGCCCCCCACAGGTTAGAGGTTGGTTCTGTCAGTTTGACAGTAGCTAACATTATATAGTGTTTTAAGGTTTGCAAAGAATTTTGTGCATTTTATCCCAGTTAATTCTCATGGCTACCCTGAGAGGTAGGAGCTATTATTATTGGCCCCATTTTATAAATATGTAAAGCTGAGAGAGATCAGGTGATGTAAGGACACAGCTCCTAAGTGTCTGAGGATAGAATTGAGCTCAGGCTCTTCCTGACTCCAGTTCCCACAATGTTGGCTACTTTAAATTGCCAATCTATGTAAGACTTGTAAGCTATTGCAATAGTCCGGGAGGGAAATGATGAGAGTCTAAACTAGGATGATGGCTGTGTGTATGGAAAGAAGGGGATGGATGCTACTCCCTTTCCAAACTGGAAGGTCATTTCTTGACCTCCTTACACTATACAAAACATCTCAGGTTCAGAGAGAATCATGTTGTCTTTTAGATACTTTACCTCTGTTCCTCTTTCTCCAGCTACCACTCTCCTCTCTGTGTTATCTTCCCCTTTTAACCATGTCAGCTCAAAGGTGGGGATTGATGTCCTTTATCTCTTTGTGTCCTCACAATTTAGGATAGTGCCTGGCATACAGTAAGTACTTTACAAATACTTTTTCTTTTATTTATTTGTCTTTTTGGAGGGGGATAAGGCAGGGCAATTGGGGTTAAGTGACTTGCCCAAGGTCACACAGCTAGTATGTGTCAAGTGGCTGAAGCCAGATTTGAACTCAGGTCTTCCTGACTTCAGGGTTGATGCTCTATTCACTGTGCCACCTAGCTGCCCCTACTTTTTCATTTATTTAATCAATTAATTCATATAGACTGAGGGCATCAGGGAAAGCTTCCTGAAGGAAATGGAGTTTGACTTACTTATTGAAGAATGGGTAAGAACTCAGCAGGTGAATAGGGAGAATGAACACACAGGAACAGCATAAACCAAGGTGGGGAGTTTTTCAGGAATATGTTCAGGGAATAGATAATAGTCCAGTTTGACTGGAGCATAACATGTATAGAAGGGAAAAAAATAATATGAGAAATCTGGCAAGGTAAAGTGGTACCAGTAAATGTGAGATGCTTTTTCAGAGGTTGTAAAGCCAAGCATGAACATCTTTCCAGAGGAGTGCTGCTGGGAACAGCTTTAAGGTTCTGATCACATAGTATAGTGAACACTCTATTTATTCAGCAGTAAATTAAAGCAAAACATTCACAGTAACCAAAGTATAGCATTCACAATGCTATAACATAACAACTTATCACCAAAGTGGCCACATAGTTTTAAACAAAAGATATCATTCAGTAAGTCCTTAACTCAATCATCCTTAAGGAGCAGGCCTCCTTAAGGGACACAAAGTTCAAAGATCAGAGTTCTCCACCCCTAGGTCACACTGTCTTAATCTCTCAGTCCAAAAATCTTCTTTCTTCTTGACTAGAGATTAGTTTCCAATCATCCTTAACTCAATCATCCTTAAGAGGTACCAGGTACAGAGTACAGAGGTCTCCCACCCCTAGGCCACAGTAAATCATGATCTTCTCAGTCAGCATTAAGTACCCAAGGAGAGATCTTTTCATCTTGACTTGAGGCTAGCTCTCAGATTCCATGGTTCCTCTTCCATGGTTCCATCTCCTACCTGAATCTACCCAACTGTCACCTGGATTCAAAGGTAGACAGCTCTCAGCTCCCCATCCAGCTCCTTGTCCAGCTCCTCATCCAGTCCCCATTCCATAATGAAGCTCACAGCTGTCTGTGTCAAGTCCTTCACAGTTTCTGTTTCTGGGAAAACAAAGCTTAAAAGAGCCAAAACAACATTCATGCACATTGCCAGCACCATCATCAATTCAATATTTGCCTGTGAAATCAACATAGACCCACAAACAAGGCCCAAGAGGTCAGCACAAATCATCAGTAAAGTCCCAGGACCTCTGAAACTCTCCTCCAAGACTTCTGCAAACAGAAAACCAGAAAATCCTCTTTCAGGGCATCTAGTAAGGTCCCAGAAGTATCACAAACAAACATCGACACAGACAGAGCAGACAAACAGAGTGCCAGGATACCACAAGTTTTCTACTTCTCAACTCTGCCACCACAAGAGTTCTCTTCTCAGTTCTGCTCTCTCCCAGCTTGTGCTCCTCCTTTTATGTCATCAATTCCTTCCTGTTCCACCCCTTTCTGTTGCATCAGCAAGTCCTTCCCACTGTGGGGTTCACAAGTTCTGTTTCTAAACAAAGACTTGATATAATCAGGGCAGGGCTCAAAGACACTTGGATTCAAACAAAGTGCTAAATACTTAAGTAGCTGAAACAAGGCACTAAGTACTTCTTTGCTTGCCATTACAGAGGTAGAAGGACATTTCCCGTATGCCTAAATGTGGTGTCCTTTGTGTAAACAGATGGTTGGATCAGCATATCATGAGAAAGGCATGATGAGCTTTGAGTTGCTTTTCCAGTAGAAATGATGCAGCAAGTGATGATATACTAGAAAGAGGACCTGGATTCAAATCCTGATTCAAATAGTTCTTCCCATTATTTATTCCCTGTGTGGCCTAGCCAAGTTCCTTAACCTCATTGGCCCTGATGAAGTAGAGTGGCTGGACTAGATGTCCTTTGAAATCCCTTCCATCTCTAGATCTACGATCCTCTAATTTGTGCTCTTTCTCCCCCAAGCCTTTATCCCCAGTTTGTTTTATTATCGATGATATGGGTTTATATTATACAACTGACCAGTGTTAGGTATAGGATAAAACTAAATAGCTCAGGAAGGCCTACATTTCCTAGGATTTTAGGGAAATCCATGAGGAGTTAGAATAAACTTTCTCTGATGCTACTAGACCCATATTTTGGTATGGTTTCTTCTCCTGCTATCCTTGGTTGACTAGTTCCCCTGATCTGTTTAACCAAGGAATAAAAATTAACTTTTACAAAGGGATATTTACTTTATAAATATAGCAAGAACAGAAGTACAAACATTTTCCCCAAATGCCTCATGTGCACACTTTCCCTGTTCAACCTAGGTTTCTCAGAGGCCTAGACTGAATGAAGGAGAGACTTAAACTTAATGAAGTCTTTACAAGGTATTGGTCCTACCAAGTTCATATATAAAGGCAATATCCCTGCTACATTGGCCCTTATCTCAGCTTCCCTGGGTCAGATCCCAAGATTCCTCCTTGTTTCTCAGGACACCAAGGCTAGATTGGCCACAGAAGCTAGCATAAACTCCACTCAGACTTCTTGGTGGTTTCCTCTCCTGATCCTTTAAAACTACCAAGGTCACAGCATCTAATCTCCTTCATCTAAAATAAAAGAACAAATTCTGAGGGAAAGAACTGAGGCCTGTATTCATGGGTCATATATCAGCCTCAGATGGAGAGGGCCTAAAGCTCCTCCTCTTATCTTTCTTCTCTCACTAGAACACCATCTAATGGGAAGAAAGGCAAATCAACAGAAGGGTAAAGTTCCCCAGTTCCAGTTACACAGCCAATCTAAAGGTTCCTACTTACTCCATGTTTGCAGCCTAGAACCAGTTACCAACTGTCTACTCATATCCCAAAGGCTATGTGGGATGGAATCAGGTGAACATTCTGTTCATGCTCAGAAGGGCTGAGCTTCTTAGCTAGTTCCCTATGTTTCACAAATAACACACAGGAGGCACTGGAGTTTTTAGACTCCAGCTTCTAACAGGTTCACTCTTGATCTGGTCAGACAAGAAGAACAGGAAGACAGTTTCAGAATCTTATTTATTCTAGTCTAGTCTTCTCAAGCGGAAGTTGCTGATCATAGGAGCACTAGCTCCTACTAATCATTCTTCTCGCAGGGACTGGCAAGAAGGGGGGGGGCAGCTACCCCTATGTCTCGATGGGGTCAATAGAGACAGGCACAGCTTGTGGCACTCCCCTATATCCCCTCAAGCCTCAAGGGGGGATGATTGAGATAGTTACATGCATTCTTCTACACATTACCCAGATTCCAAATACGTGCCCCTATGGATTCCCCTATGGATTCCCCACTCACTGCCCACTGTCCACTGCCTACTTCTTTTATAGAGCAACAGTTAAAGAAAGCATTTTGCCAACATCAAGCTCACAGGTTAACTTTAGTAATATCGTCATTCTGTGCAGGTGTAGTAAATATCACATTATGTCACCCCCATATCTCACTGTGTGCTTCCTGGAGCAGTTGGAATTTTAGTTGGGACTTAGCCAGGGAAGTCAGTAGTTGGGGTGGAGGAAGGAGAGCATTCCAGGCATGGGAGACAACCAGAATAAATAACTGGAGCTGAGAGATGGAGCGTTTTGTTCTTAGAATAACCAGGAGGCCAGAGTCACTGGGTTAGAGTACATGTTGGGGAGCAATGTGCAAGAAAACAGGAAAGGTAGGAGAGGGCTAGATTATGGAGGACTTTGAATACCAAACAGAGCATTTTCTGTTGGCTTCTGATGATAATGGGAGCCACTGGAATTTATGGAGTGGGGGGAGTTGGAGCTGTGCTTTAGGAACATCACTTTAGTGGCTGAATGGAGGAAGAATTGGAGTGAAGGCCTTTGGGAAGGCCGATTCATTGATAGGCTATTGCAATAATCCAGGCATGAGATGATAAGGATCTGTACCAGAGTGGTGGCAGTGTCAGATGAGAGAAGGGGTTTATTGGAGAGATGTTGTAAAAATGAAATTGTCATCTACAGTAAGAGGAAAGAGCATAATCAGAAGGTCTGGGTAGGATTCTACCTGAACCTTAAAAATATTAATTTTATGTTAAAGGGCCAGGAGTCAGGAGACTTGGCTCTGCCATTAACAAGTTAATTGATTTTTGACAATTTGTTCCTCAAATTGCTACTTCTATAAAATGGGAATATTATCTACTCTACCTATCTCAAATTCTGGTCTTAAGAAGATAATTGGAAAAAATGAAAAATGTTCTATTGAAAGGTTGCTTAAAAAATCCTTAGTCATCCTTAAAATCCACATTCCTCAGGGAAAATTGTATTCTCCCTCCTGAAGTTTTTCTAGGATTTTGTGTGGATATCTTTTTTTGTCCTCATTACATTCTGTCTTGCAGTATAGTTTTTGGTGTACACATTCCTCCCCAGCTGACTGCCCCCTCCTCCACACACACACACAAAATTGATTGTACATCCCTTGAGAGTACGGAAGGCATGCTTTTTGTTTTTATTTCCAGTGCTTGTCACAATGCCTTGTAGACCAAGCAAGGAGTTTAATAAGTGATTACTGAATTGGACACCAGGGAGGCTGCAAACGTTGACCTGGGTTGCTAGTACATTTCCAAAGAAGTTTGTGTTTAGCTATGCCCTCTCAGCAATTCAAGCGGCGTAAGATACTATTTTGTCTGTACATATAGATTCTTAGTCACCAGTTCTGGCCACTGTTCAAACAAACATTCAGCCATTCAGGCCATGATTAGAAAAGCCATTAAGCATAGCTAATGGAGTTATCGTTAAGCCTCATGTGTGATATATTCCTTACAATAAAGGTTTTTTTTCTTCTGTAAAAAATCTGGGTGAAGTAGAGTTCACCAACGGATTTTAGCCGATTGGACCTGATAGGCCATCTCTTGTAACAGAAACAAGAAAATCTGAGCCTGATCGCACCTGGCTGTAGCAGCAGTAGATGCTGTTGGGACAGGGGATGAGAGTTAGTCCTACTGTTTTCGGTCCTAGACAGGACACACCTGGAATATTGCCTTAAGTTCTAAATGTGACATTGATCAGCCAGGAAGAAACCAGAAGAAGAAACCAAGGATAATCAGGGGCCTAGAACCATGTTGTGTGAGGATTAGTTGTGAGAACTGAAGATTGGGAGAAGAGAAAACTCAGTGGATGTAGAATCACCATGTTCAAGTACCTGAAGGATTGCTGTGTGGAACAGTGATGAGACTGTTTCTGTTTGACCCACAGGGACAGGACCAGGACTAATAGAGAGATATTGCAAAGAGGTAAATCTGGACTTGGTGTCAGGAAACACTTCTCATCAATTATAACTGTACTAAGAGTGGAGGCTCATGCCTGTGACCCCTGCTGTTGGAGAGGCCGAAGTTGGCAGATCTCTCGAATGCAGAAATTCTGAGTGTCAGTGGGTTGTGACCATTGGTCCAGTATCTGTATTAAGTACAACATCAGTGTGCTGAGCCCCTGGGAGCAGTTGTCTAGGGAGAGAAGAGTTGGCCCAGGTGGAAATGGAGAAAGTCAAAGTTCTCATACTGATCATTGTTGGGATTAGGCCCTTGTGTAGCTCCTGCACTTCTGTAGCCTGGTTGAGATGGAGAGGCTCAATCTTAAAATCATCACTAGCACCACCAAGTTAACACTACCAACCTAACCCCCTCCCCCAACAGTTATAGCTGCACAGAACTGGAAAAGAGATGGTGATCTTCCCTTCTTGGAGGTCTTCAAACAGAGCCTGGATGACCATGTGTCATATATGTTGAGGAAAGATTCCATTTTAGGCATGAATTGGACTAGATATGTTTGCTGAGTTCCTTTCCAATTTTCAAATTCTGTAATTAGCTGATTTAGTAACCACCCAATAGATGTAGAGAGAACTGTGGTAGGTTATTGAGGAATATACAAAGTTCTTGCCCTAGGAATACTTACAATCTAGCAGAGAGAAAAGACAGTAATATAGATTGCTATAATGTCCAGCATTACATGATAGGAGTCCTTGGTTTTAGAGCTCTCTAACAATGTTGTTGTGTGTGTTTGTTTTTGAAGAAGACCATGGCATCATAATATAATTTTGCATATAAAGAGGAAGAAGGTCAGGGCTAGTAAAATTAGAGATTTGGATTGGATGATTTCTAAGGCCCCTCTAGCTCTGACACTGTGAAACTCATGTTTCTTTGCCTTTTGTTCGCCAAAACCTGGTTAGTCCAAAATAAAGAATGTGGGTTCATGATTAAAGTTAATGTTGTGTTATAAATTTACTCCTAATCTGTGGCAACATCCCTCAGTCAACAGCTGCTTCTCCTTAAACCCTCTGCTCAGCTGCTACCTCAGGACAATCCCAGCTTGGAGATGTGACAATAGGATTTTCTAATTTTAAAGCAGGTGTTTATCACTGGTGGGAGACCAGCTGTTAGAGATACCAGGCACACTGTAACGGTGAGCCCTCAGGGTTTACAGTTTAGATTTAGAATCTATCATCAGGGAAGGTGAATTAAGATCATAAGTGTGAATTATTTGCTAAAGCTATCAGAAAGCTCATACGAATACACCAGTAACCTAGGATGTGTGCTTTCAGATAATCTTAAAGTTTAGAAGGCCTCTGTGGACCCTGACAGCTGCCATGATTGTGTGTTTTAACAGATTAAAGTAATAATGTCATCTCTCAACTCTTTCTTCTGTCCAAATACTAACAAACTGGAGTGCTGTGGATACAGCCAGAGGTATTAAGGGTGTGTGAACATTTCATGCATACTCTATTAGAATTACTGGTCATAGCACCATGTTGTAGTACTGGGCTGCTGCCACTCATGTTTTTGCTTTTTGAGTGCTGAGAGGCAGCAGGATATGGTAACTAAAGGGCTAGATTTAAGATACAATACTTTGTTTAAATCCTGCCTGTGATATATATTAGTTGTGTGACCATGACCAAGGTGCTAGCAGTTGGGAGGATCAAGAAAGGCTTCATGTAAAAGGTATCATTTGACTCGTCCCTTGAAGAGGTAGAGTTGAGGGAGCACTTTTAGACATGAGGCACAATCAATGCCAAGACACAGAAACAGAAGATGGAAGGAGGAGTATGAGAAACAATAGATGTCCAATTTGGGTGAACCATAGTGTATCTGGAGGTGAGTAGTATATTCGTTTCTTTGTCCTTTCTCAAAGAGGACCATAAGACCAGGAAGGTGACATCATGATTTGCAAGTGAATTGGATTTAAGTGAGGTATGTTTGGGCAAAGTCACCAGCCTTACTTTCTCCTCCAGAGCCATCTGGGTCCAGTGGCAAGACATAGATTAGGATGACTGGAGATGCCCTGGGATGCAGTGGGAGACCTTGGCCTTTTTAAGCAAAGGTCTTTCCGAGTTCTCACTTTGACTGAGCAACACCCATTCAGTGATTAAGGTTATGTAAGAACCAAGGTAAAGAATGGTCTCTTTTACCTAGTCAAAAAAAAAAAGTCAATATGGGAGGAGAAGACCCTTAGGATTTGGGGCCAAAATAGAAACAATTGTTATCTACACTCACTCTTAGGCTGGGAAGGCAGGTTGGAGAGATAGTAGGGATAAGAGGTGGCATTTATATTTGATTCCACTAGGGCTAGGCAAAGGAAAGTCATTGGAGTTTATTGCAGACAAAGGATATAGTTCAATCTCTGCTTTAAGTAAATCACTTCGGCAGTTATATTGAAGATGGATTAACTGGGGAGGGAGTATAACATTAATAAGATTTAAGATCTTTCCAGACCATTAATAGGCCTCATTGTGGAGCCCATTAAGGGAAGTTTGCTTAGGGGAGGCTTGCTTGCAGGAAGGCTTTCACACCTTTTGCTAATTTCTAATTAGGCACTGAATCACAAGGTTGGTGATGCCTTCTGGCTGAGTAGTATATATATATTCTGAGTTGGTATTTTGCTTTGGGGGCTCGATTATGAGAAAGTATCTTGTGATTCCCTGGTTGAGATTCTGAGTGGCTATATGTTCAGAGCTCCCGACTGCTCAGATGTAAAGGGATGTATGTAAAATGTATAGTTGATTCAGGTAGTCAGAGCCCTGTCTGTTGGTCTTTATTTCTCTGCTTGTATTTTCTTTGTATTTTTTCTGAAGTTCTGTGTGCTGACTTTTCCCATGAACTAGTGAATGTAATTTAAAAAGATTATTGAACTCTTAAATAGCGAGCTATCTTTCCTAGTAAAGCAGATCTAAGGACCTGACCTGTGCTAGCAGCCATCCTGGGTATGCCAGTCTGGTTGCTGCTACAGGGAGGGAGATCAGTTAGTTCTAGATCATTTGACAAGCTATTGCAATAGTCTAGCCAAGGGGTGATTAGAGCTTGAACTAGGTTGTTATAAAGGAAAAAAGAGGACAGAAGCAAGAGACATTGTAAAGTGACAAGATTTGGCAACTGAGCTAAGTCAGTCAGTCAACAAGCACTTATTAAGTGTTTATTGTATTCCATGTACTCTGCTAAGAAATAGGGATACAAAGAAAGGCAAAAATATGGCTTTTACTCTGAAGGAGCTCACATTTTTCTGGGAGAGACAACAATCATTTATATATACAAATGATTGTGAGCTTTTAAAGATAACCTTAGAGTTGTAAACTGAATGGAAGGATAGTTGTGCTCTCAACAAAAATGGAAACATTCAGAACAGGGAGTGGGGGGAAAGGATAATGGAGTATGTTTTACACATGATTAGGACTCAGAATTAGAACTCTGAACTATTCCCCACCCCAAACCCCAAACCAAAACAAACCCAAAACTGACTTGAATACAAATATGATTAAACTTTGATTAGTTGTCACAAATATTTAGATTCCAATTTCTTTTGTTAAATGCAAAGATAAAAAAAATTAAATTTAAAAACCAATGTTATTTTAAATTCATTGAATAAGATCATCTGTATTTCACTGTGAATCTGTAAGTCATTCAGTACTTTAATTGATTCTGCCTTCTATAAGATTCAGGGGAAAAATGCAAATCCTCATTTATTCATTCATTTGCTCATTCATCCATTCAAACAATTATTATGTATAATATATCTTCTGAGTATAAGATACTATGCCATGAATTATGGGGAATATATAGATGAATAAGGCACAGCATATCTCTTTATGTTAAAGCCTGTTACGTTAGGGAAAGTAACTAGGATATAAAATTTAATGTTTTAAGTGACATAAAAAAAGATATAAGCAATGCATCATGTGAGCTTGGGTTGGGTATGATTAGCCTTAGCTTAATGGAACATTTGAATAGGCCTTGAAGGATCCCATTTTGACAAATTGAGATGAGGAAGAGTATCATGGCAAAATAACGATTAAAGACATGGAGGTGGAAAATTAATATTGTGCTGTGAGTCATCTAGTATGGATGGAGAAAGAGATGCACTGAGATTGAGACTGGGGAAGAATAGCCTGGAAAGAAAGATTATTCAAGGTTTTAAATGCCTTTCTAAGAATTTTGATTGTTGTTCAGTAGGGAGCTTTTGAAATTTTAAGGCAAGGGAATGACATGATCCAAATTTATTTGGGAAAATTAATCTGTCAGTGATGTGTCTGATAGATCAGAGAAAGGAAAGATTAAAATCAGAACAACCAATTATGACCCTGTAACAGTGAAAGTGAGAAGGAATGATAGTCTATGTGTCAGGGTTACAATACAAATAGACAATTGGATGGCCATTGTGAATGTAAAACTTACAGATCTTAAGTATGTAGGACAAAGGTCAAAGGACTCTAAGGTTAGAAGCTTGGGCAAATGGGAAATAAGCAAACAAGGAAATCAGGAATAAGAGGTAGTGTATGTGGTGAGTGTTGAGGGGGTGATGGCAAAGATATTTGCCTTTGGACTCTAAGAAGAGTTTATCTTCTGTGAACTTTGGGGGTAACTTGTATTAAATTATTCAGATTTTTCAAAGTAGTGGAAACACTATACTTCTTTTGTATTTCCTACCCTCTCTTTTAGATTGTGAGGAAGGGAAGTAAGGGAGAAAGTGATTATGTAGTTATATGGGTGGAGCACCAAGAACCCATCTTGTTCTTCCTGATTGGCTGAGCATGAGCTAGAGACCCACAAAGGAGTCCAATCGAGTGCTCCTTAGTTTGCAGATTCCAAAGACAACTTGGAGTTGTTCTAGTGTTCTAGAACAGAGTTTCTTAAACTTTTTCCATTCGAGACCCCTTCAGCACTTCTTGACCTGTGGGGTTGAGACCCCCCAGTTTAATCTAGAAGATCCCATTCTGATTCTATAAAAGAACCAGATGATTAAACTGATGGGCCAAGGTAGGCCTGGTAAAATGGAACTAGATGAAATAATTTAGGAAGTTTAAAGAACACTTAACCTGAGATTATCTAGATTTTTAAAAATATGCATATCTGGTTATTTTACCCTGTTATATAATTTTGGAATGTGTATGATCTCTTTCCTTCTCATGAACAAACCTTAGAAAACCCTCTCTTGTAGCCTCAAGCACGTAGAACCAGGGAATAGAAAGGAAAAAGGAAAATAGGTGCCAGAAGTGGGTACTAACACACAGTGACCTAAAAGTCAAATTGCACTATGACTTTTTGGAACACTGTATGGTAGTGTCAGTGACAAAAGAAGGAAGAATGTGTGGGGGATTACTGAACTCAAGGAGACAAAGCTGTTCAGAGTCTACAGAAGTCAGGAGAGGGGCTTGGTACCTTAATTTAGGGTTTACTAGAAAAGGAAGGTGAAAGATAATGTAGATGAATGCAAAACTTCCCTAGAGCGGTGGTGTCACATTTAGATAGAAACTTGGGTCGTTGGGACATAAGGATCCGTGAAGGCTGCATATTGACTTAGAAAACCACAAATTAACATTATCTATATCTTATCATATTTTAATTTATTTTCTTAAATAATTTCTATTTACATTTTGATCTGCTTCCCTTTCACTTGAGAGTGTTGTTGGCAGAATGCCCCTGAGTGTTTGATACTTCTGTCTTCCAAGAAAGAGTTGAAACTCAAGGAAGTTACCTATGAAAGATCTAAGGCCTAGGGTTGGATCATTTACACAGAAATGTGTGAAATGTGAGTGTTTAAAGAGATCTGTCTAGAATTGGGGAGAGAAATCGGGGGTGGAAATATAGATTTAGTAATCATTCTAGAAGAATAGTTGAAACCTTCAGAATAGAGGAAATGTCAAAGGGATGAGTAGTATATAGAGAAAAGAGGAGGGAGGTTAGAGGTTTTTATTTTGTAATAGTTTTTTTAATCAATACCTTTTGTTTTTATATCACATTTCCCATGTATCCTCTCCTTCACAGAGAGCCATCCCTTATAGAAAAGAATTTTTTTAACGAGACAAAAGAGAAAAAAATTCAGCAAAACCAATCAACACATTGAAAAAAGAAACTTTCATTATATTTTATATTTTATATACAATGTTTCACATGTTTTGCAAAGAAAGCAAAGAAGGTCTTCTAATATGTCTTCTCTGGGGTCACATGTTATTTATAATTTTTTAATATTCAGTTCTAATTGTTTTGTGATTGTTGGTTTCCTCATTTGCATTGTCATAGTCATTGTGTTTGTGGCTCTGTTTATTTCACTTTTGCATCAGTTGATATGTCTCTCCATGCTTCTCTGTATTCATCACATTAAGAACAGAACTTTGGGGAATGCTGACCGTAAGGAGGTGGCAGGAAGAAAAGAGATCAGTAAAGAAGAGACAGCACAATTGTAGATATGAGAGGAAATACATAATGGTTGAATGTCATAGCCAAAAAAAGGAGAGAATTTCAAAAAAGGGAGGATTTATTAAGTGTTTAGTGCTTCAGAAAGGTCAAGGTGAATGAAGGTTAAAAAAAACCTTCCTTCTCTTCACTGTTCTTTATTTACCTCGAAAGATACTAGATCCAAACAAAATGTTTCCTTTTGAAATCTTGCCAAATTTTGTCTATTTAAAGGCATGTAGGTGTTTCAGTGGATAGAGATCTGAGACTGGATTCAGGAAGCCCCAACTTAAAATGTGATTTCAGATAGTCAGTTGTATGACTCTGGGTAAGTCACTTAACCTCTGTCTGCTGCAGTTACCTCATTTGTAAAGTGTGTGTGATAATAGCGCTTATCTCCCAGGATTGTTGTTAGCATCAAATGAGATAATATTTGTGAAGTGCTTAGCACAGTTCTTGTCACATAGTAAATGCTATATAAATTCTTACCCCTTACCCCCACCCGATTTCAAATCCTAGGATTAGGAACAGGCAGGCCTTTTAACTTTATAATCTTTGAGCAAAAATGTCTATTTTGGGGATCATAGCTACAGAACTGTAAGGTACCTTAGAAGTCATCTAGGCAAATAGTTTCATTTTACAGATGTAGAAATTGATGCCCTGAGAGATTAAGCTGTTTAAATAAATGAGTTTATTCTTTCCTTCCCACTCCCCAGACCTTTATTAAGCAGTTACTATGTGCTAGGCATTGGGCTAAACTCTGGGGATGCAAATTAAAAAGCAAGACAATTCCTTCCTTGAGGAATTTATATTCTGAAAGGGGAAGATTATATATGTGT
>CM053588.1:120966386-120985099 GCA_028646515.1 Pseudochirops corinnae | reverse complement strand
AAAACATGCTATTGTTATTTTTCATATTTGGTTTTGCTTTTTTTTCCCAGTGATCACTCATTGGTTACAACCCTTCTATAAGACCAAACTATTGTACAATGTGAAAGTATTTGCAGATCCTATAGATGATTGCACACCACCATGGGGGGCGGGGGGGAAGGGAGGGGAGAAAATCTGAAACTCAAGTGATTGTGGAACTGAATCTTGTAAACTAAAAGTAAATAAACAAGTCATTAAAAAAATTTTTTTTAATTATTTTCATTTTTTTTCCTTTTCATAGGGCAATTGGGGTTAAGTAACTTGCCCAAGGTCATACGGCTAGTTTTTGTTATGAGTCTGAGGCCAGATTTGAACTCTGGTCCTCCTGACTCCAGGGCCCATGCTCTATTCACTATGCCATCTAGCCACCCCATATGTTTTTTTTTAAAACAGATTTACAAGATAAGTACATCAGTGTAATTCTATAGCTATGGTTTACCTAACTTTTAGCACCTCATTAAGTAAACTCTCTTACACTATTCTTATAGAAAATATGGATAGATATGGGTCAGACCATAGGACAATTAGATGGATTCAGTACTAGTTAAATGACCGGCCTCAAGGATTCATTACTGGCTTGATATCAACTTGGAAGAAGTCTCTAGTGCAATGCCACAGGAATCTTTGATTGGTCTCGTACGATTTAACATTTATATCAATGATTTAGGTAAGAGCATAGATCAAACACATCACTTTTCTGGGCCACAAAGCTGGGAGAAATAGCTGACACATTGGCTAAGGAAGTCAGGATTCAGAAAGACCTTGACAAGCTAGAAAACTGAGCCAAATTGAATAAGATGAAATGAATAGGGAGAAATGAAGGGAAATAAAAACAAAATCAAGCAAATCGTGACAATATAAAGTGAATAAACTTGTTCGCCAGATCCTGGAATATGAAAACTTCAGAATGCCCATTCTACTGAACATGGGTTATCCCGAACTAAATGATATCTTATATACCTGCACTTATAAAAACTAGAACATCTTCACTTTTTCAGTCAATAAATCTCAGCACCCAAAATGCAGACATAACTCCCTAAGGGAGGTAAAACACCTCCACAAGACTCTCTTTGCAGTCTAATAATTCAATTTTAGCAATGGAAACCTTATAGTACCACTGTCAGAGAACCACAACTGAACCATGTGGACCACTGGTCTGATTCAGTTTGTCACATGGAATTTCTTGTGAACATAAGAAACTATAATTGAATAGATTATAGAGCAGTATATAGAGCAGTAATAAACATGCTTTCAGCTTTAGAACATTTGTTATCAGTTATCAGATAATAGCCAGTTACAGTCAAATATGTCTTGCTAAGCTGTCAGGTTTTAAGCCTCTTAAGCAGTCTCTTCTAATAATATACTCATCTCAGTGATCGGTCTTTCAAATGGGAACATGACTAGCTCTAAGGAGCAGTACTTAATGAAAGATAAATTTTCTTGTATGGATATACAGCATCAATCTCCACCAATGCCCTGCTCTGATCTTCCATCAATGGCATGAAGGTAGTCCTGGGTTCTTAAAAGCCAGGGCTTTTGAAGCACTTTTGAAGCCACTGAAGCATTTGTCTTGGCAGATTCAGTCAAGCTCAGTGATAGACCTTGTGCCTGTCATCTGAGAACCAACGTATTTAAGTCTGGAGATGCTCATCACCAGTTGGGTCAATGAGAAAAAGCAACCAACAAAGTATGAGAAGGGGTTGGGGGCAGGGGGCTGGTAATTTGCAATTACAGAGACAGGATCCACCCTGATTCTATCACAAAAATCACAATTTCTTAAAATGTGAGGATGGCTTCAAAAGGACAAAGACACAACAATGAATCACCTCTGCTACCAAAGGCTAGTTATTAAGTCAAAGTCAACATCTCAGCTGCAAACTCAAATGACTGCGGTTGTAGAGTCTATCTCCCAATGAATTTTGTATTCCCTTTGTGTGTGTAGCATACTGAGCAAGACATCACTGGGGAGAGTGGAGAGGGGAGCGGAGAAAACTATGATTTTTATTTTTCATTTTTGTCTTTGCATCCCTAGTGACTACCATAGAGCCAGGCACATTTTAAAAACAAAGGAAAAGCAACAACTTCTGTGAGGAGACCCACTGGAGACCCAACTGAAACTGGCCAGCTGGACAACAGCTCTTTACTTCCTTCCTTCCTTCTTTTCTTCCTTTCTTCCTTCCTTCCTTCATTTCTTTGTGTCTTTCTTTTTCTTTCTTCCTTATTTTTCTTTTCCTTTCCCTTCCCTCTGTCCACATAGGGTATCATACCCTTACCTTTGGGTGCTCTGCCCAAAGGAATATAAATTTTGATTGATGAAACCTCCAAGATATCTTGGGGTTTACTGGCTAGATTTTTTTTTTCTTAAACCCAAATCACTCTTGTTCTCATTGATTGGCCAACAATAGGTCCCAACCCAAGCATTATTCAGTGGTCATCCTTTGGGCTTGGATGACATCAGAGTGAGTGTAAATAGCAATAGTTTCTGTTTTGGCCAGAAACCCTGAGGGTCTTCCCCTCCCAGATTGATTCTTTTTTTTTTTTTTTGAGTAGGTAAAAGAGGCCATTCTTTGCCTCATTCCTTACCTAACCGTTGCCTCACTCAAACTGAGACCTGTTATAGACCTTTGCTTAAAAATGCCCAAGGTCTCCCACCACATCAGGGCCATCTCCAGTCATCCCGATCTATATCTTGCCACAGATGGCTCTGGGGGGAGAAAGTAAGGGTGGTGACTTTGCACAGCCCTGCTTCACTTAAATCCAATTCACTTGCATGTCACAGCATTACCTCCCTGTTGTCATGGCCAAGGACAAACAATAGCAACAGTCAGGCACATAATAGATGCTAAAAGAAATGCTTGTTGATAGATCAATATGAGAAACTCCCAGTGTGGACACTCTCTCCTCTGATATATATTGCAAGTGTTACTGTCTCATATCAGAGAGTTGCCACAGGGCACTGAAAGGTTAAGTGATTTTCCCATGGTCACATAGCCAACATGTGTCAGAGGTATGACCTGAACCCAAGTCTTCCTGACTCCCATGTCTGACTCTTTCCACTACAACATCCTGTACCCTGCTCACTCAGCACCATAAGGGGATATAAAAGAAACAGAAGAAGGTTTCTAAGGAGTCTGCAATCTAGCTGATCAATTTGGCAAAGAAAAAAAAGTCTTACCTTGTTTTTTTCCTCTCAGAAGTGATACTTTAACATGACCAATGTGAAACTCTCATCTTTATTATCTGATATAACAGAAAAATAAAAGCACTGGGAGACAGAAGATTTGGGTTCTGGTCCCAAATCAAATGTGTGCCCTTGGGCAAGTCACTTTTACCTCTATTTCATTATCAAAAATGAGGAAAGTGAACTAGATAATCTCTAAAATTCTTCACTGCTCAAAAATTCTATCACTATGTTAATAGGAGAATTAACATCAGAAATGGAATTATTCCAACTGCTGTCAGTGTACAAAACCAGAAATATGTCTGTCTCCACATTTCTCATCCTATACCTTTCGTGCTCTGGTTTGTGAGTAGAGGGCATGGAAGGTTAATTGGAAGGGGACAGAATAATAGGATCTGAGACTCACGAAGGCCCAACTATTTCATCATGCACAGCTCTTAGTATTCTGCCTCCATTCCTGCTCACACAAATTTAGCCTCTCCAGAAGTCACTGCCCTGTAGTCATGGCCACCTCTGCTGAGCAAATTGGCTATACTTCATTAATTTTAAGGGCTTCACTGGTGCACTTTCAAGTTCTCTGCCGTTTTCTAATTAGAAAACAGCCATAAGGGGAGCAAAGAGGGGTAAACTCCTGACCTGCCAAGGGCCATTACCCAAAGCTCATTCCTTGGAGGTGATGAGATTTTATTTCAACTCTGAATTCTTGAAAAAGGAAAAAAAATACTCTTACTCTACATTTGTGCCAAGAGAGAAACTTTTGGGGAGGCATGCCAAGTATATACCCAAACATTCCAGGTCTACTTGCTTATTGTTGTTGTTGTTCAGTCATCTTCACTCATGTCCAACTCTTTGTGAGCCCCCTTTGGGGTTTTCTTGGCAAAGACACTGGAGTTTTTGGCCATTCCCTTTTCCAGCTCATTTTACAGATGAGGAAAATGAGGCAAACAGGGTTAAGTGACTTGCTCAGGGTCACACAGCTAGTCCAAGGACAGATTTGAACTCAGAAAAATAAGTCTTTCCAACTCCAGGCCCAACACCCTATCTGCTGCGTCACTTAGCTGCTTACCTTATATTCAAAAAGAAAAAGTCCAAAGAAAAGACTGTAGAGATCAGCAGTCAGGATGCCCAGGTTGACCGAGGTGGCACTCGTGGCTTTGATAACCACTGGCATGAAGCTATACAGACAGAACATACAGAGGGCAAAAGCCACAAATAGCAGGGCTGCAAGATAAAAAAAAAATCACACATGACATCACAGGTGGGAAATAATTCCAGTTAGCAAACTTGGCAGATATTTGTTAGGTGTAGACTATAGAAAGAGCAGTGGCCTGGATAATGAGGGAGATTTAAAAAAACCTTAGATAAGCCACAGCGCATAGTCTGTTAGGGAGTATGGCACATATACAAAAACTGGACTAAAAAGTAATATAAAATCAGTGCATAATAGAGGTGAAGACAGGTTATGTGAGACTGGGGGGGGGGGGTGTGCGGGGGGGAAGGGGAGGTCTAGTCTACTGTCTGGAAGTCATGTTCAAGGTGCACGTACTTCGGTAGTGTGTATCAACATGCTTCCCTAGTAATATCCAGTCAGGAAAGTCAGAGAAACCAAACTTTCCAAGGTGGAAAAAAAGACGAACATATTTCTAGCTCGGGGGCTGGAAATTTCTGGGAAGGAGCCAAATGAAGGGATTGGAATAGATAATCTCTAAGGTGCCCTTGAGCTTTCAAATTCACTTCTAGGATTTAGCCCAGACTCAGGCAGGGGGTTGTTTATTTTCCCCAGCTCAAATGAGAAGAAATCTGCTGCCTTTCTCTCCCTTTCCAAGTCAGCAGAGCAAAGCTTCCTAATTATTGAGCTCATTATTTTGCTGGAAAGTCAGAGGTCACTTAACATTTTCATCACCAGAAAGTTACTAAATGCTTAATAGGGGCATAGTCTGCAGAAGTCACCCTTTGTCCAAGATGATGAAGAATATTCCCAAATGGGTCTCCAAACCTTTGTCTATCTACAAATACTATCTGTTGGTGAAATTCTAGAGGACATTCAGGTTCTAGAAAAGACACTGAACTAGATGGCAGTAAGGGCCCTTCCCAGTCAAAGAATCTACAATTCTATGACTGAACAGGATTTGATATTCACTTGTCTTTTGCATGTGCTGTTATCACTCCTCGATAAAATGTAAGCCACTTGAAGCCAGGGACTGTTTCATTTCTGTTTGTTTATTCCCAATGCCTGACTCTGTTGTTGTTCAGTCATAGTTTGACTCTTTGTGACCCCATTTGGGGTTTTCTTGGTAAAATTAATGAAGTATTTTGCCACTTTCTTCTTCAGCTCATTTTACAGATGAGAAAACTGATGCAAACAGGGTTAAGTGACTTGCCCAGGGTCACACAGCTTCTAAGCATGTGAGACCAGATTTTAATTCAGTAAGATGAGTCTTCCTGAATCCAGGCCTGACACTATCTACTATGCCACCTAGCTGCCCAATACCTGACATAGCTGGTGTTTAAAAACTGCTTTTTGAATGAATGAGGAAAGTATATTGTGAATCTTAAAGTACTAGATAAATGTGAGTTGTCACTTTGGTATAGACCTACAATTTCATTAGTATAAGAAGCTGCATATGAGAAAAATTCTACCAATACAGGTTGCCAATCCTTTTCGACACTTATAGACTTCAAGAGTTGCCTGATGCATTGAGAGGGCAGGTGGCTTACTCAGGGTCACTCAGCCAATATATGTGCAGTGGCAGGACCTGAACCCACATCTTCCTGACTTTGAAGTGAGCTCTCTATCAACTATGCTATGTAAACCACTGTGATTATTATAAACTGTAACGACCTCTTTATTTGGTCTCTGATTGGCTCAATTTTTACCATCTGGCTATGAATCAAGGATTTCTAGGATGTCAAAGGGGTTAGATAAATTTAAGGTCCCTTATCTCTGCTGCTAATAAGGTCCATGAGGCCGACATACTGTGACAGAACGGGACAAGATGAAAGGGCAGTGACTCACACTAGTCTTAATGAAGGACATACTGCAAGAATTTTTTTAAACTGGATTATGAGGAATCTGCAGATGCATTGCTTTGAAATTCATCACTAGAGATAATTTCTCTGTAACAATTTAGATTGTTAGAAACTAATTGTCCAACCACACGTCATGATAATATCTTAAAATAGGACTCAACGTGAGTTACTGCTAGGGACTTTCTTTACAAAGTCATTTCTCTACAGGGATGTTCAATCACACTAATAAATAAGGAAGGCTACATGGCGTAGTAGTAGAAAGAAACCAGGACAGAGTCCAACAAGATCTGAGCTCAAATACTGCCTCTGACACTACTTGCATGACAATAGGCAAGTCACTTCATCTCTATGATCCTTAGTGTTTTTAATCTGTAAATTGGGAATAATAATACTATAGAATCTCACCCATGAGATGAATACAAGAATCTAATGAGAGCACATATGTAAATATTCTGCATGCTTTAAAGTAGTAGATAAATTACAGTTATTATCACAAGAGAGTTAGTTGAATTCAATCCAATCTGACAAGCATTTATGTAGTACCTACCATGCACAAGGCACTGTGCTAAGGATCACAGATACAAAGAAAAACCAAAGAAGAGTCTTTGACCTCAAGGGGCTCACATTCAGGAATTCAGCACGTAAACAGATAAGAACATATGCTATGATTTAGGAAGAAGGAGCAAGAATTAGGATTAAAAGAGAAGCATTTGAAAACTTTTCACCAGTCTTTACAAAATCACAGGGTGTCCAATAGACAACAACATGGTAGTCAATCCTCAGGTTTCCTTGGACCATTGCTGACCAATACCCATAGAGGCCAATTCTATTTGTTTTAACCAGGTAGATGTTCTAGCTTTTATCAGGGCCAGACAAGATTAACCTTTGGTCACACTCAACCACATTTATGTCAGGGGAATGCCAGGATTGAAGAAGGCTTCCCATATGAGATGGAAAATGAGCTAAGCCTTGAAGGAAGATAGGGATTCTAAGAGATGGAATTTGGGGCTGGGGGAGGGAGACATGGGAACAAGTGGGACATATCTAGACTAGAAAAACAAGACTTGGGTGAGATATGACAACTACTTTTGAAGAGCCATCATAGAGAAGAGGGATGAAAAGTTTTCAAATGCAACTTTTTTTCTGAATACATTTACTCAACTGATCAATAAGCATTTATTGAATACCTCCAATGTGCCGAGCACTGTGCTAGACCACTTTCCACCCCAATCCACACATGCTCAGTAACCTCCAGTGGCTCCCTATTACCTCTGGGATCAAATATAAAATTCTCTCCTTGGCATTTAAAGCCCTTACAACTTTACTCTTCCTACCTTTCCAGTCTTCTTACATTTTTCTTCCCTCCACATCCTCTATGATCCAGCCATACCAACCTCCTGGTTGGCTATTCCTTACACACGACTCTCTATCCCCTGACCGTACAATCGCATTGGCTGCTCTCCCTCCTCACCTCTAAGTACTAGATTCCCTGCCTTCCTTCGAGACTTGGCTCAAATCCCATCTTCTGGAGTTTTTTTTCCATGCTCCCTCATCCTAACACTAGTCCCTTCATTCTGAGATTACCTTCCATTTATACTGTACATATCTGATATGTACACACTTATCTGTATGGTGTCTCCCCTCATATAATGTGTGTTCTTTGAGGACAGCAACAGTGTTTTTACCTTTCTTTATATCTCCAATACTTAGCACAGTACCTGACACATAGTAATTGCATAAAACACACTGTTGTTCACCGACTGATTTGGATATGTGGAGCAACTAAGAATGAGAAGTCTTAGATGCTAATGAGGTCAACCTGCATAACTGACAGATTGATGGTACCCTGGAAAGAAATAGGGAAGTTCTAGAGAGGGGTGGGATTAGAGTACAGGTTCCATTTCAGATACCCACAAGACATCCTACTGGAAAATCAAATATGCAACTAGTGATTCAGTACTACAGTTCAGTGCAGAGACTAGGGTGGGAAATATAGATCCTAAGGAGATAAATGAAAGAATAACAATTGAAAGGTACTCTCATTCATAAACATACCAATTTTCCAGTTCCAGTGAATGTCAACAATATCATGATATTCTACAAGTACCCTGAATAAAAATTAGAAAATAAAAATTTAGAATGTAAAACTCATAGATTACTTTTAATACTGACTTTGTACATACTTTAGATAAGAGATTATCATCTTATGTAGGGATATGTATATCTCTATGCATTTTACTCCTATTAACAAGCAATTTCTTAAGACTATACAATAATTAGATATAACAAAGGTAGAAGAGGAAATTAAAATGGGTTCCTAAAGAACTTAAGTTATACTCTCCTATATTTTATTAATAGCAGACTTAATTCTAATTCTAATTTTAATTTAATTTAAATCTAATTTAATTTTAATTCTAAAAAAAAACATAGTTTATCTTCCCTCTCATAGTCTGTTGATGAAATGTTGATGTCCTAGGAATGATTAAGAGAAGCAAGTCTCCATTATATACACCATTATAGAATTAGAGGCAGGAGCCCTAAAGACCTCATACATTTCAACAAATGAAAGAAAGAACAAGCCGTGTTTCAATACTCTCATAAGAGAAAAACATTCAGTGATATCGAGTGAGTTCAGCAGAATCCAAACAGCGTGAGCATAAGCTATAACCAGATCCAAAGAGGAAAAACTCAAAGTAAATAGAGCTTCAGATAGATCTAAAAGGGGACACAGAGCAAGTTCTCTTTGTTGGTTTGTTTGATCTCAATTTGTTAAGATGTGTAGTATAAAATGAGTAATTTTTCTCTATTGGATTATAATTAATAGTATTGATCATAATAGCCAACAATTCTGTGAGTAAGTAGGTAGCACAGCAGATAGAGTGCCTAGCCTGGAGTCAGGAAGATTCATCTTCCTGAGTTCAAATCTGGCCTCAGACACTTACTAGCTGTGTGACCCTGGGCAAGTCACTTAACCCTGTTTGCTTCAGTTTCTTCATCTGTAAAACAATCTGGAGAGGGAAATGACAAACCACTCCAGCATCTTTTCCAAGAAAATGCCAAATTGGGTCATGGAGAGATGGTCATAACTGAAAGGACTGATCAACAACAAAAATATTTATGTAGCACTTTCAGTTCACAAAGCACTGTATAGATATAAAATCATGTTTATTCTTCAAAAAAACCCTATGAGGTAGGTACTATTATTATCTTCATTTTATAGATGAGGAAACTGGCTGAGAAAAGTTAGGGGACTTGCTCAGGATCATACAACTAGAAAGAATCTGAGGTAGGATTCAAACTCAGGTCTTTCTGCCTCCAAGTCCATCCTGACTCTATATATATTATACCACCTAGCTTCTTCCTTAAGTTGTAAATGGCTTAAAATTAGGGTTTGGGCTAAAGATTTACCCCATGTTTAATTCAATTATTAATTTATTGGTGTTTCCTATGAACACTTAGTGTATACAAAAGATTAACCAATTAATCTCCTAAGATAAGTTTTGAAAGTTTTTGAGACCAAAAACAAAATAATTTTCTAAAATCTCTATAGGATTATAAGTCAAAGTAATTAATTTTCTTAATAGTTTCAATTTAATAAATATCAGTAGTAGCAGAGTCATCATGAATGCTGTATTTTCTTATTGTAGTATAAAGGAAAGCAATAGAACCTTACATCTGGATGCCGCTGATAAATGTCCCAAACAAGCCCACCATGCCTAGAAACTCTGCTCGGCTCAGCTTTTTCACAATGTACTCCTCACACACATTAGAAACAGCATAGAGAGAAGCTCCAAGAAGAACTAAGATATCACCAATCAACACATTACTTCCTGTATGAGAAGGGGAAAAAAATTAATCCACAATTAAAGGACCTCACTATCAATATTTCCACCTCCCTTGGATAAATCCTGGGGCAGAATGAGAGGGTGGTGGGGCAAGAGGAACAATGTCAAGCTAGTTACTTGTTGTTCATGTTCATGATAGGGAATGAACTTGTGATTTTACTGACCTAACTCCTAGATGGGAATTCCTTATGCCAGTGAAGGTCAGTACCTTCTCTGAATCTTAGAGTCTTAGAGAGTTTTTCTGGGCCACTGAGAGGTTAAAGTACTCACTCAGGGTCACCTAACCCGTAAATATCAGAGGTAGGCCTTAAACCCAGGTTTTCTTGTCTCTAAGATCATTCTCTATCCCCTGTGCCTATCCACCATTGCTGTGAATATCATCAGACACTTTAGAAAATGTACCTCAATTTTTTAAAGGTTGAAAGTCTATGGAATATAAGGCTGCAGCTTGAAGGATGATGCTGTCTATGACGATCTATGATTTTTTAAAAAATATTTCTTCCTGCCTCAGACTTTCTTTAGTCATCAGGAAGATGAGGCTCAATCTAGAATACCTAGGAAGGTCAGGTTTTCAAAGAATTATGGCATTACCCAACAACAGACAGATCACATCACAGTTTCAAAAAAATCACTGAGAAGGAAAGTATTTTTCAATACTTTTCTCAGTTTTAACCCCAAGGGAATGGTATAGGAGGGGTTTATATAAGTAAAATGCACATTCTGACTCAGTTTTATTTTTCATCTGAATTTTGAAACAATGTGCAGCTTTTTATCTGCAATAAGAGCTAAAGGGATTTAGAATATATATTGAATATATATTGCCCTCTTTTTAAAAAAAAGTATTTATTTTATTTCAAATTTATAGAATAAAACAAGCATTTCCATAACATAGCATAATAAAAAGGTGATTGCACATGAAACTGCAAATCTATTATATACAACTTGCTATTCCTTTTAAATATATAATAAAGTTATTATATAAAATATCTTTTTTTATATTACCTTTTAAATTATATTACCTATGAATTTTTTAAAATAAAAAAATTCATAGCAAACTCAGAGTCTGCCCTAGATATTTAGAAAATAATTAATTCAAATTTTGGAGTTTCAAGAAGAGGAGGGTTAATACAAACAAATGAAGAGAAATAATGGAGATTGTTTTTTCCCAAAGCAGGTAATACTTGGTTAAGAAAAAAATGTAATGTCAAAAAAGAGATAGAGGGACTATCTATGGGCACCTAAACATTTAGAATTTGTATAGAGCTAGTGAGAAACTGTAGAAATCATCACGCCCCACCTCTGCATTTATACAGATGAAAAAACTGAGGAGGCACAGACTGATGAAGAGACATGTCCAAGATCTCAGATGGCTAATGTCTTGATTGGCATCCAGATCTCTTGACTCCCAGCCCAGGACTTTTTCCACATCACCCTACTGACCATATTCCTTTGTTATTAAATTAAGGAAATTATGTATTTCTCTCAACATTTTCCAACAACAGGCTTGTAATATAAACTAGGAGAAAATCAACTTAAAAACTTGATTTTAAATTTACCCAAGAAGTCTATCTGGTGTCTTAATGTGCCTTAATTATCATTATTTTAAGTTAAAATGTCTCCAAAGTATCTATAAGGTTATGTCTTGAAGTGAGAAAGAAAATTTTACCTGAATTATTATCTCTCCCAGCTAGTATGTCAGCACCAACCATTGTTCCTACTCCCAAAAGACAGACGGCCACAGCAATAAAATGGATCACTCTGTATCTTGCATGAAGAACAAACCATGAAAGCGCCATCAGAACTGGAATCCCAAAGCAGTCCAAAAGCTGTTTACATGGAGAGGAACAATCTGCTGTTAAACTAGCCTGTATTAGTGCTGGGGCAGTGACGAAATGGATCTACTGCAAGGATGGTCAACACCAATCCATGAGCTTACCCTTCCCAACAGAGTTCACAACAGCTACCGGTCCCATTGACTCTCTCCCAGTCTATACTGACACTGGCAGGTCCATGATCAGAACAACTCACATTTCTATGGTTTCTTAGGGTTTTCTTTTTGAATTGTAGTTGATTATTTTTGTTTTTAAAGCATAATTATTTCCAGATATACTACCTTTACAGAACTGAGGACAGGCAGCTAGGTGGCATAGTAGGTAGAGCTCTGGGCCTAGAGTAAGGAAAACTTTGATTCAAACTCAACCTCAGGTACTTATTAGCTGGAAGAACTTGGACAAGTCGTTTAACTTTTTTGCCTCCATTTCCTCAACTTTAAAATAAGGATATGACCTACCTCCTAGGACTGTTGTGCAGATCAAATTAGAAAATATTTATAAAACAGTTCACCTGCTATTAACTGTCTGTGTAATCCTGATCAAGTCACTTAACCTCTGTTGGCCTCAGTTTTCTCAACTGGAAAACGTGGATAAGAATAGCACCTATCACACAGGGTTGTTATAAGGATGAAATGAGATAATATTTGTAAATTGCACTGGCACTACACAAATGCTTATTCCCTTCCCCTTCTCCATGTAGCAAGCCTTTTCTTTTAACAAAGAAAAACAGCTAAGCAATGCCAAGTGACACAGTGCGCATGTATAAATTAAAATATCATCAAAACTGTTGATGTGCCAAGGAAATGGGGGGAGGTACATTGAGCTTTCTCCTCTGGTGCCAAGACTGGTCATCATAGTTGAAAGGCACTGCTTTCATTTTTGTCTTCTTTTCCTTCACAAATGCAGTAATCCTTGTATATGTCACTTTCCTGGTCCTGATTACTCTGCATCAGTTCATACAAGTATTTCCACACCTCTCTGAATTCCTCGTATGCATTAATTCTTATGGTTTACCCTTTAATGTCTGTCAAGTACTTTCCTCACAACTCCAAAAAGTAGATAGTTTGGATTTTTTTTTCATTTTATTGATGAGGAAACTGAGGCACTGAGAGTTTGTGACTTGTTCATGATTACATAACTTATTAATTATATGATCACCAGTTTCTGAGGCAAAATTCAAATCTAGGTCTCCTGGCTCTATGTCATAGAATCATTTTAGAGGAGAAAACTGAGACCCAGGGATGTTAAGTGATTTGTCCAAGGTCACAGAGTAATAAGCACCAGAGATGGGATTTAAAGCCAAGTTCTTTGACTCTAGAGTCAACACTCTTAGGGAAGGAGGGAAGGAAGGAAGGAAGGAGGGAAAGAGAAAGAAATGGAAAGGAAGGAAGGAAAAAAGGAGGAAGGAAAAGAAAGGAGGGAAGGAGAGAAAAGAAGGAAAAGAAAGGACAGAAGGAGAGAAAGGAAGGAAAAGAAAGGACAGAAGGGAAGGAAGGAAGGAAGGAAGGAAGGAAGGAAGGAAGGAAGGAAGCAATGATAATTATAGTGCTGGACCTGAAATCAGGAAGATCTGGGCTCAGATCTGACCTCTGACACTTAATAGCTACATGATCCTGGACAGGTTATTTAGCATCTTTGTCTGGAAACACCCTGGCAAATAGGCTGAGATCTGCTAGCAGTGAAAAAAAAGTCTCTGTAGCAGTCATTCCCCAAATTCTGACTTTACAGAGTCTTCTGGCATTTACAGATCCTTCTGGTATCTAACATTTATAAAGGGCTTTAAAGGTTACAACACACTTGTTACCTCCTTTGGGCTTCATAACAACAATTTAGGTACTAAAGTTAAGCACTAGTTTCACTCTAAAAAAATCAGGAATAGTTATGGATTATGAGGAAGACACTCAATGACCATGGTCTTTGCCCTTTCCTTGGGGTCTCCATACTATCACAGATAAAAGAACTTTAGAGTCACAAGAGACCTCAGTGGACTTCTAGTGTAAGTCACAGTTGAAAGAAGTCCCTATAGTAACATACCCAATCCAACCTTCATTTGAAGACCTCCAATGAGGAGGAATCCAACAACATGGACATTCCACTTTGAGGCAGCTCAAATTGTTAGGAAGTTTTTCCTGACATCAAGCCTACCTCTTCCTCTTTATAGTTTCTACCCATTGTTCCTGTATTCAAGCCACTGGGACTAAACAGAATAATTCTAACTCCCCTCTCATATGACAGCGTTTCAGATAGTTAAAGACAGCTCTCATGTCTCCCCTTAGCCTTCTTTTCTCCAGGATAACCAACCCCAGTTCCTTCAACTAATCCTCAGATGACATGGACTCAAGGCCCTTCAGCACTCTGGGTGCCCTCCTCTAGACACCCATTAGCTTATTTATGTCCTTCAGACTCATTTGAAAAGTTCCACTAGACCAGCAGTTCTTAAACTTTTTGGTCTTAGGCCCCTTTACGCTCTTAAAAATTACTGAGGACGCCAAAAAGCTTTTGCTTATATGGGTTATAGCTACAGATATTTTCTGTATTAGAAATTAAAACATGTTATTGTTATTATGAAAATAGTTTTGACCTTGAAGACCCTCTAAAAGGGTCTCAAGGACCTTCACAAGAACTCAGTCCACACTTTGAGAATTGCTACACTTGGCTACCAACATACTCAGTTCAGCAAGTTACTAAAAGGGTGGTGACTGAGCTATTGTTTGGGGATAGTGTAAGAATACTCTCCTACCTATTCAGCTTGTCTTTCCCCATTTAAAAAACCTGAATGAAGCAAGAAAACTCTTGGCAACAGAGGTTTAGGTAGGAGGACAAATGGTGCAGAGAAGGAGCAAAATCTCCACAATCCAGTGCCACCCCACCTATCAACCTTGGTTCCCACTATTTCCCAACATGGACCCTCTTCTCTTTATTGGTGTACGGTGTAGTATCCTGATCAGCATAAGTTCTAGAATGACGAACGTACCAGTCCTTCTCTAGACCACATTTGGAGGTGGGGGAAGGGGGTATTGTTTTGTTTTAGTTTTAAACACCTTGTTTCAGAAGTGATATTGATAATCTCAAAGACGTTCAGAGGAAGACGACCAAACTTACAATTATGCTAGTAAAGTGACTTCTAAACCATGCCTTTAAGAGGATGGTTAAAAGAACTGGAGATGTTTAGTATTGAGAAGAGAACACTTCATAGGCAACTTAATAACATATGCGTAAGTGATATCAAATAGCTTGCTTTCTCAAGGAGGGGGGTGGAGCAGGAGGGAGGGAGAGAATTTGAAACTCAAGTTGTTTTTTAATTATTGTTAAAAATTTTTACATGTAATTCATAAATAGTTGATGAATTTTTTTTAATGTGAAAGGCTATAACATTAAAAAAAAGGGATTGAACTAGTTCTGTTTGGCTCTAGAAGGCAAAATTAGGATGAACAGGTGCAAATTATAGGGAAGACATATTTTGGCTCAACATCAAGAAAAAATGTCCTACCAATAAAAACTGTGAAAAATGAGGGGGCTGCCTGATGCAGTATTGGGTTTCTCTTGACTAGAGGGTTCAAGTAAAGGTTTTATAATCACTTACTGGATGTGCAAATCTTAAAGCAACATATAAATGTTAATTATAATTATTGTTGCTATGGTGGAATCCAGCTCCAGCTCTGGTTTGTTTTTTTAATTGGCTTTCCTTAGTCACTACAGTCCATATTGAAAAGCCCCTTCACTGACTTCTCATGCGCTAAGTTGGAAGAAAATAAGCATTTATTAAGTGCCTACTGTGTGCCAGGCACTGAGCTAAGCACTTTACAAATCTCACTGGTGTCTGCTTCACTCTCTGGTACATTTAGTCATAAACTCTCACTATGTGGAGACTTCAGATACAGGAAGCACTCAAATTCCAAACATGTTCTTGTCCAAAACATCATTTCTAAATTACTTGTTTGAAACCTGAAATGCATTTGCCTACAGAAGCAATTTTATAAATGATGGGTAGCTTTCCAGACTGGCCCACAGGAGCCCATTTGGCTGACGGTGAAGGATTAATTCTTGAATACAAGAAAATCAGGCCATCTTCTTCCATCCAGGTTCTCTCATTCTTGTTTTCAAATTTCTATCCAGCCTGTAGTGCAGGATCTACAGAATCTTTTCACTTTCTCTATGTTGTGTGTGAGCATTCGGTAAAACAGTTGTTCTCATCACCATAGCATTCCGCGCTAGTCAAATGTTTATGATTGTTTGGGTTGTAGGTGCAATAATGAGCTCTAATGTTAACAGCTTTGTCACTGATTAGCTTGAGCACGTTTTCACTAATTCCTGGAAACATTACTCATGTAGCATATGCTTCCTGAAAAACTGACAGTATTCACCTATATGTAGGGTTTGTTTGGGTTTGGGGTGTTTTTTTCCCAATGAGCAGGTTCCAACCTAGTCTGGTCCCTGACACTAAATGTAATGATTCACTTGTAGTTATAAAATCTAAAATGGAAAAGGAAATTCATCTTACCTGGACACTCGTGAGTGTAGTATACTGATAAGCTCTGACAATCACGTAATTAGCCTCCACATCAGCTAGGCCCAAAAAGATGTATTTCCACCATTTTCCTTTCAGGATGTACAAAAGGTTCTCGTTGCCTCATCAGAGAAAGATTTGGCATACATATTAATCATAAATGAAATGTTACTTCTTTAGCTAATAGTGTAAAAACAAAAACTATCTATTTCTTCCTTTGTCATGGTTGTTGGGTACATCCCCTTTCCATTTTCACTCTAGTTCAAATCCTTATTAATGTCTTACCTCTCAGCTAGACTATTGCAATAGCCTCCTAACTTCTCTATATATGTCTATGGGATTCTTAACCTGGGTCCATGAACTTGTTTTGATAACATTTTGATAACTGTATTTCAATATAATTGCTTTCCTTTGGAATCCCAAATGTTTTATTTTATGCGTTTAAAAACTTTCTTCTGAGAGAATGGCTTATTAGGTATCACTGGATTGCCAAAGAGGTTGATGACATTAAAAAAATGTTAAGAACCCCTGCCCTAGTTCAAACCCTGAATCTCACAACCTTTCATCTGTTCTACTTATATAGCTTCCTACTACTTACTCTCCACACTTCGAGTGCCTTTCCCCTGAAACCCATCCTACATACTACTACCATGGTAATCTTTGTAGAGCACATTTAGTTCATGTTATTTCCCAAATCAAAAATTTTAATTCCCCATCGTCTACAGAAAGTCCTTAGCAAAGCATTTAAGGTCCTCCACAATTTATCTCAGTCTGCCTTTCTAGCCTTTTTCTTTTTCATGCAACTCCCACCCCGGCCAACCTTTGGGCTTTTGTTCACATTATTCCCTTTACCCTAAAATTCCCTTCCCTCTCATCTCTGAATATCATTTGAAATGCTACCTATTATTCAATATCCAGATCAAATGCCAAATCTTCCAATGGAAGCTTCCCTGATCTCACAGAATTCCTTTCTCCTCCTTCTTGTAACAACTAGAAAATTCAAGATGTTAAAGAAACAAAGAAAAGTACAATTTGACTAAAGCATATAGTATTTGAAGGTGAGTAGTTGCAGTTATGGTTGGAAAAGTAGTCGGTGTTAGATCGTAGATGGCTTTGAATGTCAGGTAAAGGAGTTTAGACTTTAGGTGATAGGGAGCCACTAAAAAGATCTGATTGGGCAAGAGGTGAAGCAGCAAAGCAGTCAAGTACTTTAGTATAAAAGATAAGGCCTGTTTTACATACCTGGTCGAAAAGCCAACATTGTTGTGTAAATTAAAAACAGTAAACAATAGTTGATAAAACTTTGAAGCATGGGAGTATTCACTTTATACTTGTCTGCCAAATACTGGCTGGTAACAGCTGTCCCACAGATACACAAGGACAGCATCTGGCCTAGAGCAATCGTTTTCAAGATGTTCCTGGAAATGAAAAAATAAAACAATATGAATCACAAGCTAACCTCTTAAGAAAAATTACATTCTAGTTTAAGCACAAAAAAGTCTGACATTTTTAAGTGTGCACATAGGCACACACAGGTACAGATAATAGATAATAGCTGGTTATTCTTGAGCTACCGATTTTCCTATTTCTCAAAATTCTGCTTTTTGCCCCCTTTCCCCATCTCCAAGATATATGTTTCCCAAACACTTTGATTGTCTATTTTAATGCTTTTTCTATGGCACACTGCAATTTTTAAAATTAAGACAGAATTTAGATCAAAATAATCTTGCAGAATTCCTAAAAGTAATTGGCATTTATATAGAATGTTCGAATTCCTTATAATGCATATAGTAAACATGCTGTTCACATTCATTATCTCATTTGATAAGGATCTATCTCAGTGACTGTTTGCTTAAGTATAGTGGGGTTCGGATTCACTCCCACAAAATGACACACACACAGTGTATATACTATATCTACTATTTATTTGATAATAAAAATTAAAAAATAAAAGGTAAATGGGTAGAAAGTAATAATCCATTAAACACTACAGAAGCAGAAAAGAAAATGGACATTTCTTACATACCCAGCATATGCAATAGATCAGTATCGATGAACTTATCAATACTAATGTTGCTACAAAAAGGATAGAGAAGAGAGAGAGAGAAAACGTCACCGATTAGGAGGAGCACCAACTCTTGTCCCAGTGGCTGGGGAATCCCAGGGTTCAGCCATCAGGGTTCCACTCGGGAGGGTCCCAGGCAGGACATCTCCTCCATGGGTGAGATTCCAATTTGGGGTCTGAATCTTATGGTTTAAGTAGTGCTGAGAACAAAGAA
>CM053588.1:120951459-120966286 GCA_028646515.1 Pseudochirops corinnae | reverse complement strand
AACAATGTTTCCTTGCAATGGCTAGTTCCAGGAGTTGGGCAGTTAACCATATCTCTTCTCAAGGTCCTGGCCAGGGTCCCAGGAGAAGCGCAGCCTTCATGTTCCCAGGATTTTCTATTCCAAAACAACTCAGGGTAATAGAAAGGTCTTATTGAGTTAGGGCCTTGGTTTGTATAATCTTATTCCTTACAGAGGGGCTTACCTTGCCCCTTCAGTGACCCTTTGAGGATCACTATGAATAATATGGCCACGATGGTCCCCCTTTTATCAATGAAGAAAATGAAACTCAGATTAAGTGATTTGCCCATAGTCATGCAATTAGTAAGTGCCAGTGGTAGGACTTGAAACATCAGTCATCTGAATTCTAAATCCAGAACTCTTCAACATTGCTTTCCAGCTTATTCTCATTGAGTTCCTTTTCATGTGTCCTATGCTCCTGTTAAATTGGTCTATTCACTATTCCTTGAATTTATGCTGCTCTTCCCATATTCTTTACAGTCTAAACTTATATCATCCCTTATTCCAAAAATGTATGCTCCCAAATCTCACACTCCAATCTCTGCCTGTTCAAATCTTTTCATTTAAGACCCAGACCAAATGCTACCTCCCTCAGCAATCTGTCTCTTTCCCCTCAGCTTCCCCTCCACTACCAACACATGAACACACATACACACACACACACACACACTGCAGCTGGAGATAATCTGCTTCAGATATCATAAAGTACTCTATACCTGTCCTATGTACATATTCCTCTCATATTTTCATTATTTGTTTAGGTATTTTATATAGAAAATAAGCTCCTTGAAAGTAGGGACTACCAATTATCAATCTTTGAAAATATATCACCTTGCTTCTAGCAAGTGCTTAAACACAATTGATGAATTTTTTTAAGTTTAATTAAATTATATTCCATTCTTTATGTCACTCTTTATGGTGCAAAGATACCACAAAAGGCTTTTACTACACAAAGTATAAAGCTGCAGGGTCCCATTTTCATTTGGCCATAGCTTGATCTCTTTCCAAATCTAAGTACATGGCCCATTCTTTTTCGGCAAAAATGACAGTTTGACCATAGACTCTGAACAACGCAAATTGATGTCTGAGATGCTTAGTATATAAATACTGTATTTTGTTGGGCAACATTTTGTCTAGAAAACATTCCGTGTTTTTTTTTTTCCTTCTTGTACCATTACCAAAAAAGTTAGCATAGTCTCACTAAGGAAAAACAAGCACATTCTTTATCTTAAAAAAAAAAAAAATTGGGGGGAGGAGGCGGCTAGGTGGCATAGTGAATAGAGCTCCAGCCCTGGAGTCAAGAGGACCTGAGTTCAAATCCAGCTTCAGATGCTTGACACACTTACTAGCCATGTGACCTTGGGCAAGTCACTTAACCCCAATTGCCCTGCCTTTCCCCCTCCAAAAAGCAAAAAAAAAAAAAATTATTTCATACCAATGAAAGATGGTCACTTTTATAATTAATATAAATTGACCTGATCCATGGGTTAATTCATTATTAATACTATTCACCTTAGAATTTCTCATAAATATATACTCATTTTTTGCTCTAACTAGTAGTCTCCGTTATAGTATTCACATTTTTTCCAATCATTTTTAAGGATTCAAAAAACTTTGAGTCTAAATCATCTCAAGGAAATTGTCTTTTCAACAGGAAATAACAATCTTTCACTATTTAAGCATCCTATTTGGAATATAATTACTTTAAAAATACCGGGTCTATGATATCTAAAACAATTTTATCACTCAAAAAGAAACACATACAATTTAATAATTTCTATAATCCTACCTCTTCTGGTGCTGCTAACTTATTTAAGCCTTTCCTTTTCAAAAGTCAGCCAATATTTAGAAGCACCTTCTATGTATCCAGAATTGTTCTAGATCAGGGGTCCTTTTTTTTCTTTTTTTAAAAACTGCATCTTCCTATTTAACTCAAGCCAGAAGTATAGTGGCCACTCACAGGCCTGATCCCATTGATAATCAATCAGTATAGCATCTTTGATCTGCTCTATTCACAACCTAGGCCAGTTTGCCTCTCCTGAAGCAGCCTGGTAGCTCCCCACTCCCACTGAATGACTAGGTGTTGGACCCAATATAGACACTCAATGGCCTTAACCCAGTGTAGCTGAGAACTCCTGATCTCAAGCAATCTACCACCTTCACTTTCCCAATGGCAAAAACTCCAGGCCACGTGCCACCAAGATCAGCTAGGCCAGAGGTTCTTAACCTATCTTGTGTCACGGATCCCTATGGAAGAAATCTTGTGAGGCCTTTGGACCTCTTTTTGGAATAATGTTATTTTGCCTACATTTAAAATGGAAAGGAAATGCTAGAAATTAGTTTAGAGGTAACTGAAAAGAGACATAATTTTCTTCCCATTCAGTTTCACAGACCCCAAATAAACAGATCCACAGATGCTTTGTGGGTCTGTGCATCCCAGCTTATAAACCTCATTCTAGGCATATGTGTTTAATATATGCCAAAAGATAGTATTTAAACAGGCTTCTACAGGAACAATCTATAATGTTTGCTGTCACTTGGTTTCCAAGCAGAGTACTTATGAAGTCGTTTCCCCCACATTGTTTGAATGTGGTACTGATATAACCAAAATAATAAAGGACCCAGAACTTCTAGGGAGATTTTATAAAAGGACATGAATAAGAATCATACCAGACCAAAAGGCATGAATGGGTTGTAATATGTATTAATCAAGTAAATATCCACATTGTTGAAATCTCAGATCTGTTCAAGTACTCTACCTGCAAACAGGGTAAGCGGCCCACCAGTAAACAAGAATGGCTAAGTTATGGCACCGTGATCCAAGTAAAGGTATGGCTAACTAACTGAAAGAATTCAATCTGGGCATATGCTGGTAAATGTTTAATAATTGGTTTTTTTATACATAATATACACACATTAATATGTGTATATATATATGCAAGCATATACATACACACAATACACATACATATATACACATTTTTAGTTTAATTTGCATTATTAACATTTACTCCACCACTTTCTTAAGTCTCTAGACCATCAACAAAATAATAAATCAAGCCCTAATTTGTAGCTTTTACTGGTTTCTGAGTGTGTAAATGCTCACACTGAAAATTTAACAAATGGCTCTCTGAGAACTGGCTCCCACAATACACAGATCAAAGCCCATGGTGTAATCCTAGGAGCATAGGATTTTGAGCAGGCAGGAACCTCAGAGATCATCTAATCTAACTCCCATTTTTGACATACAAGAAAACTGAATTTTTCCTATAAAATAGAATCATCTGTTAAGTTCATAGGAGTATAACAACTACTAATGCCTATATTATCTTGATAGACAGACAGATAGATAGATAGATAGATAGATAGATAGATAGATAGACAAACAAAGAGATAGTGAGACAGACAGATAGATAAAGAGATAGACAGAGACAGACAGATAGATAGACAGATAGACAGATAGATAGATAGAAAGATAGACGTAGACAAAGAGATAGAGACAGACAGATAGATAGAGATAGACAGAGACAGACAGATAGACAGATAGATAGATAAACAGATAGATAGATAGATAAATAGACAGATACAGATATATGGCTATATCTTGGCAAGAAAATGTGTGTATGTGTATAAAAAACACCTGGATTTCAAAATCTTGAGACTTTTGAGAGCAAGACTTTCCTCCTTGGAGAGAATGATAACTCAAGAGACAGACTTGGTTCCAGAGCTTTAAAGAAGAGGGATATTGTTCCTTCGCCTCTGATAGAAGACGTAGGTGGTTCTAGACTCTTTTCAAGAAAACTCTGCCTCCCCAGACCACTTTTCCACCTCTACCCCAGTGCCTTTCTACCCTAGACACTGGAAATGCCTCCATCCCTGCTGTCTCTTCCTACTACTGATGAGACCCTCCACTTGAGGAAGTATACAGGCCATCCATGCTCACCTCTAACCCTGCTCAGCTCCTGACTCTCAGGATTAATGTTTCACTTTGTCCCCAGGTGACATGTGTTTTCCCTACTCCCCCAGTTTTTAGCTCCCTGTTATCTCTTGTCGTCCCCTATCACAATACAAAGTCAGAGAGGGAAAGGGATTTCTTTCTTTTGCCTGTGTTTGTTTGTAATCCTCGAAGTTAGCTTAGTGCCTCCACACAGTAAGTACTTAATAAATTGCTCTGTTTATCTCTCTCTCTCTCTCTCTCTCTCTCTCTCTCTCTCTCTCTCTCGGCAGAAACCCATGGAGAAAGAGAACAGGCACTGGAAGATAGAAATACAGGTGAAAGTCAGCACCTCAGCACATCCTTCTTTTCCAGCTCTCCTTCCTAGGGATTTTGGAGAACTCCCTAGGGAAAACTGGAACCTTAATCTCTTGGCTGAGTTTAAATATCTCACTCCCATTCTCCCACTCTCATTCACTCCATGTATTTTTATTATATTTTAATCTATACAATTTCTCTATTTTCTGTTTCTATGGGCTTAGATAAATGGGTTTACTTGATAATCACTATCTGAGACGATCATATGTATCACTTGCATTTGGTAGGAAGGGACCAAACCTGCAGATAAAAGCTTAGGGTACCTCTTGCCCTTTAAGGGATACTAACAAGGAAAGAGACTTTAAGCTAAAAAAAAAATAAACAAAAACTTTTCCTAGATCAGCAATATTTAGGAGAGCAGACAGAAATAATTCTAGTGTAATATACCTCTGTCTCAGAGAAAACATTAACTAACCTGTGGCCCTTTCTCCTACTCCATACAGGAAGGAATGTAAGTATCCCTTCGAAAGAGAACGGCAAAACTACAGAGAGAGCTATTTATACCTTCCCATGAACCCCTTTTAGACAACCCATATAGACATATATAACCTACATGGGAAGCACATATATTATATACAGTAGGTATGTACATATATGCCGGTGTATTTAGCTTATATGTACATTTATAGCACATTTTCATATATACATTTATATATTTTATGTATATATACATATATATATATATACATACACACACACACACACACAGAGATAGATAGCTTATACTTACGCAGCATTTTAAAAGGTTGGCAAGGTACAATATTTAATTAATTTCATTTGAGCCTCACAACAACCATGTGAGGTAAGTGATATTAGTATTTCCATTTTACAAATGAAGAAACTATCCTTTATAGTAGGCCTAAGATCATGGACTTAGCATTAGAAAGGACTTTAGAGGTTATCTAGTACAACCTCCTCTTATAACATGTGAGGAAATGCAATCAAAGGGATTCATAATTTTCCCAAGGTTACCAGGTAGAAAGTGGCAGAGATTGATGTGACATGTGACTCCTCAGACTCCAAAGCCATTGCCCTTCTAGTTACACTCATTATAGAGCTGGAAAATGTCTGATTTCAAAATTCAAACCCAAGCAAGCCTGATTCCAAGTCCAGCACTCTATGCCATATAGATATGTAACTTAAAATCATTAAAAATAAACCTCTAGGTACCTCTTTCATCAACCCTTAACTGAGTGATCAACAGTTAAGGGTGACCACTACTTAATACAATCCTGGTCTTTCCTCAGGCCTGAACAAATTAAATTCATGTTTAATATTTCTTGATTTTGTTAGGATTTTTCCATGACTTTAAAATGCCTCGCCAGTACCAACAAATGTTGTACTTAAAGTTTTTTTTTCTGTTACAATTCTAATTGCTCTAGCAAAAGAGGCCCTATCCAAGACTGCTTTCCACTAATCCTTAAAATGTCTTTGGTCACTTTCCCTACACCTTGATCAGCTCTATGTTTCCTTTCTATTGGACAGATATGGTATGGATATATGCAATGATTCCAAAATAATAGTGAAATACAACAAAATACTGCTATCCATACAGTTAGCCTGAGATTAGCTAAATCGATACCCTGCCATTGGCATGAGGCTACAAGCTGATATTATGGGAACTGGCATCACACATGGAAGAAGATGATTTGAGCTCAATGGAGTGTGAGGAAAAAAAAGGGATAATCAAGTCTAGCTGGATTTCTAAGGTAATAGTCATGAGAGAGGAAGACATGTGAGAGAGACTAGAATCATTAGCTAGCTGTACATATGTACAACCAAGGAATGTCAGAGGCACTTTTATGGCCCAATGCAATAGGCAACATTTATAGATTGTACATGAGACTATCACATTTAGAAATATGAGCACATATATTTATGTGTTTATGTTGTATTAATTCCAGTGAACAATGTTAATGTTGATCATATGATCATGAGCCTTCACAAGAAAGGACAGGGAATAAGCAAGTTAGCCTCTTTTCACCAATGAACTGAGCCCTGAAGTGTACTCAGAATAATTAACATCACTATTTTCTTCATTCTATACATTCAAGGTGTTTTCTGTGTCATCATATACTTGGTACTATGGAAAGGCAACTTCTATAGATTATAGAAAAATGAAAAAAGTTTCTTCTGAGGAGCTGTTGAAGGCAAGGCATGAGGGGGATAGAAGGATGGGGAAGGAGAATCTGATGCTGGCCAAGCCATAACAACAAAAGCAGCAAGGGACGTAGTTGAGAAGCAGAAATAGTTCTCCTCTCCACCCCCAACTTTTACTATAACCTTTCATGCTAGGGGGAGGAATGAAGGACAATAGGCCCCAGTTTTCCCCTCTCTGAACATCCAATGCTTTCCTTTCTATGATCAGAAACAAAAACAAAGATCACAGATACACTATGCAATTTCTCCATTATTGATCTTTCCTAATAATAAAAGCTTTGTTAGTTTTTTCTTTTCCAATTCAATTAAACAAGTGTTTATTAAGCATTTACCATGTTGAAAAAGGTATGCTAGGTATTTAGTCTTTGCTCTGTTCTTCTATATCAACCAAAATCTCAGTCATGCTGCTCACTCCCTCCTGGCACTCTCCCACTCTCCAATCTGCTCTAATTCTACATTAGTACATCCCTCTACCCCCTCAACATTTTACACCTCCTCTTTATATGCTGTTTTCCCTTATTAGGTCATAAATTCCTTGAGAGTAGGCACCATCTTGTTTTCTTGTTTTTATATTCCTAGTGCATATCACAGCCTGGACCGTAGTAAGTACTTAGTAGATGCTTTAATCTAATCTAGCAAAGATCTATAAGCATAGTACATGTTCACTGATTGGGGAATAGCTAAACAAATTGTGGTACACAAATGTAATGGCATATTAATGTTCTGTAAGAAATGAGGAATATGAAGAATACAAATAAGCACAGGAAGACATGGATGTTCATCGATGTGCAAAGTGAAGTAAAACACAGAAAACAAATTTCAGAGTAGCTACAACAAAATGATGGAAAGAACAATACAAAAAAGAAAAAAGAAAGAAACTCTATACTCTGTAACTATGATAACCAAGCATGGCCTCAAGGAAGAGAGATGAGATTTCACCTACCTCTCTTCTTTGCAGAAGTAGAAGACCACAGACATGGAACACTGTTTATAGTTCCAGATTTGGTTGACACATCTGTTAGTTTTGATAAGTGGCTTCTTTTCTCTTTCTTTTTTACTCTTTTTTTTTTCATAAGGAATATTTCTCTGGGTGGGGAAGGAGGAATATGGGGAATGAAGGTAATATTAAACAAAAATGATCAATAAAAATAAATTTTAAAGGAAATATGCTAGGTGCTTTAGGATATAAAAACCTTTTTACCTACACATAATCATAGAATCTCATATTTTTAGATCCTCAAGGGGCCTTAGAGATTGCAGTCTGGCATTTAAGACCTTCAGTGGGCTGGCCATAATGTACCCTTCCAACTATCTCATATAATGCCCCTTTGTACATGATAGACTTTAGCAAAACAGGAAAATTCACTATTGATCATTCTCATTCTGCCTTATTTTGTCTCTGTCTCTCTGCTTACAATTCCACCATGACTAGAATATGTTCCCTCCACCTGAAGAGATTCTTCATTTCCTTTAAGGATAGGTGCTATCTTAGGTGCCACCTCCTCAATGAAACTTTCCTTGATCACTTCTACCCCCAGATTTTTTATAGGACAATGTTTGCCCCTGCCTTTGTATTTATCACACCCTCATCTTTATTATGATTTTTTTGTATTGTAACAGCAAGCAAAGTAGGACTTCTTGTTTTTCTGGATTGAGTTTTAGCCAATCAAGTGCCTCTGAGTCTTGCCTTTGATTGAATCAAGAGTCTTTGGTTGAATCAAGAGTCTTTGAATCAAGAGTCTTTGATTGGAAACAGTATATATTTATTGCTTGGAGGAAGAGGACAGTGTAGAGAAAGGAGCAGAGCTGAAAGAGAGAAGCAAGCATGATCAAGCTAGGGAACTTGCTTGTAGGAAAGCCCAATAGAAAGAATGCTTGTGATGTCAGCACTTTGTTAATCTGTGTCTGTGTTAATTTCTCAGACAGAAGCCTTGATGGTGCTGGTAATGTGTATAAATATTGTTGGTGCCCTGTTAAGTTTTGTTTTCATAGAAACAGAAGCTGAAGGCAAGAGCCCCTGGAGCCTGCTGTCAAGCAGGAGCTTAGAGTGGAGCAGTCCCCATGAGCTGAGATATGGAGCAGGAGTGGAGAGCTGTCTAAGTGTGAAGGGGCAAGGTAAGACCCTCTGTAAGGAATAAGATTATACAAACCAAGGCCCCAACTCAATAGGACCTTTCAATTACCCTGAATTGTTTTGGAACAGAAAATCCTGGGAACATAAGGGCTGCGCTTCTCCTGGGACCCTGGCCAGGACCTTGAGAAGAAATATGGTTAAGTGCCCAACTCCTGGAACTAGCCATTCCAAGGAAACATCACTCTTGGGGGGACCTTGGAGGGATTGGCCTCCCTCCTCGGCCTCACACAAGATATGATGCTTGCTAAAAAACACCTGGCAATATGTCTTCTTTGTTCTCAATACTACTTAAAGTGTAAGATTCAGACCCCAAATTGGAATCTCACCCATGGAGGAGATGTCTTGCCCGGGACCCTCCCGAGCGGAAACCTGATGGCTGTATCCGGAATTCCTCAGCATCGGTGATGACTGTAAACATGTATTGGTATATTCTGCTATGCAGTTGGAGCCCTGCCTGTTCTGGCAGGACCCTGACAGGTGGTCAGGTGTTGGTGTTTCCCCGCATCAGTGATGATCGTGGATATGTATGTATATATATATAAATCATAGTTGCTCTTATTTTACTATTCCTAAGCCTTTACTCTGTTATCTCTGGCTTCCTTCCTATTTGCCTATATTCTAAATAAACTATATTGGATCTTTTGAAGTGCCAAGTGTTCCATTCATGCGAATCCTGAACCTCCTTAATCAGACTATGTGTGAATCCAGGTGACAGTCAAGAGCAGTCAGCCCACAGAGGAAGAATGAGTTTGAAAATCAGCCTTGAGTCAAGATGAGAGAGGACTTTACTTGGACACTGTATTGACTGAGGCAATTGTGACTTACTGTGACCTAGGGGTGAATGATGCTTGTATTTTCTGCTACCCCTTAAGAATGATATGTTGTGCTATGGAAGATTCTAGCCTGGAACCCCCTGATTTGGGGAATGCAATGATATATAATATGTAATGTGTTATGCTAGGGAAGATCCTGACCTGGGATCCCCTGTTTGTGTAAACAAGTATTTTGGGAAATGTTACTGAATACAATGATAAATGCCATGTGCCATAAGACATATTGAGTGTTATGAGAATAGATTGATAGATAGATAGATAGATAGAGATATGTATGTATTAGATGACATGTTAAGGATATCTTAGGATGATATCTTAAGGATGCTGCTATGAATGGTATGCTTCATTGAACAATGTTTAGTTTAGTTCTGAATTGAGAGTTCATTATACTATGCAATCAGACCCTTAAAATTATTCACAGCGTCAGTCCTCAGGAGTGCTGCTGTGACTGGCAGCATGTATACATGTATACATCTTGAGATGTTGAAGAAGGAGAAGAAATCATATTTATACAATGTTTTAAGATTTGAAAAGCACTTTATATGTGCTATTTTATGATATAAGTCTATTCTGCTTTATATCATTGCACAGGAGCTGTGCAAACAAAGTGTTATGGACAATCAGAGGAAACAGAAATAAAAAACCACTGTGAAAGATGAAGACAGGGATAAAGAAAAACTCCTTAAAGGAGTTTTGAGATGAGACTTGAGGGACAGGCAAGTGGGAACAATATTCTACAAGGAAGGAGGAATGCTAAATACATGCAGAGAACAGTGAATAGTCTAGGAGAATACCAGTGGGAGAGAAGGCTGAAAGGAGATTGGAAAAAATATTAAAGAGGACCTTGAGCTCAGTGGCACAGTGGATACAGCACTGGGCTTGGAGTCAGAAAAGCCTGAGCTCAAATTCTGCCTCAGACACTTAGTAGCTGTTTGACCCTGAGCAAATCACTTAATTGCGATCTGCCTTAGTTTCCTCACCTGTAAAGTGGGGATAAAAAAATAGCACCTACTTCCCAAGATTATGGTGGGGATCAAATGACATAATATTTACAAAGTCTTTGTAAATCTTAAAGCCATATAAATGCTAGTCACAATGACGGTGACGATAATTTTGAGGCCAGGCTTTTCCAGCAGAAGAGGGATATGATCAAAGCTGTGTTTCAAATATCCAAATTAACTACAAAGGACCTATGAAAGAAGATACTATCTGCATTCAGAGAAAGAAATGATAAATAGAAGTATGTATAGGATGGTTTTATATACATATACATATTTGTGTCTAATAGTAGACATCTCTAGGGTAGAGGGGAGGAGGAGAGAAGAAAAAAGGGGGGAAAAAGAAAGTTACATGATAAATTTATTATATATTTAAAAGGAATAGCAAGTTGTATGTAAAAGATGTACTGTTTCATGTTCAGTCATCTTTTTTTTTTCCTATTCTATGTTATGGAAGTATTTTATTTAAGTTCAGAATAAAATAAATTTTAAAAAAAGAAAAGGAAATTAATGGGATAAGCAGTATGTAGAACAGATTGGGGAGGTATAAGAGAGATACCCATATCACTATTATAATAATCTAGTCTATAAGTCCTAAAGACTTGAACTAAGGTGATAGTTGCCAATGGAAAGGAAAAAATAGAGAGCAAAGATACTATGGAAGCAGAACACATTTTATTGATCTGTTCACTGCTTTTTGAAGCATAGAATTTTACCTAATTTGCATTAAATACTTAAGATTACTCATTACCCCTTCCCTTCACTTAATAAATGTTTGGTTGCTTCCTTTCTTCTTTCTCAATGCTACAAATCATAGAATCCCTGCTCTCATATCAGTGAATCAATCAATAAGCATTTATTAAATACCCACTATATGCCAGACTCTGGGATAGATGTTATGAATACAAATAAAAAGTGAAATGGATGAACATTTACAAAAAGATAAACTGCCCAGATAAACAGAAGAAGAAATCGAATACCTAAATACTGTGTCTCAGAAAAAGAAATCAAAAAAGGCATCAATGAGCTCCCTAAGAAAAAATCCCCAGGACCACATAGATATACGAGTGAATTCTACAAAACACTTAATTAATTCCAATATTGTATAAATTATCTGAAAAAAAAATAGGCAAAGAAGGAGTTCTAGCAAATTCCTTTTGTCACAAATAACAGTTTTGATACCGAAATAAGGGAAAGCAAAAATAGAGAAAGGAAACTACAGACGAATTTCCTTAATGAATATCAATGCAAAATTTTTAAACAAGATACAAACAAGGAGATTACAGCAATCTCTCACAAAGATCATATACTACAACTAGGTCAGATTTATAACAGGAATGAAAGGCTAGCTCAGTACTGGGAAAACTATTGGTATAACTGATCATATCAATAACAATAATAACAAAATCCATATGATTGCAACAACAGATGCAGAAAAAGCCTTTGACAAAATATAATACCCATTCCTATTAAAAACACTAGAAAGCAGAGAAATCAGTGGAGCCTTTCTTAAAATGGTAAGTTATTTTTCAGTCATTTCCAACTCATTATGACCTCGTTTGAGATTTTCTTGGCAAAGATACTGGAGTGGTTTGCAATTTCCTTTTCCAGGTTATTTTACAGATAAGGAACTGACACAAACAGGGTTAAGTAACTTACCTAGGGTAACAAATCTAGTATCTGAGGCTAGATTTGAACTCAGGAAGATGAGTTGGACTCTATCCATCGAACCACCTAGCTACTCCAAAATGATAAGTAGTATCTATCTATCTAAAACCAAGAGCAAGCATTATCTGTAACAGGAATAAATTTGAAGCCTTCCCAATAAGATAGCAGTGGAACAAGGATGTCCATTATCATCATTATTATTCAATATTATACTAGAAATACTAGCTATAGCAATAAGACAAGAAAAAGAAATTGAAAGAATAAAAATAGGCAATGAGTAAACAAAGATATCACTCTTTGCAGATGATGGTATACTTAGAGAACCCTAGAGAATCAACTAAAAAAAACGAACTGAAATAATTAACAACTTCAGCAAACTTGCAGATATAAAGTAAACCCATAGAAATCATCAGCATTTCTATATACAATAAAACCCAGCAGGAAGAGACAGAAAGAGTAATTCTTTTGTAAAATAACTACAGACAAGAAAAAATACTTGGGAGTCCACCAGCCAAGACAAACTCAGAGAGTATATGAACACAATTACAAGACACTTTTCACAGAAGACAGATCTAAATAACTGGAGATATATTAATTGCTCATGGGTAGGCCAAGTCAATAAAATAAAAATGACAATTCTACTTAATTTAATGATTCAGTGCCATACCAATCAAACTACCAAAGAATTATTTTATAAAGCTAGAAAAATAGTAAAAAAAAAAAATTAATCTGGAAGAAAAGGTCAAAAATATAAAGGGAATCAATGAAGGGAGGCAGCCTATAGAAATTCCAGATTTCAAACTAGATTGCAAAGCTATAATCAACAAAACAAGGTGGTACTGGCTAAGAAATTGAGTGCTAGATCAGCGGAATAGATTAGATACACAATAGTGAATGACTGTGGTAATCTGGTGTTTAAGAAACTCAAAGATCTAAACTTTTGGAGTCAAAACTCAACATTTACCAAAAAATTGCTGGGAAAACTGGAAAACAATCTAGGAGAAAGTAGGCATAGATCAACATCTCACACCATATAAGGCCAAAATGGATAGATGTATTGGACATAAAGGTTAATATCATAATTATGTTAGGGGAACATGTGTCTATGGATAAGACCATGTCGGGTCCACGCATAAGAGAAGAGTTTATGACCAAATAAGAAATGGAGAGGATTACAGGAAATTAGATGGATAATTCTGATTACAGAAAATTAAAAAGCTTTTACACAAACAAAATGAATTCAACCAAAACTAGAAAGAAAAAGGAAACTAGGGGAAATAGTTTACAGCAAGTTTCTCTGATAAAGGCCTTGTTTCTCATACAGGGAACTGAGCCAAATTTATAGAAATGAGAGCCATATCCCAGTTGATAAATGGTGAAAGGATATGAACAGGCAGTTTTCAGAAGAAGAAATCAAAGTTATCAATAATCACATGAAAAAATGCTCTAAATCACTACTGATTAGAGAAATGTAAGATTAAAACAATTCTGAGATGCCACCGCATACCTATCAGATTGGTTAACATGACAATAAAGGAAAATGAAAAATGCTAGAGGGGATATGGAAAAATTAGGACACTAATGCACTGTTAGTAAAGTTGTAACGATCCAATCATTCTGATGAACAATTTGAAAGTCCAAGGATCTATCAAACTATGTCTACCCTTTGACCCAATAATACCACTACTAGATCTGTATCCCAAATAGATCAAGGAAAAATAAAAGGACTTATGTGTGTGTGTATATATATATATATGTGTGTGTGTGTGTGTGTGTGTGTATGTGTGTGTGTGTGTGTGTGTCACACACAAACATTCATAGAGCTCTTTTTTGTGGTGACAAAGAATTAGAAATATCAATTGAGGAATGACTGAAAAAGTTGTAGTACATGATTGTGATAGAATACTATTGTGCAGAAATGATGAGCAGGATAGTTTCAGAAAAACCTGGGAAGTGTTATATGAACTGATGCAAAGTGAAGTGAACAAACTAGGAGAACACTGTCCCTAGTAATAGGAATATTTTAAGAATGATCAATTGTGAAAGACTTAGCTGCTCTGATCAAGACAATGATCCAAGACTATTCCAAAGGATCCATGACAGAAAATGCTATGGACCTCTGAGAATCATTTAATATCAATTTAATAACCTCAATAAGGACAAGAGCCTGAATTACTCAACCAGAAGAAGAGTTTGGACCTAACAGCTTCTTTGTTCTCTGAGTAAATTCAGAGAATACCTCTTCCTATGTCAACAAAGCCAGATGCGGCTGACTTTATGGTCATTAAGGATGAGACCCTTAACCATAGACACTACCTTGAGTAATGGGAATTTTTCTTATCTTAATATTTTTTTGGACTTATACTATGTTGTGGCATGTTAATGTAAGAAAACACAGATATCCTGGGTCATAATTTCTTTTTCTTTTTTCTTTTCTTTTTTTTTTTGAATGACTTGTTTATTTACTTTTAGTTTACAAGATTCAGTTCCACAATCACTTGAGTTTCAGATTTTCACCCCTCCCTTCCCCCCACCCATGGTGGCATGCAATCATGTATAGGATCTGCAAATACTTTCACATTGTACAATAGTTTGGTTATATAGAAGGGTTGTAACCTATGAGTGATCACTGGGAAAAAAAAGCAAAACCAAACATGAAAAAGAACGATAGCATGTTATGCTTCAGTGTCCGTTTAAACTATAG
>CM053588.1:120932587-120950959 GCA_028646515.1 Pseudochirops corinnae | reverse complement strand
TTTAGATTTCTCCTTCCATCCTGAGGATTGTAGAGTTGTCTTTTAGCTGTGTGTTGTTGAGGATAGTCCAGTTTATCAAGGTTGGTCATCATATGTATGATGTGTCCATGATTATGTACAAGTTTTGCCTGGTTCTGCTCTTCTCACTTAGCATCAGTCCGTATAAGCCTCTCCAGATAATTATGAAGTCCATCTCCTTCCCATTTCTTATAGCACAATAGTATTCCATTACATTCATATACCATAGCTTATTCCCCAATTGATGGGCATCCCCTGTATTTCCAGTTTTTTGCAACCACAAAGAGAGCTGCAATAAATATTTTTGTACATATGGGTCCTTTTCCCACTTCTGTAATCTCTTTGGGATATAACCCCAACAGTGGGATTGCTGGGTCAAAGGATACGCAATTATTTATAGTTGGGTCATAATTTCAATTGAAACTTTGTCAACTCTCATTGTATTTACCACCTATTATGAGAAAATTCCTTTCTCATAATCATGATTAAACATATATGGAGATGTAAATTTGAGTGACACAGCCACCCTGAATTGGGATGATTCTAAAATGTATTTAAGCCTTCTCATTCTTTTGTTCAGGCAGTCAGATTTTATCTGGCTCCATACATATATGTATTTGGCTAGCTTAAAGGGAATAAACAATAAGAATTTATACAACACCTAGCCTGTTTGTCTTCTTTAACCAAACTTTCAGGCCAACACCTCCAAAGAGAGAACTGATGAATTCTGAATGCAAATTGAAGCATATTTTTTAAACTTTCTTAATTTTTATTGTTTTATTTTGTTTGTATTTTCTTTTGCAATGTGGCTAATATGTTTTTTCATGACTTCATATACAGAATTGATATCAAACTGCTTGCTTTCTCAAGGGGTGAGGAGGGGGCCAGAGGGACTGAGAGAATTTAGAACTCAAAAGTTTTTTAAATGAGTGCTAAAAATGTATTTCTATGTAACGGAGAAATATTTAATGAAATTGTTTTTAATTTTTAATTAGTGAGTTTAAGGAGATAGTACTAGAGCAAGGCGTGAGGGAGCTAAGAGTTCTAAGAATAGGAAGTAAGGATGAACAGCATTCCAGGCATAGGGATTAGTTACCCCTTTCATGCTCAGAGAATCAGAAAATCTAAGACACCCTAACATATATCAGGTCATTTGATCAAGCAAAGTATTCAGCCCGAGTTATGACTCTAGGCTATGAATCCAGACCTAGAGATTAATAGGAGAGTCCAAACCAGAAAGTCATTGAGAAGATACATCAAATCCATCACCAAAAACTGAATTTGCTTTAGGAAAAGATATTAATCCAGACAAGGACAGCGTTCTCTTAAGGAAGGGCACTCCCAACACCTGATAGTAGGGAGAAGATGGGCTTAGCATTATTTCTTATACATTCTTACAACTAAAGATTTCATTGGCTCCTCTTCCTCCCATAAACAACAGAAGGATGGTCAGATTCTGATGCTGAAGAATGCAAATCTACTTCTAAAATGTTTGGTAATGTAATTAAATCCATTCTATCACTTTCAGTAATGGAGTTTGAATTCTAAGTGCCAAATGAGTGAGAGAGCCAAGTGTTTGTTCTTCACTAAAATCTCACAAAATTCCTGCAATAATAACAGACTTTTGTCCTTCTGAGCACAATGGGAGAAGCTATTTCACAGCCATTAATCGTAAGGGTCTTGAGCTCTGGTTGAATGGACAGTCACAAATGTAGCATTTAGATGAAGAAGTATAGGAATACTTCTTGGCTTCAAGTCATAATGATCTCATCGATAATGGAAGAGAGAGATATAGAAGCTGTGAACTGAGAAGCAACTGAAGACAAAAAAAGAGACAGACTGACTCACCAAAACACCAAGAGGTTGCAAATAGTTTTTCCTACAGAGAATGCATTTGGGCCAGGACCATAGGTAACATACATTTCACCATAGTTCGTTTGTTTATCTCGATCAGATAAACACTGTGAAACAGCGTTTCATACAGTGAAACAAAGACTTGTTCTCTTAGGGCTGCTGGCATAAGAAATGTGAGACTGCCCAGGGGGTATATCCTGTCATAGTTTTCAAAAGGAACTTGCATTGAAGATAAATGTGAATGGCAGGATATAGTCTCAGGCCAGTATGACAAGTCAGTTTCATCCTACATACAGACCAAGAGTCAGAAATCCAAGAATTTGGGTGAAGGATAGAAATGAAGCAATCCTAATTGCATTACTGTTTATATCATATACATACAGGAATGATGACTTATCATTACATAAGAACATTAATCCAGTATTTTGAAAATAGTAAATTTTTAAAGTTAATTTATTTCACCCTTCTCTCCAAGTCAATCTAAGGTATATTTCCCAGCCTTATCTTCCACACTCACCAAGAAATCACCGAGACTAGAAAAATCATAATTCCTGAGATCCTGTAAGTTATTTTGATCTTTTTAAAATGCAGCTCTAATCCTCATTCAATAAGTTCCAGTGGCTCCCTATTAGCTGCATAATCAAATACAAAACCCTCTGTCTGACTTTTAAAGCCTTTTATAACCTGACTCCTTCCTACCTTTCCAATTTTCATACGCCTTGCTTCCTTTCACATACTCTGCAATCCAGTGATTCGAACCTTGTGGCTGCCTCTCCCAGGTAACCCTGTATCTCCCAACTCTGGTCAAAATTTTCACTGATGGTTTGCCATACCTATTAGTCTCTCCCTCTTCAGCTCTACTTTCCGAATGCTTTTTGGCTTCCTTCAAGGTTCAGCAACAAGCCTTTCCCAGTCCTGCTTAAATCTGAGTTCCTTCCTCCTGAGATTATTTATCGGATTTATCTTGTATGATCTTTTTGTACATACTTGTTTTCTGTGGTCTCTTCCTATTAGACCATGAATTCCTTGAGAGCAGGGGCTGGTTTTTGTTTTGTTTGGGCTTTTGTATCCCCAGCACTTAGCAGAGTTTCTAGCACATTAACAGATGCTTAATAAATGCTTGTTGACTTGAATTTCTGTTCATTTTCAACTACAGTTTCAGCTAAAGGTTAAAAAAAAAAAGCTTAATTACAAAGAAATAGATTTCATTCCTGGAGCCCTTGATTCTTGCTAATTTGCATATTCCCGATTCTTAAGAACTCCCAATTTAGACCATCCTTCCTATATGATTTGGAAGTGAGGTTCAAATTAACTGCAAATATATATTCTTTGAGTGCAAGCACATACTCAAAGCTAATTAACATAGCAATAAAGCTATCCTATTAGGTTTTCCCAGTAGTTCAATGATAGGAAATTATGATGTTGGTGTTAATGGTCTTCCACAAAATGTGATTTCTTGGAAGGAATCTTAAAAATCCATCACACCTGCTAGATCATGGTGTGATTTGGGAATAAATTAATCATTTTGGCCCATTTAAAAATATGGAAGCCAAACTCATTTAGTCAAAATCTCTACATTTAGCAGCACAAAATTAATCTAATTGGCTTGTCTAAGTCATGTTACATTGGGCAGCAGAAAATGCTAGACAATAAAATTATAAGAAATAATTCTGTCCTACTGAGAAAGATCTTGAATAAAAAAGTAATTTATTATATTCTTTTTATCCCTAAACTTTTAAAATACAAAAATTCAGTCACTATCATGTCCCAGCCCTCACACCTTAGGGCTAAAAGAAAAGGGGGCTTGGAGCTATCTGCAGTAGAAAATTATGCCACCCTCAGTAAAGAACTATGTCACACGAGATTATAAGTGAACATTAGGTATTCATTTGCAGCTGGTAGTCTGTGGAATAGATGAAAGCTAGCCTCTAGATAGAGTATTTGTGACATAGAAACATGCATTTTGAAATTTTGAGTGTGTGAAAAACAGGAGGCCTGTGGAAACAGAAAGTGACTGGTTAGTTAACATGAGTATGTGCAAGGAGTAGGACTGAAGGTCAGCATGCAGATCATGCTGGGTATGAGTTGGGCAAGTGTAGCTCCTCAGACCATATGCTGCTTCCTCAGGCAAACCTAAGGAGGGGGAGGATGACAAAAAAGGCAGTATATAGATACAAGTGGCCCCAGTCTGTGAAATTTAAGGCATATTATTCTTGTAATTATTATGTAAATAAGAGGAGGAATTTGGATAGCACTGACTAGTTTTTCATCACAGAGCTGCTTCTATTATGAGTTGACTATGAGTATTCTTGGCTTACAGAGCCAAGAGATACAGCCAAGTTACAGCAATTCGGGAGACCTAACCCTACAGCCTTGCCAGGCCTCTTATGAGATTACTGAAAACCTGGAAATAAAGGGGGTGCCCTTCCTCCCATTTCACACTAGCTAACCTGTCTTTGGATTTCTTTGACTCTCCCCTTATACCTTCCTTCCTCAGGGAAACTTCTCATTGGGAAATCTCATTATGCCACAAAATTAAATCCACCTGGTACTCACATCTCAACAGTATCCTCTGCCCCCCTGATTGAACCCTTTAAATTGGCGGTTCTCAACCTGCGAGTTATGTTCAATTTGTAACAATGAAAATACATCCTTCATATCAGATATTTACATTAAGATTCATAACAGTAGTAAAATTACAGTTATGAAGTAGCAACAAAAATAATTTTATGGTTGGGGGTCACCACAACATGAGGAACTGTATTAAAGGGTCGCGGCATTAGGAAGGTTGAGAACTACTGCTTTAAATGGAGTGTAGACTCCAGGGCCTCTATTTAAAGAGGTGGGTTGGCACAGTTTTTCTCCCCATTTCCCAACATCTATGTTGCTTCTGGACATCTTGAGAACTCTCCATTATGACCCAAAGTAAGGTACTTTCTCCCCACCCTTTTTCAGCTTCTTCTGTGGTGTGTGTCTTCTCCCTTTCCATTATAAGCATCTTGAGGGCAGGGACTCTGTTTTTATCTGTATTTGTGTCTCTGGAACAATAAATGTTTGTTGACAGACTGACTGACTGCCCATCAACTGAGGAATGGCTAAACATATTATGGTATATGAGTGCAATGGAATATTACTGAGCTGTAAGAAATGACAAAAGGGATAGACTCATGGACTCCTAAGAGGACTTGTACAAACTAACACAAGGTAAACTAAGCAGAACCATGAGAACAATATATACAATGCCTACAGTTCTGCAAAGGAAACTAAGTGTGAAAGACTTTAAAACTCTAATCAGTACAATGACCAGCCAGAACTCCAAAGGTCCCATGATGAATCATGATTAACACTGTCTGACAAAGATGATTGATTAGAGCTACAGAATCACTGTGTGGATTTGTTTTGCAAAACTATGCTTATTTGTTGTAAGGGAGGGTTTTTATGCTTTTTGGAGAGGAGTATATGGTGGGAAAAGGAGGTAGTGATAGGAATTCCCAAAAAAAGAGAAGGAAAAACATCAACGAAAAATTTTAAAAATGTTCAGCAGATGAGGCAGTTTTAGAACTGGAGTGTTAAATGTATTATAAATTTTAAAAGAAACAAGCGACACAGAATAGGGATTTGCCTCTCTAAGTCTCACTTTCCTCAACTGTGTTACAGGGATTGACTTACGTTATTCAAACAACTGACCATACAAGGTTGTGGTAATGAAAACATTTTAAAACATTATTGAAATATAAAGATTCATAATTTCATATATAATCTTTTTCTGTTCTTTGTATATGGAAACTACCATGCTTATTGATGTTTGTCAACTTCGTAGCAATAAAAAAAGAAAAAGCAGAAAATATAAAAAAGTTACTTCAGAAACACAAAGGATAGCCCAGTTTTATTTAATAGCTAAACCAATGAAGCTCTTTCCCTGGTAATTATTCATATATATTATAAGGCACACTGAATGTTTCTCACATTTTCTATTAAAATGAAATCACCAAATTAACATCATGTTTTTCTCTCTACATATTTTAACAACATGTCACGTTAAATATTTTTGACCAGGATGAAAATTTTGCTTTCAATAAAATCATGTCTTCTTTCTCTTCTCCTTTTTCCTCTTCCTTTTCTTGCTCTTCCTCTTCTCTTCTTCCTCTTCTCCAACAGGTGTCTAGGTAAAGTGAAGTCCCTTATTACTTTATCCCACTGTTCCAGACTTATGACTTGTTTCTCAAGTTTCTTATTTATTTCTTCTTCCTATCCAATTGGTCTAAATCTATGTTATACGCTGATAAAAACATTGTTTCTGTTCCTGCCCTGCTGATCGTTATTCAAATGTTCTCTACCATTTGAATTCACTGATTTTCTCATATGACTATAGTTTCCTAAAAATATCTTTTTTATTTATTTCATTAAATATTTCCCAATTACATATTAAAAAAATTTAACAATCATTTTTCTATTGAGTTCAAAATTCTCTCTCTCCCCTGCCCCTTGAAAAGGCAAGCAATATATCTATTATATATGTGAAGTCATGTAAAACATATCTCCATATTAGTCATGTTGCAAAAGAAAACACACAAAAAAGGAAGAAAAATAAAGAAAATTTTTAAAAGTATTCTTCAATCTGTACTCTGAGTTAATCAGTTCTCCTTCTGGAGGTCAATAACATTTTTCATCAAGGGTCCTTCAGAACTGTCTTAGACCATCATCTTGATCACTCTCACAGTTGATCGTCTTTGCAATATTGCTATTACTGTGTACAATGATCTGGTTCTGCTCACTTTACTTTGCATCTGTTCATATAAATCTTCCCAGGCTTTTCTGAAACAATCTTGCTTGTCATTTCTTATAGCACAATAATACTCCATCACACTCATATACTACACCTTGTTCAGGCATTTCCCAATTGATGGGCATGTCCTCAATTTCAAATTCTTTGCCAAATTTCTTAATATAGAGAGCTATTATACCCCAGACCTTCTGCCCTTTACTTATCCTAATTCCATTTAAATAGAAGATGGTTGATTGATGTCTCAGAGTAATCATTATATGATTGTCTTATTATGCCCTTTAAAAGTGAGGCACTACAGGTGGGCATAGGCCTAGAGACAGAGAATTTATACACATTTGTATGCAGAGGAGAGGGACCAAACATAGAGACCTAGACTCAGTTATCTGGAGGTAATATTTACACAAGCCCCAAAGGACCAAGAATCAGTATATGACGAAGAAAGAGTAATAGATGATCCTGGACCTAAAAGAAGGATCCCCTCTACTGCTATTTACCTGGTTTCCGACTCCCAGGTGTGTGGATAGAAAGCCAGACCTGGAATCAGTAAGACCTGAGTTCAAATCTGCCTTCAGGCACTTCCTAGCTGTTTAAGCCTGGACAAATAACTTAATCTCTGCCTCAATTTCCTTTGTAAGATGAGGACAATGATAGCACCTACTTCCCAGGGTTGTTGTGAGGACTGAATGAAATAATATTTGTAAGAGTGCTTAGCATAGTATCCAGCTTATATAAATGTATATCAGTATTATTATTATTAAAGATTAAGAAATAGTAGGCAAAGTTGGACATGCAGAAAAGCCAAGCTATATTTTTTTTATAGAGAGAGGATGAAAATAACTGATAACATTTTTGTTGTTGAATTGTTTCAGTCACATCTGACTCTTCATGACCCCATTTGGGATTTTCTTGGCAAAGATACTGGAGTAGATTTTCATTTCCTTCTCCAGTTCATTTTACAGATTAGGAAGAATGGGACCAAATAGGTGAAGTGACTTGCACAAGGTCACACAGCTAGTAAGTGTCAGAGACTGGATTTGAACTCATGATGATAAGTCTTTCTGATTCCAAGGCCAATGCTCCAACCACTGTGCCATTTAGCTGTCCTATAGATAACATAAAGATTATATTGAACTCTTAGCACATGCTTTCCCTTACAAAAGTTCCAGACTACATTGGAAAAGGATGGGTACAATAGAAATATTCATTAAAAAATCCCTGAGAAATTACTCTACTACTTGAACAGTAAAACAACAAGAGAAAGCAAGAACACAGGCAGGAGAGATCACTATATTGTTGAGTGAAGCAGAAAAGCTTCATGAAGTAAAGACAGCTTTACTGAACTAGGCCTGGAAGAATGGGTAGGACTTGGAAGGGCAAAATGATAAGAGGAATTTTTATTAGGGCTAGAGAACAATGACAGAACCATAGATTTGTATGGTATCCTTGGAATAGCCTAAAAGGGTGAAGCAGTCTAATGAAGCAACATTAGAAAAGGGTTTTTCCTGGCTCTTCAGGCATAATGGTAATGCTAAAACTAGCTTTGTTGCCCATTTTCTCTTTTTTTTAATTCCCCACTTTTTTCTGGCCTGGGAAAGTCCACTGACAGTCCAAAGTGTCAATACTGTTTGCATAAATCTCTCAGCGATGCTCATGGGACATTGATCACCCTGCAATACCAAAAAAACTGGATATCTCGCTCTCTACCTACATGTTTATCAGATTCATGATCATGAACCTATCCAAATTAGTTTCTCTATTAAAAGATCACAGATACAGGGACCTTGGAGGCTACATAGCCCATTTAAGATATGCAGAAGTCTCTTCTCTTTTCATTGTGTAATTGATGAAGTAGAAAACGAAAAGTTTAAAGGAGTAAAATAATTTGCCACCTTAAAACTGCTTCATTTATTCTCAGATCTGGGCATTCAAGACTCCTTTTCTTCTTATCAGAGCATTCAAGGATTATGTAAGTACTATAATTTCTTTAAGTAATTGGCTTTTAGTTAATTAGTTATTATATTGTTATCTTGCATTTACACAGCATTTTTCATTCAAATAAATATGGTGGTTTGGTTGTTGCAGTTGTATACAACTCTTTATGATCCCACTTGGGGTTTTCTTGGCAAAGATATTGGAGTACACCATTTCCTTCTCCTGCTCATTTTACAGACAAGGAAACTGAGGCAAACAATGTTAAGTGATTTGCCCAGGGTCACAGAGCTACTAAGTGTCTTAGGCCACATTTGAACTCAGGTCTTCCTGACTCCATGACAGAACTCTGTGCTATACCAGCAACATATTACAAGTTAATATTTTCCATTCTACTGACGATCTTCAATAAAACAGCAAATTTAGAACAAAGTCATAAACAGCTATTTAAGATATAAAGGAATGATTAAGTGGGATAGAAACTTGGGCCAATGAAAGATAATTACACATGCAGAATTTTGGCAAGGCACTAAAATTTCCTACTCCTAGACTTTAAAATGAGGCCTTTGAAAACTTACAATTCATATAATAAACTGCCTTTGAGGGTAGCCCCACTCTATTTTATATAATCAAGCATTTTATATTTTTCCAATGGCAAGAAATAGTAGCTGTATGCCCTAAAACCTCTGCTTCCTGGCTTCAGCAACATGAGAATCTTCCTAGACTATATAGTAGAAATATTCTATCTTCGCCGGCTGCATGCTTCCTACAAAATGGTAACCACGAACACCATAAATCTAGCATTTGTTCAAAAAGATTTATTATATCAAATCAACAAACTTTTATTGAGCATATGCTTTGTGGAAGACATTAGAGTAGGGTACACAGAAGGATTAGACATAGTCCCCTGATCCAACGGAGATTACGGTCTAATTCAAATTCTCTCTGTCCCTTTTTCTGTCTCTGCCCCTCTTTTTGTCTCTCCCTTTCTCCCTGTCTCTCTTAGACGCACACACAGACACACAGACACACAGACACACAAACACACACACACACACACACACACACACACACACACACACATACAAAGTTAAACAAGACAACAACCATATTAAAAATGTTGCAAGGCAGTGCAAAATGAGTTAATTTCTAGGGCTTTCATATTTTATTCATATCACATCATTACTAATATCCTATTGATCATAGTTCTCAGTTTTTCAAATAAATTCCTTTTGAATCTTTTTTTTTTTAATTCTACTACTGAATCAACAATGTCAGGGATACTTTAAAATAATGGTTGGCTCATTCATGCAGCAATAGACAGTATTTATATTGAATTCAATGAAGTACCTTGCCAGTAAGGTAGCTAAACTCAGGGAACAGAGTTTGGAACAATAGTAAATTCAACTGAGTTGATGCCACCTTATATCAAATTTTGTTCAACAGCTGCAAGAAAGAAAAAAAAAGCAGTGAACCTCAAGGCAAGAAATGGTAACCTTGTATGTTGCACTGATTGAAAGAAAAATGTAAACTATTTGCTTTCAGTCATTTCTTCTTACATCATACAGGGAGGAGGAGCAGTACAGCAGAAAAATCTTCCGGGTTTGAAGTCAGAGAACCAAGGTTCAACTCCCAGCTCTACCACCTATGGAAACTGAGGCAAGTCACTTAATCTCTTTGGCCTGAATTTCCTCATCTCTAAAATACAGAAGTTGGACTAGATGACTTCTAAGGTCCTCTCCAGACTGATGAAACCCTGCATATCAAAAAGAGTTGCACAGGATGGAAAGTCACAGGCTACATCCTGCATCATGAGAAAGGATAAGATCAGATCAGAGAAGTATTGGAGTATTCACATATGCAATATATCCTACACAATGACATTAGTCATACAAAAATATGTGGCAAACTTTTTAGGTTGTTTACAGGCTCTCTCATTCAACATAGATAATGAAAGAGAAAATGTATTAAAAATCAAATGAAAAGGGGGAAAGGTAATGAGATTGAGAATGGCAGACAAGTTGAAGAAAGGACATAATCAAACCAGACTAGAAATCAAGAGACCTGAGTTCTAGTGCTGATTCTGCCCCTACCTTATTGTGTGACTTCAGCATTTTGGAGTCTTAGGTTATACATAAAATTGGGGGGATGCAGCTAGATAACACAGGGTATAGAGTGATGAGCCTGAAGTCAGGAAGAACTGAGTTCAAATCCAGTCTCAAACACTTACTAGCTGTGTGACCCTGGGAAAGTCATTTAACACTTTACCTCAGTTTCCTCATCGGTAAAATTAGCTGGAGAAGGAAATGGCAAATCACTCCACTATGTTTGCCAAGAAAACTCTAATTGAGGTCACAAAGAGTTGGACATGACTGAACAATAACAAGTGTAGATTTGAACTATGTGGTCTCTAGGACTCCTTTTACTGCTAACATTCTATCAGTTTAAATGATATAATATCACAACAGACAAGACCAAACTGGTGTAAAATGAGAGCATTCGATAGTTTGACCATCTGGCAGTGTGTACCAGTTAATCCTGCTGCCAAAATGGGCACTGTCTTCATGTATCACAGGATAATTAAAAAATATTTAGGGCAGGTCTAATGAAAAATCAGGAATAAGTATAAAATAAATGTAAGGTATCCTACCTTTCTCATTTTTTTGTTTGGTTGGAATAAAAACATGTTCACAAAGAAAATTTGTGATATATATTTATAAAGGGTTAGGTTCTTAGTTCAAAGCAGTATTTCCCCAAATGAGAGTCATTAACTCCAAAGAGAACATGAGACTTGCAGATGTGACTACTCACAAATGAATGAAATGAGTCCTAAGGTGAACCACTGCATTGATAAGTGAATCACCAACCATAATGACTTGTTCACGATGTTCACTCTCTGGGTCTTGCCATCCATCTTGTCAGGGCACTCTCTGAACTTCTGGGATTTGCCATTACTTTTATTGCTGCTACTCTAGGTACTACAGTGTATTTCCAATACCCCCCATCCCCACCCCTTCCCGCTGCTCCCTCACATATAAGTTTTGTCTCTCTACTAGAATGTAAACTCCCTAAGGGCAGGACTATTCCACTTTTGTGTCTTTTTCCTCAGCACTTAACAAAAGTGCTAAGCATACAGTAAGTACTTAATAAATGTTTTTCTATTCATTTGTTCATTCACAGATTCTGGAGCTTTTTGAAGATGTGGTGGCAAATTGGGAAGCAGTATAGTATAGTGGATGGGGAACTGTAATGTTAAGGGAATCTGAAGCTCTTCAGATTCTTAATAGGCCCCTGTGACCTGCTCTGAGCTTTGGTCCAGCCCACAGCTTGAGTCACATGGAGCCCATGGTGGGAGGAGCTTGCCAAACAGGTGGAGTAGGCAGAACTGAAGAGAGCAAGGTAGAGCTGAGACAGAGCAGCTAGTGTGAATGAGAGAAGGAGGAATTTTGTCTAGGCCTAGGGGAAGCTTGTTTGTTGGGAGGCCTAACAGAGGGAAGGCTTGGGGATGTTGGTGATGTGTATAAACTTCTTTGTTACCATGGTGGAAATGGCTTTCTGGTATCTGAATAAATATCTTGGTTTCCTCTTTGAGGAAGAAAGTTTGTTATATCTTGCGATTCAACCATGGAAATACGCATGCATATTTATAGCAGCTGCTATGGGTATCACATTGGCAATATAGGAACTGACTTCAGAATCAAGACAGATCCAGACTCAAAGTCCTGCCTTTGGCACTGCCTGGTTGTATAATCAGAGACAAGTCACCTATCCTCTCAGTTGCTCAGGCAATTCTCTTAAGACAACAAGTTAGAAAACAATTGTACATGTGCAATCATAAATGAAGCTTTCTTAAGAGGAGAATGAAATCAGTGGTCTGAACCAATGACAAACTGCAAACAAAGAAAGGGTCATTCTATAAGACTTTCTACAATAACAAAAGGGACAGCCAGAACTGTGAAGTGCAGAATGCCTGCTTGATGTGGTACTAGTTGGGGTGAACCTAAGAAATGGAAGGCCCTCAAGAACACTGAAAAAAAAGGGTCAAGGAACACTACAAAGATAAGTAAAGGGAAGAAAGATTTGGAGATTATTACAGAATGATATTTGAAAACAGGTTCTTAACCTGGGCTCTGTAACCTTGTTTTATTTTTTGTTATTCTGATAACTTCACTTCAATATGTTTGATTTCCTTTTTAATCCTGTGTTTTATTTTATGCATTTAAAAACATTACTCTCTTTTAGGGTTTGGGTGAAAAGGCAGGGCCTATCAGAGGGGCAAGAAGACAACAAATAAGGCAAGGCATAGGGTGGCATTGCCGTAGGGAGGAGATGCAGTAGACTTTCCATAAGGAAGAAGCAGTTCCATTCCAATGATTTGGATGGAATGGAAGCTCCTTGAGGGCAAGGGACCATTTCAGGTTTGTCTTTTCATCCCTAGTACTTAGCAGAGTGTCTGGCACATAGTCATGACTTCAAAAATGCCTGGTTGGCTGATGATTAGAGAATCATAGAAGAGGTGATAAGTACTAAGAGGAATGTTACTATGGAGGGCAACACTGTCCTCCCAGTTCCTTAGGCTCCTCTTTGACTCATTACTATCTCTCCTCCCTTATTCAAGCTGTTGCCAAGTCTACTGTTTCACCTTTACAGTATCTCTTGAATACATGCCTTCTCTCCTCCAACACTGCCACCACTTTAGTATAGACCCTTAAAATCTCACACCTGGACTACTGCTGTAGCCTATTGGTTGGCCTGCCTGCCTCAAGTCTCTCCCCACTTCAATCCATCTTCCATTCAGCGACCAAAGCGATTTTCCCAAGCACGTCACTCCCATACTTAGTAAACTCCATTGAAGGGGGGTGCTGAGGTCTTGTAATGTTTTGGGGTGACTGTCTTGAATCTCATCTGTGTTTGGGCACCTGGGTATGTGATATCAGCCTGTGGAAAGTCACCTTCCCCACCCCCCCAGCTGTAAGTCATTAACTCTGTCCCTTACCCCGCCCCCAGCCCGTAAGTATCTTCCCTGAAGATCCTGAACTATAACTAACCACACCTATGAATTCTTAAAAGGATCCCTTAGAGAAAGGATTACCCCTTTTGTTCTAGTGGCCAGCTGTAAGATAACTCCTAACAAAAGAACTCCCCCTTATCAAAGGGGGACCTTTCCCGGCAGACAGGCTGGGTGCTCCTCCCTAACTCCACCTTTGTATGACTTTGTTACTATATAATCAGTACCCCCAATCCCCACACTTCGCAGGAGGATTCCCCTTAATTTTCTCCTGCCCGTTAACAAGCGTAATAAACCCTTTTAAAAATGCCAAGACTGCTTATGTCTGGTAATTCTTTCAGACTGATAGAACCCTCAAAGGATTTCATTAGAAATCCACCCTTTCGAACCCTCAACACTATCACTTCCAGGACCAAATGCAAAATCCTCTGTTTTACATTTAGCCTCCTCCTACCTTTCCAGTCTTTTTTTTTTTTTTAGAATGTTCATTTACTTATTTTAGTTATCAACATTCACTTTCATAAATTTTAAATATTCTCCCCCTCCTTCCTCTCCCCAAGTTGGCAAGCAATCTGATACAGGCTCTACAGTATATACATTCCTATTAAACATACTTTCACATAAGTCATGTTTTACAGAAGAATTAGAACAAATGGAAGGAACCATGAGAAAGAAAAAAACAAAAAACACAACAAAAAAAGAAAATAGTCTGCTTTGCTCTCCATTCCAACTCCATAGCTCTTTCTCTGGATGTGGCTGGAATTTTCCATCATGAGACCTTTAGAATTATCGTTTTAGGTCCTTGCATTACTGAGAAGGGCTAAATCTATCAAAATTAGTCATCATACACTGTGGCTCTTTTCAGTCTTCTTATACTTTACTCCCCGTAATCTTCAATCCAGTGACACTGGCCTTCTGTCTGTTTCACAAACAAGACTCCATCTCTTTGCTGTGGGCATCTTCTCTGGCTGGCCCCTGTGCCTTGAAGGATTTCCTTCCTCTGTTCAGACTACTGACCTCCCTGGTTTCCCTTCAAACTAAAATCTCATCTTTCAAAGGAAAGTTTTCCTAAGCCCTCTTAATTCTAGGCCTTTCCCTTTGTTGATTATTTCCTATTTATCCTGTATATTGCTTACTTTGTATATATTTAATTGCTTGTTGTCTCCCCTCCCCCATTAGACTGTGAGTTCCCTGAGGACAAGGAACTGTGTTTTGCCTATTTTTGTAATCCCAACATTTAGTACAGTGCCTGGTACATAGTGTTTAATAAATGTTTATTAATTGATTAATTCCATATAGTCATAGAAAGGTTCACTGTTGAGCTCCATCACAGAGACAGTGGGGCTTTATCCTTTGGCATTGATACCTGGGTAGTGGAGCTTCCTGGGGGTGGGAAGGATCTTTATGCTCCTTGTGGTCGACCCCCTACATTTCTTCATAACAGCTGCCATCTTTCATCTTGTCTCATTGTTCTCCTGGCCCTCTCAAAGGCCCTGCCTTTCTCCCCAAACCCAACACCAAAGAATAGTTGGATTGTGTTCTGTATTATCCAGACCCTCAACCATTCCCACCAACCACAAGAGTGGGATGCCCCCTTCCTTAACAAGAATGAAGTCAAACTATGTACTTAACACCCCTCTCCTATTTGACCTTTAGTTTCTCATCTCTAAGACTAAAGGTTTAGGTTTGATGGCTTCTAAGGCCCCTTTCAGTTCTAAGTCTCTGATTCTATCATTTTACTTCTCTTTTGGCCCAGACACAGGGAACAGAAAGGAGGAAGAGATGAAGCAAAGATCTCAAATCAGCTTTCCCTCAGCTTAAACTCAGTTTATGGAACTTTTTCCTGACTAACCTCTGTGTATTCTACTCCCAAATCCCTATAGCAACAGCAATGACAACTGCGGCTGTGATGAGATGCTTCATTGGAAACTGAATTGAAACCAAGTTCCTGGAATGGGCCACCATCCCCAGGCTACTTCCCAAAAGAACTATCCATCAACCCAGGCCTCACAAAGACATTTCATGAGAGTAGGAGAATAGGTCAGGCTCCTCTCATCCTTCAAGGCCAGGCAAACTGCCATATCCCATTAAATCTGAGGCAACTCTGGCACAGCCAGTAAATTGTTTTAAAATTTTGTGAAAGTAACTTTTTTGTCAAAACCTAAATTTCTGTAAAAGCCCCAGATTTTAAAACTTCCTTGAATCTCTTTGGGGTACCAATTTTGTTCAGTCATTTTTTTGTTAAACTCTTTGTAAGTCCATTTTCTTGGCAAGGACACTGAAGTTGTTTGCCATTTCCTTCTCCAGATCATTTTATAGATTGAGATAACTGAGGCAAACAGAGTTAAGTGACTTGCCCAGGGTCACACAGCTACTAAGTGTCTGAGGCTAGATTTGAAGTCAGAAAAAGGAATCTTCCTGACTCCTGACGCAGGGCTCTATCCACTAGACCACCTAGCTGCCTTGGGCTACTAAATTTAACAAAAACTCTTACCAACTATTTACACATTGCTTTCCTCTACCATCCCCCAAACTAGACTTTCTGCCATGCATCTATTAATGTACCTAGTATGTTTCTAGGGGCAAGAAAACCCCAAATGAGGTCACAAAGAGTTGAACACCACTGAAAAATGACTCCGCAACATTTCTAAGCACTCACACAGAACTCCAGAAGTGATTCTGCACACGTAAGGGAGATGAAGAAATGTAACTGGCATTTCCCCATGAGTCATCCCACATCCTCCAGCTTTTCATCAAGCAGGCCTAAACTTTCAAACCAGAAAACCCAGAAACCAACTTTCAAGTGGTTATTCTCCATTAGCCTGCATTGTTCATCCTCATGATGAAATCCATTCTCAACAGAATCAGAGAATGGACAATCTAGTCATGGATCACTTTAGATCTTTGCTTCATCTCTTCCTCCTTTCTGTTCCCTGTCTCTGGGCCAACAGAGAAGTAAAATTATAGAATCAGAGATTTAGAACTGAAAGGGGCTTTAGAAGGCATCAAACCTAAACCTTTAGTTTTAGAGATGAGAAACTGAGGCCCAGAGAGGTCTTATTAATATTATTAATATAATATTTATAATATTGTTTTATATTTAACATATATAACATATTATTATATTAATGTTGTGTTAATAAAACATAAAAGATTACTATTATAATTTTATTGATATTATAATAATAATAATAATAGTTAACCTTTACATAGTGCTTACTATGTGCCAATCACTGTGCTAAGTGCTTCATTTGATCCTCATAACATCTCTGAGAGATAGCTGTTATCATTGTCTTTTTTTTTTTATAGATGAGGAAACTGAGGCAAACAGAGGTTAAAATCCTTGCCCAGGGTCACACAGCTAGTAAATGTCTGAGGCTGGAGTTTACCTCAAGTGCTCAAGTCACACAGGTAGTAAGCAGTCAGCAGTGCAGATTTGAATCCAAGTACTCTGACTCCAAAGCCTCTTTCTTCATCTTTAAAATGGGGATGATAACAGCACCAACCTCCCCAAGCTTGTCGTGAGGTACAAATAATATATGGAAAGTGCTTTGCAAACTCAAATCTCTGTATCAATGCCAATTATTATTATTATTATTATCATATCAAGTCAACAAGACACAAAGATAAGTAAGACATAATCTCTGCTCTCAATGAACTAGCAATCCTGTAGACGGCCTATGATCAATGGTGTAGCAAAGGTTCTTTTCACGATAGCTAAGAATAAGAAATTGAGGGGATGCCCATCAATTGGGGCATGGCTGAACAAGTTGTGCTCTAGTTGTGCACTATACATATATATGTATACATATATACACATGTGTGTACATATATGTACATTTACATATATGATTTCACAAAAAAACTAAAAAGACTTACCTGATCTGAAACAGAGTGAAGTGAACAGAACCAGCAGAACATTGTACATAGTAACAGCAATACTGTAGAATTAAAAACTGTTCATAGCTTAGCTATTCTCAGCAATGCAATGATCCAAGACAACCCCAAAGGACTTATGGTAAAAGAGAAAGAACTAATGATATCTAAATACAGGCCAAAACATACTTTCTTTTTCTTTCTTCTTTTTTCCTTTCTTTTCTTTTTTTTTGTTTGGGTTTTCTTCCACAAAATGACTAATATGTAGATGTTTTGCATGATTGCACATGCATAACACATCAGATCACATGCTATCTCAGGGAGGGGGGAAGGAGGGAGATGAGACAGAATTTTGAACTCTAAACTTCAAAAAAAAAAAGAATGTTAAAAATTATTTTTATATGTAACTGGGGAAAAATATCATTTAAAGAAAGGTTCAGAAGTGCTATGGAACAAACTTCGTATCAGCCCTATTACTTTAGTTTATGGCCCTATCTTCTTTTGGAGTCAATAGTATTTCACTTCGTTCACTGATCTTGGATTCTAACAATTTTGGCCAGTTTCCAAAACTCAAGTCTAACTTCAAAAGAAATAAATCTGCTACCACTAAGGAATTTTTTAAAGTCCCATGAGCTCTTTTCAATTTGAAATTTCAATAATAATAATTGATATTAACATAGTGCTTTAAGGTTTACAAATGGACTTTGTATATATTATGTCATTTAAACCTCAAAACAACCCTGCACTGCAAGGTAGTGTATGGGATGAGTGAAAACTTCTCAATTTGGGGTGGTTAACTTTTCAAATTGCTTCTGTCAATCACTTTTATGTTCCTTTGTCTGTTTTCCCGCCTTGGTGGGACCCTCTCCTTATCTTTCCTTGCTGTCCCAGTTGGGGAAGT
>CM053588.1:120896400-120932087 GCA_028646515.1 Pseudochirops corinnae | reverse complement strand
GCTACATTTTTCTGTCAAAGCTTTGGTGGGTGGAGGAGAATTAATAAGAAATAGTCAAAGCAAAAATTCATATTCTTTACCTCTCTCAATCGTGTGCCTAGAAGTGGTCTTTTGTAGAAAATTATCAGTTCCTTATTATGCTTTCATAAAGAATATCCTTCAACATCATTCTCTAAGATTTTAGCTAGAAATGAAAAAGTTGCCCTAAGGATTGGTGACTACTGATGTCTTTTTGGTTGCCTTTTACTGGTGATAAATATCATCTGTGATTCTTTTAGAATCTGTTGCCCTGAAATATCTTGAAAATACATGTCTAGGTACTTTTAAAAGAAAAAGCGCACCTATACCCGTTACTATTTACCATCTACCTTCTGAAAGTCTGACTTCCTAAGATGGCATTTGGTCGTTTAATGTCATGATAGAGCAAAATGGCTGAAATCGTGATTATAAACTGAGAGAAGCCTTCAACTCTATTTCTAAGATCAAAGAAGGAAATGGCCTGAGGATTCCATGCATTGGTACCTACCTTTCCTCTTACACTTACATTTTACTGCCCTCCACACACTGAAGCTACAATCCAGCTATACTGGCATAATCTCCATCTCCTGACTCCACCTTTGACCTGGATGTCCCTCATGCTGGCAGTATTCCTCATTGCCTCTCCTGACTCCCAGACACCTTGACTTCCTTCAAGACTCAGCCCATAGCCCACCTTCCACAAGAGGACTTTTCCATTTCCCTTGCCCTTCCCTCAGAAATTATTTTCTATCTTCTTTGTTTATATCTTGAATGCACCTACTTATTTATGTGCTATTTTTGCCATTAGAATGTGAGTCCCTTGAGAACAGGGCCCCTTTCTTTGTATCCCCACAGCAAGTTCTTACTAAAAGCTCATTGAAGCTTGGTGACTAACTTACCGTATGTCCTATCTCCCCGACAGTCATCCATCTAGTGGATAACAAACTGCTTCCCTATCTTGAGTTCCTAACTATGAAACATGATGTTTCTGATTAATAATAGCAGGAAGACCTCATGATCGTTACAAACACTCCCTTTCCATATCTGTATCCTTAACATTGTTCACACACACTTCTTGGTGCTTCCTGAGTTGGGACAGAAGAAGAAGTCTACATCAAAAGTAAGGAAAATAAATACAATAAGTCCTGAAACTCTGGGAAATAAGATTATCGGAGAGCAAGGTCAGGGAGAACAGGGCGGGAAGGAGGTAATGGGGAAGAACTGAAAAAAAACCTGCAACTGAACAGTCTGCACTGATGGCCCATCTATGGCCAAATCACATCAAGGAAAAGTGCAAGAAAGCCAGGATTCTTAATTTGCATGGCACTAAAGAAAATAGATTGGACATAGTTAGACAGTCACAACCTTTGGCATGCCTTAGTATATTGGCATCCCTTGGAAATACAGGTCTCTGATTCTTTACTCTGATTTAGGCTACACTAGACTCTACTTATTAGCAGGCCTTCTTTATAGTACCATTGGGTCCCTCATTTCCCCAAAAAGAATCTAAAAAGGAGAGGGGGAAATAAGGGCTCATTCAATTCTAACTTTTATTGTCTATTGTGAATAGCTTCTCCAACCATTCATCATCAACCATCATTGACCACTTCCAAGCAGATGTTCCATGAGCATTTCAAATTCAACATATCCAAACTTGTCATTTTTCCCTCTAAATCTTGCTTCTTCTTAACTTCCCTGTTTCCTTCAAAAGCACTAACCATCCCTCTAGTCATTGAAGTTTACAACCTAGGAGCCATCCTTGACACTTCACCCTTTACTGCCTATGGCCAAATTTTACTAGTTCTAGTCCCTCAGTATCTCTTACATCTCCAGTTGTTCCCTTCTCTCTGCTTACACAGCCACCTCCGTAGGCCATTTTTATCACTTGTCTCCTAGACTACTGCCAGAGCCTCCTAATAGGCCTCCCTGCCTCCAGTCTTTCATTTCTTCAACCTATCCTTCATACAGATCCCAAATTGATATTTGTAAAGCACAGATCAACCATGTCATTGCCTTGCTCAAGAAGCTACTATGACTCCCTACTGCCTTGAGAATAAAATACACTTTAGTTTGGCACATAACCTAGATTCAGCCTCTTTTCAACATTACTGAACATTTCTTATCTATATACACATTTGATGTTCTTGTAGACCCAATATTCTAGTTCCCAATTCTATACCTGGAATGCAGGCCTTCCTCATCTCTGTATCTTAGAATCTTTAGTTTCCCCAAGGCTCTGTTTAAGTGCCACCTCTCACACAAGGTCTTTGAAGACCCCTCTAATTCAAGAGCGTCTAATTCAATTTTATCTTGGTGATGACAGACCTCTGAAGCATCCATGGATAGATTTCAGTGGGTCTATAAATTTCTTTTAATACTAGGTAAGTGTACCTTTATGCATTTAAAAACATTATTCTTAGAAGGGGTTGATAGGTTTCACCAGACTACTAAAGGGATCTATGACAAAAAAACATCAGGAACTCCTACTCTAGACTTTAGGCCCATCCTCCCCTCAACATTACTCCCTATTGACTTTCTACATTTATATTAGGGCAGCCAGGTGGCACAGCAGATAAAGCACTGGACCTGGAGTCAGGAAGACCTGAGTTCAAATCTAGCCTCAGACACTCACTAGCTGTGTGACCCTGGGCAAGTCATTTAACCCTGTTTGTCTCAGTTCCCTCATCTTTAAAATGATCTGGAGAAGGAAATGGCAAACCTCTCCAGTACCTTTGCCAAAAAAACCTCAAATGAAGTCATGAAGAGCTGGACACGACCGAACAACAAAATATTTTGTATTTACTTATCAGTGTATATATGTTGCTTTTCTTCATTAAATTGTAAGTTCATTGATAACAGACTGTTTTTGTATTTGTCTTTTTCTATTCAGGGCCTAACACAATGCCTAACACAAAGGAGATTCTTAATACTTTTTTTTTAAATTGTTGTAGAGCATTGCACCAGTGTTGGGGGAGATGACAATTCAATAAGTATTTTTTCTTTAATTTTACTCTTTAAAAAATCATTTATTTTCAACATTCCTTTCTTTCTAAAATTTTGAGTTCCAGATTCTCTCCCTCCTTCCCATCCCCTTCCCTATCCACTTCAACTTGAAGCATAATAGATTCTGCTCTAGCCCTTCATCTCAACTCTATAATCTTTCTGCCTCAAGTTTGTCTCTTGTATACAACATATATGTTGGAATCTGGTTTCCAATTCATTCTGTTATCTGCTTCCTCTTTCTATGGGTTAGCTCATCCCATTCACATTGACAGTTATAATCATTAATTGTGCATTTCCCTCCATCTCATTTTTCTCAGACTTTTTCTTTTTTTATCCCATGTCTCCTCAAAATTCTGTCTTACTTCCAACCACTGCCTTCCCTTATCTGTCCTCCCCCTTATAATCCTCCTGCTTTTGTCCCTTTCCCCTTCTATCTCCCTATTTGGTAAGATAGATTTCTATACCCAAGTGAATGTGTGTGTGTGTGTGTATTTTCCCTCTTTGAACGAATTACAATGAAAGTGAGGTTCAAGCATTGCCATCACACCCCCATTTTCCCCTCCACTATAAAAGCTCTTCCTTGAACTTTTACTTTGTGTGAGAAAAGTTGCCCCATTCTACCTCTCTCTTCCCACTTCTCCCAGTATATCCCTCTTTCTTACCTCTACATTCTTTTTGGGGAGGATCATCCCAACATAATGAATTCACACCCGTGAGCTCTATCTATCTATATGGACAAATTCTAACTAGCCTAATAATGATAAAGTTCTTAGGAGTTACATGTATCATCTTCCCATGTAGGAATGTAAATAGTTTAACTCTATTGAGTCCCTTAGAATTGCTCTTTCATGTTTACCTTTTTTATGCTTCTCTTGAGTCTTGCATTTGAACGTCACATTTTCTATTCACCATTGGTCTTTTCTTCAGGAATGCTTGAAAGTCCTCTATTTCATTAAATACCAATTTTTCCACCTGAATAATTATACTCAGTTTTGCTGCACAGGTTATTCTTTATTGTAATCCTCACACTCTTTTGCCTTCAGGAATATTATATTCCAGGTGCCCTTGAAGCTGCTGAATCTTGTATGATCCTGACTGTGGCTCCATAATATTTGAATTGTGTCTTTCTGGCTGCTTACAATATTTTCTTCTTCAGGTAGAAGCTGTGGAATTTGGCTATAATATTCCTGGGAGTTTTCATTTTGGGATCTCTTTCAGGAGGTAATTGGTGGATTCTTTCAGTTTCAATTTTATCCCATTTCTAGGATATTGGAACAATTTTCCTTGATAATTTCTTTTTTTGTTTGTTTTGGTTTTTTTTGCTTTTTGGAGGGCAATTGGGGTTAAGTGACTTGCCCAAGGTCACATGGCTAGTTTGTGTTAAGTGTCTGAGGCCGGATTTGAACTCAGGTCCTCCTGACTCCAGGGACAGCGCTCTACTCACTGCGCCACCTAGCCACCCCCTTGATAATTTCTTGAAATTTTATGTCTAAGGTCTTTTTTTGATCATGTCTTTCAAGTAGTCCAATAATTTTTAAAATATCTCTCAGTTTATTTTCTAGGTCAGTTGTTTTTCCAGTGAGATAGTTCACATTTTCTTTTTTCCCATTCTTTTGACTGTTTTATCGTTTCTTGAAGTTTTATGGAGTCATTAGCTTCCACTTTCCCAGTTCTAATTTTTAAGGAATTATTTCCTTTAGTTAAGCTTTTGTACCCCTTTTTCCGTTTGGCCAATTCTGCTTTAAAAGGAGTTACTTTCTTTGGTGAATTATTGCACTTCCTTTTCCATTTGGTCTATTCTACTTTTAAAGGAATTCTTTTCTTCGGTGAGTTTTTGCGCCTCTTTTACCATTTGTTGTTATTATTCAATCATTTTAGTCATGTCCAACTCTTCATGCCCGCATTTGGGATTTTCTTGGCAAAGATACTGGAGTGGTTTGCCATTTCCTTCTGCAGCTCATTTTATAGATGGGGAAACTGAGACAAACAAGTTGAATGACTTTCCCAGGGTCACACAGCTAGTGAGTGTCTGAGGCCAGATTTGAACTCAGGAAGATGAGACTTCCTGACTCCCAATCCACTGTACCACCTAGATGCCCCATTTTTTTACCCTTAGGCCAGTTCTGATTTTTAAGTTGATATTTTCTTCAGTATTTTTTGTGCCTCTTTTACTAAGCTATTAATTTTTTTACACAATTTTCTTGCATCACTCTCATCTCTTTCCCCAATTTTTCCTCTTCCACTCTTATCTCTTTCTTTAACTCTTCCAGGAATTCTTGTTGGGCTTGGGTCCAATTAGCATTTTTCAGGGTGGGGTGTAGTGGGAGGGGTTTTCTTGTAGCTGTTTTCACATTATTGTCTTCTGGGCTTATTTCTTAGTCTTTCTTGCCACCATAATAACTTTTTATGATCAAGTTCTTTTGTTGTTTGCTCATCTTCTCAACTTATTTCTTGACTTTGAACTTTATGTTAAAGTTGGGCTCTGCTCACCTGAGTGTACAAAGGAACTATCCCAAGCTTCAGGCTTTTTTGTGCTTCTATTTTCAGTTAGTTCTGGGATCTGCAAGTTCTGGCGGCTTCCAAGATAGTGTTATCCTGGCAGAGGAGTAGTCACTGCTTTCCTGGCCTACACTCCAGTCTTTATCTAGGATGGGTCTCTGCTTCCCTGCAGTCACAAGTGCTAGCATCCCTCTTGGCCCTGGAACTGTGACCAAGACCCCTGCTCCCTTGTGACTGCTCCTCTCCACCTTAGAACTGTGACCCAGAATTGCTTATGAGCAATAGAGTTGCCAATCAGTGCCAGCAAAGGGTACCCTGTAATCTCTTTCTGACCAGTTGTCCCACTCCCTTATGGTCTCTGGTCTGAAAGCTTCCAAAGCTGCCACTGCTGCTGTCACAACCACCTCCAACGACCCCCTGGGGATGCTGCTACTGTGCTCTGGGCCTATGCCCACCCAGGTGTTACAGACCTCTTCAGATGACCTAAATTGTCTTAGGCTGGAAAAATGTCTTCTTCCCTTTTGTTGACTCTGCCACTCTAATTTGATTTGAGGCAAAAAAAATTTGATTTTAAAGTTGTCTGCAATGGAATATTCTCAACAAGGCTTTATTAATGACCTCTGATTTTTCCTTGCCATATGATCAAAGCAAGTCATTTAATCTCTCAGTATCCCCCAGGCAATTCTGTAACACCATAAACTATAAACTAAATGCTCATCTATACATCTGTTGAAGGATTTTCTCATACTAGGAGTTTTACACAAGTATGTTGCCTCTACAGAGCTAGGCATTCCCCAAACAGGTCTGGATCATAAGTTTAAGAGACAAAGCCCTAAGGCTGATGGAAATGCAAAAAAGACATAATGAAAAGTGGTCCCTGTCCTCAAGGAGTTATTTTCTAGTGGAGGTGAGTGTTCAGTATGTAAGTGATGATGTACGATGCCTACATGTGTGACAGTTTGAGGAGAAAGGGTGTTGGCACTAACAATTGAGGGGATCAGGAAAGGCTTCCAGTAGGAAATACAAGCATTTATAAAGTGCCTACAGCCAGGCACTGTAATAAGAACTGGGAACAAAGGATAAACACAAAATATGAAGCAATCCCTGATCTCAAGTTTACAACTGAGCAAGAAAGACACCAGGTAACAAATTTAAAACTGTTAAAATCTTTTATATTATAGATAAGGAACTTTTATATTATAGATAAGTATGCTCATGGACTTGTTCAAGGTCACACAGGCATCAAGAGCTAAAGGTAGAATTTGAACCAATATCCTGACTTTTGGGCAAGAGATTTTTCAACTGTACAACAACACTAATTAAGTATGTACAGGATAAATACAAGATAGTGAGAAAGGCAGGGTAGTTGCAGTGCATGGAGCACTGGGCCTGAAGTCAGAAAGACTTGAGTTCAAATTTGGCCTCAGACGCTTACTAGTTATACGACCCTGGACAAGCCACTTAACCCTGTTTGCCTGTTTCCTCATCTGTAAAATGAGCTGGAGAAGGAAATGGCAAACCACTCTAGTATCTATGCCAAGAAAACCTCAAATGGGGTCATGAAGAGTTGGACAAGACTGGAACTACTAAATAACAAGTGAGAGAAGGCACTAGCAGTTGGAGAGATCAGGGAAGGCACTTATATAAGTACCTGAAGAAAGTGTCTTAAAGAAAGTTAAGGACTCTGTGAAGTCAGAGTAGACAGGGAGTGCTTTCCAGGCACGGAGCAATGCCAGCACAAAAACAGAGGCAAGAGATGGAGCCAGATGAGATTAAACTACAGGAAGCTAAGGCTTTGAAGAGGCAGAGTGACAAGAATCCTTGCAGTTCTCCGTGATCCTATGAAAACACACTCCAAGCATTGAGGAGAGACGCAATGATGCTGATGGGGAGCCCAAGCAGGTCAGTATGGCTGGAAAGTAGAGCAAGAAAAGTAGTCATGGGTAAATCAGCCTGGAAAAGAGAGCTAAAGCCAAACCGTGAAACGTATTCAGTGTTTTATCTGAGAGGCAATAGGGAGCCACTGAAGTTCCATAAGCAGAGAAGTGACAAATTTGGGGCTGTGGCTTAAAGGATTCAAGAGATTAGAAGAGCGGAGTCCAATTAAGAGGCAACTGAAGCAGTTTAGTCAAGAAGGGGTTAGAGCCTGAATTAGGATGATGTTTTGTTAATGTTGTTTGTCCTTCATTCTCACAAAGGACGCTGACACCTTAGGAAGGTGATGCCACAACCTGCAAGTGAATTGGATTTAAGTGAGGAGGAGCTATGCAAGGTCACCAGCCTCACTTTCTCCTTCAGAGCCATCAGGGTCCAGCGGCAAGATATAGATCAGGAGGACTGGAGATGGCCCCTGATGGTAATGTAAACTGAAGGGAGAAGATGAGAGATATTGCAAAGGTAGAATTCGTAAGACTTAGTAACTTAAAAAGGAAGAAAAAGAGTTGAGAAACAATTTCAGGCCTAGTTGACTTTACAGCATCATTTTCAACCCTTTATTCATTCAATAAATATTTACTGAGCTTGGCTCCAGGTATTGGAGATACAAAAATCAAAAATTACAGTTCCTACCTTCAAGTGTTACACAGTACTTGGGGGGGGGGGGGGGAGAGGGAGACAGGGGACCAGGGAGAGAAGTGCACCAGAATGCCTAAATAAGTTTGATACAAACTAGATGGTAATAGAGGCAAAGGAGAGATCCAGACCAGGTGCTGCAGGAAAAGCTGGGACAAATCATTCTTGCCCTCAAGGATTTTACAATTTAGTGGGAAAGATAAAATGGGAATACAAATTACTGTAATACAGGGCAGTATGTGATAAGCCTTATAAGAGACATAGGAGCAAAGTACTGTGAGAGGCCAGGAAGAAAGAAATCAATTCCATCTAGGGAAAAGGAGATTCATTTATAGCATTATATACACAAGATGGGGGTAGCTAGGTGATGCAGGGGATAAAGCCATAGGCCCAGAGTCAGAGAAACTCATCTTTCTTAGTTCAAATCCGGCCTCAGACATTTACTGGCTATATGACCCTGGGCAAGTCACTTAACCCTGTTTGCCTCAGTTTCCTCATCTGTAAAATGATCTGGAGAAGGAAATGCAAATGACTCCAGCATCCTTAACGAGAAAACCCCAAATGGGGTCATAAAGAACGGGACATGACTGTTTAACAACAGTATTACAATCAGAGGAAGCAAGGGATGGCATTATGGCTTATATGGTCAGCCTTGGATTCAGCCTTGGGTTGAGAAGCTGGGTTCAGGTATTGCCTCTGCAGTACATGGATGGTATAACCAAAAGTATGTCAAATTAACCTCTTTAGTACTATAGGTATATGAGAGTATAAAACAGCAATTGAGTTGCTCATGTTCCTTGTACTACAGGATATTAGGCTCATAGTGCTAGTGTTGGAAGGACTGTCAGAGGCCTTCCAATTCAACCTTGGTTTACAGATAAGGAAACTGAGGCCCTAGGGAGGTAAAGTGATTTGTTCATAAATGGGGTAGAGGCATAATACTCCATACTCTAAAACTCAGACTTTTTGAAATTTAGAATTTTTTTTTCATTTCGAAACCATGGTCTATCTTCAAAAAGTAGTCCAGTACCTATCAAAAAGTATTCTAATAGCCTCTTTTGGTCAGAAGCTTAGAAATCCTTTCGGTGAAATGCCAACTATCCTCACTGACCAAATCAAGATCTGATAATCTGGAGCTAAATAACTCAGGACCAGCAACCCAGCAACCATTCTGCATCTTTTTCTCCTTTTAAATGCATCTTATTAGGATAACGGTCCAGGGGTGAAGGGAGTGGGGGGGGGGCCACATGTGGCCTTCTAGGTCCTCCAGTGCAGCCTTTTGATAGAGTCGTCCAAGTTTTACAGAACAAATCCTTTTATTAAGGGGATTTGTTCTGTGATTTGGATTCAGTCAAAGGGCCGCGCTGGAGGACCTAGAAGGCCACATGCGGCCTCGAGACTCCGGGGTTCCCCACTCCTGGAACATACTATCATTCGTTTCTCTCCCTGCCCTGGGTGTCTGTGTAAGCTCTTTCAAATACGAGAAGCCACGGAAAACACCTTCTACTTTCTAAAGTCAACAAGCCCGCCAGCCAGTCTGCCCATTCACGGAATCAGGGCACTGTGCTAAAAGGAAACACAAAAGACAGAGAAGACTGGAATCCTATCTTGGCCTCAGATTTAGGGGACCGCCCTTCCTACCGTGCCCACGCACATTCTGAAGGAACAGTCGGAAGGTGAGCAGCAGACAGCTAAGGGCAGATTTCTGCCAGGAACTCAACTGGTTCCCTACCTGACAGTCAAGGAAGCAAACAGGAATTTAGTAGCGTGTAAGCGGAAGGCAAGAATCTGCCCCATCTGCAAAGCTCGCCTCCTTAGCCTATCAGCACTAATTCGGCTCGAAACAAGTCCACCCCTCCTCCACCCACCCCCCCCCACCCCCCGCCCAATCAAACAAACCATCAACAAGTAGTTCCAAAGCGCCTACTATCGAAAATGTCACTTTTGAGAGGCTGCCAGCTGTAGAGGAAAGAAACATAAATTAGAGGTCTGGGGATCTAGGTTCTACTTCAGTGTATCAAAATTGTTCTATAGTACTAAATAAAAGTACGGTATTATTTGTTAGTCCCTGATCTCAAAGAGCTTATATGCTTTCTCCTCCACGAGAAATGAGGAAGGGACCAGCCTTACAGGCTTCAATAGGGTGAATGTCTCTCAAAACATCTAAAATACATACACACACTTTTTAAAGTGTGCGTGCGCGTGCGAGGGAGAAAGACAGTCAAAGACAGAGAATGACAGACACAGAAAGACTGACACACACACGTATTTCAAGAAGCCCAATGACTTCTAACGTCCATTTTGGGTTGGACCGCCAAAAATAGGTTTCGGGTCCCTCGAAGATCTAGCTTTTGCATCCTCCGCTCCACCACCAGAAATTGGGGAGCCACGTGGATGCCTCTTCTAGTAGCTGCACAGCTTGCCTACCAAGGCATTTCCCCTTCTCAGTCCGTCCTCGCCTCCTCCCCAGCAGCTGCACCCTCTGCTCTTTGTACTCACCAGGTGAAGAGTTTTTCTTTGATCCTGAGCAGAAGGTTCATGAAATTGCTAAGAAGTCCCGGTGCTTCCGAGGAGCTTGGGGCTTGTGGACTAGCCGCCTCCATGTGCAGGATCTTCGTCTGCCTCGCTCTTATGTAGCACTGTGGGATTTCCACCAAAATGTGCCTGCTGGCCGGGGAAGGGAGGAGGCGGTGCTTGTGTGGCACGGGCTGAGACTCCTCTCCAACGCGCGGAAACCTCCTCTGCCTTGCTCCTTCTGCAGCAAATCATTAACTGTAGGAGGAGGAGAGCCAGACAATCCATTTGCAAATTATAACTGGCAGCTATGGGGTGCAAAGAACACAGAAGGCAGAGAAAAGAGAGCTTACTTTCGTGGGCAGTCAGTTCTGAAAACTTATGTACATTTCATGTTTTTATGACTCCTATTTAATGTCTATAAATGAGATATGATTTTTTTTATTCCCAGACTGCTTTCAAGCAGATGACAGAGAGCTAGCAGATACCTAAACATTCTTTTAAAGAGTTGTCCCCGCCCAGGTTATCCCCCAAGCTCCTTTCCTCAGATTTATTTGGAGAAGGCATTTTCCTCAGAAAAGAACTAAACCTCCTTTGGTCTTGTGTTATTTTCCTTTCAAAATTCTGCTGAAAGTATGAAAGAAAAGCGAGAACATTTCTCTCTTGTGTGAGGCATGGTATATTTCCTTCCCTCTTGGACCTGTTTTAGGGGACCTTTTATTATTGAGAGTTACAGCAAGCTGTGACAGCATAAAAACAAAGTAAGCTTGCCAGCTCTTCTGGTTGGCACAAATTCTGGAATGCCCTGTCCCTGTGCCACTCCATTAGCTAAACCCATGTGCTGCGGAGAAATTGAAAGCAATATCAGACGTCTTGGAACTGGTGCCTGGAGCTCCTGGATCAACCCATTTCTTTCATGTTATTATTTCAGAGTGTTGTGTACCTTAAGGAAGCGTGCCCTCCCTCTGCTTCTCTAAGAGGAAAAGCACTTGGGAGACAAAGATCTGACCTTGACTTTTTTCTTTACTATTTCTTTTCCCCTCCCCCCCAAGGACCCAAGCTATGATGAATTCAAAGAAGTTTGCCAAGACTTAGGGGGTTGGCAACTCCAAAGAGACTTCCAGTAAGAAATTATATTTTAACTTTGAAAAGAAGCATTCCTTATTGATAATGAAAAATACCTCCCTCTTCTGTGGCAGAACACAGGTGTTGGAATGGGCAGACATGGTCAACGTGTCAGATTTTTGGTTTTCATTGTTTTTTTTTAATTTCTTTGTTACAGGAGAGCATTATTTCTGATGGGGAAGGGCTCTTAGAAGTGACTTTGTTAATTGTTCCTTTTTAAATCATCAAACTTAAAAAAAAGAAAAGAAATGAAATACTCTATCAATCTAACATTCCTCCCTAAAAAATCAAGTGGATAAAAAAAATGATATTTACATGAATTTCTAATGCAGGGCAAGAAGATTATTTTGAAACTATTACATGTTTATACACAAGAGGAATCATTCCAATATGATATGATTTTAAGTATGATTTAAAGGCTTGAAGGGAGCTAACTTCATGTCCGAATAAATAATACCTTACTTCTATATATGACTATAAAGCAATTTTGATACAGCAAAGTGAAACCAACAGGACTCAAACATAGGTCTTTTGACCTCCAGTTTAAGCTTCTTTCTTCTACAACAGCCTCTCAAATGTGAAATTTACTAGAGTGGGAGAAGGAAATAGTGACAAATGTATGTAGATTCTTTAAAACTGTATGCAAGATTGTTTTGATGATTGTTGTGTGTTTTCCAAAAAAAAAAACCACTCCTTTAAAAACAGTGGTGATAATAGCTTATACTTATTTGTGTGATGCATTAAGGTTTTCAAAGCATTTTCCTCACAACTCTAGGGGATAAGTGGTAAGATTATTATTATCTCAGTTTTATCAATCACAAACCTGAGGTCCAGTGATTTGCTCCCAGTCACCCAGCTACTGAGTGGTACACCTGGAAATTGACCCCAGTCTTCTGATTGCACATCCCATGTTCTTTCTGGTACACCCAACATACCTAACAGGGAATTAATTTAACTACTGGCAGTACTTTAACACTGCCCCACCATTACTCCAAAATGAGGTCATCCCCTACAGATGAATATTGATCAGCCTGCATTATTTTAGTATGGGGATTAAAATACTTTGAGTGGGTTTCTGGGCATCTATCCATGATCTTTTATCGAAGGAAAAAATGCTGCAAAAATAATTTAGGCTTTAGTAGTCCAAAAAGAAAAGCTTTATCAGAGTCAACTGTTATAACAAGTCTTTTGTGTATGTTATGTTCCTTTGGGGAAGATTCTGTGGCAATTCTTTTCATATTCATTATTTGTAACAGATTTCAAAAAGAGGGGAAAAAAACTTTCAGCTTTGCAGCTATTAATAAGAAGCATAAATCTGTATCTCCAATATAACATGGAATGATAAGAGGTACATGTATCCATTAAGGATACATTATGATTTTTCAAGGCACTAATCGAGAAATTCAAGGTTATAATTATAACTATGTATAATTTTGACAAGTTGGAAAATTTATGATTGCTTATGTGAGTCATATCTGAACACCATGATAAGAATGTATTAACTAAATTGTATCTTTTTTAATTGAAAAGAAATTAAATGTGCAAAAGGAAGAAAAATGATGAGGGGGAAAAAGGAAAGCTGTGAGTATAAGTATTCATAACTTCTTTATCCAATCATTAATGTTTAAGCTAATTAAATTAGAAGTATCATGATAAACATGCATTTGAAGTTTTAAAATGTAATCTATACTTTGGTTGATTTTTTTTTTTAAGTGGCTACTGAAAGTCTATCTTTAAAAAAAAATTCTATTGCTATCATTCTGGTAAATATAGCTGTCACCACTAGAGGCTCACCATGATTCATAGATGTCTTGTTACGATTGTGTTTTCAGTATTTGGTTTTTTACGGGAGTGTTCCAAGAATCCCACTCAAAATAAACCTGTTTTTTTAATCTAAATTGCCCTAAGTACATAAAGGTATCAATCAACCAAAATAATCAAAAAGACAGAATTATTTAAGGCTTTCAGGAAAGTAATACAAATGACTAAAAAGGAGAACAAATCAATATTATTCTGTGCTTATATAGCATTTTTGCTTGGAGAAATTAATTCGATTAGTTCTTTTATTAGGGGAATGCTTATTTGCCAGGTCATGCTAGATGACTGGATGGATACCCCATACAGCTTGCCCATTAATAATCTTGGACAGACACAGCAGATGGACAATGAACTGTGCCTGGAATTGAATAGGAGGAGAAGGGGCTGGATTCTCTTTGGAAAACTATGCCTCTCTTTTAATGACTGCACAGACATGAAAATGTATAACCTAGTCAAATGCTAGACCTAGAACTAGGAAGATCTGGGTTGGAATACCCCCTCTGACTTTTAAGAGCTGAGTAATCAAGGAAAGTCACTTGAGTTCTCTGAGCAACTGGCTTGTATTCATCCACTAAGTTATAGGTGGTATGAAATCTTGATTGTTGTGGGAACCCCTACAGACAAAATTCACATAATAATTATTGACATTTTAAGATGCTTCCTGAAAAAAAATCTTTCTGATGATGCAGCATGGCTGCAAGTCATGGAATGTCATAATCACTAATGATTTAAAGTTGAGGGTCACTGAAATGGTAATGAGAAGCATGTGGTCAATACATCTAAGCTGCATCATATTGCCAAGAATTGTGTAGGAAAAGTGGCATAAAGGGTGTCATCAAAGAAGTGAACTGTCAGAAAAGGTGGGCTGCTCATGTGGTAAGAGTCAGGGACAAGATGTAGACAATTTACATGGTCCACCAACATCCATGTAAAAGATATAGAAAAAGTCCCCCAGCACTTTGGGTGGACCCCCTTGAAAGAACTTATAGAAAAGCATAGACAAAAGCTTCACAGTCTGAGAGGGAGTAAATGGGTTGGGGCATTGAAGGAGTACCCACATTGATGATATTACAGATCCTTCAGAATAGCAGAGGGAGTCTTCCAGGGCTTTGGTGGAGGAAGTGAAGAAGTTTGCCACAAAGAGGGTTAAGGTTGCCTGAGACCCCAAAATACCAACATGCCAGGTCCTGCCGAAAGAATTCGACTCAAGTCTTCTCAGCCAAAGAAAAGTAAAGTTTATTAAAAGTTCACCATATGGGGTAGACTCCCAAGGACCCAGTCTATGCTAGGTCACTCTGTGGCATTCTCATACCACATGGAAGGAAGATGGGATTCTATATACGGAAAGGTTGTGGGAGGAATCTAGGGATGGTCTAAAGGAGGAGTTTGGGGAGAGTCTTCAGGAGGAGTCAGATGAGGTCAGACTCCAGTAATGAGTGATTAAGGGTGGGAAGTTGCTGGAGGCTGCCTGGAGACCATAGACAATGGTGGGCCAGGCCAACTGAAGGCTGATGACATCATTGATCTTCTTCAAAAATGGACAAATAATACATTCATGAAAAAAAAAAAAAACATTCCTTCTAAGTCAAAGACTTTGTGTTGTCAGCCCTGTCTCTTCATGGCCACATAGACCATATTGTCCGTGGAGTTTTCTTGACAAAAATACATTTCCTTTTTCGATGGATTAAGGCAAAGATTAAGTGACTTGCCCAGAATCACACAGCTAATGAGTGTCTGAGGCCAGATTTGAACTCAAGTTTTCCTGATTCCAGGCCCACCATTCTATCCAATGAGTCACCTAACAGCCTCATGTGAAAGACACTATGACCAGATATTCTATTTGATTCAAAACTGAATGATACTGCCTTTAGCTACATCAAGATTTAGAGACCTATACCATGAAAAAGAACAAAGTATATCATATTCTAACAGAACTCTATTCTAACTCCCTCAGTCTCTTCTCCCCGGTAATTGCAAGGCTGGAGGATAAAGCACTAGAATCCTCCCAAAGCTTTCCTTTATCTCTATATAGGAGTTTCCTGATCACTCTCCACTTTCCATCCGCAGCTCTGCTAGGTTTGAATTCCACAGAATACACACAGGGTGCCTCAGGCTTTCTCCAACCCTTCCACCCTGTTTTCCAGCTTCCTTTTGTGTGTTGTCTTCCCTCACTAAGTTATAAATTCCTTGGGAACAGGGTCTGTCTTTCTTTTTCTTATTTGTTTCTGCACCACTTAGCACAGTACTTGGCACATGGCAGGCATTTGATAAATGTTTATTGAATTTAATTGAAATTATATATATCTATTAGATATATATAGACACACATATATATACATATACATATATAATATACATAGAATGCAATTAATCATTTAAATAAAACATTTATCTTGCCCCAAAGGTCTATTTGCATAATTATTATTTATTAATTAACATACATTAGGGCAGGTAGGTGATACACTGGATAGAGCACCAGCCTGAAATCAGAAAGACTCATTTCATGAGTTCAAATCTGGCCTCAGATACTTACTAACTGTGTTACCCTGGGCAAGTCATTTAACCCTGCTTACCTCAGTTTCCTCATCTATAAAATGAGCTGGACAAAGAAATGGAAAACCACTCCAGTATCTCTGCTAAGAAAATCTCAAATGGGGTCATGACAACAAACATATACATATATATATGCATATATATATATATGTTATTAAATAATTAAATGCAATTATATATAATATATAATTATATAAATATAATTAAAATAAAATTAAAGGTTTTGATTGCATAGGAACACATGACCATTATGCAAATTATCAGCACTTAAGGCAAGAGTTATTTTTTTCATTATAAATCTTACTCTGTCATATTGAAGGGATCCTCCTACTGTGAAACACTAAGATAATACTTCACTTGTGCCTAAATTTGGCACAAGATATACACAGATAGCCCACACTAAAGAGAAGTTGTAAGGGATTTTAATGTCTTGATAGCTTAAAGTCCTGGGGCCATACAATAGCCCTGAGATTTAAGATAAGATAAAGAAGGTCTTAGAAAGAAACTTTTAAATGAAATCCTAAAGATAGATCAGGGTCCCATAAAGCAATGATTTGCAATGGTAAAATGAAATTGGAATGAGGACATTAAATAAAAGTAAAATGATACAAGTTTGATGACATTTCTATAATGATCTATATTCATCACTGATGAAAATGAAACTGCATATCCAGACTCTGACGCCACATTGTAAAATATCTAACCCACGACCCAGGGATCCCCAAACTCTGGCCTTTTATGGCCCAGTCTCAATGAACTGACTCAAAAAGCTCATTTTCTCTTTTTTATGCACTCACATAGAGAGTATACTCCAGGAAATCTCTAAATACATCCTTGTATATGTTTCCATAAATGTAGTAACAGGGTCCACAACTCCTAAATAAGCTCTCAAAGTAGTAAGTCTTTATTTCCTCCCACGAATATGCAAAAGAGTACTCAGATACACACATCAAACACAATAATCCATAAGCTCTCCTTGGAAAGGAACTGAATTCGAAGTCAATAGCAAGGCAACCCAGTGATATTCCAGTGGGTCCTTTCTCACAGGGTCCTACAAAGAGTTCTCCTAGAAGGCATGAAGGTAAGCATATTTTGGAGCTGCTAGGATGGCAATTCCTTTCCCATCAAAACTAAACTGTTAGAAATAAACTCCCTGGGGGCAAATAGGTGGTGCAGTGAATAGAGCACTGGCCCTGGAGTCAGAAAGGCCAGAGTTCAAATACCAGCCTCACACACTTGACACATTTACTAGCTGTGTGACCTTGGGCAAGTCATTTAACCCCAATTGCCTTCCCCCCCCAAAAAAATAATAAACTCCCTAAAACAGTGAAGAGAGGGTGATGAATATGAAAGTAATAAAATTATCCTTGCTTCTCTTTACTGCGACTTTATTCTTACTGCTCAGTCATAGATCCACATGAGCAATATTCTTCACTCTCCAAGAGATGCACTGCTCAAAAACCACCTTTATCTCTTTAAAATGATTTATTCATTCATTTATTAAGCACAGGATCTTTTTATTCTTTTTTTTATCAGTTCCAAATTCTATGTCTCCTATGTCTCCTCCCCCACCCAATGAGAAGACAAGAAAAATAAAAGCTATTTCAAATATGTATAGTCATGCAAAACAAATTTCTACATTAGCCATGGAGGGGAGAGTGAGGAGGGGAGAGGAGGAAAATATGCTTCACTCTACACTCTGAGTTCATGGGTTCTTCATCTAGAGGTAGATAGTATGCTTTATCATGAGTCCTCTGGAATTGTAGTGGGTGGGGTCAACTGGACCACACCAGTCTCTAATCTGTGGGTGACGGGAGCCCAGAAGAACAGAGCCGGCAAGACACGGGACAGTCAGAAATCAACAGAAGTTTAATTCGTTTGTGAGGGAAATGGTTTGCAAGCAAAGCCCTCCTTCCTAAGAAAGGAGGGAAACTAAACACATGTGATACCCCTTCCCCCCAACGGGGAACCTGCTTTAGTGTGGGCAAATCTCAATACATATGCCAATGGCTTTGCAGTAAACTGTAGCCCTGACACGGAGGGGTAGCAGTAACAATGAGACAAGTTTGATTCATAAACAGGGCTTCCTGACCGGAACATGGGTACTGGAGGTGCTTGTCCAAGCTCAGAGAACATCTGGTGCTAGTGTGAAACGATTCTGGGATTATGCTGTGGAAGAGTTCATCCAGAGAGTGAGCACAAAGGATTGTTGTTATGCCAAGATCAGGGCACAGCTTGCTTGCTGGACCTTAGCTCTGGAAAACGGAGTGTGGCCTAATAGAGGAGTAAAAAAAGAGGGATGGTCTTGGCATGGGGAGCCTGACAAGAGTTACTAAGTTTTTCACAGTTGATTATCATTACAATATTGCTGTTACTGTGTAGATTGTTCTCCTGGTTCTGCTCACCTCACTTTGCATCAATTCATATAGGTCTTCCCAGATTTTTCTGAAACCATTCCCTTTATCATTTCTTATAGCACAATAGTATTTCATCATGTTCCTATATAATAGCTTGTTCAACCATTCCCCAGTTGATGGGCATCCCCCCTCAGGTTCCAATTATTTGTCATCACAAAAAAAAGTGGCTACCAATATTTTTGTACATATGGGTCCTTTTCCTCTTTCTTACATTTGGGGTTACAAATTATACATATAATCTGAATAGCAGTATTATTACTGGTTCAAAGGGTATGCACAGCATAATAGTGTTTGGGTCTTGGATTCAAATTGCTTTCCAGAAAGGTTGGACTAGTTCACAACTCCACCAACAATGTATTAGTGTGCTTTTTCTCCCCACATCCCTACTACCATTTGTCATTTTCCTTTTTGGGGGGTCTCTTCTCTGCTCCATTGATTTAAGATATCACCTATGTGATATTTATGTCTAAATCATTTATTGATTTCAAACTTATCTCAGTAAATAGCGTAAAAGTTGGTCTATGCCTACTTTCAGCTAGATTGTTTTTCAGCTTTCTCAGTAATTTTTGTCAAATAGTGACTTCTTGCTTCAATAGTTGGGATCTTCATATTAAATACTATGACTTTGTTCATTTGCTTCTGCATACTATGTTCTAATCTGTTCCATGGATCAACCTTGCTATTTCTTATTGTTGAGTCGTTTAAGACATGTCTGATCCTCCATGTACTCACTTTCGGTTTTCATGGCAAAGATACTGGAATGATTTGCTATTTCCTTCTCTAGATAAATTTGCAAACAAGAAGCTGAGAAAATAGGATTAAGTGATTTGTCTAGAGTCACATAGTTGGTAAGTGTCTACGTTTAGATTTGAACTCAGGGAAAATGAATTTTCCTGACTTCAGTTCTAACGCTTTATTCACTGCACCATCTACTTGTTGTTATTTCTTACCCTGTAATAAATTATTTTGATGATTATAGCTTTTTACTATACTTGAGATCTGTTACTGATAGACTCCCTTCCTTCTTATTTTTTTTTCATTGATTCCCTAGATATTCTTGATCTTTTGTTCCTCCAGATGAATTTTGTTATTTTTTTTCTAGCACTATGAAGTAATTCTTTGGTAGTTTGATTGGTATGGCATCAAATAAGTACATTAATTTAGGTGGTATTGTAATTTTTATTATGTTGGCTCAGCCTCATAAGTAGTTAATATTTGTCCAAGTATTTATATATCTTTATTTGTATAAAGAATGTTTTGTAATTACATTCATGTAGTTCCTGTCTAAGTCTTGGTGGGTAGATGCCCTTACTATCTGTAGTTGTTTTAAATGAAATTTCTCTATCTTTTCCTGTGGGATTTTGTTGGCAATATGTAGAAAGGCTGATGATTTGAATGAGTTTATTTTATGTTCTGAAATTTTGCTGAAGCTGTTGCTTCAATTAGTTTTTTTAGTTGCCTCTCTAATGTTCCCTAGGTAAACCATCATCTCATCTACAAAATATGATAGTTTTGTTTCCTCTTTGCACATGCTTATTTATTTGATTTCTTTTTCTTGTTTTATTGCTATAGCTGGCATTTCTAGTACAATATTGAATAATAATGATCACAATGGGTATCTTTGTTTCACTCCTGATCTTATTAGAAAGGTTTCTAGCTTCTCCCTTTTACAGGTAATGCTTGTTCTTGCTAATCCCAAACTCTTGAAGAGTTACTCTTTAGGCAGCCAACCTCTAGACTGGCCTTGCTCAAGAACACTACTTCTTGGTAGATTCTAAGGTCACACTGCTTGAAAAACTAAAATATCTTTTCCTTTACACAGAACATTAATATTCAGGGCCATTCTTCAGGAATAGTTCTCTGAAACTCTGTGGTTGTACATATGTCAACCTTTGCCATGTACTTCTGCAGGGACTCAGTATTTCACCATTGCCTTAGCTGAGTCTACACATTGAGAAATCTCCAATTGGGATGTTCGAACAAGCAGGCTATAGGTAAATATATATAACTCCCAAAGGCTTCTATGGGATACAGAAGGGCACTGTCTCCTTTCTGCTGTCTCCAAAAACACCCAAGTCTTCCTCACTCTTAAAAAAAGTCTTCACTTGACCACGCCCTCAGAATATTCATATCTCTCTTCCCTTTCACTATAGAACTCTAAGAAAAAGCTGTCTCCATTCATTGCCTCTTCTCCTCCTCACTCAATTCTTGACCCCCTGCAATTTGGCTTTAAGCCTTAGTATTTAACTCTCCAGTTATCAATTTTTAAAAATACATGTATTTTGTTTTTAGCTCATCTTCATTTCTGAATATATTCCTTCTTCTCCCCTACCCAATGAGTCAATCTTTTTTAAAAAAAAAAACCATGAAAGGGGAAAAAAAGGCAGAGAAGTAAAACTAGCCAAATATCAACCAAGTTAGACAATACAATACAACGTTCCAGAACTATAGTTATCCTCTTCTTCAAAGGGAAGAAGATATCTCTTCTCAGAGGCTAAGTTCTGTCATATTATACAACATTTAATTTGGATTTTGTTTGTTGTTATTGTTCTTTCCATCAACATTATTGTAGTGATTTTGTATGCTATTTTTCCTGGTTCTGCTTACTTCATTCTGCATTAGTTAATGTAAGTCAGTCAGTCAATATGAATGTATCAAACAATTTCTACATGCCGTACCCTGTTCTAAGTGTTGAGGATATCAAGAAAGATTTTTTTAAATGGTCCTTACCCTCAAGGAGCTCTCATTCTAATGAAGGAGACAAAAATGCTAACAACTATACAAAATAATCTCAAAGGGAAGATACTAACAGTGGAGGGATCAGGAAGAGGATCTTGAGGAAGACAAGATTTGAAATGAGTCATGAAAGAAGCCAGGGAAACCAGGAGGCAGAAGTGAGGTTGGACAACATTCCAGGGATGGAAGGATCAAGTAAGGGTTTGGGGTTTTGTTTTGTTTTTCAGGGTGGGGGAGACATAGACACATTTGTGAGCTATAGGAAACGAGTTGGTAGAGAGGAAGAGATTGAAAACAAGTAAAAGAATGAAGATGAGGGGACAATCTGTTAAGCAGATTGAATTACTTGGACAAGTAGAGGGCTTAGCTAGCCTTGGTAAGAAGTAAGACCACTTTATCACATAAGACATGGGTGAAGGAGGAAAAAGTGACAAAAGGCATCTGAATGATAGGAAATGAGGAAGAGGGGAGAAGACGGAGTTCATGGAAAATGGTCTCAATGTTTTCTGTAAAATATGAGGCAAGATTTTCAGTTGAGAGAGCAGGAGGAGAAGGAACAATGAAAAGTATGGAGAGAGATAAAAAAGTTTGGAAGAATCATGGTAGAGAGTGGGATAGTGAATTGAAATGGGAGGTTTAGTAGGATTGCCTAGCAGTAGTGAGGACTCAGTTGAGATTATGTAACATAACTTTGTAGTGGACCCAGTCAAAATGGTTGCATGATTTTTTTCATCTTCATTAAGCAGCACGTGTGTAGGAGTGAAGGTGACAAATGGTAAGAGTAATCCAAAGCTGAAGGATTCAAGAAAAAAAGACAGCGTAGAGTTGAATTGGTCAAGATGGAGAGAAGAGGGGAGAGCGACTAGTACACTGAAGATGGCCTGGGAGATGTGAAGTAAAACTCAAAATTGTTTTGATTTATATTTTTCTCATTATTAGTTATTTAGAGAAATCTTTAATGTGATTGTTAATAGTTTACAAATCTTTTGAAAATATTGTTCATTGATTCCTTATCCATTGAGGAATGGCTCTTGATCTTATGTTTGTGTTAGTTAACTATTTAACTTATCAATGATCTCTTAATTGCCAAATCTAATAACCTTTTCCCACGTTTTCATACTTTTTGACTTCTCTACAGCATTTGACATTGTTGACCACCCTCTCTTCCCAAGTACTCTCTCCTCTTGGATTTTTCATGACACATTGCTTTCTGCTGATTCTCTATATGTCTAACTGCTCCTTCTCAATTTCCTTTGTTAGATCATCATCCATAGCCTGCCCTCTACCTGTCAGTGCCCCCAGGGCTCTGCCCTTGACCCTCTTCTCTCACCTCCCTTGACTCTCCCAGAGAACTCATCAGTTTGATGAACTGAATTATCATCTCTATGCAATTGATTCCTAGATGGATTCCTATCAGATCCTAGTTTCTCTGTTGAACTCCACTCTGGTGATACAGGCAAGCCCTGATGATATAGGCCATTATCAGGTTATATAGCTCATTATCATTTTTTTCCCCAAACCTTTCTCCTCTCCTGAACTTCTTAATACTCTTGAGGGGACCATCACGCTTCTTCTTGTTACCGCAGTTAACTAGCTTAGTATCATGCTTTATTTCTTTCTCTTCCTTCCCCATCACATCTAAACAATTGTTAATTCTTGTCAGTTTTTTTTTGTTTTTTTTTCTTTCTCTTATTCTAAATTTTAATACCAAAAAAGAGAATAGTTCATATATAGGACAGAATAAAATTTTCCAGTAAATACATATGAAACTATGAATCATTTCATATCATTTGATTTTTTAAAAAAGTATATAATAAATTCCACACATTACTTTCAAAACTGTCCTGCTTGTCTGTGCTTCTGTAACAACCTTCCATTAAAGCTTGGACTGACCACAAAGACCAGGAGATTTGTATTTCTTTTCAGCTTGGCAAGAAAGGAAGTTAATGGGAGATCAGTATATGGGAGTGGGGTTTCTTCTCCACCCCCCCACCCTTCCCCAGCCCAAATGGCAGGAGTTTTATGTTTTTTCCCAAGATGGAGAAGAGAGAAGACAAGGAGAGCAGAAGAGGGATATGGTGGGGTTCTTCATATATACACACAAAGCAGCAGACCAACCATGACTGCTGGAGGCAGGGACATCTACACATTTCAGTGTTGTGTCATCGTACTCTCATGGTTTTCAGGAAGTTCAGGAAATAATTCTTAAATTATTTTTCCTTGATCTGTTTTCCAGGTAAATTATTTTTAATATGAGATAACTTACATTTTCTTCTTTTCCAGTTTTTTTTCTTCTAATATTTGAGAACACAGATTCATTTCCATGCTACAATGAAGGATTGGAAGGAAGGAAGGGAAAGAGGGAGGGAGGGAAGGAAGGAAGAAAAGAAGAAGAAAAAGAAAGGAAGGAAACAAACATTTATTAAGCACCTACTATGTGTAGGCCCTGTGCTGAAGGCTTTAAAAATATCTCATTTGATCATCACAATCCTGGGAGGTAGGTACCATTTTGCAGTTGAGGAAACTGAGGCAGACAGAGGTTAAGTGACTTGCCAGGATTAATCCAGTTACTAAATGTCTAAGGCCAGATTAGGGTTCTAGTAGCAGCACATCACCTCACTGCTGTTAATGTTAAAGGAAAAAAATGAAATAAAGGGAAGAGAGCAAGTCAAATAATATGTGAAAAGTGAAAGTAATAAATCATGATATTAATTTTCCTGTATGATCTAAGGAAATCAGTCTTATTACTTCATAGGCTTAGCAAATAGATTACATTAATGCTGGAACATTGGAGTGCTTTTGAAACTTTGCCAAGGAGAAGTACAAAGGAAAAAGGTTTGGACATTTAGGAAGTAAAGAAGCATCTTTTAAAAGTGATCTTATCAAAAAGTAAGGAGGTAAGCACTTGAGAATTTTGGGCATGCAGAATTGAGTGCACATAGAAGTGATATTTTAGGTCAGATAATGAACTAACTACACTATTAAACTGATGACAGCTTTGAAAAGTATTGAAAAGACATAGTGGAACAGAGCATTGAAAATGCAAATACAGAACTAGCCTGTATCAATTTAAGCCCATTGCATGAAAACTGTTTCCTAATGATTCTCACAAATACTCTTCTCCCGCACCCCTCCCATCTCATTCCACTTATCAGCAAAAATTAAATGGTTTGGTTACGGTGATCTTATTACTCAGATGCTTCTACATTTACAAAATATGCTCCAAGACATTTACTAATGCACTACATGATATTGTCATAAATAATTAAAATGGTATAAATTCAGGATAACTAAATAATTGAAACACTCATCAAAATAAATCAGCTAAGTACCCTCTGAGCTTGAATGTCTTTGATTTTTATGTTACTTGTTTTCTCATTAAATCAGGTCTAATAAAAAGCAGTTAATCTTTTAAATCATTAGTACCAAACAGCTTGTTTCTAAGGTAACACCAGCTTAGAGGAAGAAAAACTGAATTGCTTCTCTGAAAAAGGTCCTAAATTAGTCATGAAGTTTGGGAGCTGTTTATGCAGATGTAACTGATCCTTTACAATCACTTAACAAATTTTCTTGAAGTTCTTTTCTAGCACAGAACTAGCACTGGGGACTACTGAGGCCTATAAACATAACCATCAGTTCATAACACCAGGGAATCCTATGATGAAAACCAAGCACTCTAGTATAGGGAAAGTTTCAGGATTGACCAGTTATGATAGGAGAACTAGGTACTATGACTCCTGGGTTGAGTAGCTACAAAATATTAAACATAAAAAGATGCAAAATATGACTGGTCACACAAACAACTCAGTGTCACAAAACAGAGTTACAAACAATCCTCTCAGGCCTTTGCAGCCTATGCCAGACCCTCCAGACTGCTATACCCATCAGATACCACTCGCTTTCATGTATGCTGTGTTCTGCCCAAATTGGACTACTCTCCATCACCAGTGTTTTTCCTGAGCTCTCTTCTCTATATCTTTGCTCGCGACATTCCCTATGTCTGGAATGGACTTCATCTTCTGTCCTCTCTATGTTGATAGCCCTCTTGCCCATCCTTTATAAAGCTACTAAAATGCTGCCTCTTTTATGAAGCTTTCTTGAACCAACTTCCAGGTGGAAATGATTTTTTCCTCAAATTTCTTGTACTTGGACATCTCTTTTGTACATATTTCCCTCTTCCTTGTATTTTTTGTTCATTTGCATATTTGTCCTCCCTCCCCCTTCAAATGTAAGTTCCTTGGGAACAGTCAGTGTCAAATCTATTTTTGTTCCTTCAGCGTTAGTGTATGGAAGACTTTTAATAAATGTTAAATAAATTTGAACAGCAGTATATTTGCACTGTGTCATGGCATTTGTTATATTAAAAAGCCTCATCGAAATTCACCATCTATATAAGTTGGAACTCTGCCAAAAAAGCTATTAAGCTGTGTCTTTGACCCAGTGATACTGTTACTGGGTCTAAATCCCAAAGAGATCAAAAAAAGAGGAAAAGGCTACACTTGCAGGAAATTATTCATAGTCATTCTTTTTGTAGTAGTGAAGAATTGGAAACTGAAGGGGTATCCATAAATTGGGGAATAGCTGAATAAGTTATGGCAAATGGAAAACTACTGTGTTATAAGAAATGATGATGGGAATGGCTTCAGAAAAACCTGGGAAGAGTTGTATGAACTGATGAAAAGTGAAGTGATCAGAACTAGGAGAACAATTTATACATGATTACGATATTGTAAAAATAATCAACTTTGAAAGACTTAGCAACTCTGATCCACACAATGACCAAGTCCAATTCCAAAGGACTCATTAGAGGCAAGTTCTCAGCAGTTCCTGTTCCTGGGAAGACACAGCTTAACAAAGACACAATAACAAACATTTACATTGCTGGTGTCCTCATCAATTCACTGTCAGCCTGTGAAATCAACCTAGACCCAACAACAAGGTCTGACGAGTCAATACAAATCATCGGTACAGTCCCAGGACCCCTGAAAACATCAGCAAGACCCTCCTCCAGGACTTCTATAAACATACAACAAGAAAATCCTCTTTCAGGGCTTCTGAACCAACAGCAAGGTCCCAGGACTTCTGAAACAACAGCAACGTCCCCCATCAGCTGACGAATCTGACAAAGTAACATCAAAACAGATAGAACAAATACCGGCACCACAGTCATGTTTCTTCCCAGTTCAGTCCTCAGTTCTCATTTCTCTCTCTCCAGCAGTAGCAACAGCCTCCAGATGCTGGCTCCCAGAAGTTCTTCTGACCTCACTCTGCTTGGGCCTCTCTCCCAATTCATGGCTCCTCCCAGTTTAGCCCCCTCTCTTCATGTCAACAAGTCCATCCTACAAGTGGGATTCACAAGCTCTGGGTTTTAACACTTATCAGGAAAACCAAGCCAATACAAGGGGATCTTTAAATTCTATTACCATTACAATCAGTTTGCATGTCTTTCCATGCTTCTTGTTCATCATTCTAACAGGACATTAATATTCCATTACATTAATGTACCGTAGTTTGTTTAGTCAGTCACTCAATCAATGGGCATCTACTTTGTTTCCATTTCTTTGCTACTACAGAAAGGTTGCCATAAATATTTTGGTGTATATAGGGCATTTTATTAGACATAGCAACTGTTGAAAACTATCTACCAATTTGGAAAGGGGTTGTGATCTTCACAGGCAATGCGAATATCAATGAGGATAATAAAATAATAAATCCTAGAAGCATCTAAATTATCTGCCAGTGGTATGCAGGATGGTTTGAAGGGGTGCAACACTGGAGAAAGGAAGGCCAATTAGGAAACTATTATATAATCCAGGCATAAGGCAATAAGGACCTAAATCAGAGTTGCAAAAATGGGAATGGAAAGAGAAAGATAAAAGCAAATGTGACGAATGAAAAACCCCAAGAGACAGACTTTCTGGGTAATTTATTGATTATTAATTGTTAATTAGGACAGCTAATAATATATAAATTGATGATTTTTTTTGTTTCTCTCAGAAAAACAAAAACATGGAGAATCTGAAAGCCCTAATATACTTTTAGAAAAGGGAATACCTCTGACAAGTGAAACTCAACCCTGATTGATAGACATTTAATGACAAGGTGGGATGGAAGTCTCAGCTCCTCCTGCTGAGAACGTGACTTGATCATGAGATTCAGCTGCCTCCAGCAAGCTGAACAGGGGAATCCATCTCCATCCAGACCACTGTGGTTGGTTTTCTCCTTCATGAGCTGGGTCACCCTAAATTCTAATGGAGGGATACAAGGAAAGGGATTCATTTCCTCAGGGCAAGAATTTGCTTATACTAGATTCTGTTTACACTCTAAACAGAAGTAAATTCTCCTAATTAAGTTAGATCTGGCCCAAGATTGGGGAGCATGTTCCCTAGGGCTAGAGTAATCTCATCAATCAGCCAAATCCATCTGAGACTGACTGACTTTCTATAGTGGCTGGGCTCTAAATGGGGAAAGAAGAGGAGAAAAACCTGGATCTTAATTTAATAATTGGTTGTGAGGGAGGCGGAGCCACAATGGTAGAGTAAAAGCAGGGACTTGCTTGAGCTCTCTCCCAAAACCCTTCAAATACCTGTAAAAAATGATTCTAAAGAAATTCTAGAGCTGCAGAACTCACGAAAATGAAGGAGGGAAACAAATCTCTACCCCAAAATAGCCAGGAAGATCAACAGGAAGGGTCTATCACACAAAGCTGGGAGCAGAGCACAGTCCAGCGTAGGCTGCACTGGCATAGACAGGACAAGAGCAGGCCTCAGAGGACTGAATTACTGGCAGCTGTGGTGGTTTCCAGACTGTTTGGCCCACAATGCCAAAGGCAACATGAAAACATCAGTGGGAAAACTTTGTTGGATCTGAGTGAGAGAGGAGTGTGGTCCAGTCCCAGGCCCACAGCAATGGAGGTGGTGGCAGCAGTGGCAGTGGCAGCAGCAGTGGTGGCAGCAGTGGTAGCAGCAGAAGCAGTGGCTGCTTCTGGAACTCCTGGAGCACAGACAGCTGGGGATCACGCAGTTGATCAGAGGGCAATTATAGGGATCTCTTTGCTGGTGCTGAAGCAGGATTCTTTTGCTTTGCCTGCTTGGATCTGGATAAATTGGAAAAAGATAAAGAAAGTCAAAAACAGTATGCTTTGATCTGCATACAGACTCCATCAGTTAAGAATGCTTTTCTAAATTAGCATTGATTCCACTGTCATTTATGTCCATCGTCACTTCTGAAGACTGGCATTCATTTATTTCATTCTTTATCTCAGACTTAAGCCTCATAAAGGGAAAAACTTCAGTTTTACTACTTATAATGGTCCTGTGATGCAAGTTAGCAAATTGTTATGTTAATACATTTAAGAAATTCAAATAACTGAAAAACCAGAACCTAAGCATTTTAAAGTACCACAGAAGGTAGAACTCTGAAAACCTTTTAAATTAAGCATAATCCCTCCAAAACAACAACAACAGCAACAATCACAACCAGAAAATGCCTGATTTGTGTAGAGGGCTAGCAATTTTATATACATATATATGTGTGTGTGTGTGTATATACACATATATATGCATATGCATATGTATAAATATATACACACACATACATCCATATGCATATGTATAAAGTCCTGAACCAAATTTTTAGCACTTTATTATTAGAACGTGCTAAAAGCCTATATTCCATTAGAATCACTTACATTTCACATATATAATTGTCTGATCTTGTTGCTTTCTCAAATTTTCCATTCTAGCTAATTCCACACCAGTCAATTTCTACCTTAGGAAGATTAGGTGCTATAAAGGAGCTAATACCATACATGAACACACAGGTAACACCACTCTTTGCAAATAGACTACTTCTGTTTCTAGGTTCAATGGCTACACAAATGAGTTTACTTAAAATGTTTATTTAACTCCAATCGTAACAAAAGACTGGGATAAGATGTATAAATATACTAAGTAATTAAATCCAAATAACATACAGACAATAATGAATAGCAAATGAGTTGTCTATACAAAATGCATTCAGTTGAGGGGGAAGATGCCCAAGGCCCCAACCCTAAGATATTGTTTCATGTGCTTATTTTCTATTATCCCTGTTAGATTGTTGCAAAGTTCTATTGACACCAGTCACTCCTAAACTCTCATTAACATATGTAATGAAAGGTGTTGTTAATGTATTTTTGCTATGTAAAGGACATGAAAGATCTTGGGGCCTAATGTAATGGTAATGGGAATCTGAGTATCTTCCCTGCTTTGAAAATAAACTCTGCCCCCTAATAGGCTGAATGTGGTCGCATGAAGCCTGTGGTGGGAGGTGTTTGCTGAAGGGTGGAGCACAGCAACAGGAAGCTGGGAGTCAGAGCTAGCTAGACAGTGGGAGAGAGAGGATGTGCAGGCAAAGAGACAGATAGGCTTGTGAGTTTACCAGCTAGGCTTGTGTTGGTTTGTAAGAAGGCTTAAAGGATAATGTGGCTCTCTGCTATGTTGTGATGCATTAACTTCTGTGTTGCTATGATGGATTCAGTTTCCTGCTGTTGGGATTTGGTTTTCTGGTATCTGAATAAATGTTTTGTTTCTGCCTTCTATATGGAGAATCTGTTTTATTTTGTCATTGAGCACCATGCAGGTATATTTATAATGACTGTGGGTGCTGTGAATATTGCATTGGTACTACATTAACCATGTTCAAATAGAAGAAACATTACACAGACATAGACTACTGCTCATAAATACTTTCTAAACAATGGGGATATATTTAAGGTAACTTTTGTGTGATTTGCTTGCATTTCAGAGCATGCTCTATGTAATGGTTTATTTCAATATATATGAATATATAACCTTACATATGAATAATAATTATTAGTGGGCAGATGACAATCCCAAGTACTCATTTACTTAGTTGTTTATGAAATGGAAATGATTATAATTTCATATTTAAAACAGAAAGATCTTACATAGTTGCATCCAATAGCAATGCAGAGGTGCTGGAGTATTACAGCAACAAGATTCATTATAGTTTGCCCTGCCCTGGTTAGAGATTTTTGCTATGAAAAGAAGAAAGGACATAATTAAAGCATCATGAAAACTGGTCACCAGGCCTAAGTCTAAAGGCACAGAATGACTCAACATAGGTAGAATAGGATAAAGCATCCTTTTTTTTTTTTAAAGTTTTTATTGATATCTTTTGTTTTGACATTGCTTAGGTTTGTTACCCTGGCATTTCTCCCCATATTCCTTCTGAGAGAGCTATCCTTATAACAAAGATTTTTTTTTTCTTTTTGGAGGGGGGAAGGTAGGGCAATTGGAGTTAAGTGATTTGCCCAAGGTAACATGGCTAGTTTTTTTTTATGTGTTAAGTGTCTGAGATTGGATTTGAACTCAGGTCCTCCTTACTCCAGAACTCTATTCACTGTGCCACCTAGCCACCCCTGATAAAGCATCCTTAGTTCTGTTTGATTTCAAGTAAGAAATGTATTTAACCTTTTGGAACAAACAATCATGCAGCAGAGGTGCATGGTCCACATTAACCAGGTAGGAAGTCTCTTGTATGGTAAACTGAGTCAAGAGGGTTCTACCTTAGGCTTCACATGGTTGCTCCCTCAACTGTTCCCCAGGGACATATACCCATTAGGAGCAGTTCACAGATCTCACTCCCATTGAGTCGCTGGCTTGATATCCTTGAGTTTTTCAGGAGCTGGGTGTATGAGGAATAACAAATTTTCTTTCAATTATAACTTTACACTAAGTCAGAGGGAAATCAGGCTTCCTAAGCTCAATTCAAGGTCATAGAAAGATAACTTTAGGCAGATGCAGACTCAATTATAAAAATCATTACAGCATAAAATTAATTACATTGTAGAATCAATACAGTAGAAATAAATACAGCAGAAACAAAATAATATTAATTTTGGTCTTTTCACTATCACATTCAAACCATACCTCCTCCCATGCTCACATTCAGCAACAATGCTAACTCTCAATCTTCCTTCTTATGTAGTACGTAACATTCATCATCATCTCTAGTGATAACATTATTCTTATCACACTATACCACTCTTTTTTTAAATCTCCTCTACCTACCTTATTACCATCTTCTATACAGGTCTTTCCTTAACCAAAGTTGGTCAATGAATTTCTCTTTGCAACCATATCAGTCTCTTTAGACATTTCAACATAGTGCCTTGCACATGTGAAGGGCTTAATAAATCTTTTTATTTACTAAGGTGAATAACAGCTCTTTCTCTCATCTTTATCAGAGCCATGTATATTTGTGTAACAACCTAAGACACTGGGATTTGTAGCTCTTCTATAGGAGGGCGAAGGATTTCAGGTTCGGGGTAAGTCTAGAGGAACTCTCAAGGAGAACAAAAAGAGAAGAGAGAAGTAGTAGTGATCCCAGTGTAGCAGTATGACCATGACAACCTGCATCTGTGACCTCTGCAGTTCCTTTCTTGAAGATCATGACAGATGACTTCTACGTGGACAAATGGAGAGATAGGTAACTGTGTTTATTATAGGAGCTCACTCCAGTAGGAAGGACACTGAGAGGAAACTAGACACAAGGAACAGCTATTTCCTACCCTGACATTACTTAGTATCCCCTAACTACATTTTTTAAAAATTATGTTAAAAATACAGTGTCTGAATTTAATATTGATTCTCATTCTCATAAATACTTATGGATGATCTTGTCCTTCTGTTGGCAACATAAGTGGCAAAAGAATTCTGGGAGGCACAAAGGAAAGAGTGACCATTACTAGTTCAAGATTGAGGGGAAAAGATTTTTTTTCCAATTCAGTCACTTCCCTTCTTATCCTAAGTGGATTAATTTTATTTATGCAGAAGCTTTTAAGTTGCATGTAATCAGAGTTATTTATTTCATCTCTTGTAATTGTTTTTTCCCCAGTTTGGTTAAGAATACAAATCCTATCCATAGCTGTGAAAGGTATATGATATGTATGTTTCCTAATTTTTTTAATGATGATCTTTCCACATAGAAATCGTTTAGATTGATCTGTGGAATATGGGGTAAGGTTTTGGTCGAAACCTAATTTCTGCTGAACTGCTTTCCAGTTTTCCCAGAAGTTTCTTATCAATCAGATAAGGAGTTCTTTCTTAAGTAATTTGTTTTTTCCACTATTAGGTTCCATTGTTTTTGTTTCACCCATGTCTAGTCTATTCCATCTATCTAAGTTTCTATTTTTAACCAGTACCACATGGTTTTGATAACTTCTGCTTTATAATATAGTTTAAGGTCTAGAAGGACTATTCCCTCTTCATCCATACTTCTTTTCATTGTTTCCCTTGTTATTCTGCATCTTTTACTTTTGCAAGTAATTTAGCTACTATTTTAACAAGTTCTGAAAAATAGGCTTTATAAAAAACATGATTGGTATAGATTTAAAATGTAGATTAACTTTGGTAGTTGAATTGGTAATTAATTTATGGAATTGTGAAATAGGGCGGGTACAACCAGTTCTTTGGGTACTCACCAAGAAAGATCATGATGGCAGCTCAAAGTAATGCTTTGTTTTGATAGAATTTTTGTTTTGTTTTGTTTCTTGCTTTTTGGAGGGGGGAGGGCAGGACAATTGAGGTTAGGTGACTTGCCCATGGTCACATGGCTAGTAAGTGTTAAGTGTCTGAGGTCACATTTGAACTCAAGTCCTCCTGACTCCAGTGCTCTATTCACTGTGCCACCTAGCTGCCCCATTGATAGAATTTAATAAAGGTAAACTGAAACACAGAATTCTGAGTTTTATCAGTTTATTAGCAAGGTATGAATCTGTTAACAAAGTGAGTCAGATGTCTACCTCAGTTATGCTAATGACCCAGAAGAGGAAGCACAGCTCCTTTTTATAAGCACAGAAAAATGAACACAACTGGGTAGGTGAGGAAAATAATGAAATTGGTTATAGGGTTGGTAGCATCAGAGGCATGAAATGATTGGTTACATTAAGAAGAGTAGGTTAACACTCACATAGAGCTAGCAAACACCCTTCTCTGTCTCAGAGGAATGTTTGATTGATTTATGAGACCCATCTACATCCGGAGATAGTGGACTAGGGATAGCAGACTCCTTGGTTCTTAAGAGGGAGATAAGACCCTCCTTAATTGTACAAAGATGAGCAAGGGGATGGCTAAGTGGTGCAGTGAATAGAGCACTGGCCCTGGAATCAGGAGGACCTGAGTTCAAATCTGGCCTCAGACACTTGACAAACTTACTAGCCCTGTGACTTTCGGCAAGTCACTTAACCCCAATTGCCCCTCCAAAAAGATTAAAAAAAAGACAAGCAAGGATGGAAATATACCAGGTTAGTTTGTAGGCCTTTAACAATAGCAAATAGATGTCATGGGATTTTTAAGGAGCTAAAGGTATGAGGGATAATAATTTTTCTTTTAACTAAGTCAGAGTGGAATTTAAGCTTCCATGATTAAGAAATGTTTGTTATTTGAGTCCACCTGCAAAGTAAGAGATGGTGGTTCAGACTCCCTGGTTTCTATACACATCCCTCAAGGATAACAGATTTCCTTGAGGCAAGAACAGAAAAGTGATTAGCAGAACTGAACTTCTAAACTTAGCTCACAAAGAGACAAAGAAATGTGGTTTGAGCAATCACACAGAATGGATCAGTAATAGAATAGGATCAGTTACAGAAAAGAATCAATTATAAAATGATACAGAATCAATTTAATTTCTTTAGCTTCAATAACACTTTAATAAGGCACAGATGGTACAGGGGCAAATGGCACAGAAATTTCAGAGATAAACAGCACAGGACAGAAAGTACAGAGACAAAAGGTGCAAAAAGGGAACGAGGCAGAGGGAATGGAGACAGTGATAGGTATGGGGAATTAGTGTGTTAGTGTGGGGAAGAGAATGGGGAGTGAGGGAGGCACAAAGAGTAACTTACATAACCACAGATTGGAATTGGGAGCATTGGGCAGCATGGACTCCATTGGAGATGAAAGAGTGCAGAAGCAGGGCAGGATTTTGAGGGTCTCATAGGATTTTGGTGGGTATAGACTAACTTTAATCCATGCCAGAATGGGGTTAGTTCATTAACATATTGACATCATCTCAAAGTTATCAGCAACATCTTGTGTACTGCTAATTGTATTTAAGATGTCTAAAACTTATTTGAGATTTATATAGCATAGGACCAAAAGGTCCTGATTTAGCACGTAGTCTCAGTATGTGATTTTTAGGTGATATATGATACAGTTTGCAAATTATGCTCCTTTGATCTTTAGGATAGTCTGCAAGTGACTTCTAGGTTCCCCTTTGGAGTCTTACTTTGTGCTACTGTTACTTTATTCTGGCTACTTGTAACCCTACTTATTCTTCTGACTAGAAGGAGAAGGATGTGGTCAGTTGGACTAGAAAAAGAACTTTTACACAAAAATATTGTAATTTTTATTATATTAGCAGGGCCCCACCACAAGCACTGAATATTCCTTATTATTAAAGTTGTTCTTTATTTCTCAAAGAAATAAAGCATTCTGTAATTGAATCTATTATCATCTGCACTTTGATAGAATGATGGTGAGGATAATAATAGCAATTATGATAATAATAATAAAAGCTGACATTGACATAGCACTTACCATGTGACAAGCACTGACTGAGTCCCAAATACTTTATACATTTTGTATTTCTTTGGAATAGAATATCTCGGGGGCGGAGCCAAGATGGCAGCGTAGCAGCAGCAACATATTGCAGCTCTCACATAGCCACCCCAACATACCCATAAAATAGGACTCTAAACCAATCCTAGAACTTCAAAACACACACAAGGATACTTCCCACTAAAGTCAGCTCGGCTACAAGGAACCATATCAGCACTGCGAACCAAAACCAGCCTGGCCTGAAGCAGCGGCTGTGCCCCGGAGGCAGCTGGGCGGGAGAAGCTTCTCAGGTGAGCGGAGATTAGCACCAGCTGCAAGTGGGGATTGTGAAAGGCGGACATAAGCAGTCCGGCCAAAAGGTCTCCAGAGTGGAAAAGTTGCACCCGCCTCCGCTTTTTGGCTTCCCGCCCGCGGCCTGCAGACAGCAGGGGACTGAGCAATTGTTTTCAGGCCAGTGCTCTAGCATTGAGCAGCCTGGATCCGGATCGTCGTCTTGGGCCTCGGTCTTGGAGTCTTCATTAACCAGTTAGCCGGAAGTCTACGGCAGCCGGGAGGACCCCAGCAATTTGGGACAGAGCTTTCCCTTCTGGAAGCAGAGCCCCACAGAGATTTTTAAAAAAAAAATCACAGTCTGAACAACCATGAGTAAGAATAAGCATAAGAAGCAAAGTAAGAACAACTCCCAAACCGTAGATTCCTTTTTTGGGGAAAAGAAAGATCATAGGAGAGAGAGGGAGGAGGACAACGCAGCCAGAGCGCCCCCACCAGAGGCCTCCAATAAACATGAAGAATGCCTTAAAGCTAGAGA